>OU383773.1:25822522-27022522 GCA_910950805.1 Acrocephalus scirpaceus scirpaceus
CCTGCACCCAGGGTGGGCTGAGAGTGGTTACAAAAATAGCTGACCGGTCACGAGATTTTACCATTTTATAAGTTTAGGTGTATTTGCATATTGGGGTCTAATTGTCCATTTACAGCCCCAGTCCATGAGGTCTCATCCTTCTTGTTCCACCCCTCAGTCCATCATTGTTTGTGTTCTTGGTCTGAAAGTTGTCCTTGGTCTTCCAGCAGAAATGGATTTGTTTTGTCTAACTGCTGCATAGAGGGAGCTTAATATGGCACCTAATATGAGGCTATATCCCTGGGTAGCACAGAATCTGAAAATATAAAAGCTAAGGCATCAATACAGTGCTTAAGGTCAGATTTTGCTGCAATGCCTGACAAGGTGTTGGTGTTGGAAGGTGTTGGAAAAGCACTGGAACTGCAGAAACTGTAGCTGGCTCTGTACCATCTCCTGTCTTCTCAGCAGAAGAAATCTCTGCTCCTGCCAATACAAAATAAGTCCAGCACTCATACTGAGACAAAACAGCACTACTGAATAACAGTTGAATTCACTTAAAAACCCAATTCAAGGCAACTGAGTGAGCATTTTGTCCTGGAAGCTGTTCCACAATTGCTTGAAATCATCAGAAAGCTTTCACACAAAGTCCAGCAGGTGTTCAATCAGTTCCTTAGCAGAAAGGAAGATATGACTCTTTTATGGGCTACCATAAAATCAGAGCCAAAGAATGTAAGAGCTATTGGGTCATAATACCTTAATGATAGTATATATGTAGTTGAAGGAGGCTGAGAATGAAGTCTCACAAATGTGAGTGCCCTAAAGATGTAGCTGTGTAGACTATAGTTACAAGGCAGACACATCTATAGACCTTATGTCTAGGTGTTCTAGTTTGAATAAGGAACAAGAGTGTGAATTCCTTTGCTGACCTCAGAGTTCACACTTGGATAACACAGACTGGATTTCTGTTTTTCTGAAACTAGACTGGTAGAAATGCTGCAGGAAGATACCTGCCCTCCAACAGCTAATGGGTGTTGAATGAGCAGGACCAGACTAGGCCAGGTTTTCAGCAAAACATTAAAAACTGAATGAGGACATCACATCCTTGTCACCAACTCCTCTACCTTCCAGATTCTCTTCTTTTGAAATGCACTAGAGTTCAGATTAGCTTATGTGGCTTAAGTTCAGTAATTTTGCTCTGATCCAAGAGATCTGACCTGAACACCTATGCACAAATTAAGGTCTGTGAGATGTCAGCCTTCATTATAACCTAACTTTCCCTGTTGTATTTTATATTTGGTCTTTATTTGTGGCATGTGGAAACAAACATCTGTATCACATCTTTTTTTTCTCTGTGCTTACTTTTGTTGTAATAAATGTAAACACTATATGCTTTTGTAGAATGAGGAGACATGGGTGCTGCTCCAGTCTAGAACACTGTGTTTTCTGTCATGTCATTTCCATGCATTGCATGAGTACATCCAGCCACTTTTCTCATTGTCTGGTGAATACTGCTTTTGCTGTTGTGGGATTCATTCATAAGGAAAAAAAGAGTGGCTAACACCTACTAACTTCAGTGGTTTGTCATCAGTTATCCTCAATAACTCTGCCTTCCAGAAGTCAGCCTTTTATATCTAAGGATGATTCATGCAACCATCAGCTGGCAAAACAGTAAGGCCAGGGACGTAGGTGTGAGGAAAGTGGTACCATGAAATAAAAATTAAAGTAGAAGACAACTGTGGCATTTGAGAAAATAAGGCTTGTGAGATGATATTTGTATAAGTAACCTGCTACTCATTGTTCTGCCAAACGGAAGAACAAATTCCTAATTATTTTTCTTTTTAAATCATGATAGATGGCATTTTTTAATTAAGGGACAAAGTGCTTTGTGACATATGATGGCTAATATGACTATATTTAATTGCAAGGAGTTAATTCAAGAGTAAAAATTCTTTTAAGTTTCAAAGATGTGTTGCTTTGCATTTGATCCCCCTTTTGTTTTACGCAGTGTTATCAGGTCCTGAGTTGCAGCTTGTTTTCTTTGCCTTTTTCCAGATTCAAGTTATAAAACTCCAACTTCACCAATACAGAGAGAAGACCATGCAAGTCATTCTACTGCTTTGGCTGATACAGGAAAAACAATATGAACCATACTGTGCCCTTCCTTTATATAAGATTTTAGTGTTTATCCTTCTGAATGGTCCCATGGTTGTAGGAAAATAATAATCATATAAGCACTACTTTGTGGTCGACAGGTTGAACCTCCTCAGAAGAATGAAAGAGAAGAAAAAAAATTCAAGTTGCGGAGAAAAGAGAATGAACTGATAGAGCAGACCAGGAACAAAGATTGTACATGTGATCTGATTCCTACCTTCCCGGATGTGAGAAAAGAGGAATACCTCCAGAAATTCCAGTCTATTTCTTTCTCCAGCCTTTCTCAAGTGTTTACTGAAGTCTGTTGTTTCTGTATTCCTAAAAGGGATGAGAATTCTTCTGTTGGACCTCTTTTCAGCAGAATTTGATGCAAAGAAGCACCTGGTAGCATTACTTTGGTGAACTGAATGCATAAAAATGCCACTTAGATTGATTCTGGAATTAGATATGGTTTTCTTAACCTTTCACATTCCCAGAACATAGAAAGTTTGTTTGGTTTGTTTTTTTGGGTTTTTTTTGGTTGTTTTTTTTTTTTTTCTGGAGAAGATCTGTAATAAAAACAGCCCTAATTAGAGTTGGAAGTAATGTTAAAGACAAGTTCCTTTAAAATTGATGCCACTGTCATAAAGGAAATAGAAGGACCTCCTTACTTGAGAAGGCAGCAAAGCCTATACATTTAGAATAAATCCATAAAAAATGAGGGTTTTTTTTAGCAGAAATTTTACCAGTCTTTTGTTAAAACAAAGTTAAAAGGACTTCTAAAATAAAGCATATAGTCTTTCCACTCGTACCACTCTCTGATCTCAATGAGACTTTAGAATCCAGTGGTTCTTACACATTAAAAAGAGAGTTTGAGTATCAGATGCCTGTGTGCTAAGCTGGGGTTGCTTCAGCAAGCCTGAAAAATGTTCTCTACCTACTGTTCTGCTCTTTGGAGCTGTGACATGGAAAGCATTTTCAAGATCCTGTTTACAGTAACACTGCATTACATAGGAAAACAGCAATAAAATGATCCACAGTCTATACACTGCCATCTTCCTACACACAGTTCAGCACTGTCCAGCTGTTAGCCGAACACAACTGCCTCCTTCAGACTTCCTCTGCCCTGCCTCTGTATCAGACGAAGTTGCTCTAGTTTCATGATTGAACCTTAGCCCTGAGTTCAGTCATCAACGTACCTGCTAACATGCTAAATTTGCATCGGGGTTTGGCATGTCAGTGACTGCAAAGCCCAGACTTACGGATTCAGTCAGGATCTCCATCTCAACTCAGCAGCAGAAAGCAAGAACCTGAGGTCTTCTGGACCTTAATGCACACTTCTAGCTCATTTCAGTCCGGGTCAAAAGAGCTTTTTACTACACCTGAAAGTGGCTTAAAACACAGCAGAGCAGAAATAAAATTCTCCCCTCTCAATTCAGGTGCTGGAATGTATCCAGAGGAGGGCAATGGAGCTGCTGAAGGATCTGGAGCACAAGTCGGATGAGAAGCAGCTGATGGAGCCAGGGGTGTTTAGCCTGGAGAACAGGAGGTTAAGGGGGACCCTTATTTATCATTACAATATGCTCAAAAGCTCAAATAACGATATGTAAAAACACCGGTTTCTTGGAGGGTGTATAGCAAAGGTTTATTGAAAGGCACATCCTTTTATGCAGCACTTAAATTAGGGTTAGGGTAAGGTTTGGGTTAGGGTTAGGGTTGGGGTTGGGGTTAGGGTTGGGGTTGGGGTTAGGGTTAGGGGTTATGATTAGCAAGGGTTAGGGTTAGGGGTTAGGGTTTAGGGTTAGGGTTAGTGTAAGCGGTTAGGGTTAGGGTTAGTGTTAGAGTTAGGATTTGCTTTAGGATTAAGGTTAGTGTTAGGGGTTAGGGTTAGTGGTTAGGGTTAGGGTTAGGCTTTGAGTTAGCCTTAGGGTTAGGCTTAGGGTTAGGACTGTGGGTTTGGGTTAGGGTTAGGGTTAAGGTTAGGGTAGGGTTAGGTTTAGGGTTTGGTTTTTGGTTAGGGTTATGTTTAATGTTAAAGTTAGGGTAAGGGTTATGGTTAGGGTTAGGGTTATGGTTGCATTTTGGGTTTAGGTTGGGGTTGGGCTTAGGGTTAGGGTAAGGGTTATGGTTCAGGTTAGGGTTGGTGTTAGCGTTAGGGTAAGGTTTAGGGTTAGGTTTGGGTTAGGGTTAGGCTTAGGCTTAGGTTTATGATAAGCATTAGAGATAGGTTAGGGTTCGGGTTAGGGTTAGGGTCATGGTCTTAGGGTTTGGGTTAGGGTTACGGTTAGGATTTGCGTTAGGTTTAGGGTTAGCATTTAGGGTTAGGGTTAGATTTAGGCTTGCTTTAGGGTTAGGGTTATCGTTAGGGTTAGGGTATTGGTTATGGTTCGGTTTGGGTTAGGGATAGCGTTTGGGTTGGTGTTGGGGTTTGAGTTAGGGTCATGGTTGGGGTTTGGGTTGGGGTTAGGGTTAGGATTAAGGTTAGGGTTAGGTTTACGTTTAGCATTAGGGTTTGGGTCAGGGTTGGGTTTGGGGTTAGGGTTAGCGTTGGCCTTAGGATTAGCTTTAGGATTAGAGTTAGGCTTAAGGGTTAGGGTTAGTGTTTAGGGTTAGGGTTATTTTTAGGGTCTTAGCGTTAGGGTTTGGGTTAGGGTAGGGTTAGGGTGAGCATTAAGGTTAGGTTTGTGTTTAGGGTTAGGGTTAGGGTTAAGGTTAGCGTTGGCATTAGGATTAGCTTTAGGATTATGTTTAGGGTTAGGTTTAGGGTTCGTGTTTAGGGTTAGGGTTAGGGTTTACTTTAGGGTTAGGGTTAGGGTTAGGGTTAGGGTTATGGTTAGTGTTAGTGTTTAGAGTTAGGGTTAGGGATAGGGTTTCCTTTAGGATTACGGTTGAGGTTTGCGTTTGGGTTGGGGTAAGGGTTAGGGTTAGGGTTAGGATTAAGGTTAGGTTTAGGTTTACGTTTTGTGTTTGTGTTAGGGTTAGGGCTGGGGTTAGGGTTAGGGTTGGGTTTAGGGTTAGGATTGGGGTTGGGGTTAGGTTTAGGGTTAGTGTTGGGGTTAGGTTTAGGGTTGGGTTAGGGTTATGGTTACCGCTAGGGTTTGGGTTAGGGTTGGGGTTAGGGTTGGTGTTGCGGTTGGGGTTAGGGTTTCTGTTAGTGTCTTAATGTTAGGGTTATGGTTTGCGTTAGCGTTAAGTTTAGGGTTAGGGTTAGGTTTAGGGTTAGGTTTTTGGTTAGGTTTAGGGTTAGGGTTTTGGGTTGGTTAGGGTTGGGGTTAGGGTTAGCGTTAGTGTTAGCTTTAGGGTTAGGTTTTAGGATTTGTCTTAGGGTTAGGGTTAGGATTAGGGTTTGGGTTAGGGTTAGGGTCTTAGGGTTAGGTTTAGGATTAGGGTTTGGGTTTAGGGTTGGGGTTAGGGTTAGGATTAGTAATAGGATTAGGGTTTTTCAGCATAATTGTTTCTGTGATTCAGTGATTCTGTGATTTGTACCTGTGTACACTGGTTTCAGCTCTAGCAGCCTCTGTTTCTAGTGACAGGGCAAGGAACTAAAATATGAAACATGATACCTAGTGTAATTCCTTCTTCCTTCAATATGTACTTGCATTCTGTGGTTGTAGCCAGCCTGTTGATTTTGGCCTGGAGTCAGCTATCAGGTCTCAGGTGACAGCTATGGCTAATGACTGAGATATTGCAAAGAGTAACTACAGCTCTCTGCACCAGGATCCTGATTTGCTTCCTCATGCCCAGGCCAGGAGGGTGGTAGATCAGTATCACAGTTTACATGCTAGCTAACTTTCCCTGATAAACTCACAGGCATCCTAAACTGGGGCATTTCCCACAAAAATACTCTGACTCAGCATGGCATTCCTGTGACAACTCAGATTCTCACCCAGTGCTGTCCTGAACCAGCGGCTGTCTCAGGAGGTAATTTTGTTATTTTTCTCCCAAAGCCTCTCCCAAGGGGCTTTTGAATATAAGGAGATCTTGAGACATGAGTTTTTATTTTCTTGGGAGAAATAAGTCAGTTAAACATTTTTTCATTTATCTCCCATCTATTATGTTGAAAAGGTTTGTTTACAGCCACATTGTATTGATAAATATTTTATTTTTGGCTTTTAGTTTCTACCTGGCCATTTATACTCCACTCCTCATAACATAGCAGCCTGAGGTAAAACAACTGAAAACTCAGATGGCACATAAAATTCTCACAGCTTAATATAGGATAGGTTATGTTCCCTGTGCATAATGTTATTTTATACTTATAGTTATGTGGATACTTTTAAAAATGTAACTGTAGCTATGCACCTTCTGAGAATTTTTCAAGTATATCCATATATATATATGTATGAGACCTTTATTTAAAGAAAAAAAAAAACAAAACCTCTAAAAATCCATTGAGATCATTCTGGTAAAGAGCCAGACCACAGCAAAGACACTGAACATCTAAAATAAAATAGTATCTATTTATTCTGACATGTGGAAAAACATGTCCAGGAGCTAGCAAAATCAATGTAAAAATACATACTGCTAGCCTTTCCAGAAAATTCAGGGCAGCATAATGCAAGTTCTCCTAGAGTTCAGCATTGATTATTATGCTAATGTGGCCATAAAATTAGGAAGAGACAGTCTAGGTCATGATCTAGTAGACAGTCTGGATCATGTAGGTTAAAACACCCAGAGCTGTGGGCAACTGAGGATCTCTAGTTCCAAAGGCTGTAGAGACTCCACAAGTAACTAATCCCCTAGACTGCAAAGGATCTCCATCACCCTGTACTGAATTTATAATTTTAAACAGGCTAAGAGTCACAGCTGTACCATGGGAAGCATGAGTGAGAAACTGAGAACATCTCCCTATTAGCACAGGATATGTTAAACAAAACTCAGTCAAAACCTGACTACTTTCTTCTCTGTATAGAAAGGCAAGAGAAAAAAATTCCTTTACTAAACTTGGGAGAAAATGTCTTCTCTTGATCAATAACTTCTTTAACCCTTAGCATCAGCCTGAAGCAATATAATGCACTCTGACCCTCAAATGTAAGCTTCCTCCCTGCAGTTATGGTGAATACTTGTCAGGTGCAAAATTGAAAGCAAAATCTGCCTTGTTGCCCTGGTTTTTGGAGCCTTCTGATGTTTACATTCTTGGAGCCAAGAGTTCTTACACTTTTTACCAAAACACTGTGTTTTGCATATTCCTTCTTGGAAGAGGAGAAAATTGACAGACTGTTCACCTGGCCAGTGTGGTTCAAAGGAGGAATATCATCCTCCAATCCACTCTCACTTTAGAGAATCCTAAAATTCTGAAAAACTGTAAATAACTTTCTCTTTTTTAACTTGGGCGACTGAGCATGTGGTGCATGTTCTTTTCATGTCTCAGTGTGACACTGCCTCCCCTCGAAACTAGAGCATCCACTTGGGGAAATCCTCCCATGCCTCCATCTGTGACATGTAAAATGTCTTGAGAATATGTTATAAATTCAATACAAGCTCATAAAGTTCCAGATACTTAGGATATGTCTCTGCTTATGACATATCTGAGTGCCCATGCCCACAGCCTGACTCAGAAGCTTAAAGACTGTCACCCCATGCCATTTGAGACTGTATAACTTACCTGAATAATCTAAATAAGTCTGGAAAATACTACTCAGAACTTACAGAAGAACTTTTCTAGACTGGCAGCTGGAGGCCAGGAGCAGTGTCTGAGGATATGGCACTGGTTTCTGCTGTCTAGGGCACTGAAGTGAGAACCAATGTCCCAGTCCCAGACATTTCCTTACTGTTATATAGCTCTCCCTATACATCAACTGAAGTTCATCTTAAAACAAATTTAGCTTCACTTTTCCCCAGAACCTATGTGGATACTTTTAAAATTTTGCTCCTCAGAGACTAGGAATTTCCAGAATAGATTTATTCATGATCAATTTACAGTAATTTGATTTTATGTTAGTGTATGTATTTAGCTTAAGCCATTCTATTCCTCCAAAGACACAATTCTAGAGTCCTCATATATGCTCTTGCATTTCTTTTTTTGCTTGGCTAAACAACCTTGGCTAAACAACCTCTGCAAGGTCTCATTATAAGTCTTTCTCTCTTTCTCTTAATCATTTCTATATTGTTTCTGCTTCTCTTCCAGTTCAATTTTATCTTTTTTGAACATAGATGACCAGCCCAACACACAATGTTCCAAGTGACACCTATAGCAATGGTTTGATGCAGTGGCAACTTCTGCAATTCCCTATCTCACATTAACATTGCATTGTGCACCATTTAGCATAAACAACCACTCAATTCTGGAAACATTTTTTAAATTTTGGGCACTTAAAAGTAATAAATCTAAAAAATAAAACATTAACTTGCAATTTCTATAGAGCTAGGAAGGTTGATATAGGATTTTTGTGCAGGCTGGAAATTTTACATAGATTGTTTCTTTTGTTCACTTCCCCATTTCCTCACATGCTCCCAAAGAGGTTTTCCTCTTTGACCAGCACTTTGTCATTTCACTGTAAACAGCTTTTGATTCTTCAGGTTCTCTGTGTATCAGTAATCGAGGACAGTCTTTTACCAATTTTTTTCCTGTTAGTAAGGAAGGAAGATTTATCTTCATCATGCATTTTTTTTTATCCATTATCTAGAGTCAGCATCATTTGCTGGTACATGTTTTGTGTAGGTCAGTTGCCAGAAGGCATTGATGTCAAGGTCTGAGACCATTATCAAACCAGCAGACTCTTGAGAGAAAGAGCTGTCACAGTATGCCATAAACCTATGTGACTTTAAATCACACATTCATACATAGTATACGATATTTATGTTACAATCTGACAGAGACAGAAGTCCCAGTTTGCAAAATGTAATCAAGATACCCACATCACTCACAAAACCACAATGCTTCACCTCGGACCATCAGGAAGTAAAGTTTACCTTTATAAAACAGAGATGGCCATACTTAAAGGATATTATAGAAGAAATTTTAAGCTTAGTTAAGATGCTTGACTAGGAGAGGAATATATACAGACTCTTTCCTGTCACTAAATGCTTATAGAATCACAACCCGTCATCCAAACTGCAAAGGACTCACTCCTTACACTGTCTGCATTTAGGTTCTGGAATGTGAAATGGTTTTGCATTTCAAGTTAAAGAAGCTACTTGCAGGGTGGATAAATCAGGAATAAGTTCTAGCTAGTATAAATTGGTGTCACCTGTATTTCTAAGCATATAAACATAAAGCAGAGGAAAATAGGGAGGAATGCTAAAAAGGAAATGTACGTTAACTCCTTATTATCAGTGTTTCTGTGCTCCACCCCAACATGAATATCACTCTTGTGCTGAGAATATTGGTGGAAGTTTTTGCTCTTCTGCTTTGTTCTATAAATATCCACATTCCTAATGTTCCCTTTAGTGCCTACGATCTCTATTAATTTTTACCTTTTCTTTGTTGGCAATACTCTTGTTCTAGCCTCAGTTGTTTTATTTTCTTGAACAACTCTGCAAAGTCTGTCATGAACATCTGTCACACTAACTTGTGTAAAACTTTGCTTTGGTAAGAGCAACTGACAGGGCTTTGGCTTCTTTGTTATCCTACCCCTCACTAATGTAACATAGGAATTATATAAAGACTAATTTTTATCTTCAAAGGTAAAGACAAAACTCCAGAAGGAGTAATATTTGTGCTGATTGCATTATAGTGATCAACCCCATCTTCTCTTTTAAACAGAAAGTGCAAATATTTCTGTGGCAGAGAAGAATCTGCTATTCAGCCCAAGAAATTAAATAGTAAACCTAGTATTAACAAACTGTATTGGGATAGTGATACAGCACATGAGAAGCCTACAAATAATATATTTTTGAGGACCTGGTAATCTAGATACTGACAAAATATCTCCAGTATTTCTGTCACTGAACAATTGCTCATCCTTAGACCTCATTCAGTTGTAGACTCCATCACCTACCATACAAGTGCAAGGGACTGAAGCATATCTTCCCCATTCCTTAAACATTTCTTCTAACATCCTTGTGGAGGTTCTCAAAAGCCTTCTCTCCTGTACATGGCTGTTATAAGACTTGTCTGTGCATGCATAACGTTCACCTCAACCCTTGACCTCTGTGAATTTGGCTTCCGGCTGGAGTCCTGGCAGACAGCTACCTGTCAGCAATTTACTGGAAGGATCCTGCTGTTTCAAGCTCTCTGAGCAGGAAAATGAGAGGAGGGTTTTGTATTTCAAAGGACTATAGAGCTCAGGGATGTTTTTTAAAATTGAAATTCTGGCTGTCAGAGTCATTAAATATAGTTCTGCTTCTCTTCTAGACTGTAAGATCAAACAGCCCAGACAACAGGAGGAGTATTTGCTGACTTATGGTACATATACAATTTTTGCAGATTGGTTGGCTTCATTCTGCAACTTACTATGAGAAGGACATAAAAATGTCATTGACATGTCTGGTTTTGTGCTGAAAAAATCCCTATGCTAAAATATTTTTCGCAATCTGTTTTTGAACTTTTTCTTCATGGATATTCAAGTTCTAGAACTTGTTTTTCTGGAGTCTGTTGATAAGTTTTTAAGGAGGTTATATGATTTGAAAGTTATCTCAGTTTTGACTTGCTGAACAGTATCTGATTGGAAGGATTTAGTAGGAAAATAATTAATTTTTATGATAATCCAATCTAGTAATGGGGAAAGGAAACCATAAAAAATTATGCATAATTTAATAATGTCCAAGACCATAATCCAAAAATCTTTACTCCATGCTCACTACTGAATGAAAATTTTCACTAAATTCATCAGAGCATTGTCTTCCACTTTAGGGTAGAAATCACACTAAAAAAAAAAAATCCCTGCCTTATTAATGATCTACAAGAGGGAGCTAGTGTATATTCTATTTATCACATTTCAGCTTCACAAAACTGAACCCCCAAAATATGGGAGTAGCCAACTAAGGCAGTAAAATATCCCTAAACTGCAATTCAAGTCCTATTTTTTTTTTTTAACGATGCCTATCCAGAAGTACATGTGCTTGTATAATCTTCAGTTTGAGTGTGTAGGGCTGATTTGCTGTAGTAAGAAACATGGAGTATTTGGATACAATTTCATTACTTAAGTAAAAGTCTGTTAGTAGACGTTAATGTTTTGCATCTAAGGAGTCCATTTCACAATCATACTTCTTAAAAGTGATTGGTAGCCAAAGTGAGAGAGAATTATTAACTAATATAAAATATCAAAAGAATTTTTGTTACTTCCTAGGAATTAAGAATGTCTCTGAATAATCAGGATCTAGAAATGTTTACACCATTATTTCTTTTATTTTCAATAAAAAGAAATTATTTGTTTTGTTTTCAATAAAAAGAAACCTCCAAATCAATGGAATGATGGTATTTTTCTCCATAAATGAGGATTAATGAGGGAATATTAAAACATGCAAGATATGCATCCTTTATGTAAAATATACCGAAAGAATCTGCAAATTTTTGAGACATGGGACTGGCAAGTGTGAAAGACAATTTTGGAATGTATCAAAATGGAGGAATCATACTAAATAGGTATGGGATCTGATAAGAAATGTTAAGGATGAGGTCATCACAGCACAAATTCCAAGAGACTGTTTACTGCACCACACAGGAAAAACCACTGGATCATAAGAATTTATCAGCACATATAGTTTGTTTAATGGGCTGTTGTAAGGACCCTTGCAAGAAAGATTTGTGGCACCATTTAGTTGACTGACTGTCCTGTCCTTTTTGAGAGATTTGGTTCCCCATATGAGTTTTACATTATAGGAAGATCCTATGAATTTTTGTTAAGCAACACTCAGTGTTTGTGCAGCAGCTTACATGAAGGAAAAGAGGATTTAAAACCTTAATGTAAATATTACTAACATATTCATTCAGCTATTTAGGGGAAGCTTGTATTTTTATGCCACTTCACAAAGACATAGAGTCATAGAAACACAGAATCATAAAATGGGTTTTGCTGGACGGGACCTGACACAGGCAGGAACACCTTCCACTAGATCAGGGTTTGAATGCTCAAAGCCTCATCCAACCTGACCTTGAAAACTTCCAGGCACTGGACATTCACAGCTTGTCTGAGCAACTTGTTCCAGTGCCTCACCACCCTTACTGTAAAGGATTTACACTTTTTATCTCTTTATATGCCCTCTTTCAGTTTAAATTTGTTACCTTTTATATTGTCACTTCAGGACCTGATAAAAAGTATTTATCTTTTTTATAAGACTCCTTCAAATATTGAAAGGCTGCATTAAGGTCTCCACAGAGACTTCCTTTTGCCAGGCTAAAGCTAGAATACCCTCTAGAAACATCAAAGAAGTTCCGCTACTATATTTCAGCAAAGGCATGATAGAATAACATGGCTTGCTGTAATCACAGAACCGTGGGATGAACTTTGTAGGAATTGCAGGCATACATGACCAGGGACAGCAGTTCTGACCCATCTGAAGCTGAGATGACCCCTCAGAGCATGACTGCCTCAACATTAGGCAAGCTTTAGTGGAGCAATTCAAGCCAGGAGTTAATACCCCTGCCATGGAAATGTACACATAGAAAAATCCTTCTAAAGGGAACTGCAAATTATTTCAGGAACTACATATAAGAAATTCAGTACTTTTGCAGTGTCAGAATTTTCTATTAAAAATTTAGAACTTAATAAATCCCAAGCCTGGTTTCTGATGTTGAGCCCTCGCATTCTTTGGGGCTCAAGGTCCACTTTGCCCTGAACCATTTCTGGAAGCTGAGTTTTGTCACCTCTAGGGCTTTTAAAAATGCTGAACCACCTACTAAAGTGTAGTGTGTAGGTCTTATTGTTCTTTGTGGGCCTTTGCAACTAAGCATAATGAAAGATCTCTTTCTGAGATTATGTGGAGCAGCTGGATAGATCAGAGCGGCTACTGGAGCAGTGCCATCTATACAGAGTGAGAAAGTAGACTTGGCAAAGGGCTCTGGCTGTACTGAGTGGGTCCTACTGGCAAATGAAACTTCAGCAAGATGTCTGAGTTATCTTATTATGCATCTGCTCCTTGTAGTTTATCAAGGCACCCAGGGCATTGGTTAGTCTGACAGAGCTGTGAGATTCAAGTTAAATTACACCCCATGTCACCACTGTCTATGCTGAAATAATAGTTCTTTTTCTCCTATTATGGGATTATTATGAGATTTAAATTTATGTGTTATTAGAATTTGCTTTTCAGATAATGCTGCTGTTTTAATGGGTTCACTGAGTAGTTTTCATGTACTTTCTCAGATGCCTTTATACAGGAGAAACAATAAGAATGGCTTTGATAATGAAAGCTTTGAAGTACTTACTATCCAAAAATATTCAAATTTTGAGAAAGTCCTTCTTATAGTGAAATTTTCATGGAGGTTTTTTTCCTTTTAATATTCTTCCTGCATTTCAAAGTTTAAAGGTTTTAATTTCTGAGCCAATAATCCACCTTTGCACTTGTGCAAAGGTTGTGTATTAAGTAAACCTATTTGCATTAAAGATGATGACATTTTAACAAAGTTTGGCTGTAAGATTTGTTCAGTACTTTTGCCAAGCAGTAGCATACATTGCTAGAAAAGTTCTTACAAATGCTTTGCAAAATTTTTCTTCTGGTGCCAAGAACATTTCTCCAGCTGTTATTTCCACTGTTCTCTTGCAGAGTGAAGCCTTGCTATCTGTTTGCAGACTTGTCTCATTCATTTTGAGAATTCAAGACGTCTTTGCAGGTACAGAATGGTTGTAGAAATGAGGTTTGCATGCCTGACCCTTGCAACTCCTTGTACCAGCCTGATTCTTCATCAAGGCAGTTATATCCCTCTACATCAATTATAGAGCAGGTGAACTCTCTCAGTCCATCTCAACACCTACCTTCACCATGGCCCCTCATGCTGTGAAGCCTCTGGTGCTTGTCCCTCCTAAATGAGCAGCTCCTGTCATTCCAGTACCCCTCACCATATGGCCCAATGTGCAATCCATTTTCTAAGCATCAACTCATGCATGCTGCATGGGGTCTAAAACAATCAAAGGTCAACTGGCTGCTCTGCATATAATTTTGGCTGTGGCTGAGATAATTTCTGGCCTCACTGTTTCCTGGGAGTGAGAGGGATTTAACAATATGGATGTCAATGGGAGCTGCCAAAAGAATGTTAACTGGTGTTAAAGTTATGTCAGGGAACATGGAAATAAGCCAGGGGGGCAAGCTGGCAAGTGCTGGACCCTCCACATACAAAAAATAAAGACTCCTGTTTGTGCAAACCTGAAAGGGGAATGCAAAGAGGTGAAGGAGACATTTATCAAACCAAGAACGGGTAAGAGTGCTTAGGAAAAATGACATCAACAAAAGGGTGCAGCACTTATTACACTTAAGATTTGTGTTAGAGAGGTCAAGGTGCCTCAAGGTTGGCTCAAAAGGAACCAGTAACCTGTGTCATAACTCTGATGCATGGCAGGGTGTGCTTGCAAAGTAATCATAGTACTATGGGTATCCAAGGCTGGTTGTCTTTCTTAGAGATTGTCAGGAAAATGGGTCAGTTGTTTGTGGCCATGGTGATTTGTCCCCTTTGAGTGTAGATAGGATATACACGATAGAAAAAGCTTTAATTAATGACACGAATTAATCACTAAAATTTATGAATTTTTGACAGGACATTGAAACCTTAAATTACATTAATTTGATACTTGAAAGATCAAATATATAGAAAAGGAGAATTCCTAAGTTTGTTAACACAAGTGGAGACATCATTTGTGAATTTCTTAGATAAGATTCATAAATTAGTTTACAACACACTTCAGCTATGGGTCTGTGGATCCTTCTTTGAACAGTTATGAGATCTGTCCAGAACTAGCAAAGAGGCCAGGCTAGATGGAGCAAATACTGTGAGGCAAATCACCGCAGGCTAGGGCAAGTGGCCAACACAAAGAAACTGATGGTTGAAGATGAGCTACCATGGTGATGGTCTGATGAACGGATTTTTTAGAGGTTACTGTGTCTCTTGATTGCTTGTGTGGCCGGTTTTCCAGATGCTAAGGAAGTATCATGGTGGCTGACATCTGGGATGTGAATGAGCGTATTAAGATTTGTGAAGTCAGTTGCATTGAAAAGATCAAGGACTAGCAACTGGAGGTGTGCAATCTTATTGAGCTAAAAGGACAATTTATGTTCTGAACTTTAGGGAAAATTTTATGGTAGGACTCTGGATCTCACTGGATGAATAAAAAACACGAAGAAAATTGCAAGAGTAAGCAGACACCCTACCAGGAACAGGAGAAAGTTATACTCAGCAATGCAATTATGTTTAGAAGATCAAGTAGTGTGGGGATAATGTGAGACATGCCAAAAGTCTGCCAGGGCCAGACTTTACGAAGGAAATTAAACAAATAGCAAAAGGTTGTTCAGCTGTATAAATAAAAAGAACACAGGAAGGCGTGAGTCCACTACACAATAAGGACAGAACAGAGATTAAAAATAATCTTGCTATGTCCCCAAAACAAATGACTATAAAGGCCTTGGAGTCTAATAAAAGTAATTTCTTCTATTAGAAGAATAGCTGTCATTGGTGGAAGAATCAAAAAACTGCTATTTTTGTCAACACCAAATCTTGCATGGACTCCAATGAGCTGTTTATCAATCGTTAGTAACTCTAATTATCAGCATGTGTTATAGGTGAAAAGCTGAGTAATATCCACATGAAAACCATCATCAGCTCTACATATAAATGGCTCAAATGTAATTGTGTGAAAAGAAGAAACAGTAGAATTAAGGGGTGTTGACTACATGTGTAGCTTTGGCAAAATCTGCAAACTACAGTTATTTTAGCAGTAAATGAATAAATAACCACTAACAATGTGCAGAATATGTACAATCTGAATTTGGATTTCTCTTTTCACCTCTGATTGCCCTTATCTGGCAATGTTTTTGTTGCATGGCAGATGGAGATACAAGGCTAGAAAAAGTGTTCTTGTTTACTGAGTTTGCAAAATTTTTAGAGAGTGAAAGCATTGACTTTTCCAATATCCAAAGTCAAATAGGACTAAAATATTTATATCTGTTTCACTTGGGCAATGCTTGCTAATTCCCACCTGCAGTTTTTCAGTTGCATAAATACTGAACTGACACTGCCAAGTTTGCCTGCTTGTAGCACACCTTGTGTAGCAGCAGATTTCCATGCTGAATCAAATCCCTTTCATTTTCATAGTTTGAACAGAGCATTGATAAAATTGACGTGGTGGTTCCTGTCACCCAGACATAGGGAAACCACCATACTGGTATGGGGAAGAAAGATAAAGAATACTTAGAAAATGTTTTTTGAAGATGATTTACTGTCCTCAATGTATAAGCTCCTATACAGTGAATCAATATTCAGATCTGAATGTCTCACACACTAGTCTGTGTCTCAAAACCTGATTTAAAAAATTCTGAAGTGAATTAGAAAATTTCTTCCATTTACACGAGCTGATTTTTTGGTCTTACAAGAATTTCGAACAGGTCAGGTATATAAAGTGTGAGGGAGAGAAATACCAATTTCTAGTCCTCAGATGGAGTTAGTGGAGTTTAAGAAGTTAAGTAATTGCCTGAAGCTACACTATTAAGTTTGTTCCATTATGAAGAATTCATATACAGTCCAGGATCCTACGCCCACAAGCACATCTATTCACTCAAGTAACATGGTGTTTTTAATTCAAAATAGTTGTCTCTTTAATAGTATAGGCTAATCACAAATGAAGCACTAACAGAAGCACTGAAATGCCACTTTTATGACTCTAGGCTTCCATAAGAATCCAATAGTTCCAACAGGGGATTATAGGAAGCACAAAGACTCTAGTAATCTTTTGGAAAACAATTCCCAGAATACTTCAGCTTAATATTGTGCAAAAGTAGCTGTCATTTGGGGAAGTTTAGACTGAAACTTGTAAACTGAATAACTGATAAATCTTCAGTAAAAATACATGCACCTGAGAATCTGAGAATTGGACCCAGATATTCAAAGAATTAAATGAAATATTTTGTCCACAGGAAATTTCTATTTCTTTCCAGGAATGGAAAATTCTATTCTTGGATAGGAAAGGACTTCTATGATAAGATGTCTAGGTGTTCACAGTAAAGCTTATACAGTTCACATTAATTAATTAAATTACCTATGCAGATTTTACATCTTACTTGCATTATACATAAAATGTTGAGTCCTAAGAGACAATAATGTCCTAAACAGAATAGCAAGAAAGCATAGAAAGCAACTTCATTCCAAATACGTTCTTTTGGAGGACATAAGGCAATTCATGTTATTGTGAATTTTTTAACGTGTTTTATTTTGTGGTCAGACACTTCGTTGCTGTGAATCTTCAAAGTTTCTAAAAATAAAGACAAAATCAAAAGCTTTGGTAAAATTATGATTGTTCTGTAATGGCCATTGTAGTGTAGGGTTTTTGTCCTGTGTTCTCATATTTCTTATAGCTATGAATAGTTTTGTTGGGAAAAATAGCATTTGTTGACTTGAATGAAAAATTTGTTGATTTAAGACAGTGATACATACATTTGATTAGCCTTATGTCTGTGCTTGTAAAGAAGCATTTTCTTCCAATGGCATATAAATTAATTCATTTTTTTTTCTAGCACCAAATAGTTCTAGAAACCTTAAACTTAATCTTTCTTGTGTTTATTGAGAGTCACTTTATACTGCTTCTTCATGCAGTTTGTTCCCGCTTACCTTAATGATCTCTTTCTTTTTTTCACTCATGACTTTTGGAAGGTGCACATGGCTTACATAGCACCAAGGCCTTTTCTGCTTTTCACTGCAGCTCACCAGTCAGGAAGCTGAGGCTGCACAAGGATTTGGGTGGGGACATAGTTGACCCCAACTGATGAAAGGGACCATATGGTGTCGTGCTCAGTCCATAAAGCTGAGGAAAAAAAGGGGGGAGCATTTGAAATTATGACTTTTGTCTTCCTGGGTAACCATCAGGCATGATGGAACCCTACTTTCCTAGAGATGGCTGAATACCTGCCTGCTCATGGGAAGTGGCAAATGAATTCCTTGGTTTGCTTTGCTTTACCTATTAAACTGTCTTTATTGCAATCTACAAACTTTCTCACTTTTGCTGTTCCCCCTTGCCACTGCAGAGGGAGTGAGCCAGTGGCTGTGTGGTGCCTAGTTACTGGCTGAGGATGAACCATGACAATCCTCTTGGTGCCCAACATGGGGCTTAAAGATTTTGAGATAACAAGAGGATTGGTTGGAATAAGCTAGATCAAATTTATAGCTGATATTGCTGTTTAGCTATGAACTGACAGGGTTTTATGCTTGCCATGGGATTTGCTTGCTTGTATATTAAGAGTCTAGTGCTTCTTAATGATGAATTTTTTCCTTTCTCAAAATGTATTTCACTTTTTAAAAAATGAAGACTTAATAACATATCTGAAACCAGAAAAAGAAAACCCAAACCAAACTACAAACAAACCCACAATAAAATGTTCACCATGTTATAGTCCTCCTTGGTTCTTTGATGTGTTTGCTCTCTTGTATTGTTTTTATTTGAAAGTCAAGACCATTGCAGAGACAAATATTTGTAAAAACATAGTTGTGTTGATTAAAAAGTGTTGCTGCTATTTCATTTGTAGAGGAATGGGCCTGCTGAAACCTGCAACAGTGTATGGTAATGTCTACGTTTCTTCTTGTGCTTTTAGTGCAGAGCCAGTGGCAAATGGAGGTTTGTGTCTTCTCCTTTTCACAGAAAACCCCATTAAAGTCTGTGTTTTCAGGCAGTGAGTCATCCCTGGCCACATGAAACCACAAATTTTTTTCTTTTTGTTAAACACTGACCTGTTCACATTGTGACAGATGAACCACACCTACCTCATAGGTTGTATAACTTTCTGTCCTTTCTTGCCTTACTTCAGCAAATACCACACCTGTGCTGCTAGTACAACCTGTGTTGCACTTTCTAGTCCAATATACACTGAGTGTAATGGAACCATTATAGAAATTTAAAGTGTGAAAAGTTTTTGGGGAGCGGTAATGTCAAATTTTCCATTCCTCAGCAATGAATGGGAAGGGGTTGAACACAAGCAATGGTGTATAAAATAAGGCACCTGTTAGCAGCTGCTGCTCTGCCTCGACTCTGCAGCTCTACCATGCTGACAGATTACTGCTTTGTATTGCCTGATGCCCATCAGCTTGCTGCAACTACTAGCTGTACTTCTGGCACCATGTGTGTTTACACTAAGAAAAATATTTCAACACCTGCATGTTAGAAATATGGAGATACATTCATCTTCATTTTGGGATGTGATTGCCTTTTGTGTTAAAAAATCAAACACCTATAGCTATGTTTCAAGGAGACGAATTAGAAGTATCTTCCTAAAGTACAACTAACTCACGTACTTATCTTCCTTTCATGAGTTGCTGTGACTGTAGAGACAAGCAGCGATTCAATCAAGTGATACACCTACCAGAGTATAATACCCTGTATAGTTAAAATTTCTCTCCTAAATTATTGTCTGTAGGTAGATTCCTAAAGTGTGGAATATATTCAGTGGTGGGTGTTCAGTGTTCTATAGTCTGCCCCAACCACAGTATGGTGGCATCCCTTACCCACCTCTGCCCACCCCTGCATAGTTTTAGTTCCTTTCCACCACTAGCTTGACTTGTTACTGAGGGCACTGCTCAAACCTTCCCATAGTGTAGTTTAGGGGATATTTTTTGTGTTTTTTTGGTGTTTATTTTTTTAAAAATTTTCATTTTTATTCTTTAGAATTTAAATTACTTATTTTTCTAGGACTCTCATTTTACTGACATAGTTTTACAGCTATGCCATCTGGCTTAATGTCATTTTTCACCTGAGACTTAGTAGAAGAAAAGCTTAGTAGAAGAAAAATACTTGGAGAAACATCAAAACTATATCTTTGGCAAGTCTCTGTGCTAGAAATTTGAATTGAAGTTCTTAGATTTTAGCTTTGGCTCCATAGCCTTCAAAGAAGAGCTCATTGAATATGTGATTAAGAGTCCTCAGCTGGGTTTTCGTGGCCATTTTAGACGTGGGGGGCTTCAGGAGTAACTAGAAGCTTCCCCCATGTTTGACAGAGTCAATGTCAGAGAGCTCCAAGATGGAACTGCTGCTGGCAAAGTCTGAGCCCATCAGTGACAATGGTAGCACCCCGGGGATAATGAATGTAAGAAGAGGAAAACAACCTGCACAACTGCAGCCAAAAGGAAACAGTGAGAATATGTGACAGCAACAACTCTGCAGACAACAAGACCAGTGAAGAAGACGCGGAGGAGATGCTCCAAGTGCTGGAGTGGACATTCCTCTGAAGTCTGTGGTGAGGCAGGTTGGATGATCCACCAATGAGATGTACAGTTCCAGAAGTTTCTGTAAAGAATTTTTCCATTTCCAAGCTCAGTTGAAGGGAGTCTTGGACCACACCTTTACTTGTTATTAGTTTCCAACCAGTATCATAGGGCAGCTTTTCAAGTAATTTTAGTTTTCAAATTCCTCATTTCAGGAATCTCATATTTTTGAGGCTGTAATACCAGAACCCAAAAGAGTGAATGAGGAAATAGATGCTTACCTGAAGACAAAGGAAGAGCTGTTAATCAGAAAAGTTTTCTAAAAAGTGGTCTACGCAGCCTCACATAAGCCACATCAAAGTGTGTAGAGGACTGCAAGAGGCTCTCCTATTCCTGAAGCAGCATCAGGTCACAGAGCTCACTGCTCATTGTAATCTAGCACATATTCATCTACAGAAGTCTGTCTTAGAGACTCTGAAGTTTGCTCACAAGTAGCTCATCTTTCCTAAGACGTGATTGACAACCTGACCCTAAATAATAAGTCCTTTGTTAAATTTATTTAATAGTAACATGATAGAGTTCATGGTGTCATCATTACTATAATACCATGCACTGATTATATTTGGCAATTTAAGGTCTGAAAGCCGTATTTAAAACCCAGTATTTCAGGCAGAAGCATTTTCATTCCTTAAGACAGTAAGTGCATTTTTCTTTAGGTTGATTAAATATTTTCCAAAGATTATTTTCTAGAAAGACACAATCTTCTTTCTTCTGACTTTCCACTACCAGCTGTGCTGCATTCTAAATATTCTTTGTATCCTTGACTTCCCTGAACTTTTTGATGAATCCACATATTTTCCACCTGGAAAAGAACATAATTCTACTGCCAGTGACTTGGTGAAACTTGTATCACTCTCTAAATTGCAATGCACAATTTACGTTGTCTCCATACACCTTTTGGCTGATTCTTCTCTAGGCCATCGGATGATCATTTGTATTTGTTTCATGATTTTCTTTGGTAATAGTACTGTCCACAGTGCAAATGAAAACACAAAAACCAATACTCTTTTAATCTTACTTGTCAAAAGATTCCTTAAATGCACAAGCTGATGACATCCTGCAGAAAAATCTGAGCTAATAAAGTTGTATTGAAGCACTGTGAAAAACAGAAGAGTGTACACACACAAAGAAAAATTTCACTACTAATATTCAACGAACACAAAAGTTACTTAATGTTGTAGCAAAGTATTTGAAATATGCCATGGGACATCTACCAAAAGATTTCTTGGCAATGAATAAGCAAAAAGAATGACAATTACACTTACATTCTCATTCAAAATGTTATAAAATTAGGTCTTCTGGATGTTCAACTATGAAAGCATGTTTTATTACCTACTTCTCTGTAAGAATATGAAATAAATTTTGAGAAACACAAAAGCTATATGGATGCAAGCAATCTGTTTGAACAAAATCATGGCTTGAAAGTAAAGGTTATGTGCATATGTTATGTTCCTGATTCTGGAATATGTATGTTATGCATGTTACCCTGCCATTTGCTTTCCCATTCAATGGTTTTCAGTGCAATGACTTACAGTAAAAAAGAGTAACCATCAAATCCGATTTTGAGTTGGAATTTCTCTTAGCCTCAACCTGTAAAATAGGAACAATTTTCTTCCTTGTTTTTGTCAAGACAGAGTAGAATGTAGTGATAAATTCATGCAGATATATTAGGAATAAACTACATTATATGAAGTTTCATATATGGCTTTTAAGTGCAGTTTGGGCTGGGGTTCTTTTTGTTTGTTGTTTGGTTGGTTTCGTTTCTCCCTTGACAGATTATCCTGTCTCTGAAGAAGATTTGGATCTTCTGGTATTGTCACATGCAAAGCATCAGCAAATCAAATTTCTTTGTCTCTCTTTACCTAAAGACATTTTAATCAATTTATGTATGAACATTGTTTTCATATACCTTGAGGTATATGAGGATGGCATGACTGAAACAAAATCAAGACTTATGAACTACATAAAATGAAAAAAAAAAAAGAAAAAAGAAAAAAGTAAAGAGACTGTGAGAAAGAGAGGAGGTGGAGGAGGATCCTGGAAGTCTTTGCACAAAAAGAGGCTCCTGTATCCAACCTAGCTGACAAAAAAAAAAAAGAACTACTGGAGGTGAGTCATCCAGGCTTCTCTACAATCTTGGATTCTGCACTTATGTAGGCATGAGTGTGTGTTTGTGACACATGCAAAATGATCTACCTCACAACGTGGGTCCAGCTATGACAGCAGTCACTGAATACGCTCCAAGACAGAACATCAGGGAAGAAATATTATTATATCTGTTCTGTACATCAGGCTCATAGTGACATGCTGAAATGTGTTAATGTGAAAGCCATAAATGGCAAGTCCCTCAAAATCAAAATGAGTTATAAATCTTTCAGTCAAACACAAGTATTTCATTCTTTGTTTCTTGTGAAATCTGGGAAAAGAGTCTGCTAGTTTGAGGGAGGGGTTCAATGAGACAAATGTAGCTAGTAAAAATAGTATGCTTTTCTTTTGAATCACGCTTCACAAACAGGTGTACTTTATTAGTCATCTTTTATTAGAAAAATAGAGCCTTAATTAGGCACTTAAAACATTATTTTTTTCACTGCATTTCAGCTAAAGAATTAAGATTTGTATATTTTTATGTTTTATAACTCCTAGTTAAAAAAACATGCCACTCCCTCTAATCATAAGTGTGAAAAGAAAACAGTATAAAAAGTGCATATGACTACAAATCCTCAAGTAACTGACATTTAACACTACCAAAAGAATAAGGAGGGCCAATTTCAGCTCATAGGACCAAAAACTAAGTTCAGAAATTCTGCCAGAGCCTACTGTGCACAGGAGAGCCAAGGGGAGGAAGATCAGAGGCAACACTCACCTGTGCAGAGTGCTGCACTCCAATCACCTTTCAGGTAAGATCAAACACAGTCTGAGCTGAGTGCCTGATACAGCCTCCTCCCCAGGATGAGAGATCCAGTCCTTACATCTGCACTTTCAGGTGAATGAACTGGAGAAGTGAATAGGTTTTTCAGTCTTTAGGTAGTGAGAGTCTAGCACAGGTGGAAGACTTGTACTTGGTTTGTCAGGCCTGTGTGCTCAGTGATCGTGAGTGAAGAGCCAGTTTGAAAATTTTAGGATGTGGTTCTAACCATTTCAGGAGTTTTCCTTAGAGGCATGAAAGCTTTGTTTTCATTCCATGCTGGTCTTAAATTCCCATCTACCTCTCTGGAAAGGTATATATAAACTGTGTTGCATAAATCAAATATATCTGACTCAAAACAATTATTCACAACAAATTCATGGCCATTAGTGTAATCCAAGAAACACTTTTAAGGTTCAATAACTTTATATCTGCCATGCTTACTCTTCTGAAATATGAGAAAACCAATCTTCATTAGAATGTTACCCATAAAACGTAACCCTAACTTTTGGGTTGTTTAGGGAAATTATTAAATAGTGATAAAATTATACTTATGCTAATGCTGGCTTTTTATTCCTGATGCTTGATGCTGTACAGATAATTTCAGCCTCATCTTATGCTGCTTGATTAAAAGAAGTGGTCTACTACTACACTAATGAACATAATTTATTTCACCTGTTGGAAGATACAAGATATTAAAATTTTGTTATCTGGAATAAGCCCTCCTTTCATTGCTACAATCCTTTAATTACATGATGTTAGAAATAGAAAACATACATTGGAAAGGAACAGCCACTGCCACCAATTCCACCCTAAAAAGAAAAAAAATCCCATAATCTGGTAGGCAATGAGGACTTTAATCTTAAAACATTTATTGGGTTTTTTCTATCCTTTTCCAGGGAATTTGTTTATCTAAAGAAAGTGTATGGCCACCCTTGGAAATAGTTGGTTTATGTTTTTATTCTACATATTCCTACTGTAACTAATTAAAGTCTGGAAAAGATGTTATCCTCCTTTTTTACAGGTGAAAAATTAGGTTGCAAGGAAAGCAACTGATCATCTCAAGTAATACAATTTGTTTCAAAATGGGCTTAAACTCTTCTCCATCAGGTCTAAAGTCTACATACTGAATTAACCATAAAATAGCTCATTTGTCTAAGCTAATTAAACTTATTTGTTAAGATAAATAATTTATCATTCTTTTGCTAAATGGTGCCATTAAATTTTAAAAAAAGCTAACAGTTCTGGCATAAGATGCCATGCTGAATAATTACGATTAATTTGATATTTGTACTTCTTTATTGCTAGCATTTAGGCATATATTTATTATGTAGTATTTTTAAACATGTCACAGAATGTTTGGTATGAGTAGGTTTTAGAAGGTTACCCAGTCTACCTCCTGGATCCAAAGCAGTGTTAACTGCACTTGTTTTATCCCTAGATAAACACACCAGACTTCAATGGTGAAAATTTCACATTTCCAGTAACCTATCCTGTTGCTTTTCTAACCTCAACTTCTCTCACAGTGTTTTAAGATTCTTCTATTTACTGCAGACATGAAGACTATTTAATTGTCTCTTACTTCAAATATTTTTAGTGATTTGTATACCAGTAACTTCCATGCTATTCTTCCAGATTCCTTTTCTTTAGGCTGAACAATGCAAATTCTTTCAATCCTTGACACCTAACCATTCCTGTTGATTTGTCTTAGACTTCCTGCTTTTGTTCCACATCCTTCTTAAATATAGTCCAGGAGAGATCTCAGTGGAGATAGGTAAAGAGGAAGAACTTCACACACTGACCAAAATTAGGTGTTCACCACAGGAAGCTATATCTGTGTTGAATAGCTATATAAGTAAGCCATCCAAGTTAGCTATCCTTTTCTCTGTCCAAAAGTTTTATCACTTTGAAAGCTGTCCTGTAAATGCTAGAGCATGACAGCAAAATTTGGGGGAGATGGGGTTTTGTGATGAGAAAAACTGTCTTGTGTATAATTCACTTACAAGGCTGAGTGGGTCCTGCTCACATTTTTTATTGACATTTAAGGCAGTGTTTGCACAAATACATCTCTGTTTCCAGAGCCTCAAGCAATTTGAAATTAGCCTCTGTGACTGCTGGCTCTGGAAACTAACCAAGAAAATGGTTCTTTTAAAAAATCTAATAATGAAATGGAACCTAGAGTGCCAAGAATATTTTATAAATTATACTGTGCCTTGCAGCATTATCTATCTTCATGGCTACTATACATCGCTCCTAAGTTATCCCTCCCAGTGTTGCATAGATAAATACCTCAGCACAATAGTTTATTATATATTCTCTCTCTAGATATACCTTATATAAAATAAAGATGCATTACCCAAACATTGCTGATGGAAGACAATCTGTGAGCAGTTGCCCATCTTTTAAGAAAACAGCAAATAGAAGTGGCAGAGGATGTTTGGTACCTAATCTACAGGGCCAAAGCTAAAGGCCAGAAACCTCTCCTGTAACTTGACAATGGCAAAATGACCCAAGGTGGGACCCTGAGCTTCACTGGTTGATTGAGATTTTCTTTGTTTCTGGTGTCATGCCTTACTCTTAGCTAGGAATGGATGTTTTCTGTAGTCAGATTAGAATTTTTTCATTTTTAATAGAGAACAATGTCAAAGAAAACACCGTGTATGTAGCAAGAGCTCTTTGATCCTCTATCACAAGGCTAAAATGTTGGGAAAGGAGATAATGAATTATCCACAAAGACCAGCTGTCCCCTAGAAGTCAGTGTAGCTAAGTCCTTCAGTGATCTGTGGACCACATCAAGAAAAAAGGTGGAGCTAAGATTTGGAGAATGATGAACAGAAAGCGCAGCAATCAACTATTTTTGGGACAGGAGAGCTAAAGGTTTGTCAAGGTATAAACATATATATATGCATATCAAACATTGCTAACAAACGTGAACAATGCTTTTAAATTCACATAGGAGGCCCCCCAGCTCTCCATTCTTGTTCCAGAAAATGGCTATTATCGCAATGGACCAGTAGCTGTTACAGATTTGTAGAATCTCTGATGAACCTATATGCACATGGGAGCTTAAGGGCGTGAAATAGACATTGCCACTTAAATGGTTCATTTTCAGACAGCTGATTCTGCAGTTTCTAAATTAACAAAAAAAGCATGTGCTTCTGTCATGGTTTAGGGCAAATTTGTGAGAAAAATCTCTGAATGGAGTCCCTCTGGGAAGCAAACCCAAATGGCCCCTCCCCGAACTGGTCCGGAAAAAAATCTCCTTAGAGAAAAACTGGAAAAAACTATTTATTCAATAAGCAAAGCACCCACAAGCATAAAGAATGAATAATATGAAACATTAAAACCTCTCATGGCTCTGAAGAGATGGCAAAATTGAGGAAGTCCTTGCCATGGGGTGTAGCTCAGCTCACTCAGTCTCTTATCAGTCCCTCTGGTGCTGGAAAATGCTGTCCTGGGTCCCAGTAGGCCGCAAGTGTGAGTTCCTGGTGCTCTTCTGGGTTTTTCAGTCCAGGACAGGCTTAAACAGTCACAAGAAAAAGAATAAAACAGTCCAGGGAACTTCTCTGCCTCAGCTAGTTAAACTAACTAAAAGCACAGGAGATTTCTGACCCGCTGCCTGTCTGTGCTTTAGATGAACACACTCCAGGAGCAGCAATGTGGAGGAGTGATCTCAGTTCCTGAAAACAAACTCTGCACTGCTTCTTCTCCCGCTTCGCTCTCAGAACCAGTTTTAAAGATACAGAACTTAATATACCACCTAAACAGGACAGATGATACAAGCATCATAACGTCACCCTAAGACAGCTTCATCTTCAAGAATTTCAGCATATTCTAATTATTTGAAAAAAAAATGCTGATGCAAAAACCAGACTTTTATGTGGAGGGTGAAACAACGTGAACTTAGACAAGATTTCTAATTATGTAGAATCCTTTTTAATGATATTTTTAAAGGAAATGGTACCTCAGTACTTCCATTATAAACTCAATATAGCTCTAAGGATTTTATTTTCTGTTAGCTAAAACAGTAAGGTAGAGTGTCTATTAACACACATCTGAAAAAAGAAAATTTCTTTAGGAAAAAAAAGAATTTTTGGATCTAATATTCTTAGTCATGTTCAGATGCCTCTGGATTGCATAGCCAGGATGCTGCTTTTATATGGCCAAGAGATATTTGCATCCAAGATTATTACAACCAAATGTGATTCATCATGCAAAACTTCTTACCAGCAGTACTCCATTTAACATGGTCAGTTACCTGTTTTTGTCTTCATTTGAAATCTGCATAAGGTTTGCCTTCTTGATTAGTACATTCAATTCAACACAACTTTCCACAAATAAGGAATACACCCACATTTAACATTATACTTAGCCATACATCAACCTGTTATTTCTTTTTTTTAATTACAGCACTCTAACATCTGTTAACAGCTAAGCAGAAGACAAGGAAAAGAAAGCTCATATCAATTGCAATCAGCAAAATGTTTAAAATCAAGAAGACTGTTTAAAAACTGCAAAATTTTGTTGTAAAAATCTGCATCTTTTATTTGAATACTTTGAATGGGAGCACAAAGAAGTTAGTATTTCTGTGAAAAAAAGTCTTCCCTCCAAGAGATTATTAATATTTTTTAAAAAATAGATTGTTCTTCTTGTTGATACTGTTGTTTGTGATACTGTTTATTTTTTTTTCTGGGGATCTCAAAATACCTCCTATAAACTAGCTGAGTGCTTTCACAGCTGAGTGCTTACATAGTACAAGTCTTTTTCCTTCCAAATATGATTAAATACATTTGTTTGCATCCAAGATGATTAATTGGTGAATCTTACACCAAAGGAAAATGAAAGAATCCTGAACCATGTCATATCTATCAGATAAAAATGTTGCCAAGATATTAATGTTTGATGTTCTGTCTCTCTCTGTAGTTAGTACACAAAACCACTATGGCTTTATGAAAGTAATCATTTCAGTAAAGGTCACAGGTTAATACAATCCTCTCCACCACAGAAATCTATTTGACTTTCCTGATATCTTATTTGGAACTTTTGCCAGTACATTCCAGATTAAGAGGATTTTTTTCTGGGTCAAAGCCCCAAAGATTATTGTGCCAGGAAAGATATCAATATTTTGCTTCTCTCATTTCCTATTGCTTGCTATTTTTGATAGCACCTTCTAAATCAGTAAATATGTCACTTTAGGGAGCAAGCTATATGACCTGAAATTTATTAGTCTTCCAAAGTGAAAATGCTGAAGTGCAGAAGGAGACATTTTATTTCAGTGCACAATCTCAGCTCTTATCAAAAGGTAAAACCTGCATGAAAGGGTGATATTTACAATTTATTGCCCATTTTACCAGTCATCACTTTGATGCCATACTATAGGTCTCCAGCAGTAGAACTGAGCTGCCTGAAGAGCTCTAATGAAGTGATTGCAGAAGACATAAGGATCAAAACAGTTCATATGAAGTGGGAGAGAAAAGCAAATTATCCTCAACTTATTCCGCTCAACTTCTTTACAGAACTTGAAACACTTTCTGTTTTGAGCATCTTACTGAGCTCTTGAGCTTAGCAGCTACCAAGGATCCAAGTAAAGTAGCTAGACACTCCCCAGACACATATGCCCATTGCAGGCAATGCTTGATTAAATCTTCTATAATTGGAAGTCTTTCCAATTTCTTTTCTCTGCATGAATCAAACAGGTACATAGTCCTCCTTCAAAACAAAGAAAAGCTGTGTGATGGGAACAAAGTTAATGATGTTAACTGTGTTTTTAAAATGTCGTTCCTGGCATTTCTGAATTTACTTAATGAATTCTACTGTGGCAAAAAATTAAAAGGGTTTAGTAGCAAAGAGAAGGGAAGAAATCTTCCTGGTCACAGATCCTTAGCAAGCATTGACTTCTAAGAAGGATTTTATACTTTCTGGAACATTTTAAGTACATGTTTATCATCCTAACATGATGGTGATATCCCCCTTAAAAAAATGGGAAAGACATATTAATTTTGTCCAAATTAGATCTGCTTAATAATCTTTGCTGTTTTACTGCCATGTATACCCCTGATAATCCAACTTGTGAGCAGCTGCAATGAACAGTTACAATAAAATTGATTAAATGTTTTCCTTCAGCACCAACTAAACACACATAATAAAAGCAACCAAAATACAAAATATTCTTCAAGCATAGAACATCTCTCATTTTACAAGATGTTTTTCTTGTCCTTGAGTACAGATTTTTTAATTACAACCTTACTGACCTGAAGATCAGTATAGGTAATAATCTGCTTCAGAAGTGCGAATATTTGCATCTTGCTAACAAATTGGTTTTAAAGTATATTATCATAAAGCAGGTTCATAACTGGGTTGTGTAAAGAAAACCTGCTTCTGCTCTCCTCTCTTAGACGAGATGTTCGTATAGACATATTGTCAGGATAGATGACTTTCTTGATGTTTAGGGCAATGACTAGATCAGCAGATACGAAAATATATCAACTCAGATAATGGTTCTGTTTTTACCATTATTTAAGTTATGTTTCCAGACAACAGTAACCTAGGTCAATAAAACTGAAAAAAAGTGTAAAAATTAAATTTGTTTTAAACTCTTTTCTATTATTTTCTGTTGGAACCCAGGACATCCTTCTGGCTGCCCTGGGTGATCCGAGACCCTGGCAAGGGGTCCAGAGACAAGCCATGAGAGTTTGATTAGAATAGTATTAATTTATCACCGGGTGTAGATGTAGAATTTTGGGGTTTAATGGGGTTCAAGAAGGCAAGATGGAGGAATTTGGGCGTGTCCCTGTCCTGCTTCTTCTTCTTCTTGTCCTCCATCTTCTGCTGTGTGGTGGCACTTTTGGATTTGTTTAGCATAGAAGTACACTGTCTAACATATGTGATAGGTATTGGTATCTTACTGTAAATATAGATCACGTAGTACGTAGTATAAAGAGTTAAGACCGCCCTGGTCAGTGGGCAGTCAGCCACAACTAGTGAGCAGCAAGCACCCAAGCCAGGTGAGAACAAAATGTACTAGATAAGAAACAATAAACAACCTTGAGAACCTGAGCCGATGCATCCCTACTCTCTCTTCTGGCACGGGGCTTGGGAGAAAGATTTTCAACAAACATCTCGGGGCTTATCAGCCCAAAGAACCGAGAATTTCCCTTTAAACTATTTTATACTTTGTCTGTTTTTTTATACCTTGTCTATTTTTTTCTAGTTTTTCTTTTCTATTTTTTCTTTTCTATTTTTTTCAACTTGGCCATTGAAAATGGGTCAGGTCTTTTTTTTTTGTAGTTTTTTGTTTTAGTTTTGATAGTAAGCATAGTGAAATATACAGAATTTATTGAAAATCCTGTAATGTCACCTAAAACTTGTACAGTCACCACTAGTAGGTATGACTAAATACCAGAATCAAAAGTGTAAAACACTTAATAGTATATTAGCATGCTCTCTGTTTCCTACACGTGTATCTTATACCTGATAAATGAGCATTAGCATTTTGTGCAGAGAGGAGGCTATTCAGAGGCTGGGAGCACTTGGTGCAAAAGCAGTCCCTTTTGTGCTTACCTATGTCATGTGGATAGAAACATAATGACTGGAAAAAGGCAGGCCAAAGAGTGGCAATGTAATGAGCAGAGATGTGCACATTATGAATTGTTCTGCTGTATACAATTCTTTACTAAAAAAAAAACCCAAACAAAGTAAGTGTTCAGAATTCATATCGCTCATGAATTTTTGTAGTTTCGATGTGTTCAAAACCAACAAAACGTAAAAGAATAATACTATGCCTTTTTAAAAATGGGATTTACTTGGCAGGGAGAAAGATGAAAAGAACAAAGAAAATTAGAGCTTGTTTGCTGATTACTCGAAGCAATCAAGTATGACAGTAAATCAGCTATTTTTTGTAATCTGGAAATGACCCAGAAATATTTTATTCTGGAAGAACAAGAATTAATTAAATCATTACATCAAAATCGAGAGCATTTATCTGATATTATCAGTGTTTTGAAGAATTGTTACGCAAGAATGGTAACGCAATTTTACCATGGCAGCCTGTGCCTGATGTTAGGAGTTATAAATGAACAATTTGTTTAAGTCAGCATAATTTTATACTAATGCTTTCATTTAAATATAATTATCGACAATTTGAAAAAAAATACTGATGCAACATGGTACAAGAATAAAATATTTGCAAAAATCCAAACTTTTTTCAAACATTTATCTGAGATTTTTAAAGGCCATTAGATTTTTTGTCCTTTTGTCTCCTTGTCCTGGAATGATAAGAATGCCCACTCATTCTGTAGATCAAATTGGTTTATGAAACAGTTTAATAACAATAATGGGGTCCAATACACCTCCTAATCAGTGGAAAGCTAACCTTAGTTTAGCATTTGGTGTTGAGTGTACCCTCAATTATGGGAACACAAAAATGGAAAAGCTGTGTGAAATATAATGATACTGAGTTATAACTGACATTTCAAAGGACTGGTGGTTTGGTAGATTGGTGCCATACTTTTTTTCTGGGATCAGAACATAACCTGTATTCCTGCAATTTGCATAGTCTTGGAGGCCAGGAGAAAATACAATGCAGGTAAGTAATAGAGGTGCAGATAAGAAAATGCATACAATGACTTTTGTAGTCATAGCTATAGTACAGCAATGATAAGATTTGAGATCATATTAAAAGGGCAAAGACATTTATATACATTTTAAAATCTTCCAAATTCCAAGATCCCATTGTTCCAGGGTCCAGCTGTGCCTGGTCTTATTTACTGGAGCCTCTCAAGGCACTACAAGTTTGCAGACAACAATTTGCTTCCACAGTGTTGGGGGTTAGACTTGTTTGGTTTGTTGGTTTTTTTTTTGTTTTGGTTTGGTTTTTTTTCACCTGTAGAATTTTTTCCCAGGAGTTGCGGGGCAACTGATTGCTGGGTGTTTGTCGGTGCTTGGTGGAACAAAGCATGGAGGCTGGGTGGAGACTGGCACTTGGCTACACCCTTTGTCTCCAGGAGCTTCCCCCCCCCCTCCCCCCCCCCCCCCCGGCGAGGGGGGCGGGGGGGGTGGGGGGGGGAGACGAGGGCTGGGGGGGGCAGCTTCACTTTTAGTGTGGTCTGCGTCGGGAGCAGACTGGGCTGCCGTTGCTGCGTGAGTTTCTCACTGGCACCACCGGGACCTGATCCTGGGGAGAGCTGCCATCATCTGCTCGTGTGTCCAAGAGGATCCTGATTTCTCCTTTTCCTGCCCTGCTGGAGCTGTCTCAGCCCTGTCCCACTGCCTCGGCGCTGTTTTAGAGCTGCTCTGCACCGCAGGCCCGCACTGGCCTCCCTGCCGGACATCCCTGCCCTCCAGTGACCACCGACGGAGCTCCGAACTTCACCCAATCCACCAGCCCGGGATCCCCCACCGTTCCAGCTTGGTACCTTTTTTTTAGAGTCCCCAGAGACCAGACTGCCCCGAGTTTTGTGGGACCAAGCTCTGTCAAAGTCCCTGGTTCTGTTTTCGCTATTAATTGCTGTAGTTGTTGTTGTTTGTTTGCCTTGTTATACTGTTAGTAAAGAACTGTTATTCCTATCCCCATATCTCTGTCTGAGAGCCGTTTTAATTTTCTAAATTATAATAATTTGAGGGAAGGGGATTTGAATTATCCATCCCAAGAGAGGCCCTGCCTCTCTTTAGCAGATACCTGTCTTCTTTCAAAACCAAGACAGATTCTGGCGCCCAACGTGGGGCTCGGGGCTCGAGGGCATTGAGAGATAAAGGAATAACAGTTCTTAAGTGACCTGATTTCTTGTGCACTGGATATAGAAACCTCGATAGGTAACGCCATGTGGTCTAACTTATCCTGGTTCAGGTGGCATGTGGTTGTGGCTTTATTTTGCCCATTTGCAGGCCCTTACCTAAACATGGGCCCTATAACAAAAGCTACTGTGGCTGTTATCCAGTTTGTTTTATGGGCTGATAAGGTGAGGAATTCACTGATTTTTAACTTGCTCTGGACAGCAGGCACGTAGATACGTGGCTACCACATACTAAGTGGGTGTATTTGGGGTTACTTTAAGAATGGTACTTTCTGTGAGGAAATGACAGTGGGGGAAGTTTTCCAGACTTTTAGCCAGTTCCTTATGCCTGCTCTACCAGCTTTTGAAGAGTTCAAATTTCCTCTAGAAACTAACCAAATGTTGCTGATGATCCTAGCTTACTTAGCTTTCAAAGATAAGGTGAGGTCAATTTGGAGCACTGCACAGACTAGGGATATTGCTGTAGGGCCTGATACTGTCCCAGAGGCTAGAGATATTGCTGTAAGGCCTGACACTGCCCCAGAGGCTAGAGATACTGCTGTGGGGCCTGATACTGCCCCAGAGACTGGGGATGCTGGCCCACTGCCTGACCCTGCCCCGCAGCCCACCCCAGAAATGAACCACCCCGATTGGGTGGGGGTTCTAGTGAAAGAGATACATGAGATGGGCCAGGTGCTGAAAGAATACACTTCCCCAGCTGGTGGGAAGCCCTCCCCTTGCCCTGAAAAAGGAGAATCCGATGGTGCAGCAGTGGAACCCACAGAGGTTACAACCGTCCAGGTTCCAGCTGAACCACAAGACCAGTCACAACCAGCTGCAGTTGCCCCTGTAGAAACAAAGAAGTATAAGATGAAATCAGAGCACCCAGGTAATAAGGATAAGAAAGGAGGGCCCTCACAGCTCACAGGGGAACCAGAAGTTGAGATTGTCACCGAGTCCCTGACTTATGAAAGCCTACGTAATCTGCAAAAAGATATTGCACGACGGGGACGTGAGGCTTATACAACTTGGTTACTTCGGGTTTGGGACCTTATAGGTACAGGCGTGCAACTAGATGGTGGTGAGGCAAGGAATTTGGGACCCTTGACCCAGGACTCAGGGGTGAATCAAGTATTTGTAAGGGAGCAAAGGCCCCTTCCCCTCTGGGAGCGACTTCTAATGAGTGTAAGGGAGAGGTTTGTCCACAGAGACAGAATGCAGGAGCACCATCATAAAAGTCATTAGAAAACCCTTGAAGAAGGGATCCAACAGCTGAGGGAAGTGGCAATATTAGAAGTACTCTTTGGGAGGGGTGGACAGCATGACAATGACCCTGACAAGGTCAGGTGCACAGGGCAGATGTTGTGGAACTTGGCAAGTAAAAGACCATCTCAATACACCACCTTCATTGCAATGATCAATCCTGATAGCAACCAAGAGACAGTGGGTTCTGTCGCCAATAGGCTCAGAAACTATGAGAGCATGATCAGTGGCCCAATGCAGGCTCAGGTCTCTGCTGTGATTAAGGAACTCAGAGAGGAGATGAGTGAGATGAGAGAGGAGATGAGGAAGAACAGTTCCCATGCGGCACCGGTGTGAGTCACAGGCCCCAGAGCCAGAGCCCAACGCCCTCCAGCTAGAGAGAGAGGGTACACCCCAAGGGCTGACCTGTGGTTTTTCCTGCGTGACCATGGGGAAGACATGGGAAGGTGGGATGGAAAACCCACTTCTGCCCTGGCAGCACGGGTGCGTGAGCTCAAAGAGAGAAACACTAACCGAGGGGGTCCTGCTAAAATGAAGGTAGCCTTAACCTCCCATGACCGGGCCACCAGGTATTATAAAAGTGAAGATGATATGTCAGATCCCCTTGAAGGAACCTCTACGATGTATGCCCAAGAAGGGAATAATAACCAGTGCTAGAGGGGCCCTGCCTCTAGCCAGGAAGAGGCACGGGAAAACCGAGTCTTTTGGACTGTGTAGATTCGATGGCCTGGCACATCAGAGCCACAGAAATATGAAGCTTTAGTAGATACTGGTGCACAGTGTACCCTGATGCCATCGGGACATGTGGGGGCAGAACCCATTTCCATTGCTGGAGTGACAGGGGGATCACAGCAACTGACTCTGGTGGAAGCCAAGGTGAGCCTGACCAAGAAAGAGTGGCAGAAACATCTGATTGCAACTGGCCCAAAGGCCCCATGTATCCTGGGCATTGACTTCCTCAGGAATAGGTATTACAAAGACCCTAAGGGACTCAGATGGGCTTTTAGAATAGCTGCTGTAGAGGCAGAGGGCATCAAGAAATTGAACACCTTGCCTGGACTGTCAGAGAACCCATCTGCAGTAGGACACCTGAAGGTAGAAGAACAACGAGTGCCAGTTGCAACCTCGACGGTGCACCGCCGGCAGTATCAGACCAATCGAGATGCCGTGATCCCCATCCACAAGATGATCCGGGAGCTGGAGAGCCAAGGGGTAGTCAGCAAAACCCACTCACCCTTCAACAGCCCCATCTGGCCTGTGCGCAAGTCTGATGGAGAATGGAGACTGACTGTAGACTATCGTGCATTGAATGAAGTGACACCACCGCTGAGCGCTGCTGTGCCGGACATGCTGGAACTCCAGTACGAGCTGGAGTCCAAGGCAGCGAAGTGGTACGCCACTATTGACATTGCAAATGCGTTTTTCTCCATTCCTCTGGCTGCAGAGTGCAGGCCTCAGTTTGCGTTCACATGGAGGGGTGTGCAGTATACCTAGAACCGACTGCCCCAGGGGTGGAAGCACAGTCCCACCATCTGCCATAGACTGATCCAGGCTGCACTGGAAAAGGGAGAGGCTCCAGAACATCTGCAGTACATCGATGACATCATTGTATGGGGGAACACGGCAATGGAAGTGTTTGAGAAAGGGGAGAAGATCATCCAGATTCTCCTGGAAGCCGGCTTTGCCATCAAGAAGAGCAAGGTCAAGGGACCTGCCCGAGAGATCCAGTTCTTAGGGGTAAAGTGGCAAGATAGATGTCGCCAGATACCCACAGAGGTAATCAACAAGATCACCGCGATGTCTCCACTGACCAGCAAGAAGGAAACACAAGCCTTCCTAGGTGCCATAGGCTTTTAGAGAATGCACATTCCCGAGTACAGCCAGATTGTGAGTCCTCTCTACCTGGTTACCCGCAAGAGGAACGATTTCCACTGGGGTCCTGAACAGCAGCAAGCCTTTGCCCAGATCAAGCAGGAGATCGCTCATGCGGTAGCCCTTGGCCCAGTCAAGACGGGACCGGAAGTAAAGAACGTGCTCTACTCAGCAGCTGGGAACAATGGCCTGTCCTGGAGCCTTTGGCAGAAAGTGCCGGGTGAGACTCGAGGCCAACCACTGGGATTCTAGAGCCGAAGCTACAGAGGGTCTGAGGCCAGCTACACTCCCACGGAGAAGGAAATCTTGGCCGCCTATGAAGGAGTTCAAGCTGCCTCAGAAGTGATTGGCACAGAAGCACAACTCCTCCTGGCGCCCCGACTGCCTGTGCTAGGGTGGATGTTCAAAGGAAAGGTTCCCTCTACCCACCATGCCACCGACGCCACATGGAGCAAATAGATTGCCCTCATCACACAGCACGCCCGTATTAGAAACCCAAACCGCCCTGAGATTTTAGAAGTTATTACCAACTGGCCGGAAGGTGAAAGCTTTGGTCTCATGGACGAAGAGGAGCAGGAACAAGTGACACGAGCTGAAGAAGCACCACCATACAACCAACTGCCAGTGAAAGAGACACAGTACGCTCTTTTCACTGATAGTTCCTGTCGCATTGTAGGCATGAACCGGAAGTGGAAGGCAGCTGTATGGAGCCCCACACGACAGGTTGCACAAGCCACTGAAAGAGAAGGTGGGTCGAGTCAACTTGCTGAACTCAAAGCCATTCAGTTAGCCCTGGACATTGCTGAAAGAGAGAAGTGGCCAAAGCTCTACCTCTACACTGATTCGTGGATGGTGGCCAATGCTCTGTGGGGTTGGCTGGAAAGGTGGAAAAAGGCCAACTGGCAGCGTCGGGGAAAACCAATCTGGGCTGCTGATGAATGGAAGGACATTGCCACTCGGGTAGAGAAGCTACCTGTGAAAGTCCGCCATGTAGATGCCCACGTCCCCAAGAGCAGAGCTAATGAAGAGCACCGAAACAATGAGCAAGTAGATCAGGCTGCCAAGATAGAGGTATCAAAGATAGACTTAGACTGGCAGCACAAGGGAGAGCTGTTCCTAGCTCGATGGGCCCATGATGCTTCAGGACATCAAGGCAGAGATGCCACCTATAAGTGGGCACGAGACCGTGGGGTGGATCTAACCATGGACAGTATTTCCCAGGTTATCCATGACTGTGAGACATGTGCTGCCATCAAACGGGCCAAGCGGGTGAAGCCCCTATGGTATGGGGGACAATGGTCTAAATATAAGTATGGGGAAGCCTGGCAGATTGACTACATCACCCTTCCCCAGACCCGCCAAGGCAAGCGCTATGTGCTGACCATGGTAGAAGCCACCACTGGATGGCTAGAGACCTACCCTGTGCCCCATGCTACTACCCGGAACACCATCCTGGGCCTTGAAAAACAAGTCCTGTGGAGACATGGCACCCCTGAGAGAATTGAGTCAGACAATGAGACCCATTTCAAGAACAGCCTTGTAAACACCTGGGCTAGAGAACATGGCATCGAATGGATATATCACATCCCTTATCATGTACCAGCTGCCGGGAAAGTTGAACTATGCAATGGCCTGCTTAAAACCACCTTGAAGGCACTGGGTGGGGGGTCTTTCAAGAACTGGGAGATGAATTTAGCAAAGGCCACATGGTTAGTGAACACCAGAGGTTCCACCAACCGAGCAGGCCCTGCCCAGTCTGAGCCCCTGAGAACAATGAATAGGGATAAGGTTCCAGTAGTACACATGAGAGGTATGCTGAGAAAAACTGTTTAAGTTAATCCTGCCTCCAGCAAAGACAATCCCATCCGTGGGGTTGTCTTCGCTCAGAGACCAAGTTGCACTTGGTAGGTAATGCAAAAAGATAGACGGACCCGATGCATACCTCAAGGAGACCTTGTTTTAGGGTGAACTACCCATGCCACTGTATCCGTACCCATATCTGCATGTATATATGTATATAATTAAGGTAGTGCATGTATGTATATAGTTAAGAAGTTTAAATTCAAATGTAATATGTTAGTATGGGAAAAAATTCGGGGTGGATTGATGTTGGGGGTTAGACTTGTTTGGTTTGTTGGTTTTTTTTTTGTTTTGGTTTGGTTTTTTTTCACCTGTAGAATTTTTTCCCAGGAGTTGCGGGGCAACTGATTGCTGGGTGTTTGTCGGTGCTTGGTGGAACAAAGCATGGAGGCTGGGTGGAGACTGGCACTTGGCTACACCCTTTGTCTCCAGGAGTTTCCCCCCCCCCCCCCCCCCCCCCCCGGCGAGGGGGGCGGGGGGGGTGGGGGGGGGAGACGAGGGCTGGGGGGGGCAGCTTCACTTTTAGTGTGGTCTGCGTCGGGAGCAGACTGGGCTGCCGTTGCTGCATGAGTTTCTCACTGGCACCACCGGGACCTGATCCTGGGGAGAGCTGCCATCATCTGCTCGTGTGTCCAAGAGGATCCTGATTTCTCCTTTTCCTGCCCTGCTGGAGCTGTCTCAGCCCTGTCCCACTGCCTCGGCGCTGTTTTAGAGCTGCTCTGCACCGCAGGCCCGCACTGGCCTCCCTGCCGGACACCCCTGCCCTCCAGTGACCACCGACGGAGCTCCGAACTTCACCCAATCCACCAGCCCGGGATCCCCCACCGTTCCAGCTTGGTACCTTTTTTTTAGAGTCCCCAGAGACCAGACTGCCCCGAGTTTTGTGGGACCAAGCTCTGTCAAAGTCCCTGGTTCTGTTTTCGCTATTAATTGCTGTAGTTGTTGTTGTTTGTTTGCCTTGTTATACTATTAGTAAAGAACTGTTATTCCTATCCCCATATCTCTGTCTGAGAGCCGTTTTAATTTTCTAAATTATAATAATTTGAGGGAAGGGGATTTGAATTATCCATCCCAAGAGAGGCCCTGCCTCTCTTTAGCAGATACCTGTCTTCTTTCAAAACCAAGACACACAGCTTTCGTACCTGGCTACGGGCATCTTAGAGACATCCATACCTGAGGACTGGTGATGGAAAATGCCAACCAGCCTCTGAAGCTGAACTTGCCTTCTCTTGCCCACTTGGTGCCACACACTGGTGGAAAGGTCATGCTTTCCTTAGCCAGGGAACTTGCCTTCTCAGCCTGGAGAAGAAAAGGCTCTGGGGAAACTGTGTAGCAGCCTTCCAGTACCTAAAGGGGCCTATGACAAGGGCGTGTCATAACAGGACAAGGGAGAAAGCCTTCAAACTGAAAGACAGTAGGCTTGTGTGCTGGTTTGAAAGCAAAACCAGTGAGAGACTGCAAGTCAGAAATACAATTTAATAAGAGGAAAAGAAGTAAAATAAAGTAAAATAAAATAAATCTAATAGTACAAAAACTACTGACAGAGTCAGAATACAACCTGACACCCTGTTAGTTAGGCTGGATGTCTTAGTTAGTCCAGATGAAATGGTCTTGTTGAAGCAGTGACCCTGTGGAAAGGTCTGGTAGCTCTTGTCTCCTCTGGGAGTCCAGTGAGTAAAGCTGCCTGTGCTGTCCCAAACCCTGGATTATATCCAGGTGGGAATGCTTGGCTCCTCCCCCTGGGCGGAGCATCTCACAATGGGATGATCTCATTCTATGAGTCATGCAGTGGGTCCTTGATGGCCCATTAAACAGAGGTAACTCCCAGAGGGAGTTATCTGTGAGTCATGCAGCAAGGCATTGTTGGGCCCATTAACAGAAGATAAAGGAAACACTGCCCCACCTGGTTTCAACAGCTCATGAAGATGGGGATAGAATACATATTTTGAGCACATCTTACATTGCAACCTAGGACAGCTTGGTTAAATTTTAGGAAGAAATTTTTTACTGTGAGGGTGGTAAAGCACTGCAACATGTGGCCCAGAGAAATTGCGGATGCCTCATCCCTGGAAAAGTTAAGGCCAAGTTGGAAGGGTCTTTGAGCAACCTGTTCTAGTGTAAAGTGTCAAGGAGGTTGGAACTAGATGATTTTCAGGGTCCTTTTAATCCCAAGTGTTCTATGATTATATGATTGTATTTAATAAGTAAACACTGGTAAATGAGTATCTGGGCAATTTCAAACCTCTGCATCCCCAAAATAAAAATATATCAAGAGGTATTCTGACACAGAGATGTGAGAATTTTAGATGATCCTTTATAGTAGGCCTCTAGATGTTAGGATGTATTTCAAATAGTGCTTTAGAATATATTAAATCCATTTTAGAAGGCATTTAGTGGATACCAAATGTTGTGTCTGTTAACCTTTTGCATGATTACAAGCATCTAGGACTTCTTGGTGATAGTGAAGAGAAAATTGCAAGCATCCCGGGACAACAAGGCTGAGAATGCAAATAAAGAGGGAGGACACAGACCCTTAGCTAGCATAAACTGAGTATTTCCTTGAAACAATGCCAAAGAGCCAGAAGCGGCGCAGGAGAGATAAAGGTGAAGAGTTCATTGAAGAAGACTCCGTTCCTTCATCTTCTGGTATCCCCAGAAGACCACCACAACAAATTGAGCATGCCCAGACGGGCATGGAGTTAATTACCATACGAAGCGAGGATGGGCAGGGCCAGGGAATGAATATGTATGAGGCAGATTATGCATATGTAAGACCCTGTGGAATAATAAGGGGAAACACCATTGGGTGGGTATCCGTGTCTTTGGCGAAGTTATTCCCCACGCATCTCGGCCTATTAAATACACACCTCTCTAACAGCTATTACTAGTTGTGGAGTTTTATTTCCGCCCACATTTCATATTCTGCTTGGGATCATGCGGTTTAAGTTTCTGTTTTGAGATTATTTTCTCACCTTGTAGCCCTGCCTCCAAGAGCTATATCTCCTCTCTCCCCACAGCTAGAAATGAAAGTCCTACCCCAGCTTTCCCCACCTGCAGCTATATTTAGGGAAGAAATAAAACATTTATCACATGAGAACCACTTCCGATGAATAAATACAACCCTGCCACTTAAGGCTGCTTTGTAACATTTATCTCTAAGAGTTTGCAAAGATTTGTTCTGAGTGGAGCAGAAGAAGCTTTTCCTTCCTCCCTGCCTGCCTAAAGGAGAACATGTTTTCGCTTTCTATTACCACCTTCCACACAACTGAAGAGCATTTTCTCTCTTTCTGCCTTTTTTAAACATAGCAACCAAAGATGGTTCATCTGTGACAATACTTTTCCTGTCATCTTTCACCTCAATTTTCCCCTCAGCTTGCTTGTTCCTGTGATTTTATACATTGGGACCCACTGAGTATCTGGCACATTTATCTTGTATGTTTGTTTTTTTCTAATGGAAGCAGCAAAAAGGCAGAGAGCAGAATTCACTTCCACTTACAAACCAAGGATGAAAGCAACCTACCCTTGTGATTTTCCTGCAGAATTTGCTTCAGAAAATTGAAATACTACATACTAAGCACAGGAATTATTATTTTGCCAACAAGCTTGTCTAAATTACCTGCAAAAAAAAAGTATAAAATAAAGCTTAAAATGTTCATTTTGCCTTTAGAGAGGAGGTGGAAGCTGCATAATTTTTCATTATTTCCATTTGCTCCCCCAGAGGTAAAGTTAGCTCAGCATTAGCAGTTTAAACTCTTGTTTCCAGAGGTTAACAACTCAGCTGTAAGGCTTCAGTCTCAGTTTAACATTTGGCAGAGTTTCTGCCTTGAAATAGTACCTCTGGTACATATATATAATACCTTCTCCCAAAGGGTGTTGTAGTATTTTAACACACTGAACTTGAATAGCTTGTTTCATCCATCATCAAAATGCAACTGCTTTTGAGGTGCAATACAGCTTCAGAATGCAGAGTTCTATACAGCAGTTTAGGTAAGGGAACAATGATAATACCTGCAAAATTTAGAACATTTTGGTTTTGTTAGTATTTTAAGTGAGTAACATAACACACTCCTTTCTCTAGGCATGCTTTTGTAGTCATAGATATAGTACAGCAATGACAAGATTTGAGATCACATTAAAAGGGCAAAGACATGTTTATACACTTTGAAATCTTCCAAATCATTCATGCTTGCAAAACCTTTCCTAGTACCTTTCTATTCAATCAGATTATGGTCTTGGTAATCTAATGTTGCTAAAGCACAATGTAACATTCTTTAAAGTACAATACAACTTAAGTCTCAGATTAAACTAATACAAATTAAACATAGCTACAATTAGCTCAGTACTTCCTACTAAAGAATCAATATTTTGGTACTGACATGTGAAAAAGCAGCTTATTTGTCATTTTCCTCCTTCTGCAGGATGAAGTAATAGTGTAATTGTCAAGAGCTTGTCAAGACAGACCGCAATGGAGAGTTTTCGCTTTTCCCAGAGGAATGGCATTCACCAGAAATGGAGTCCTGGATGCATTTTAGACACTGGCATCCTGTTGTGGGGAGGGAAGGGGAGAATTTGGTTTTGTGGATGTATCTCATCCAAAGACTGGAGTTTGGCCCTGGCTTGTTCTGCAGCCGTGTTATGGACGTAGCCCTGGGGATCTTGTGTGCTGAGCTTCCAGATCTCAGTGAAGCTTTAGCAAGACCAAAGTACCAAACAATTAATCTAAGGTAGTTCTGAGGAAAAATAAGGGAATATTTAATCTAAGGAGGAAAGCCCTAGTAACCCTCACAGCTCTACACCACCTTAATAGGTAAACAAATTTTCTTTACTAGGTGCCTAAACTCAGCTTAAATCTTGCTTTATGCCTGTAAGTCAAAAGAGATTTAATATGGGGGCATAGCATGTTTAAAAAATGTTAAGAGTCATGGCAAATGAACTTTGAATTGAAGCACCAAATATATTAATTTGCCTGCTACTAATAATCAGTTTGTAAAAGTTGTGTCAGCAGGCACCAAGTGCAAGCAGAACGATTTTGATTTTGGCCAAGCCATACTATTTACAGGTATTGAGAGGTATTTACAGGTATGCAGAGATTGTGTTTTTAAAGACCTTGCTTTTAGTGGAATAAATTTTTAAAAATTTAAAACTATTTTCTTGAAATGAAAATTAAGGAGATAACAGGATTAAAATACCTGGAGTGTTTCTCTGCTGGTTAGGCTAGTTTATAGATATCCTAGATCCAAAATAAAGCTTGTGCCTCGCTGGTATTCTTTGAGAGAACATTGAGGTAACAAACACAGATCTATCCACCTAAAAATGCCTTTGTGACAGCCAATTCAAAGGATATTTGCACACTTTGTAGCCCTGAAGCTGCTGATTCTGAGTGACAGGTAAATCAGATTTGACTTTTCTCTTGCAGCGTAATCTCACTTAGCTTGGGAAAAAATTGTAAAAGGGCCACAGATCAAAGAGAGCTCTAGCTAAGAAAGAGAAAAGAAAGAAGATGACCTTAAATTTTCAAAGTGACTGATGATTTTCGATATTTCCATTTTAGGGCTCCTAATATCAGACAGCTTAAGGATCTTGATAATCATAGTGCAGTTGGTCAGCATATTGTTTGAATCCTGACAGAGTCTTATAAACATCTTTAAATCCATGTTCAAGCAGGCAGGATCTAACCAGAGATAATTTTGGTAGAAATTGGAATATTGTATGTTCCCAGGTTTTAGAAAGAGATTGGTAGGAGCTGAGGTTTTTCAGAAACCCTGCAATAAAAATATTTTTTCTTATGTGTGTGTCTGGTTGTTTTGGTTTTTTAATTTTTTTTTCAACAGAAATCCATTTCAAAGCTCTCTAATCCACTATGCTTGAAGTTCCTTGGTCTCTAAGTGCATTTAGTGTGGTTTGATTACCTTAATTCTCCCGGCATGGTATGAGCATTATCTCCCCCAGTGACCACACTGAGCTGTTTCTATCTGCTGCTTTTTGTATATAGGTGTACTCCCAAGCATTGAGGTATGTGCATATAAATTACACCTTGCCTGTTCCATACCATGCTGTAGGGGTGGAACAGAGGATTCCTCCTCCCACAAAAGTCCTGCCCGTGTCCTCCTGAAGCCATTCAGTTAGTTCCTTCATGCTGTTATAAGCAAAAATAGCCGAACCGTTTTATATGAAGAAATTTATTAATGACAATTTGGTTACAAAGAAATAAAAATCCACCACCAAAATAAAAATAAAAAGAGATGCCGAGTCCGGGGGTCGGCACCGGTTTCAGTGGTCTATCTGGCAAACAGCCCTCCCCTAGTTCACGAGAAACTGTTGCTGGAGCCTGGATTTTATACAGTTTTTATGCCCTCAGGCTGGACCCAGTGATGTAAATCTATTCAACTGTCCGGTATCGTGTTTTCTATTCTTTGCTCGCGTTGAATAGTCCTTCCTGGGCTTATTGGAAGCCCTTTGTGTTTCCATCCTGGGTCCGGTGGTGTTGTCCAGATGGCATCATTATCTTGTCAGGGGGTGATGATCGTTCTTATCTGCGTCGTTGTGGCCTTGCCTCACTCTAAAAAGCTGTTACTTCACTCTGTGTCCTCAGATGCAAATGAAGTCTCCCTCGAAGTTTGAGCTTCGCCCTGTGTCTTCAAATGCTAATGAAGCTTTCCTTGAGTTTGGGTTTTGCAATCTGAGTTTTACAAAAGTGAGGAGTGCCTAGTAGATTCACTATATTTAACTTTCAGCGATTTATATAAAATATCATCACAGGCATGAATTAATTCTTAGCTTTCTTCATAACAATGCCAATAGCATACCTTGTTTTCCCTTAATGCTGCCTTCTATCCTGGGGTTTCTGCAAGGCCAATGCATGCTTCCAATGATTTTTCTTCCCTGGCAGCTGAGATGAGTCCAAGCAGCTTTGCCCTCAAAGGATGGACCATTAGAAGGGCTTTGGCTCCAGCTCAGCAGATGGAGGTTTGTTTCTACCCTGCTGGCTCAGGCTCAGACCAGTAAGTCCTTGCACTTCCATAATGAAGAACAGCTCCTCTTGGCTTCCACGCTGGGGTTATGATTTTGCCCCATGACCCCACATTGCTTCCTCCCAGCAAGAATCAGCCCACACTCAGCACTTTGCCTATCAGCAGAACTCAGGAGCCTCCCCCATCTGTTTGCTACTGAGATCCCTGCACACTTTTCGAGCTTTAGATTCCCCACATGCTGCACATGGCAAGGTAAGTGATGTTTGGAAGATAAAACCATTCTATACTGCCCTTTTTTATAATAAAACAGTACCTCTCTGCTAAGCTAGCACACTGGACTCCACTCTCAGGGACATCAGAAGAGCTACGCAGAATTAGCATGTGTTTCATAAACAAGGAAAACCTGGGTGCTTTTTTCCCCCAGTTTAACTCTTGCAAGGACAAAAAATGAAAAAAAAAAAAAAGCCAAATTATATGTATCTGAAACATGGTATATGGTAGAAAATTGTAGAACATTCATTTCAAATTTTCCTATTTTCTTTGCCCCCCAAAAATAAGATCTGGTTTTTCAGAAAAAGCCAAACAACTACAAGACTTGACTTGGTGATTTTTGAACTTTTCTCTTCAAAGAGCTCTTTAAAGTCTAGTGAAATGGCTTGGGAGTACATATAGTAGGTTTGCTTCAAACCTACAAACTCTGGAAGCATTGTGATTCTTGTCAACCCTATGGTGATCCTGCAGGAAAACTTGGAGGGCTTCAGTCCTTACTTGCTTATGCATTAGTGAAATGCTTGATGATTGAGATCTTGCTACAGGGGATAATTTTTAATGAACTATGATTTTTAATTAAGGAACTCATTCAGCAAAAAACATGCAAATAATTCTGATGCTAAAGCAACAAGTGACTTTATAAAATTGTGATTGGATGAGGCTATGAGCTCTCTCCATTTCCCATGTCCCTTGCTTTACACCTAGCTCAAGGCTTTGTTTCTTTCATTGGAGTTTTATTTTTTTCCCAGATTACTCTAAGCAAAGAGTTTTGTTGCTTAAATCCAGATTGAACCACCTTTCAAGGATTACAAAGCATAAGAACACTAGGATTATTTTATTGCTGGATCAGGAACATGCACTAATTCTGCCCTTTATTTGGCCTTTTATTATGAACAATTAAAGATATCTCTGGAAACTGTACGATTCCACACAGGATACAATGAAGAGGCTTAATGAGGTGCTTTATGGACACGATTCAAAATTAACTGTGAATTTCCTGGCTTTTGTTGATTTTTGTCACAACCTTAACATTTTTCAAACATAGAATCATTACATTAAAAAAACCCCTATATTTTAACCAAGATTTATTATACCCAAGTGAGATAAACCTTGTTTTCAGTTTTTAGTAATAACATGATTCATTTCCAAGCAGCTGAGTGGTAAAAATAAAAAAAGAAAGAGGTAGATCTGAATGAAAAATAATACTTCCTAACAAAAGCCCCCAAAATTTTTACAGGATTTTAAAAGAAATTTCAATGAGCCCCAAGAATGAATATATCAAATGTCTCATTCTGACAGGTTAGTAATATACTTTGCTTATTCTTAAGTGCAAGTAAACATGAAAGCATTGATCTGAATTGCTATTTTTAAAGTTTTCTGGGAGATCAAGGATCTGACATGCCCTCATGAATTTGGCTGCTGGACAGACTTAGAATCAATGACACTAAGTGTTATAAGTAGGTAAATAATGCTTCTGAGGGTTGCATATTGGGGAATAGAGGTTGTGAGTTGGTTGTGGGTGAGTTGGTGGTTCGGGGGACATTGAAGGTAGGGGAGTGGTGGCTATTCAAAGGACAACATGTGAGCAGCATCAGAACTTCGAGCCCTGATTGGTGGATGTGATGGACCAATCATTTGACACCCTGGCAAAATGATTGGTCTGGGATGACCCTCGGTAAAGACCAATCAGGACCCTGAAAATGAGCCAATCAGAAGAGAGCAGGGAAGATAAAAAGGACTTTGGGACTTTACTGAGTGTCTCTGGTGGAACTCCGTGTTCTAAGGAGTACCCAGTATTTTTACACTGTTAAGGTTTTCGGTATATTTGTCTGGCTTGTCAGGTGGAGCCTGAGCTTATCTTGGGCTCCTGTCCTTAGTGGTTGTATAAAAATAAATGAGGTGCCTTTTTTTTGTTCCATCCGAGTCCCAGCCTCATTTATTACAAAGTGATCAACTACTATGAACTCTTTAGAGGGGATTGCTATTATATAACTTATTATTTTGCCATCTTTGTTCTTTGTGCAAAGCTACTGAGAGCAAGTTTTCAGCAAGCAACTGGTGGTACATGGCTCGTAGGGCTTTCTAACAGAGATAGATAGATAGATAGATAGATAGATAGATAGATAGATAGATAGATTTTTTTTTTTTCCCTGACAAGAAGAGAAGGTAGGAAGACAGTGTTCCAGAGAAGGGCACTAATTGGAACGTGGTCGCTCTTTAATACATCTAGATGAAACAGGTATATATACATAAAGCCACTCACATCCCTTCAATAGGGGTGGAGAGTCCTAATTTGCAGCTGTGGGCCATTTGGATAGCAAATGTTTATTGCTTCCTTAAATTTCTGTTTTCCACATTTTATCCTTAGGAATGAACCTGGCAAACAGTCATTTTTATCTTACCTGGAAAGAGACTGTGGTTTATCTCTTTATTGATCAGCTTTAAGGCTTGCTCCACTCCTCCCCTGTTGATGAGGCTCTGTCTCCCCTGAACACCATCAATTCAGCCTTCCTGTTTCAAAATACTTACTCCATGTTCATTGATAGCCATACCATACTTCTGCATGTTTTCTTGCCTTGCTTGCTGACTTTACTGTTCCTCTCAGTACACATGCCAAGACAAAGAGGACTGAGACCAGAATCTTGTTTTTCCCTTGCTTTCTTCAGTCCAAAGGCTGATGTCCATTGTTGCAAAGCAATACCAGGAGGCTTTTTTCATACCTTTAGTTATTTCTCCCTTTTGGGATAGAATGTTCTCTTAGAGGCTTGTTTGGACTGTTTCTGTCCAGCAATTATTATTTTACATCTGAATATGTCATGCTGTCTTGAGTCTTCACCTTTTGAGATCATGACCTCAAATTTGTTTACTTTTCTAGTATGTTGCCAATAAGATCACCTTTTCAGACTGTCACACCTGTCGCCTTTTTACTGGTGCCTATTCTTAACATGACAGAACTCTCTGGTGTTAAATCACCTTCCAGAGTAAGGCTCTGAACTTTGTGAATTCCCTCATCAATTTTCTTGTGATTCAAAGAGTGCTATAGTTCTCACTATCCTGGCAGCCACAGCAGATACTAAAATGACAATTAAATGAGTTGAGGCACCGTGAGGACAAAAAATACTGAGCCAGATATTTCTCTATATGTTAGTAACTTGCCTGGTGATTTTTCATGTACAAGATATGAGATCATGTATCCACACATGATATAGGACACCTCAGGTGTAAGATACCTACTCACCCAGACTGAGTGAATTGCAAGAGATTCTAGTTAAACTTCTCTGCAAGATAAAAGTCTGAGTCAGTCCCCTTAAGTGTTTGATCTTATTATCAAAGAAAGAGTAGACATAACACTTTGAATGGGTGATCAGACCACCTAAGGTGACCTCCTACTTCTGTCCTTGAAGGCCTACCTCTCCATTGGCTTTGGAGACAGTTGGAAAAGATAAGCTTTAGTAAACTAAAATTAGCTTCTATGAAAATCTCTGGGGTCTGTTCAGCCATTTCCAGCAGAAGGATAAAGTTTTAGCAAACTATAGAGATTTACATTATTTATATATAAGTTGAAATTACCTATTGGAAAAAGTATCTATTCAGAAATCATGGTAGAGTTTTAATGAACTGAAAAATCCATTCATATGTTTTCAAAGAAATTTTCCTTGGATAATTAGATACTTTATTAAATCAGTCCAATAGTCAGAAAAATTACTGGCAAATCAATGCATAAGAGATGACTAATTCTCATATAACGGTGTCACCTAGGCACTACTATGAATAATGCATTCCAAAGCATAAAATAGAAAGCACCTGAATTAAACCTCATGTCTGAGAGTATCTGAAGGCAGAGGGATGAATGAGGAAGGGAAATGAATATGAATAACTGCAGAGACTTCTCAATCAACAGACAGATTTAATCTGTTTGTCTGCTTTGTGGAACTTTTCAGATTGCATGCTCTGAATGAATGAAATAAAAAAACCACCAAAAAACAAATGAACAACAACAAAAAAAAACCAGCAGAAACAAAAAGAGATGTCTTAAATTTATTATTCTCTTTCAAGGGTAACTTACATTTGCCAAGTTTCTCTGTGGAGCATGGTGGCAGACAAATACACTTCTTTTATTTTTACTGTACAAAGGTCATCTTCACTTGAAAACCAGAAACAGACTGTGCACTAGTAGAAACTTGAACAGCCACCAGCAAAGCACAATTAATTTTCTCAGACACGAGCAACAAGAATCATGCTGAAAGAGGAATCTTTGTTTCTTCTCTCTTTTCCCCCACCTCTCTTCTAGATACACAGTTCTGCTGCTTATTTTGTAATGACTTTAACATGTGCCAGCTCCCTCTGTGAGACACTTTCATATGCTAAAGCTGCAGAAAGCAAAACTAGAGAGTGGTATGATTCTTTTCCCTATTAATGAATTAAAGTGATCTACAAAGGGCCTGACAGATGCCAGAGCAAGTTAAAGATGGGGTAAGGCTGCAAAGCTGAGGAGAAGAGAGAAGGGGATGGGTTAGCTTTCTGTTTGCATAGGCAAGGGAGAGAATGGAGCTGTGAAATATAAAACCTAGAAAATGTCCCACCTCAGCACAGGACTGATGTGTTACCAGATCATGTCACCCTTTGGGAAAATAAAATCTTATATTCAAAGAAATTTGCAAATTCTCAGCAAAAAGATTGACTGGGGCAGAAAGTTGCTGCTTATGTTTGTCAGGAAGAACCAGGAACAGAGAAGAAATCACTCCCATTTTGCTCAAACTGAGTTGTATGGGTACCTACCTGACAACACGGATGGATGCATGTCTGTATTCTGGTGGGTGGGTTTTCTTTTTGGTTATTTTCTGAACACACTCTGGTGTCTGATGATTAGGCAGAGCAAAACCCATGTAACACTAGCCAGATGGTGAGTATGTGGTCACCATGTACTTTTGCATAGTTTCTCCATAAGGAAATCTTGTTGCTAGGTGAATGAGTCATAAACCTTACCTGGATTCTTGAACTCCTGTACCTTCCATAGCAGGCTGGCTACACATGGACTGCCTTTGGGAATGGTCTCCTGCTTATGATACTTTCTCTGATATGCCCAGGAATAATCTGGGAATGTGTGCTAGTTGGCACAGGTCAAAGGCATGCCAAGGTCTGTTCTCAAACCAATATGATGCCTGGTTCTTGTCTGTTCTATAGGTTGCAATTCTATAATTCTTTGCTTAAATTTTCACCCCAGGTACTGACACAATAATTATTTGGCAGTTGTAATTGCTCTCATTCCTCAATAAAAGAGCAGAAAATGAAGGAAAATATTTTAGCATATTTTTTGAAGGTTTTGTGGTAGAAACAGAAAAATTTACTTTGAAACAGATCTATGGAGGTCATGTGGGCTGATCTTCTGCATAAAGCAGAAAGATACCCAAACCTCCAGACTGCAAAGTTGCTTTCTAGTTTTGCTACCCAGGTTTTCAGAACCACAGAGTCATGGAATAACTGAGGATGGAAAGGGTCTCTGGAGTTCATCTGGTCCAACCCCCGACTCAAGCAGGGCCACCTAAAAATGATTGCCAGCACTGTGTGCAAATGGTTTTTGTGTATCTTCAAGGATGAAGATTCCACAACCACAGGAAAACCTGTGTCAGTGCTTGGCAACCCTCACAGTTAAAAAGTGTTTCCTGATGTTTAGAGGGAACCTCCTAGTGCTTCAATGTGTTCCTATTCTCTCATAAAAATTCCAATAACGTCTAAAACCAGTCTCCTTGAAAGAAATAGTACAGACTGTTGGAATAGCTAGTGGGTTAAGACATGAAAAACAGGTTGGTCTAGATAATGTCTAGAAGTTCTTTCCAAACTCAATTATTTAATTATCCTATGATTTAGGCTAATATATGCGATTTTGCTAATGCGGTAAAGAAGTTCTGGGGTCATGCCTTTCTTAAGCAGTCACAAACCAAGAAACCGTGATTCATAGCTGCGTGAAATGTAATTGAAGGCGTCATAAGTGTGAAATTATTGTTTTCACTGATTTCTCAAAAGGTGTTGTCTGTGTTAATTTAAACACTTGGTTTGTCCAAAAAGCTGCATTTAAATTAAAGTTCAGATAGCTTGCAGAGTAAAGGTAAAACTTATTTAATTATTATTAAAATAGTCTTATGATAGTGTGCATTAAGCAGAGCTGTTATGTAGACATAAACGGTCAAAGTGTCTAAAAGCACAGTGCAAAAAAAAGGTAATATAGCACAAGAGAAAAAAAAGATTAAAAATACTTCTCTTTACTGGCAGTTCTGTTCCTTTCTGTTTCTACTTCTAATAATACCATTTAATTCAGGAAAATGCATTTTTCCTTGACCTTTTATTTCCAGCTATGCTGAACAATTTATCCCAATTGTGTCACTACTGTATCTGGTCTCAAGAAATGGTACCATTGAAACCATATCATCAATGCATTACTTAATTTTTCATCCTACCTGATATACCAGCTTTTTGTTAATCCTTTTGTTGTGTTGGCCTTGACTGAACAAAAAATTTGAATTACATTCAGGTCTCCCAGGCATACCCCATTTGACTTCTTTGCAGTGATCCACAATTTGTGACCTAGCAGAAGAGGCCGTTTCACTTGACAAGCCTTTCTTTACACGTATCAAAACCGTTATTTACCTTCAGAGGAATGACCACATCATGGAAACAGAGAGAGAGCTAAAGCAAATGAGCGGATCTAACTGGCTTAAACAAAGGCTGTATTTGGTTTGCGTGGTTCTCTTGTGAAGGCCCACAGTTGTTAAGCCATGCACATGTAAGTAAAGTTACCAGTTAAAAACAAAGCACTTAGAGTAGTGGATATTCCAGGGAGATGGGTTTGATGACTATACAGGACAAAGATGAGGGTGATGAGATGGAATGAGGAAGATGAGATTACAAGTCCAAGTGCAAGGTGCTGCACCTGAGTTGGAGCAATTAGACTGGCAGAATTCACTGACAGCAGCCCTATGGAGAAGCACTTGGGAGTTCTGATGGATGGAAAGCTGGACATGAGCCAACAGTGTGTTTGCGGCCCAAAAGGCCCAGCTGTATCCTGGGCTGCATCCAAAGAAGGGTCATGATTTTACCCCTCTACCCTCTCCTTGTGAGACTCTACTTGGAGTACTGCTTTGGGGGCCTCAGAACAAGAGAGAGCTCTTAGAGCAGGTTCTGAAAGAGAGCCACAAAGATGATCAGAGAAATGGGACACCTCTCCTCTGACCACCGGCTGAGAGAGCTGGGGTGGTTCAGTCTGGAGAAGAGAAGGCTCTGAGGAAACATCATTGTGGCCTTTCAGTTCTTAAAGAGGGCTTATTAAAAAGAGGGTTTTAATGAAAAATGCTTTTTACATGGGCAGGTAGTGATAGGAGAAGGAGGAACAGTTTTAAACTAAAAGAGGAGAAGCTTTGATAAGATGTTGGGAAGAAATTCTTTACTTGGAAGGTAGTGAGGCACCGGCACAAATTGCCCAGGGAAGTTGTGGATGCCCTATTCCTGGAAAGGAAGGTTGGGCTGGATGAGGCTTTGAGCAACCTGGTCTAGTGGAAGATGTCCTTGACCATGGCAGGGGAGTTGGTCTCTTCTAACCTGATTGTTTCTATTATTCTATTTGTATTTATTTTATGACCTACAAATGTGTAACTGGGGAAGCCAGTCCAATTGAGATTGTTACATTTGGAAAATCCTGCTCTCCATGAGTGTAGCTAATTCATACCTGTGTCCACGTATGTGTGCACATATGAAAAATTTATGGGAAAAGAGCAGCTCCTTGCTGTGCTCATGGGAAAATGCTGAACTAACCAGATTTTAATTTCCATTATTTTGGCATCATTTTATTTCTGTCTCTGAGCAGCTACAGACAATTTTTTACACTGAAAAGTGTGAAAGGATTCTGACCAACAAAAGTGACACAAATGAATTACACTGTTAATCTGTAAATGTCTTTGGGAAGTTTGGGCTTTCTGTATATATTCTACCTTATGACTTCTCTTCAGAGAGAGAGACTAGAAGTCTATAATTTACTTCTGCTTTCCTCTATCCATAAAATGATTATATAAAATTTTTACACAGTGGTTGTCGTACATAAATGGCCTGAATGAAATGAGCAGACAGACCATTTGCAGTGAGTGAAACTTGTTTCTCTAAGTATTATATGTTTTCTAATAAAGCTTGTAATCTTCAGTCAATAAAAGGAGAGAAAATTGAAAATTGCAGTTCCTGAAAAAAAAAGTGAATTATATTCACATTCACATAAATGAAGAACCACAGTAAGAGCTCCCTGATACGCTAAGCAACATTTTGATCATTCTTCTGTGATATCATTATATGAAGAGGTATTCAAGACAACCTTAAAAACCTGGGATTGTATATACTCTGCCAGAATTAATCCTCAAAGTTAATGTCCATCTCAGACCCACCAGCACTGAGTGGGATAAGATTTTACCTCAATTTCTACATCTTGCAGAGGAAGATATGGAAAGCATTAAGAGATCCTCATTCTCTCTCATTTTGTGAATAAGAGGGAAAAATAAGAGAAAAAAACCCCAAAACTTTGTGAAACATATGATTTAGGGCATAATAATATTTTTGGCATTTTTAACAACTGAACCAAGATAAGGAAAAAGTACAGATTTTGACCTTATCAACTTTAGAAATTTAACCAACTTCTTATTAATATGAAGGAAGCAGTACCAATGTTTGTTAAAAGTGATATATTGATGATTTTGTAGCTCACAATATATATTGATATACTGTGATCTACAAAACACAGAGTAAAGGACGAGAGAGTTAATGAATGAAAAGAAAAAATGCCGATGAAGGCACCATAGAAACATAGACACATAAAAAAAGTATTACAAAAATTACCTAAAATTATGATCAGAGCTGACTGATTTTGAGTTAGGCTTGTAATGAAACTTGTTTCTAGAGCTCAGCAAGCCCAGTATAACATAGAGACACAAAATACTGGGATGCCAACACATACTGCAATTTGATTGAATATTTTGAGCAATGTCTCTCTCCTCACTGAGCCCAATGATATGAAGAATAGGAATGCAGATGTAGATAACAACCATCTTGTTAAGTCAGGTACTGAGGAAGATGAGGCTCTTAGCACAGACACAAAATGAGTCAATCATGAGAATGCGTTTGTTTCTCAGTAAATCTGTCTTGAAGAATCAAACTCCTTGGTTCACACCCACCTTTGTCTCCTTAAAGCGTCCACCTCAGGAGGAGGAAAGTCTGTCTTCCTTGGATCAGGCTTATTGCACAGCAAGTATGATAAAGCTGTGAACTTGCAGCAAAAACCTGTAAGATTAAAAAGTTTAAATTTTGAAGTTAAAAAATATTCAATGGCAAGCAACATTCTGAAAATGTGATCATAAGGCAAATGTTGTGAATGGAGACTTTGCAATCTCTACTATCTCACTTTCACAGTTCATCCTTTACAGCATCCTAAGGTGTGGGGTTTTTTGTTGTTTTTGTGGTTTTTTTTTTTTTTTTTTTTTTTGTGGGGTTTTTTGCCAAGTTTTGTGTTTATATTTAAAGAGCAACTGTAAGTGTGGTGTTGAAAAGGTAAAGGATAAGAAATGGTAGTGGAAGGTGTGAAAATGAACTACTCATGGTCATAAAGAAGGTTGTCTTGGCTGGAAACTTCTGTGTGATCTTGTAAAAATAAGTTTTGTCTATGAAATTAGATACCCTGGTGTCTCTGGGACACATGAGATAGGATAGGAAGGGAGAGGAGAGGAGAAGAGAGGAGAGGGGAGGGGAGGGGAGGAGAACATTAACATTAAATTTGAGAAACTTGCTTTCTTTCCCTGAAATTTTGATTTTTATAAAAATTTTTCCACTGGACTCTATCGAACCAGCTCTATAGACCACCATAGAAAGTATGATGCAGCTCAACTTTTGCAATTCATAAATGAAATATAAATGGTTTAAATATATGGCTCAGGCAAGCAAAAGCCCATCTGCTGCCAATTTTGAAAAGGTATTTTTTCCCTTCCAATAATGTAAGTGCTTCTGACCAAAACTGACAGATATCTCCCAGAAAGTTCAGCAATTTGTTCATATTACCAGTTTTTGCAATACAGATGAGCATGATGATAAGGCAAGCTCATTAAGTAGTAGGGATTTATAACGAAATAGGTTAATTAAGACTAGGATCTGAATCAAAAACCCTGGCTCCAAATGCCTTCTTACTTGTAAAAGAAAATTCACAGTCTAAATCATAAACCTCACACTTGTCACTAATTTTACTGCACTAAAACAAAATTATCAGAGATATTTAATTTCTTTTTAAGCAGTTTATTAGTTTGATTTACTCTAATGATTGCATAAGAGATAATTTAGTAGGCAAAAAGTTAACAGAAATTATGTGTTATTCTACCGCTTTTTTGAGAGTGGCTATTTATGTCAGGGATTTGCTGGAAACTGGGCCTCATTTAATTCAGCCATATCTGGAACTGTGGTGATCTGGGAGTATTTTGTTTAATGTAGAATAAATATTTTTAAAACTCCAGCAAAACAACAGTTAGTGTTTCATTTTATTGTGTTATAATGGAGTCACTAATAGAGATGAGAGCTATTTCATCATATTTTTCAAAATAATGGTCGACTAGGTACCTAGCACAAAAGAATGAAAGAAACTGCAGACTTAGGTTTAGAAATGTATAATACCATAGCATTTATTGAGATCAACATCTTGTTCTTTCAATGAATGAAAAATGTTTTATACGATTTTGTCAAATGTTTGAACTAACATGAGTTAACATCACTAATGAGATCAGAGAATCTGGTGAAGCACATTCCTAAACCAGAGACTAGAGCCATGAAATGCATTTTTGTGGATGTAATGTAGATCCTTATAATGTCATGGATCTTTCATACCTTGGTTTCTACTTTTTCCAGGACAACCACAACTGTTTTTATGCTGGATTAAAGCTTCCCCTTGTAGTTCTCCTGAGAGACTCCATATCCCTGTCATTGCTGCCACAGTGGTTCACCTTCAGTTTTTTGTTCCCTTGTGCAAACTGCAGTGCCTGTGTGTGTGCTCCTTGAGACATGGTTTGTGCAGAATGCAGTCTAGGACACGTCTGCTGGTAGGACAGTCATATGGAGGTGGGCAGTATCTTAAGTTCTCCTATAAATGGATTTCGTTGCAGACCTTGCCATGGGAAATGGGCTGAATATTAGCTAGCATCTCTTTGCTTTTACTTAGATAGTTGTAGATAAAAGAGAGACACGCAATACCAATGCACTTTTGGTATAAGAGCTTGGGAGACTTTTAGACTGAATAGGAAGGTATTTCAGGTAATGTAAGCACATAAAAATTGACTGGATTAACGGTGTGTACCTTATGACAGTTATACTTGTCTGTAACCACTTCAACCAGGATCATAAGGTTTCATATATTTTAATATTTCTTGTGGATACCAGGACATCATCAGAACTGGGAACCAAAATCCATTTTTCTTCCTGTTCCTCTTTCTCTTTTCTGACCAGAAGAGCAGTTTTTCTTACTGAGATATCTTTTTCCATTCCTTTTTCCTCTTGTTTTCTGTATATGTATTAAAAAACTCCCATTCTTTAGCAAATCCTTTATCAAGGCAAAATATATTTTTATCCTTCAGTTCTGATCTGCTCAAGCTGACATGTACTATTATGATGATGATTGACTGTGCAATGACAAATTGCTGTGTTTTCTTCTTGGAATGAAAATATTGAAGATTAGAGCATTTTTTTTTCTTTTTAAATTCTACTGTTAAAAGAATAAACAAAACATAACAACTATCTGTGGTGATTTGATTCTGGCTTATGGTCAGATGCCCATCAAAGCTGCTCTATCGCTCCACTCCACAACTGTGTATGGGAAAGAGAATGTAACAAAAAATCTTGTGGGCTGAGAAAAGGACAGGGAGAGCTCAGTCACCAGTCATGGGCAGGACAGATTCAGCTTGGGCCAAAAATGAAATTAATTTATTGCCAATCAAATCAGAGCAAGATAATGAGAAACAAAACCAAATCTTAAAATTACCTTCTCACCACACCTCCCTTTCTCCTAGGTTCACTTTCACTCCTGGGTTCACTCCCTCCTCCCTCCCAGAGGTACAGGGGGATGGGGAGAGGGGTTTGCAGTCAGTTCATGCCACCTTCTCTCTGCTGCTCCCTCCTCCTGAGTGGGAGGAATGTTCTCTCTCCTCTGCTCCAGCATGGGGTTCCTCCCACAGCAGAGAGTCCTCTGTGAAGTTTTCACTGTGAGTCCTTCCCACCAGGCTGTAGTTCTGCAGTTCTTTGTGAACTGCTGTAGTGTGGGTCCCTTTCACAGGGTGCAGTCCTTCACGAACAGGCTCCTCCATCGCAGGTTTCCCACAGGATCACGACATTTGTCAGGCATCCACCTGAAGCAGCATGGTGGATGCTGCCCCCCCCCCAGGGGCTGCAGGTGCTCAACCACGGACCTCCATGGGGTGCAGGGTCACAACCTGCCTCATCATGGTCCTCACCAGGGCCTTCAGGGGAATCTCAGCTCAGACACCTGAAGCACCTCCTCCCCCTCCTTCACTGGCCTTGGTGTCTGCAGAGTTGTTGCTCTCACATATTCTCACTCTGCTCTGGTGGAAACTGCTCCTGCATAGTAACTTTTTTCCACTTCTTACATGCATTATCCCAGAGGCATTGTTGTGCTTGCTGGTAAACTTGGCTTTGGCCAGTGGCAGGTCCACCTTTGAGCCTGCTGGCGTTGGCTCCACTGGACATGAAGGAAGCTTTCAGCAGCTCTTCACAGAAATACCCCAGCTGTCTCTGCTACCAAAACCTGACCATGCAAACCCAGTACTGTCTTTTTTTTTGAGTATGTAATGAGCGAGAGCCAAGTGAATCACTTCCCTCAGCCTGAAGCTTTGTATTCCTGAAATTTACATTTAAGTGCTCCAATTGCATTTTTTTTTCAATTTCGTGGCAGTCTCTCTGCAGATGAACACAGTGAAGAAGAACAAGAGTTCAAAAGTACAGTGGTAGGTACAATGAATTTTGTTGTCTAAGTGCTCAAAGACTCATACAAGTAGAAAGTCTGAAGCAGATATTATTTTTGAAAAGGAAATTAAACATAAAAACACCATCCTTCTATCTTCATTAAGAGCCCTGTTATAACACCTTTTAGTTTTAAAATCTGCTGCTGCCAGCTGTTACAGATGAAACCTGATCAGGATCATCACTGAACACTCTGGAAGTTTTTTATCTTCCTCTGCTGCAGTAGGGTCTAGTCTTACTGGAGAGAGGATATGAGACTGGATGAATCAACAGTTTGACTATGGTTTTAGGGCAGTGCCTATACATTGCAAGTCACCCTCATGTGTCTTTTGAAGGCACAGGAGATGTCTTCACTCTTGAGGACCCAGGAGATTCTCACTCACATATTTGAAAACAATAGTGTGCCCAAGAAACAAATAAATTCTATTTCTTTCAATTCTATGTATTGCTGACATTTCAGTTACAAAATAATCTCTCTTTTGAGCTCCACTTTTGCAGGTTTCATTCCATAATAATTTATTATTGTGAATGGACAGGTTCAGCATCCAGGATTTTTAAGCAGAACAGGTTCAAGTCCTTGATTTAAGGTCTCTGGTTCAAGTCATTGATGAAGCTGGAATTTACTTGTATGAAGAAAACCAGGAAGAGTCACAGTTTGTCACTTCAGTACGGCCTTAAATGATACAGTGCCTTGGGACAGCTCTTTGCCTCTGCCTGAACTGTACTTTAATCACTCTAGTAAAAAAAGAAAAATTAAAAACTACCTTGCAAGATATGTTTGGGGAATGTTCTTCTCAACTAAGTATAAATCAAAAAGTATATAATATTTTTTTATTTGTTTAAAAATCTTGTTAGAAACACTGGCTGCTTTATCACAAGAAATGACAATTTGCTTTAAGTGATGCCTAAAATAGACATGAAACTTCTTGATCTGATTGGAACCATTCAATAGTAAGTATATTCATTTTTAACTTGGGCAGAAGGTCCCATCAGTATGACTGGAGAGTTTTATCAAGAAAATTTTCTGATAACTAGGTGTGAATTTCTGTCATTTATTACAACAGTTGTGACAAGGATAAAAGTAAACTTTTATATTTAATTTCTTCTATCAGCATAGACACATGGTGTCACAACATCCATGTTTATCACCATGCTATAAGAATCTTGTACTTTATAATTCTAATTATTTAGTCTGAAACATTTGAAAGAATAGATGTAGAAAAAACGGTGCCTAGGTTGGAGCTGTTCCCAGTTGTGCTCCCACAAAGCCAGTGCTTGAAGTAAGTACTTGAAGTTCAGCAGTGGGTTTCTCTAGTGTTGAGGGTGGTGCTCTTACCTCTTTCATTAATGTTAGTTCAAATTTGACAAAGTCACAGTTGCTGATGATATCTTTGGAAGTAATCATTTAGATCAGATGACTAACATAATTAAACTGATACTGTATCTCGTAAATTTTTAAACAGAAATGGAAAATTATGTCACAACAAAATCACTGGGGTTTTTTACATATGGAATCTGGTGTACTCATCCCCTCTTCTCTATAAATTTCTCCTTCCCACTTGTCTTTTTAGTTTTGCTTTTACCTGGATTGAATTAGGTTGCTGCACTAACATCAGTGAGATTTAGCTAAGTGCTTAAAAATGTTTGGTCCAGATTTGATATCTGTTCTATTCTTCAGAGATCATTGCACACTTGCTCGGTATAATGCTGTTCTTCACAAAAGAGCTGCAACCCAGTAGAAGCACTCACGTTGGAGAGGATCATGGAGGGCTGTCTCCCACAGGAGGGACCCCAGGCTGGAGCAGAGGCAGAGTGTTAGCAGTCCTGTCTCAGGTGGAAGGAACAGCAGAGATAACATGTATTGAACCACAGCCCTTATTCCCCACCCCACTATACTGCTGGAGAGGAGAAGGTAGAGAAAATCGTGAGTGAGGTTGAGCCTAGGAAGTGTGGGGGGAAAGGTGGAAGGTGATTTTAGCATTTTGTTTTATTTCTCATTATTCTGCTCTGGCTTGGCAATAAATGAAATTCTCTTTTGCCTCAAGTTAAGCCTGTTTTGGCTGTAATGATAACTTGTGTGTGATACCTCTTTGTCATGACTTTGACCCATGAGCCTTTCATTGTATTTTTTGTTCCCTGTTCAGCTGCAGAGGGGAATGATAAAGAGATTTTGTTGGACATCTTGTGTCCAACCAGGGTTAACCCACCACAATCATTTATTAGCACAAATGAAAACTAGGTGATTTATATTAGAGAATTATTGAATTTTAAGTATATCAATTTTCAGTCATATTCTGAATGTAAATTTTCAGTCAGATTCTGGTAACTGCAATGTAAGAGTACACAAATGCAACCTGATCTCCAGCTAACAGGTATTACCACTAGTAGTTATTTCTGTGAGTACTGCACCAAATTCATGGAGCTTTATCCTTCTCTAATAAGTTGCATTAACTTTAACATGCAGGAAATTTGTACAATATGTTTATATTTTATAAGTGTATCAGATTTTAAGCTGTACTTGGGTATTGACTAAGGAATTTTAGTAGGAGGTAGTGTGCACAATAAAGTTTTAATGGGATGTAAAATGCTTCATTAAGCATTCTCTAACATGTCTAAGACAAAATGCAGGCTAAAGATGTGGTGCCTTCAATGTTATTATAATTTCCCTAAGCATCATATGTATAATTATAATCCCAAATGATTAATTTCCACAGTTAAGTGTAAGCAGAAAATGAAGATCTCAGTTTGACTCCAGAATATAAATATATGACAGTGGTTGGAATAATCAAGGTTTTGATGTTTTGATGTATTTTCTTGCAGATGGTTCGGGTCCTGTTAATTTTGCTAGGGTCCATGTGGGAGGATAGGTCTACTCAGGCAGACTGCACTGTGCTGCTGTAACTCAAATGCTGTTAAATGTGTTTGTGTCGAGAGCTTGAGGAGTGCTGCTGTCACTATTTTGTATTTCTTCGGGGCAAAGGAATAAAGCTTTTAAAATGACTGTATTTTGAGATTTGATGATTTTCAGGCACAAGACCAGACCGTTACCCCTGACAAAAGTAATGTTTTACAAATATTATTTTTCAACATTTCCACCATTTTTCTTTCTCATTGCTGGAGGCAAGTGAGTAAATGATTACATTGCCTTATAGTGGTAAAGTAAGTAGACAAAATGAGTTATTCATATTCTCAGAAATATACCTGGAAGTTGTAAGAGTTTTTCTTTCTTTATGCTTTGGCACATTGCTAAGAGGTGCTTAAACAGGGACTTATCACTTATTACAGGTATAATCTTAAATGTTTATATCCACATTTTATTACAATAATTACAAAACTCAGCTATATCCATTTAAAAATGTTTCTCGGATCTTTCCTGTCTTGACAATTATACAGCAGGGACCTGGGCTTGCTACTTGCTACTTGCTACTACCAGACTGTTGCACATGTGAATGTGAGGTTGCTATGAATGAAAGGAGAAATGCATGGAATTATCACAAACTCAGAGGAAAACAGCAGTGATACCAGCCTCATAACATTGATCCATAAATGTCAAAGAACACACAAAATGTTACAAGTATGCTTTAATCCTTACAGCAGTGGGCTTTCAAACTTGACCATTAGTTCAAATCGTCTCAGCACAAGAAAATTACTGATGATGTTATTTCTTAACTTGCTCCAGGAAAAAAAAGTCTAAGCCTTTTGCTGTGTGAAGAAAGAGCACATGTACTCACTTCATACCTCACAAACACAGCAATCTGGGTGGTCATATTGTGACACATGACGCTAATCTATGTATCTCTTCTCCTTTCTGGTTTTTCCCAAGATAGTTTTATTTTGAAGGGAACAGATTGTGGAGTCCTTTTTCTGCAGTATTTAGTAGTATGTGTATAGGCTTTGTATAGTATTTAGTACTCAATCTGACCTTCAGCTTCAGTTCTTTGGAAGATGTATAGGAAGTCAAATGTTTATAACAGATTTTGGCTGAGGAATGCTGAGATGGGAGTTAAGTGGACATAAAAAATTTACTGATCCAAAGTAGATGTGGGGATGAAACTGGAAGTTGACTTAGTAGATCAATACAAGTCACATACACGTTTTTGTTAAAAGTCCATGTAATGGCCAGTTTTACAAGTAATGCAGATGGTCAGCTGCCCAAGAGGCCAATTGTACAGGACTGGAGAACAGGTAAGAACTGAGTCATGGAATAAAGGTAATAAACACATGAAGAATTTTGAGATATATGGTCTTAATTTCTACACTAAGACTGCTGCCTAACAAAGGTTCAACCCGACTTTTGCTCTTTGCAAGCGTAAATATTTTTGTGTACTTTATCTTCCTGATAACTAAGATGTTACATTTCAGAAAGTGAGCAGATTTTTACCTGAAGGAGTCCTGTTTGTGTTTTAATGGGAGAAGTGTACTCCTTGCACAGAGGAAATCGTCAGAGTATCTGTCCTCTTCTCTGTTGGGTAAATCCAGCAGTTCTCCTCTGGATTCCTTGTGGCTTTAGAAATCCAGACAGAATCTAGTCCTGTGTCTAGACAGGAATGCAAAGTGATTTTGGCTGAACTGATCAACATGAGTGCATTGGCTGCAAACAGTGTCCAAAAATGGGTAAGAAGTAGTTTCCTTGCATAAAGGTGATGACAGCCAGGAGAGTGGAAATAATTTCTGTCCATTTTATTATTTTGTGGCAATTCAGAGCGAAAAGAAGTAATCTGGGATAAAGTGAAACAAAAGACTCTAGTACATATTAAATTAACATACCACAGATAACTTGAAACCAAACCTGGTTTCAGTGGTATTTGCAATGCATTTGTTATTAAAAAAAAATAAATATATATATAGCTATGAACAAAGAATGAGGTTCAGCAATGGCCCTTTTGAGCCAGCAATAAAGGTACAGAAGGAAGTTTTGTGGAAGGCTGAGGAGCATGACCAAAGGATGGCAGGTACAGCTTCACATGATTTCATTTTTTTGGAATAACAGCTTGAACTCATATTCTTGTCTCCAGAGCGGAACACAGGCACTAGCTGCAGGGCAATAGGGAAATCAGAACTGCGTCAACAGTTCTGGGTGAAATTATGCCATGCTGTTGTTGTCCTGGCTCTCCTCAGTCAGTCACCTGCCATCTTTTTAACAGTCAACACTCAAGAAACAGCAAATGCTGTATCAGTGGTACAATTGTATCATCTCCAGAATGAAAAGATAAAAGCAGCTTGTCCCAGGCTACCTGTTTGTTCATGAAAAAGTAATTTCTTTGGAGAACTGAGTCCTTCTCTAATAGACAAATTATGGTCTCAAGTCAGGTTTTCAACATCTGAAATGAGTAATGTGCACTGGAGCATCACTGTTGGGTCCTGTACATGGCACCCAGGCTCATTTGTGAAGCTCATCCCCCAGAAGCAGGAGAATATGTGAGTATACATTTAGACATTTATCATTTCCCTCTTCACATCCAATCTCTTCTCTTTGACTCCAGTTCCTTCTCCTGCTTTTATGTTGGCTGTGATAACACCATGGACGGGGCAAGCTCATAGGTCACTTAAGCTGTTGGAAACTCACTTCTGTCATCAAAATAATTCTATACTTGTTCTTAAACTGGAAGTAGATACTGCATTGTTCTTCCCTGAAACAACTTCAGTGTTTGTTCTGTCTTCATTCACAATATATTATTAGTATTTTAAATATATACTTCTGAAACATATCTCACATGGGTTTCTGAATTTCCTTTGGCAGAGTTGGATGCCTTCAGGCTACTTTTAACATATTAATAGCCATTCAGAATCTGATTTTACTAAAATAAAATTCCTATTTACTTTCTTACAGTCTTCCTGGCGTTTCAGACTTGGTATTACACTAATTAATTTATTATTCTCCCCATTTTTGATTATTCATTATATCTGCTTTATTTCTAGTTCCTACATCAACATTACCCTTTTCGTGCACAGGAAGCAATCTTGTATTACTTTCAAAATCATGCTTCCTTCCTACTTTTTCCCCCACTAATATTTTCCTAGGAAATGTCTAGGCAATTGAACTCCTAACACAATCATTATACCAAGTTTGATATAGATTTCCTTCATCTGTAAAAACCTCCTGAGAATGTTTTCTCATTCTCTTCTAAAGTTCTCTTGCAAGATCCAAGGACCAACTTTTTCCATATCTCATTCTTCAATTTACTTCAAATAGTTCCTATTGTGTCAGCCAAAATCCTAGTGTCATTTATTTCTGTTTATTCAGTATTCTCCCTCTGTGCAAATTTCTCCCTCTCTCATTACTTTTGTTTTACCTTACCCATCTGCAAACTTTTTATGTTGGTAATTTTATCTCCCAGTTGATAGCTTGATTTAAGCAACTCTTTGTCATTCCAATATAATCATGATTTTCCCTCAACATATGTTTCTAATACAACAATCTTGTTACATATGTTTCTAGCATTTGTAAAACATATTTATCCTGTTCTTTGTCTGTTCAATTTTTCAAAAATGTATAGGAAGGAATGATTTCCACACTGACTTCATTTACAAACTCAGCACCTTTTTCTCTTAACCATTTAAGTCCTTATTTATTTTGCCTGTATGAACTCTGACTGTTGAGCTATAAAAGGAAATTAAGACTTTTTCAATTACTCTTTTCATCCCAAACTGTTTCGGCAAAGTCAGTCCTTTTTGATCCCAGTAGGTTGTTAGTTCCTCTCTTTAGCCAAGAGGTCTTAAACTGTTTCTTCTCTGCATGGAATATTTCAAACCTTATTATCAGTTGTTAGTCTACAAGATCTGTTGCCATCTTGATTCAAAGGTTGACCTAGAAAAATATTTAAATGGTAGACTCACAGGATTTTTTCTTTCCTTTTCAAGCAGTCACCCATGCTGTTAGTCCTCTCTGGGTGTTAATGTCTTCAGCCTGAAGTAAAATTACCTGGATGGAAATCAAAATATATAATATTTGTCTGGGCTGCATATATCACAAATACCATTTTTCTAAATGAATCAACTTTATTGCTCTCCGGTTTTGACACAGCTAGGATGATACCAAAAGTTTTGGATGTTTGTCAGTCTAAGATCAATCTGATTTTGGAAATGGATTAAAAAAATTCACTTACCTCTCTCTTAATAGTAGAGAGCAGCTTTCCAGATATCCTGCAGCTGCCCATGGAAAGTAAAATTATGGGCTCAGAGGACTGGAATAATTACAGGCTGTCCCTATTCTGGTTTGAACCAATCTAATCTTCTCTCCAGCTGCTTCTGCCTAAACACAAAGCAACACCTTAACTATCCAAATAGCTTATTAGATTACAGTTTTACCACTTTTCCAAGTATGAGAAAGGCACATTGCACCCCCAACTCAAAAATGTTTTTACTTGATTAAGGCATGAAGAAAATGTGATTCTGCTCTAACTCAACAGATTTATAGAGTCAGTCTTCCTCTTCTTTTTCTCTTTCATTGCCTTTGTTCTGTTCTCATCTGTTCCACTTCTGCTGCCTTATTTTACAACTATTGCCTCACACTTCTTTTGACTTATTTACCTATAAGCCATGTCTACATCTGCAGACCAACCTTCTCCTGTCTTGCAAACCAAAGATGATGTATTTCCTTGCAGTTCTGTAGATGCATTAGCACATATGATTCTGCTAGCTAAAACTCTGATGATGGCTGACCTAGTGTGGAGGGTGTGAAAAATTGGAATGTCTTTTTTCAACAGCCAGACGCCTGCTTCTATGCCTTCCACTAAGAGAAGGGGAAAAGGAAAAAAAAATCAAACCAATTCATTACAGTAAAACTTCAGTGTACAGTGAGACAATGTGATTGATTTAGGCAGCGTTATTCAGACTGGAATATGGTTTGAAGTCTGAGGATCAGTGCCATAGACTTCAAAGAGCTGGAAGGATTTATGGGCTAGATAGTAAAGCTGAGAGTGCCATGTGAACCAGGAAGTGTGGACACAGACCCAGGAATCTGGATATGAGTGTTTGGCGCATGGACAAGCACATGGAACACAAATAACATTGGTCCTTGACTGTAGGAGATGTCATGAGTGAAGATAACCAGTTTTGCTGTCTCCTGTGCTGGAGCATGGGAGGGTTTAGAAGACTCTGCTACACAGGGTGGACCTTGCTGACTCTTGTGTAATCTATTTGCCACTTGGAGAGCTTTCTTCTGAGGTAAGCTATACCTTCCTTACAACTAGGTGGAATATAATTATTTCTGGGCTAAAATAAGGATAAGCCAAGATAAAGAAAGTTTTATGCCCAGATCAGCAAATCAATGAAGAAAAAATTTATCGTGATGTAGAGAGATGGAGAAATATATCACAGCATGAAAAAGAAGGTAGATTAAAAATGCAAGCAAATAAATGTATAAGAACGAACAAAATGAAAATATATAAAACTGTGTTGTTGAAATGGATTAAAGTTAGAGACGTAAAAGATCTGTAATAGAGTGAAAATATGATTACACCAAGAAAAATGTTTAAAAACTAGGATTTGCCTCTTACCTTCAACTCCAAATAACATGACATCAGTGCCAAAAATTATCTTACAAATGTTAACCTGTTCATCACTAAAAGAAAAATCATGCCAGTTACTTATTTTCATGATTTTTCATGTGTCCAAGAATTGAAATAGAAATTATCGATTATGTATGAATATGATTTCTTAACACTCGAGAACATGTATCATGGCTTACCCTTTAGAATAGAATCTCCAAGGTAATAAATCTGATGAACTTCACTTTACATCATCAAAGAAGAGGATTGGGGGCAAGCCAATATTTTTGAGGGTGTGTTTATTTTTGATATATCAGATGACTTATGGATCCCTTCAAAGTTGATACAAGCTGATTTTAAGGACACAAATGATCTCATCTCACTCAAAACTGACGTGATCTTGCACATGACATGATCACACATTTGGTCAAAATCTTCTGTCAACCCATTGAACTAAATGGCAACAGAGGGAGCTTAACACCTTTTCTAAGAGTTGAGGGTTGTTAACAGGATCAAGTGAAGAATGTGCAGAAGAGGTGAAGTGCAGGTCAAGTGAAGAAGTGCTTCCAGGAAATATCAATGGCTGTTTTTCTAATTCTGTACAAAGCATTTCAGAATAAAATTGTACAAATCAAGAGGCCAATATGAGGCAAAAATTGATTTAAGGTCTGATTGTATGGCGATGTGTTACCATCAGTTAAAGCTGCAAAATTTGCTTGTAGAGAGAGGTTTTGTTGTAAAGCCCTCACTTAATGATAACTCTCGCACCCACTATAGAATATTAAAATGTTCTACAAACACCAGTGTAGGCATTTAGAACAAATACAGATTTTCTTCAAAGTTCAGTTAATATTCCATATCGGCTGTTTGCCATGATGACTAATGTACTGCAACCTTGCTGTTCTGCATTAAACATCAGGAAAATGTACATCTGCGCTGGATTTTTTCTTTCCTTTGTTTCTAAAATGCTGAGTTCTGCTAAAAAAATTGGATGGAAATCAAATATGAGCAGCTTAGCCAACTTTAATGAAATAATATCAGAGTTATATTATCCCCTAATGAAACAAATATAGAGGGATGATTGATTTATAGAGCAATTTTTTGCACCATTACCTAACTTGATTGTATACAAATAGTTTTCTATATTCTCAACCATCATGTCCCTGCATTTCTTTTAATATGTACATTTCAAAAATTGATGTCTTTTTATACAGGAGTCAAAGATCTGAAGGTTTTCAGCTAAACAGTGTTGATGTCACGTGAAACTGTTTATTGAACTTTAATACATTTTAACAGCTTTCTCTAAGGATAACAGACAGATTCCTTTTTCCTGTGGTGATTGATATGTCCTTGGAACAGAGAGAAATTTCAATCCTTACTCTAAGTATGTTGTTGCACAGTGGTGATATAATATTCCCACTTACCCACAAAAGGGTTGTTTCTTCTTTTAAATAGACTGAGAGTTGTTCTTTGAGATACAGAGTTAATCTCCATCCATAAACACTTTAATCAGAAACTTCAAGAAGTTATTGTTTGAAATGGCATTTTACCCAGCTCATCCTGCTTCCTTCACCTCTAGTTTTAGGTCTAGATCTTTCAAAGAAATATTGTTTTTCATAGGGATTCACAGAAATGCAAGATTTTTTTCCTTGAGAGTGCACTGTGGGATTATGACTATGAGACAATTACTTGCATAAGTATCAGACATTTAGGTTCTCATGCCTTCCCTGCAAAATATGTATGTCTGGCTCTTGACTCACATCCCTGAATCTAAACTCATATCAGGAATGGGTTTTGATCTATTTTCTCTGCAGCCACCACTTTCTCTGCAGCATTGGGTGAGGATACATAAGGAAAGTCATGGTCTTGCTGTTCACAGAGAAGAAACCTATGCTCAGGAACATCTGAGCTGTGGCAAACTCTTATCACTCAAACTCCTTTTTGCTTCATTACTCAGGTGGCCAGCAAGCATTTTATTGATGAGTGAACTGAAACATTAGTACAGAGAAAAAAGGACACTCAGAGGTCAGAACCTGGGAATTTATAAATTGGTTACCTCCATCTTCATAAATGAAATCTTTGTATGCTTAAAAGTTTTAATTCTGTTTTGGATTCATATCAGATCCTGTTTTCTTGGGAGAATAATAATTTACTGCAAGGAAACTTTTTGAGGGGAAAAACTCTTCTGTTCTGCTATGCATGGCTGAATATAGAATTTCTGCTCCCAAGAAATTATTTCCAAGCCATTTAATTATGACACATCCTGTTATTTTGGTGGAGGCTTTTTAGTGCAGACAGATGTTTGAAATAATGGGTTTTTCCTTTTTCTCTATTCCAAGAAATCTAATTTGGAAAAAGACCCTCCTACCCTGGCTGATTTCCTCTCTGTGGGGGCCTAAGTGTTATTGATAGTGTACTCCAGTACAATGACAATCAGCTTGTTTTCAGCCACAGATCTTGTATATCTAAGCAAGAGAAGAAAATATTTAAATGGAGGGGAATGGAGACCATGTTCACATAAATATTTAAATATAATATGACAAATTAATTTCTGGGACAATTACATGGATTACATTGGTTACATCTATTATTCAGAAATTAATCTGGTAAATACTATTCTCAGTTGAGCTAAAGCAGAAATTAACCAATGTTAGAAAATGCCCAGGTAAACACAATCTGATTTGCATATTAAAGAGCAATGAAATAGAAGTTTCTACTCTTAGATCAAGTGAAGGGTGACAAGCATACAAGAAATGGGCTGTAACACCATGTGCAAATAAGAGAGTAAACCTGCACATCTGCCTATCCAAACATGGCAACCTTCACAGTGTATTTCCTCTTTTTGGAAAGACGCAGTTCATTTTGACATTAGTGACTCCATGGCAAGACCTGGTGTTCCTGCTTCTGGATGCTAAGAAGTATCCTTCCAGTCTTTGTGATTTATGAAGCCAACTCAGAGCCTCACAGAAATACAGCTATTTGCTGTAAAAAACTAAAAATGTAAAGCAACAATTCTGACACAACCACCAGCAGTAGGTTCACAGGAAAGCAGTTTGAAGCCCTCTCCACAGAGAAAATCTGGAACACTTGGTATGTTGTTCTACAAGGATATAGATACCTGCTGTGTCTAGTGTAGAACCTCTTTCCACACCAGCTTAATGTCCTATTTGGCATCTTTCAAAGATACTTTTATGTGTGGTAACAGCCAAGAAAAGTATGACGAGATCTGCAGAGGGGAAGTCTCTTATAGACCATGCCCAGCAACAGGGACAACCAGGAAGGTTTCCTTAGAGCACTGTTTTGGAGAGTTTCCAGGGAAGAGTTTGCTATGAGTGATTATCAGAAAATAAAAGAGTTGCCAGCTGAAAATGATCCAGCCATTTCCAAGTATATCTTCCCATTGCCTTGAAGGCAGGCCTCTCAACATCTCCATAAAATGGCTTCAATGCAGCTTTTTTTGCCAAAAAATAATTGCTTCTGTTGGACCAGGCTCCTTTCTAATGTACACCCAGTAAAAGACATCAGGTCATGTTTCAGACTGGCTCTGCAGTCTCCCAGCAGCATTTGCTAGCCCTGAACAGTAACAGCATCGAGGCTGATATACTCAGAAGAGACTTTAGGATTGAAATGTTAATATAGAGTGGTGTTATGAAGCTGGTGACTTAGCAGAAAGCATCTTCTGTGCTTGAGTGAAACAAAGGGATGTAGTGCTGTAAGGCAGAGCTGAGATCTGGGGACAAGGAACCAGACCAGGAGCTGGAAAACAATGAAAGATTGAAACAAGTGTGGAAACCTTGGAAAGATAGTATGGTTTTCAAGTGTTCATATATGACCGAAGTATTCTCTTCACTAAACAGAAATCCCAAGAAAAGTCTTGCTGCCTTAAGGACAAGAAGAATGGAAGCATACAGGACTGTAAATTCATCCAGACAGCTTTAGGAAATCTATTTAATAAAAATTACCACAATCAATCTTCCAAGAAATAAATGTCTTACAATAGGATCTCTGTATTGATAGCATCAGTTTCTAAATAGTCATGTGATTCCTGAGATTTAATGAATGGATGCACTGCATATTGCCTTAGAAACCTAGAAGATGCAGAACTGACTGAAATAGTAAATGTTGATAAATGTGAGGAAGAGATTGTCGGTAGGAATTCTGAGGAGATATGATTAAAATTTCTTATTTCATAAAAGGTGACAGCTCAACGTTGTCATAGCTGAGAGTGAGAAGACAACATTAAAAGATTCAAGTGAAAAAACAAGATTGCTTATACTTTTCAGTGGTTCTTGAAACCAAGATAACATTTTGAAAGGACAATAATGGTCTCAGAAACAGACTTCAGACAACAGTAAATAGGTCCATAGTGCCTTTTAAGAATTTACTGAAATACCAGTAAATGGCATCAAAATTATAAGATTCTAGATGGCTTTTAATTCTTGTTGGCTCTCCCACAATATTATTATATTGTTGTCTGCAGGAGTAGGGCAGGTCACACAACAGAAACTAAATAAAGCTTTTATTGTGTCAGTCATGAAAATATATTTTTGGCCTTCAAGTTTTTGCAAGCTTTATTTTTCCAAAATCATTTTCTTTCTGCTGAGGAGCCAGCAATCCCCTTTCAAACCACTTGAGTTGAAATGCGGTTTCATGTGGAAGGACAATTTCATCACAAGTTTAGATGATTCATTGATGTTCATGTCCACAACCTATTGATTGTTTCTCAGAGTACTTTCTAAGACCAAAATCATTGTTTCATCTCCTACGCTAGCATTTTTCTTGAATCTATCAAATGTAGTAATAACATGGACAGTAAATTTTTGCTACTTTTGTATCAAATGTATATTTTGTTTCAAAATAACTTCTTTAGAAGACTTCTATTTTTAAGAAATAAAAAGTTGTTAAAAAACAACTCTTAACTTATAGCTTGTCTTTCAATTATCCTTATTTTCTTTGTCACTGAATAATAATTAACTTAAGAGTGTAAATGTTGTAATTAAGTCCCAAGTCAAAATGAACTCCCCATCACAACAGTTCAAGATGTTGTATAGATCACCTTCAGATATTGCAGGTTGGAAAAGTACAAGTGAACTCAAATTGTTGATACTCTTAAAGCTATCTTTTATGTACTATGCTGAAGACTATCTAATTCACAGGTTATTTTTACCAGCTTCTCACTTTTCTTTTTTTTTTGCTCCTAATTTTTCTTTAAATAGCCTTTGCTATTCCCATTCAAATGTATTTACATTTTCCCAAAAGTCATCATTTACCATCTTTCATTTTCTCTTTCAGATTGCTGAACTTTTCAGATATAGAGGTTAAATTCTTTAAGACAAATTCCTGTTCTTAGATAAAATCAGGAGGGTAATTGAGATGTGTATGAGATAATTTAATTTTTCTTTATCAGGTCTTTTTCTAGTTTATATTTTCTAACCAATTTAGGAGAAAGGAGCTGTCTGGGGCCAATAAATATTCATTGGATGAATGTAGCTCCTTTATTTTCAGGCCAGTTACGTTTTGACCTGTTTTGGAGACTCCCAAATCTCTGTCATTACTTACTGGACATTTCAAGACATGCGTGGCTCTGAAGCCACTACCTGTGAATGCTGCACCTCAGCAGCAGACAGGGGACCATGCAAGGTCCCAGACTGGTACTGTCTATTCCTAAGGACAGACCTACACAACACATATGATTTTTAAAGCTTCCAACTATTTGATTGTCTTTTTGTGCAGATATTGCTTCAGATCTTCCTTATCACCACAAAGATACAGCTTTGTTGACCCTTTGTCATTTGGCCAGGCCTCCATCTTCTTGTTTTCTTTAACCATTGACAGACTTGTCAATCCATGGTACACCAATGACAGGATTATATACCTTTTTTTTTACATTTTCAGATCCATATATGGAAGATTAAAATAATTTTCTTTGGCCACTATTACAATGCTATTATAATATTCAGGGATGTCCATTCTTGATAATGTATGTATTAATTCATAATATATTATCAATTGAAAATGATATTTTTCATTACCAAGCATGATATCCCTATTTGATAATAAAAGGCAGGTTTGGATTTTGATAGCACTGTGTCGACAGTTGGGGGAAAAGAAAAAAACAACAGTCAAAGCAACTAATTACTACTTGGACATGTTTGGCTCCTTTTATTTATCTTAGACATTTTCCCAGTACACTGAAATTTCAAGTGTCAAATGTATACAAACAGCATTTCTTCCCACCATCACTTGTGTCAACTCAGAAAGGATCAGAATAGTGTCCCTTGTCACAAGGCATAGAAGTATTCCCAAATAATCTGCTCTCACTAGCTGTTCTTTCACTATGTTGTTCTATTTATTCTAATATTATTGAACCTCATTTTTCATCTGTCTAATAATCCTGTGGGACAGACCCTGCTTACACTCCTATTACATACTGCTTGCAAATTAAAGATGCAAAAAGCAATTTCCATGAACATGGAGAGCTTGGTATAATAAATGGCAATTCACAAGTGAATTTGTCTGTTCACTTCAATTCACTTAATTAAACTAAAAGGAAGGAAAAAGTATAGAAAAGCAAACTACAGGATGCAGCAGGGGGTAAAGATATGAAGTGAAGCAAAATAAAGCAAAAACCTGCTCAGAAGCATCAATGTAGTTCCTGAAAACACTGACTATACTTGAGACATATATATATACATAGTGTCTGCTCTGTCAGAAGCAGCAAATTAAGCCCCATGTAGCTGTAGGGATCCCCTACTGATGTTAATAACACCTATAATGAGAATAGTTCCACAGAACACTTCTTAAGATTAAATTCAAAATTTGAATCTACATATTAGCCCTATAGGTGTATGATGAGTCATCTCTCTACTTAAACACTTGATTTTACAATTATGTATGCTAAGGATACAAATGCATTGGAATATGCTTGGCTTAAAAAGCTTTCAGATTTTGTGACCTGGCTTGGGCCATGAAGTGAATCTGACCGTAGACATGAGACAGATAACAATGAGGTTAGGTTCAAAATTCCCAGTAATTTCAGTTGGTGTGAGAGTGTTGCTTTTCCCAAGCTCCAGACAAGGGAAACCACTGCATGGAATCTGTGAGTCAAGGGACAATTTTTCCTTATTCTTACAGGAACAGAAAATTCATATTGTATGTTTCTGAAGCTAAAAGTGCAGCAGACTCCTTGTCAGAGAAAAACATGTGGAAATATATGCAGTATATAATCTTATGCCTTCCTTTCCTTAGACTTTGCTTAGGAAGTTGCAGGAGGACTTGGTTTTGATCAAATCCTGTGCAGCTTTATAAGGGATTTATGAAATGTCTCCGAGTTTAAAATCTGCTGCTCCATAATCAGTGAAAGATTTTAAATTTTGATACAGTTATAAATTCTAGATTGATTTATTGCTTCAAATTATACTTCATAACATCCTCTACAAAGATTACAGATGAATAAAACCATTTCCAAATGACTATATTAGGCAAATTAAGGAACTGAAATTATATTTTTGTCTTCTGATATGCATTTCTATTGGGTAAGAAAGGAAAACTAGTACATATTCTGCATTCTGGATTGCCCAGGAGTCCTAAATGTGTCATTTGGGAGGTAGTCCACTGACTACCTGAAGATCTATTCAAGAAAATCATCTTTTTGTGCCTATGTCATGTATTTTGTAAGTTTGTGTGTATATAGTGTTATTATAATAATGTTTCCCTAAAGGAAGCTCCCAACTCTCATGGCATTAATTTATTTAAAGTGTATTATTTTAATGGCCACCTCAATGTAAGGCAAGTTTCCTTGGTTCCCAAAAGCTGTCAAAGGGAATGGCATGTTCTCTGTCATAGGTTCAGCATTGGAAAGAGGAACCAAGAGAGACTATTTTTGGTGGGACTATATTGAAAATAGGAAATATGTTTGAATGTTTGGATGTTCATGCTAGTTTCTGGTGTTCAGATGTTAAAGGTTTTCTAGAAATTAAAATCTTGACTCTACAACATTTTCCACTCTCTACAAATGCAGCGTTCATTTCCTGAATTATTCTTCTGGCTTGCATGCAGGATACAGTTCTTGACAGGCAGGCTTCTGAAAATACCATGACAGCCCACTGATTTATAATAGTAGAGTGATTCAGAGAGGCTTCTGGGCATCTCAGATCCTGACAGTGAAAGGGAGAGGTTAATGACTTCCACTCTGAAAATTTTCTCCACTCCTTATTGTGGAGAAAATGAAGACTTTGTCCAGGAACTGAATCAGATTGATTTCATTAAAATGGATGCATTTAAAGTATAGAGCTCTTTTATAGAAACTTCCAGGTTTCCAAATCAGCACATGCTCCCTATGGGCCTGTTTGAGGGAACACCTTAGACAGCAGGGTGGATGGTTCGTAAAGATCACCAGGACCCAGCACAAGCTTTGAAAAGGATGATATTGACAGCAAAAGGCTGAGGGATGCCTATATTCAGATGACATGAAAAGGGGCAAATAGATAGCCATCAATCTGATGTGGCAGCAATGTAAATAAAGACAATTTTTCCATTGTGTAGAAATATAATACAGCTTTCTGAGAGGAGCAAGATCTAAAAAAGAAAAATATAGACATAGCTAAATAGCTGTCCTTATCTGTATGTTTTCTCATTCTCCTTCACTTGATTCAGGCTGTTTCACAGAGAGAAACCCCTTTTAGGACTAAGAGAAGTGCTTTTTGCTACCTCATGGTCCCCTTAAATTTATTAGCAATTCTGAAAAAAATCTTAGTGCAGATAAATTAATCTAGTTATTACTTTGGATAAAGCTGAAATGCTTTGTGACACCTACAGACTTTTCTACACTCATCTCTCTGCAAAAGTGGCATGTACTCTATATTCAGCACTTTTCATAGAAAAAAATCTCTTGTGGTGGGTCCATTATGGAATTAAAAACTGCCTTTAAACATTCACTGTATAATTAGCTGAGATCTCAGCAAAGATCTTGCCAGATATAGTTTGAAAGCTAAAAATCACCTCTGGCTGCAGCCATCACTTTGAGAACTAGAGATATTTTACCTCATAATGAAAAATTATTCTCAAATTTAGGCCAGTCTCCTTTCCCTCAAGTTTCCTGGTTTGGTCACACTGCACTGAGATGGTCAGGTTCCTCTAGACATCACTGACAAACCCCCCCAGCTGTATTGCATTTGCAGGCCTTTAGATACCGTTGTTCTCAATTCATTCACTCCACTTAAAGCATGGGTATAAATTACTCCAAACTAGTTTGTCAGGTCCTCTCTTTATGAGTCTCAAAGGCAGCTCAGCCCAACACAAGGTATTTTTCTAAAATAAGGGAGGTAAATAGCAGCCTGGTGGTACCAGAATTATATGGGCTCAGAATAACCTACTAAGATAGAGCCAGATGATACATATCTATGAACATACAGAACTATCAGTAATTTAAAGTGTTCAGTTCATGTTTCTTTTAATATCCATTCACTTTGGCGTGGCCTCTGGTTTTCTAAAAGATTGATTAAAATATAGTTCAGTATGGACAAAGATGTTTTCATATTATTCAGTCATTTACAAAACATGATTTTTGAATTGCAACCAAATCAGGCACAGCAGTATGGACCAGTGAAGTAATTTTTTATCTGCTTTTGCAGTTAATCTAATCTCTTTTTAGTGCAGCTCTGTTAGTGATATAGAATTATGTGTTTTGGCATAATCCTCTAATCGAAATACAATTTGGAGTCTCATGTTTTCTTTTTCCAGATTGTTGTGTATTGTTACAGCAGCATTTTTGAAAGTTGGATATTAAATGCATTATAGATAAATATTCCCATTTTACACATGTGAAAGGTAAATTAAGGGCTCAAACATTAATTCAGTTCTATAATATTAGAGTGAAATTTAATCTGCTTCTGAGAAATGGTAACACAAACATAAACCAGAAAATTACTATTTTTCTCTCACATGCTAGGAAAAAAATAGTATCATCATGAAAATTTTGACAGAAAAATGTATGGCTATCAAAATTTTTAACATTATAATAAATATACCTTAGGATATATTATGCCTCTACAGCAATTCCGGTAATGTGATTACAAGAGTTTGTGCTATGAGTACTATGACATAATATTATTAGTGAGAGGAAGTGGAGAGACTGTTGACAAACTGTCTCCATTAAAAGCCTCTACTTTCAGGTTGCACATTTTTGAGCTGCTATTTAACTCATTGGTCTCTATAGATTTTACACAAGTTGTGCAGACTGTCTGGAATATGTTGTAAACTAATATAAGTATAATGGAGAAAAAATTTAAAAAAAAATCCAAGGGTGAAGGATTTTAGTCCTGCAATGAAATGTCTGAACAGTAGAAAGGAATTTTTCCCTCAGGCCCTTCGAGTGCCTCCTAGGTCTTCTGAGCAATTAGCAAAATACTTTCCCCACCCACACCTCTTTGTATGTTACCAATAGCCAAACTGTCCTGCTTTGTACAAGGTGGGAATGGTGAAGGAGCTGATATATATGTACCATGGAGCATCATGGCTTGCCCTGAAAAATGTTGTAGGCTCAGCAATGACCAGGATGGTAGGACTGCTGGCCTCAGCTGGGAGGGTTTTGATCATGGGAAGAATGGAGCAGAGGATGGAGGAGCTGCAGAAGTGCTTTCTCATATATTTAAGCTTATTGTGGGGCAGAGAAGACCAGCTGTGGGGTTAAGGTCCAAGCTGAGAAAATAAAGTGAGTAAGGGATGTACTGGACCTTGTGAGAAATTAAGACCACTATACAACTAGATAAAGTAATCATCCATGCTTGTGAGACATGGTCTATGTGAAAAGATAGACAAACACTTTGTTATCTGGATCAGGACTTGGTGGCTCTGGTGCAAGAAGAGAGAAAGGAGCTGACGTCATAACCTTAAGGTACATGCTAAATGCCCATTATTTAAATGTTGTGTTTTAAGTGGCCGCATGGCCATCAGTACACATTTACATCTGTAAATTTGGAACCCAGTAAAGACAATGGCTGGTTTCTTTTAGAAGCACTGCCAGCTGGGAGTTGTTCTGAGTTCTGCCTGTTGCTGGATCCCCTTGGAATTAGATACTAAAATATTAGGCTGTAATAGTCTTGCTAGATGTCTGGAATCCTGCAGATTGTACCTATAGTTTTCTGAAATAGCCATTTTTGTTCACCTAGGTTCAAACTGAGGACAGCAAAGCTTTACAACAGCAGCAGCAACAAATGTAACGTACCTTGATCTCATGTTCCAAGCACTACCACACTGCTAATAGCTACAACATCATTGGAAAATAAATGTCAGAGGAGAAGTCAGTGCATGGGAATGTCAATGGTATCCATTTAAAATGAAATATTTCTTTGTAGTCTTTAAAAGAACTAGAGTTAGGTTATAGAAAATTTCTCAATGAATAATTTGAGAGCTGCAATTTATAAAATCATAAAATAAATTCTTATTTTATAGATAAGAAAAATTCTGTCCAGATGTGAAACCTTTTATAAGTTGTCTTTTGTTTCATATAATCTTTGTTGCCTGATTCAGCTGCTCATTCCATCATGGCGAATGCAACAAGAAAAAGGGTGGCTTTTTAAAACAAACAAAAATTGTTCTGCAGAGTCAGGATTTAATTCTTTGTATTAGTTTGTGTAGTTATTGCTTTCTTTGTCCACTGCTATAAATTTTAATCAGTGATTTATCAGTGCAAAGTGAAGTGGAAATTCCTATCATGTTGTACAGGAGAGTGGGAAAGGGACTCTTGTTTGCCTACTTTAGTAGAAAGACCGCAGTAGATTCTCTCTCAACAAGTCCAGCTACTGCTTCCAGTGATTTTATTGGTTACCTTGTAGCATGAACTGCAAGGAAAGCGTATCCAGCAAGCCACTTTAATGTTCAAAAGACACTAATAAGTATGTAAAAAGACCTATAATCAGTCGATTTCCATAAGCAAAGCTTCAAAGGTTAAGTTCTCATTTTCTTAACCTTTGAATAAAGCAGTTACATAGACAGGCAGAGGGGTCCTGCTCAGTAACTTCCTGTATTTTTGTTTTATGCTTCATTGTATCAATGTTACTGAGAAGGCGTTAAAACAAGACTACCAAAGTATCAAGGCACAAGATAATTAAAGAAGTGATATGTGAAGACAGTTTGTGTGAATGGAAGGATTGTGCCTCTACGAAGCTACCCATTCCCCATCTGTTCTCCATCCAGTGGGACTCAGGTGCCTTTATCCTTATCCCACTTTTGAAAATCTGACGACATACACTTTTTTTTTTTTTTTTTTTTTTTTTTTTTTAAATGTGTGTGTGTTTCATTACCTGTTATTTGCAGACAGGAACTGTCTCTTCTAGCTCTTCAGTGAAGGCTGGGAAAACTCTGACTTTAAAGCTTAAGCTAAAACCAAAATTCTCAAAATTTGTAGCAAAGCCAAGACATGAATTTACATGTCTTAAAAGTCTAAACTATTTGAAATAACCTTTTACACATAAATTGAAATTCTGTGGCCCATTTCTTGTCACTGTAAGGTTTAACTCTGAGGAATACAAATGCACAGGATTAGAAACACAACTCTACAATAAATAGTAAATGACATTATCAATAAAAATAAAAAACATGAACAATACATGGTCCTGGGCAGAGTGATAACTTGGAAATACACAGTTTTTTCACTGCTGTTTACATGCAGAGTTTGGACAGGAAAATAGCTTGCTTCCTAATGGACTGTTACTTTGCAGGCCATTAGTGTGGAATTAATGAAAGCAATTAATTTCCCATACATCTGTAATAACAAAGAAAGGAAAGGAAGAGCTGTCCTCCTCCCACAGCTGATAGCTCTGTTCCTGTGCCTAGATCACAGTCTTGGAGGGTTGGATGATTTCAATTCTGTTCCCACATCTTCTGCAATATTCTTCATGACCTTGGAAAAATCATTTGCTCTCTCCATGCCTTAAATTCCCTTTTCAAAAAAGGGAATTAATTACAGTTCATTGTTTCCAGAGAAGTGTCATTAGGCCCAATTAGTTAATGTCTGCAAAGTGCTTTGTGAGCAATCTTTTGACAGATGATATTCTAAGTGCAAAGTTCCACAGTAAAAATTTGTAGCAGTCTGGCTTAGTGTTATTTGTTTAATACAAACAATGGTCTTGGCAGTCTAAAAATGCTAATCTGATGTATTGCACAAAGATAAGATAAAATTACATTTATTTGGACTCTGATTCAGCTAGATACCAAATTACATGCCTTGATGTAAACTCTAGTTACTGAAAGATCTCTATGCAATTATGCATTTAATTCCCTTGAACTGAAATCTTACTCATCATTAGTTTCTCTCACCCCGAATAACTTCCTGAGGATGTCCTAAAAGTAATGTTTTTAATTGGTGGGGTCATCAGGGAAAGTGTATAGGGTAGGAAGAAATTATCAGAAAGAGACCAATGTTTGAAACTTCAGAGTGTGTGTCTAAAAGATAAGATCAGAATTAGGCAAAGGAAAGATCACTTTGATAGCATTTGGAAAAAACCAAACCAAATCCAAGCCAACAAAACCACCAGAGAAGATATATTTGAAGGCTAGAGTCATCAAGGCAGACACAACTAAAATTTTGCTAGTTACTGGTTGTTAAGACCTACACAAGAGATTGAAGACTTTAATATTTGATGAAAAGAATTGATAAGACTTGGATGCTGTGGTAGAGAATAAAAAAGTCAAAGAGAGATTACCACTCATCTTTTAGATCCTAATGGCAAAGAGGATGATGCTTATAAAAAGAAATGAAAAAAAGTTAAAGGATAACAGACAATAAAGAAACTTGTCAGTGATATATGAGCACAGACTTTCATCAAAAATTTTGCTCAGGAAAACATGAACACTTGCAAGTTTGTCAAAATCCTCTATGAAAAATGAAGTTGTATACATACTGGTGAAACCTGGAAAGAGACAGGTAAAAGGTGCAAAATACTAATACCAAAATCCATTTTCAGACAGCTTAATAAGTGAAATAGGTATGAGGTGATTTGGTTCAACAGCATGTTGAAGACTGAAAATACCCAAGAAAATGGCCCCAGAGGGTTTTGGAGGTCCTTACTGCACTTCCCACTCAGCCTACGCTGAGCAGGAAAGTTAGTACATCTATGCAGAATGTTTTATGGGATCATGGACTAGAATAAAAGTAGTTATCTTCTACATATGGTACTTCAAAAGTATTTTTTGATATTAGCGGACTTAATTAAAATGGTATAAGTAAAAATCAGCAAAAAGAAAGTTACTTTTACCTATTATGATCTGTTATAGGTATTATCCTATTTATTGTTACATTTTTATTTATAACCTATACATTTAGTTAAACAAATTTATTTTGGAGAATCCCAGCATTTAGCTTTAATATATACCTTAAGGTTTTGAGCAATAGCATGCTGATGTTTTCAGAAGACATTTTTCTGCATTGCTTAAAAGGCAAGGAAGTACAAGGCTGAGATCTTAAAGAACAGTTTAGGTGCTTAAGGGCAGCTTTGGATGTTAGTGCTCTGAAATATCTCCTGTGGATGGAGGGGAAGAACTTGAGAGGTAAAGTGGATCATCCAAGCTCATGCCGTGAACATATGCACTCTGTCTCTATAGACAGACTGATCCAAAGGATTTATGGTGGAATTAATGATCTAAATCAAGCCAACTGTTGTGGTCATTTTGCTTCTCTTTTATGCAAATAGTCAGCCTGTGCAAATCGATAATTCAACAAAGGTACAACGATGTAAAGTATCTCCTATAATGTCTGTTGAACTTGTTTTGGAGATAAAAGCACTTTTGTTTTTGCTTTGGCTGTGAATCCAAGTTCACACAAAACTCTCAATGTTTTTACTAAAAAGAGTTAGCAATTAATGTAAAATCCAGGCTTTTCAGAATGATGCATATTAAAAACAACAAAGAAAAACCCCAGTAGCATCCATTTCCACTAAGAAGGAAAACCTTCATACTTTTAAGTTGATGAGATTTTTTTCACTAACTTCAGAGGAAATCTGGAAAGCTGTTACAGCCATCATTAACTTCTAGGGGAATAAAAAGAGTACACCGGAAAAAATCCAGATTTTATGGTTTGTATTAGCTATCTTCACAAAATAAAGACCTATTCGCAAGTGTCAATTCTAACTTGGTTCAAATGTTCAAAACAAAGAAGAGTCATGGGAAAAAACAAAATAGGGAAAAAACAAAACAATAAAAAACCCCAGCTTGTTTGAAACAACACAAAGTTCATTCAGATGCATATAACCTCATATTTTTCATCTGGTGTATTCATTGAACATCCCACACACAGGCTATTTGGCTGCAGTAAGTGTCCAGAGTTGTCCAAAATGTTAATGACACTTCATTTTCAGAAAATTAAGAATTGAATGGCCTCTTTCTGTTTTGTAAAGAGAAATAAAGTGATGCTAGCTCATTCATGGTCTGTTTATTTCACACAGCTGTGGAATCATCACTGATTCTCTCTGAGTACTATAATACAGTTAGTATTATAGTACTCAGTTGTCTGAAAGCTGTTGGCAGATCAACTTTGTCTACTGAGTGCTCAGTTTTAGGTTTATACCTCCTTTAAGGCCATAAAATTCTCTTTTAATTTGTGTTGGCCTTTGAATAGCTACAGAATGGGAGTATCACTCATGATTGGGAGCTAAGGGAACTAAGGAAGCTAAAGGAACACCAGCTTGGAAATGCACCTTGAAATGCTGATTTTTCTCACATTATTGTACCTAACTTGCTTATTAATATGCACTTCTTCTATTGTAGAGAGTGTTTCTGGTCTGATTTACATGTCTGGGGACTCACATCCTTCCTTCAAAATGAGGTGTTTGATACTTGTTATACCTTTGTGATCTGATGGCTGGGGAAGTGCTCACAGTCATCAGGGTCTTGAGCATATTTTAAGCTCTCCCAAAGAGAACTGAAAGTCCTAGGTGTCATGGGGTATAAAATAACCACAACCGCTGGTCTGTGATAGTAATCCAGGTCCCAGTAAAATTTAAGACAGCTGCTGGTGCATTTTTATTGACTTCTCCCTAATCAGAGTCACAGGGCAATGATACTTCAATACCACGTCTTGAATGAGGACAATATATTAAGCTATTCACCACTAACTCTGACATCCTGTTTTGAATCTTTCTGGATTCCTGAGCAAGAAATAGCACATACTTAACTTCCCAATTTACTTTTGGATAGTTTCCTCTAAAGAGAGCGAATAATTTACCATTTTTGCTGCAACTTGCCCTGCTAAAGCTTTGCACTGGTAATTTAATTCTATATTCATTTATTTTGAATTACACAGGGAACATCTGCAATGATTCCTAACAATAACTACATTTCAATACAATTACACAGTAATAACTAGAGCTGCAGGATGATGTCAAAGCCAGAAGAGAAAAAAGAGGCCCACACAGAATTTGTACGAGAAATTAAATTTTATTCTTAACTGGGAAAATGCAAGTTTATCAGAGAAAAGTCTTTGTGACACCACATGCATGTATGTAATATATGTGTTTCTGTATTTGTTGAAACATTTTCTATTGGCATCAGGCATTTACTTTCATTACTGATTCTCTGAATCACTGATGAAATGAATGTTCAAATTTCCTCTCCTTCCTAGCCAATTCCTCTTAAGAAGATGAAGACTATGAAATCCCTTCTGGGATTTATTTTGTCAATGTTATGGAATTAAGAACTGTGGGACACAGGAAATCCTTTCCCTATATTCTATATCCTAATCTATAGAGATGTTTTTTGTTTGTTTATCAAATAATTTTTATGCTGCTATACAGGCATCCAGAGCATGACAGACATAAACATTCAGATTTTACTTTTCCCTTTGAGAGGAGAAAATTCAATGCCTTATATTGTATTTCTGGGAAGACCTATTCTTTTTCAAAAAAAAAAAAAAAAATCTAGTCAGGATACTGTCAATATAAACCACAAAAGTTTTGATTTTTCTGCATTACAATTCTCTAGTTTTCTTGTAACTTAGCAGATATATTGCTGATCCTTTCAAAACTGTCATCTGCTCTAAGGAAGGAGAGGAAATGGTTGATCTCCTAGCATGAAGACAACTAATTCAACTCTCAGTCTTTGCCTCATCTGAATCTGTCAGGCAAAATTAGAGCCCCCAGCTCTCTTCACCTTCTATTGGCTCCATCACTCAGTGTGTAGTTGCTTATGTGGAATCACTTCTGCTGTACGTCAGGAAGTAGAAATGTATTTTTCTGCAATTTTTGTCCATGTCATCTCTGGTAAGTGAAAAAAGAGAAAGCACTGGAAAAATACAGAGTAAGCACTGCTTTCAGCACCACAACCAAGACTTCTTGAGGGTACAGTACTGTGAGTGAAAAGTCATTTGGAACTGAAATCCAGGGGTTACTACCGTCTTACAGCCAAGATAAGATAAAAGTCAACCTCATCACTCATCCTGTTACTCCTAAGGGTAGAGTGGCATTTGGAGGAGAAGTTTTCCACCTGCAGAGCATTCTCAGTGCTTAGAAGTGCTTAGAAGGTTTCAGCAAACTCTGAACATTTTGATTCCCAAAACTTGAGAAGGGAAAAGGCCCACTTAGCTGTGATTTTGGAACTTCAGTTTTCAGGGAACCCCTAATCCAAACCAATTGCTTAGCCCCTCAGCTTTTTCCTTCTGCTCTTCTTACAGCAGCATGGCTGTGAGTACATTTTTTGTGCTTGTCTTATCTGAAAATAATTGTTTCGTTAATTCTTTTGTTAAATTACTTTTTTCTTTTTTGTGAGAAACCTTCAAGTTTTAGTGTGAAAATATATACTTGCAGAAGATAATATTGAAGCAATGTAAATGCTATTTTTTACTCATCTGAATGAAGACTAGTAAATCAGTGTCAGTAGTTAATAAGATTTCACTGCACTAACACAAAAAATGTGTTAATATCAGCTTCCGGGAAGATAAGGAAATTCAGATAAACATTTTTTTCAACATTATAAAACAAAGAAAGCTGTATTTTTCAGTTGGATAATTGTTTAGTTGAGCAAAAACATACAGGAGGAATCACCAAAAAGCTTCTGAATTAGCAGCAGTAATACCTACTGCAGTATTAGTGTGAAGTTCCACTACAAAAATGGAGATCTGATACCATGACTTTCTACTATCAGTTTCATTCACTGGAGTAACAATGTGTGTACTCTCTTGTAATCCACATTTTCAGATTGCTCATTAGAATCACAGTGACCGCATATTAATCCTTAGCAGGAATATCATATAGCAAACATCTGATCACAGCTTTGATAAATTTCCTAGGAAAATTAAATTAAAGGAATATGTGTTTTAGAGTATATTTTAATATTTATATGATGATCCGGAGTTGCTCTAAGAAAAGAGCAACTTTTAGAGTTACTTGTGCTTGTGAGATGCAGGGAAATACATAAAACCAGAACTTATGCCTTCAAGTAGTTTTTAAAAATTGTAAATTGGAGGAAGCAACAACTGGTTATTAAAAATAAAATGAGTCATGTTTAGTAATTAATTTTTGAAGTCTTTCTGACTAATCCAATCCTTTGTATCCTTTCTGGGAGCACTCAACTGCAAAAGCACATGAGTGTTAGAAGAGAAACCAGTCAAGAGCAATCTAACCAAAATGCAGACTGATGAAAAGATTTCCTGTGGTAGGTTTGATAGGATAGTACATCAGCTCTGTTATAGACATTTGTTCTACATCTTTGCTATTTCAGTCATGTCAGATATTTGGGAAAGTGAGCAATGGATGCTTTACAGTGAGAAGTCATTTGCCAAAATTGTGCCTACTGTGTGGTCTGACAACAGTGGTCTTGGGGAACCTTTGGTTTCACTACTATGTGTGGTCATACTACACATTTCATGAATTGCCCTTGTGGCTGGAATTCTTAACCATTTCTAGTTCTCCAGTGATCTGTCTTAGTAGTTGCTCACCCAAAATTCTGAGGTGTGTGTTCATCTCAATATATGAGGTTTAGTAAAGGAAAACTAAATCCCATAGAGCCTTTGGCCTCCTTGAAGAAGCAGAATATTGGTCAGGACAGGTCATATGAGGAAATGTAAGAACAAGACCTGAAAGGAACTTTTTATCACTTGTCCTGACTTTCAAAACCATCTGCTAGCACTGTTACTTGGTGAGAGCCTGTCTGCATTTTATCATGGCAGGATATAACTGACATTCCATCATATAGAAATTTCACATTTGAGGTCCAAATATGTTTTTCATTCCCAAGTTTAGCTGAAAGAGTATTTTACTATAAAAGAAAGAACAATCTTACTTTTTACAAGCTTTATGCACGTGCTGGGGCAGGATTTTATTTTGTGATGCTTTTGGCTTGCTTGTACCTGTTTAGAGCAACATAGCATGTAACTCATTTAAGAGTGCTTTGGCAGGGGCTTTCTATCCCTTTCTGGGTGATTTTGCATAGATGGGGCATATCTATTGATAATCTGTGGAGCCAGGACTACTCTTTATTTATATTTTGGATATTCCTCAGGAGAATCTTGACTCATACAGGATTTTACCTTCTCCTGCCTGTTCTAAACAGGAAGGGAAGACTTTACTGGCACCTCTGTGCCAGAAAAATGGAAGGATCTTTGGCAGGAAGAGGGCAAGGAGTTTCCCTGAGGAAAACCTGAGCTTCTGACAGTCCTCAAAAATCTATGAATTTTGCATACCTGAAAGCTGTGGTGATTTTTGTGGGAAAATTTGTGGACATCTTTGCAGAATAAACTCTGGAGAACCTCTATTTACAATAGGAGTAAACACATAGAAAAATGATTTTTTAAAAAAAAAATTACAGATTTAAATTCTTTTTGCATATTATTTGCTAGTAGAAGTGAGTTGCTAAAGTCACACAGCTTTGCTATACCGCAGTTAAAGGCTGAAGTTATCTCAAACTATGGGGAAAAAAACCCAAATGAAAGTAATTAGATTAATCTCTGAAATCACTTAAAGCCTTAAATCTTTGTTTTACAAATGTTATCTTCTATTGTAACATTGTGGGAGTTACCTGCCAATCATGATGATCATTTTTCAAAGAGAGTTAATAAAATATGTAAATATTTTTAAAATACCAAGCTAACATCCTTGAAAGAAGGTGACATTAGCATAAGTAAACATAATGTAAATCTATCACAAAATATCCAAGACACTCTTTCCTCTTGGAAAGATAGTAACAACTGCTTATGTTTGTTCTGATAATTTAAGGTTTCAAAAGGGTTTGTGCAATATTGAGAATCAGTAGCTTCTTTTTTAGTAATGTTTAAGATCCATGGTGGATTCATCCAAAAGTATAAAAACAAAGGTCTGAAAACTACATAGAATGTAAGCTGTAACTGGATTTTGCAAGTGGCCTTCTTATATATGATGAGAAACTAAATTGAATTCACCACTGTGAAGGATCATGGATTCAAATCTTGGACTGCCTCACAGACCTCTGAAACCTGGAAATACCTTCTTTGTATGACTAGCTTTGCAATAAGTGCTTTTATTAGAAATTTTTGTCTTGGAACTGCAAAATAATACTATTTGGATGTTTTCTTTGCCTCAGTGAAAATGCAGCACTTCTGTGTTGGGGAACATCAGATGCAGGATAAAAGCTGTGCATGATAACAGATGTTCTGGTCAGTCTGGTAGAAAACGGACAAATTTAATTGTAGTGAAAAATCAGTTTGGCATGATTGCTGAAACTTGCCTGACTTAGAAACGTCTACTGAGGGCAAATCACTGGATCAGAGCAAGAGACATGAAAGGAACTTTTATTCCAGACTGAGACTCTCTTACTCAAAAATGAGAACAAAGCTATTTAAAAGCAGAGGCATTGATATAGATAGACTTCACTGTTGAGCCATTCCCTTTTCCCCCTAACTCATTATTTCTACCTTCGTTCATAATAAAATATGAATGACTGGATACAGAAAAGGCCACAAGAACTTCAACATTTCCATTATGTTGCCTGTTGGAAGAAATTCAAAGACGTGTAGGCGGTGAGAGACCTGACCCACTGACTGGACCAGCAAGTTCCCCGTCATGTCTCTGAGATGTTTGTTCATCAGCCAAACTTTTACTGGGGTGTAGGAGCTCTCTGGTCTCTGTTTCATCATACAGATGAGGTTACTCTGCCTATTCACATTTTCTTACAATATTTTTTATATATATATTTTTTTCAGAACGATCTTTTCTTGGAATATTCTCATCTGGAAAAGCATTTTGAAAGCACCTGTCAAATTTGGAAGGACAAATGGATTGTATTTTCCATAAATCCATTATTGTCTTTTTTTTATAAAATGGAAAGGATAGAGTTTTCCGAGATGCACAGAATTTTTAGGGACAAACATTTTCTTTTGTGCTTTATGTCTCTTCAGTATTCCTTTGTTTTGCTCCCATAAATTATTCCACTGAAATGACTTTACAGCAGCAGAATGTGTCACTCTTTGGAAAAGGAAACTTTGGTTTGAAGGATTAAGTTCAGAAGAGGCTGGTGGTCTGACAGCTTGGGAGAGTCTATTCCTTTATATGGCTTATTTTTTTGGAGCGGTGAATGACTTGCACCTTGAAATGGTTATTTTCAAACACATCTTTTCCTATAGCAGCTGAAATTTTATTTGCTCTGTATGTTGCACTGTTTCCAAATGGAGTAATATCTAATCTGAATGATGTTTTCTTAGGAGTTCCTTTACATCTTATATCCTTGAGGCATTTTCTTACTTGGTACCTTATTTGGCAACCATTTTGCACATACAAACTTCTTGCCTACATCTTACTGATATTTTCTAAAATATTTTCACTTTTCTAGTGTTACTGTTTAGGTCTATAAAATTCTTAACTGGATATTGCATACTGACCATGGAGGCTGTGCTGCTCTTTAGAAATCTGATGAATTTCCTAACTTCATTCAGTGAAATATGACTCTAATGGCCCGTTCCAAGTTGCAAATACCTCACCCACTAGGACTTCAAATGGTCTGCTTGGAAAGGGAGGAAGGGAGGATGTAGAACTTTCACTCAAACTTCTCCTCTATCTTCCTTGGAAGGGGAATGGTAATGAGAGAGTGGAAAAACAACCAATTATAAAAATATTCAAACTAATCTACATAATTCTTTCCTACCCACTCTCTGGGCATGTAAAAGTGACTTGCCTAAATACAAATTTTCCAGAGTCTCAGATCTGTGAATGACACAGTCCTCTCTTTGCAACTTCACAGGTATCTGCCAGCACTTCACATAATATGAGGGAATATTAGCCCCTTGATTATGTCACTACCTCAGGGAAACAATTCATAGTGTTTCTGTGCCCTTGCAGTTTCATCCTGTCATTTTGAAAAAGTGTTGCCTTGCACCTGAAATGTTCTGTTCCTGTTCAGTGACTGCATGATACTTCCTGTTCAACAATGGACAGTAATGAAATTCATAATTAAAATAACATTGCTTGGTCACTAAAGTCTCTGGCCATCTTTATAACATTGCTTTAATTGCATGACCACAATGCATGTCTATTACTTGGGAATACTACAGGTGTTAAACCAGAGAGATAAGGATGAATGAGTGAATGCCTTGTCTTTGCTAAACTGAAGTGAGCATTCTCCTTAAATCCTTCCACAACAATCATACCCAGGTTTATGTAGATCTCTCATGTTTCATTACAGGCAACTTTCAACAGCAACTGTTTGCAACAGGCAACTGTTACAGCAGAAAAAAGCAGAATGAAACTGAGTAAACAATTGGATTTTACCATGTCTTTCTGTTGCTGGTGTTTTAGATGTTGCTCATGCAACTGCTCCAGGCATGCTGGGCTTGCTCCATTTTTAGAAAATAGTACTTACCAGAGTATTTTACTCAGAACCTGCATGGCTTTTGTTTAATGTCTTGTGATGCAGGAGGACTATTTCAACCCACATTGCTCTACAAAGTGCTCTCTTCAGTACATTCCTTTGTTAACCTTTCCCTCCTCATTCTCAGTTTTTAAGGAGATGCTCATATACCTGAAAGAGTTCTTCATTTTTGTTGTTGCATAGTGTCACCCTTATACCTTTTCTCCATGCTAATTTGTTAGTACTGTGACTTGAGTTCACCAAATACCCTGTGTCATGCATGGCATAATGCAATAAGGGGAACTTTGTGTTGTGAATCTGACTGCAAGCAAAGAGTCCAGGGTAAGGCTCTCAGTTGATAATCCATTGATGCCTTGAGAAGGCTGACCTGTAACAGAGACAAGATAGAGCTAAGAGAATAAACTAGGTTTTTATTAAAAGGTCTGTAGCAGTGCATTTTCTATTTTTTTATTTATTGTTAATATTAATTTGCTATGTAATGGTTTAGTCCATGTTCCCCCTATCCCTTCCTCCTAATGGTTTCCCCCTGCACTTGTTTGTGCAGCAGCTGTGCCTGTCAATCTTTGGGAAGGACTCTCCCCTGCTTCTAGAGACATCGAGAGAAGTCAGTCCCTGATTGGAACAGGCTGGGAAATCCCCCACCCCTCGTTTCCTATTTGTTGTCTGTGTGCCATCCCCTTTCTCCTGATTGGTTTTCCCTTTTGTGTCCGCCCCTTTCCCTGGTCCCTTATAATCAATTACCCGGTCCCCATTAGCCACTTCGTTGGCTGTCAGCATGCCAAGCAGGTGCAGAGGAACCATAAAAGCCAACCTGTAGCACAGCCACGAAGTCTCCTTTTCCTACCTTCGTCGGAGCCTCAGCAACAGCTCTCGTGTAGCTCCTGACCCACCGGGGGGTAGTTGCTGGTCCGCCTGCGACTGCCTAACTGGAGCTGAAACGATTCCCAGCCAGGGCAGCCGGGACTAGCTGGAAGCCATTTTCCAGCAGGCACAGGGAATCGGTTCAAAGGTCTTTAAATATATACTTTGGGCAGGACAAGAGCCTGGCCAGGGCTACATCCAAGATGGACCCAAAATGGTCACAAAAAATGGACAACTAGTCATGAGGTCTTACACTTCTATAAAAGTTTTGGTCCATTTGCACATTTGGGTTAATTGTCTAATTACAGCTTCAGATTATGAAGTCCCATCCTTCTTGTTTTCTCTCCTCAGTCCACTGTTGTTTATGCTTTTGGGCCTGAAACGTGTAGTCATTGTCCTTGGTCTCAAGCTGGAAAAGGATTTTTTTTTGTCTACCTACTCTGTGAAGAGAGCTTATTAACACTTAATATGAGGCTCAGAACTACACATCTAGGCAGCACAGAATATGAAAAACATGAAAGCTAAAACTTAAGGCATCACCATCCTCAAAGAAAACGAAGAAAATTCAACAGCAGTAACTAATGTTGCAGCCTGTAAAAGAGTTAATAGAAAATTTTGTAAGGATTTTCAGCAAGATTTTTCTGTTTGTAGAAATCAAGGATGTGGAAGAACTCAAGATCCACACTCCTGAAAATGTCAGCTGTGCAACAAGGCAGTATTTCATTACGTTTCCACCAACAAAGCTCAAAAGAGGTCATAAACTTTCCAGTTACTGATAGTCAGGGCTTTAAAAGTGCTTAAGGCTTTTGTAATCATTTTTGTAGCAAAAAGTCCAAGGTTTCTAAGTGTGTACATATGGAGACAAAGGCTTAATAATATTTTTCAGAAGTAACTTGGTACTTGAAATGCCTTCATGCATATCAAAGGACCTGAATTTTGAAAACCATTGAGAACCTATTCTCTGAAAGATAGACTTTCACACTGCAAGCACTCAAGAATAAAGGACCCTAAGGTCTATTTTCAGTACTGACAGCACCAAGAGTTGCGTGGCAGTTTTTCACTATTTCTGTGGCTCTCTATGCCCTTTCTTTCAAGTGTAGTTTTGCATAACAGCCCCTTCTTGACATGCACTCCCAGTGCCCTTAATCCTCCCTTCTCCCAGAAGCTTTGTGGGGAGGGAGGGAGGGAGGGGGATGGTAGCCAGCTATGCCATCTCTGGGCTCTCCTGGCAGTACAAGACAAAGAGAAAAGTCAGTAAATCTAAATCTTTCTATGAGGCAAAGATGATTCCCCTGCTTACTTCTCCAAATCCATAGAGACTGCACCTGTGTTTTTCAGCTAGTACTGTAACCTGAGAGTTCCTATCTCCCAACTAGGAGTGGATATACACTCACATATCCACCTGTCAGATTCGTTGCCTCATTTTATGCTGTTAATGTTCTTGTTCAAATGCAGCTGTTTGCTGTTGCTGTATTAGAGATGTTCCTTATGCCCATTTGTTTTTCTTAGTATGAATTCTTATATATATGTTTAAAACACATATATCTACCTGCTTGTATCTTCACTATGTGGTCCATTTTCTACCCACGGCAGATCCATGATGTAAAGTAATTTATTCATACCCTTTTAAATTTTAGTTGTTGCAGATGCTACCAAAGGTGCCAGCAACAATAAGAAGAATTCTCCTGCCTCCTTTCAGAAGGTGTAAAATCCCACGACCATAATCTTGCACAATTTTTTATAATTTAGAAAGATGTTTCAGATAACACAATCTAATGCAATGCTACCCACTTTTTTAAACAGAGACTGCTCAGTGAATCTTCACAGAATTTTTTTTTTTTTTGGTGTTCAAACAGACATATCGGAAGTTCCTACATTCTTCTGATCACTCACTTGATTTTCTTTATGACAACAGTTCATTCTGTCACTAAATATACTTCTGAACACCAGTTCTCCGGCTGTCTTTCACCTCTGAATTGTTGCTGTGGTGATGCTCACCAAAGCTTCTGTTAGGGGAACGTTAGGAAATACTAGAGCTCTCAAGGATGAGAGTCATAAGCTAACATAATCCAAAGCGTCATCTGCTGTTTTCCTACAGTATTTGTTTTAAAAGATTTGTGTAATTATCAGTAATTGGCTTCTTCTATATTCAAGGTCTGTTTGCAGTTAAGTTGGCCTCTGAGAATCATAGAACGGTTTGGATTGGAAGTGACCTTAAAGATCATCCAGTTCCAGCCCCCGTGTCATGGGCAGGGATGCCTTACCTTAGACCAGGTTGCTCAGATCTTGTCTCTCACTGCTCCATGCAGAGTGGAGCAGGTTAGAAAACCTCTTTTTGTAGTGTTAGTTACAGCAGTTTAGATTTGGTACCACAAACCTAAAGGGAAAAGAACTTTCAATGCAGAGCATCATGGGTTACTCTTCTGTATTGAGTCCTGATATGATGTCTTAAGATTTTAGGCTTTATATTTTTCAAATCCTGTACTTCATTAGTGCAAAGCTCTAAACTCCATATTAAGTGTTAGCTACTGTCTACACATCTTGATCAAACAAAACAATTCCTCTAGGCCTGAAACTCAAGGACATCCTACAGTCTCAGGCCTGAAAAAACAAAAATTAATCAGGAGGGGGAGAGCAAACTGGGGGAATATGACTTCATTACCTTAGCTGTAATTGGAAGATAAACCCCTGATATGAAAATAGACCAAACTTATATCTGTCTAAAAAAATTGTGGCCAAAAAAATCATCCATTTTGGGTGTAGCCCCTTGGGAGGCTTCGTTTGCCCTTAATGTCCCTGAAGGCCCTTCACTAAATATATCCGCTTTTACCTTTTAACTTCGTCTGGCCTCTGCTTCTAGGTAAGCTTGAAAAGGACATCAGATCCTTTTGTCTGACTGACACCTCTGTTATTTACTTGCTCTTTGAAATAACAAAGACTGATATACTCCCCAAAGATGGGTGCGTCTTGGTTTGGAAAGACAGGTATCTGCTAAGGAAGACAGGAGCCTCCTTTGAAGATGTAAAACCCCTCTCTTCAAATTATTATAATTTTGAAATTAAGGGGCTCTCAGGCCCTTAATTAAAGATATGGGGGTAGGAATAACAGTTCTTTACTAGGAAAATTAAAATAAAAATGTATAAAAAAACCCAAACAAACAAAAATAAAACACTGACAGAGTCAGAATACAACCTGACACAGTCAGTCAGGGTGTTGGTAGCAGTCCAAAAAAATTGTGGCTGCAGTCTTCCTGGAGTAACAGATGTGGTTCTGCTGAGGGGTGATCCTGTAGAAGGGTGAAACTTTCCTCTGAAGATCCAGAGGAGGTGAGCTGGGTCCAGTGTTCCTCTGGGAATCCAGTGGAAACAGGCTGTCCTGGTGTTCTGAGTCTTAGATTTTATCCAGGTAGGAATGATTGGCTCCTCCTTCTGAGTGGAGCACTTCACAATGGCATGATGTAATTTTATCAGTCATGTAGTGAGCCTTAATGGCCCATTACCAGAAGATATCCCCCTGGAGGGAGGAGAGGTTGTGGAAGAGATAAAGAAACACTGTCCACCTGGTTTTAACAGATGGTAATAGAATATATGCTTTTGGTTACATCTTGCATTGCAACCTAAGACAGGGTGAAAAACCAACAGTTCTTCAGCATTTTCAGGCTAGTTCCTCAGCTTAGAAGTGCAAGAAATGAGACTTAGCTCTTGTACAGGGTGGTGGCCCTCCATCTCATAAAGAATTTTAAGACCTCTCCAAAGCCTCCCATCAGCTTGAAGTCAGAGCTGAGGTTGTTGTTGGAGCTGACTAAAATTTTTCAAGCAGTTCTAAAACTCCTAGCCAGCAATTCCTAGTGTTATATATTGTTATCTAGCCCTATGAAGGATATTTTTCAATACATATATAGATATGTACACAATATAATAATTTATAACTATAATAACACATAGCACATAAAACACAATAGAGAATATACAATTGATTATACTTGTTATATATATTAAATAGAATAAAAAATAAAATGTATAATACATTATATATAATAATATATCATTTTATAGAAAAACATTTTCTTTATGTTCACCAGACTTTATTACAAAAAGCTTCATGGTTTTTGCTATTTAGTGCATTCCAAGTAGTACAGTATTTTCACACATGAAAATGAAAATAGGGTTTAGTTTGGGAACTATTGAACTGAGAACTGGTATTAACAGCTTCCTTCTGCCAACTGTTACTAAAAGGAGGCAGTTACTTGTCAGAAAAGACTCAGACTGTGTTCTCTTTGTAGTATGAGCTCAGAAATTTAGAATTTCTGCAGGGAACGCATATCTTCTTAATGGTCCTGGACTAAATCCCTACCAATTACTTGTATCTTGCCTTTTTTTTTTTTTTCTTGGAAGTAAAAAGATACATGACATGAAGAGTAATTGTAGATTATACTTTTGGTTTGAAAGCAAAACCAGTGAGAGACTCCAAGTCAGAAATGAAATTTAATAGGAGGGGGGAAAAAAAAGAAGTAAAATAAAATAAAATAAGTGCAATAGTACAAAAGACCACTGACAGAGTTAGAGTACAACCTGACACCCTGTTAGTTAGGGTGGTGGTAGCAGTCCAGATGAAGTGGTCTTGTTGAAGCAGTGATCTCTTAGAACAGTCAGGTAGCTCTTATCCTCTGCAAATCCCGTGGGTAAGGCTCCCTGTGCTGTCCCAAATCCCAGATTATATCCAGGTGGGAATGCTTGGCTCCTCTCCCTGGGAGGAGCATCTCACAATGGGATGATCTCATTCTATGAGTCATGCAGTGGGTCCTTGATGGTCCATTAAACAGAGATAGCTCCAGGAGGGAGCAGTAAGGCATTGATTGGCCCATTAAGAGAAGATAAGGGAAACACTGCCGCACCTGGTTTCAACAGCTCACGAAGATGATGATAGAATACATACACTTCAGGAACAATTTACATTGTGACCTAGGACAACTTTTTCTTTCTTTTTCTGTAGCATGGTAAAACGACATATAAGGTTTGTACTATACCCTGATACCTGCACTTGCTACTAGGTTTACAGCTATTTAGACTCATGGATTACGATGGGAAAGTATTCATAAATTTTCATCTGATTTTTAAAAATTTAATCTAGAATAAAAATGTAAGTAAAACTGTTTTGCTTTGATTTTTTTTTTATCCTGAGGCAATATTCATTCCACTGTTAAATAATGCTTCTTTAATTTTATTTTCTTAATAGTCAATATTTTAAATGTAGTGATTTAGAGGAATATTTTTGGGTTTATTTGATTAGAATGATTTAAAATAGAATTAAAGGCATTCTTTGTTTTTTCTAGCATTGACTACATCCCCAACACAATTGTATCTTTGTTATTTCACAAAGTATACAGGAAAATATAAATTATAAAGTATACTTTTTAAATTTCATATTTTATGCAATGATTTTGACACTAACAGAGTCTCTAGCTGAGATAGGCTACCAAATAATGTTGGTAGAGGAAGATAAAAAGCTTATTTAATGAGACACTAAACCCAAGAACAACAGACTGTAAAAATCAGCAGGTCAGTTGCATAGGCGACTCTAATGGTGATTGTTCTCAGGGAAGGAAATGATCACCTTTACAGCTAAGACATGATATCAGGCAAGATTCATGTCATTGTGCAGGAATAAGTGAGAAACAGCCTCAGTAGGACAGAAGAAAAATTGTAAAATGATTTATTGTAAAATTGGACCTGAAGGGTTTTGGGAGGTCATTGAATTTTCTGCTGCATACGATTTGCAAAAATAAGGCAAACAATAAGCTATAAGCTTGTCAATTCACCAGTGATAGGCAATTTCTGTCATCTTGAACTTGGGGGACTTTACCTGGAAAATGGAAAATATATTAAGTATAATTGAGAACTTTCTGTGCACTCACAGTTGCATTGATAAATGAAAGTCATTGCTGATTTTTCTAAGTACGCACAGAAGTAATTTGTAGGATGATGAACCTGTTATAGATAGGCAGGCAGATAGACAACACTTAGAAATAACATCATCAGTACCTAGTTGACAGCACAGCACGGTGTGCAACCACCAATCCTGGGGACAGCAGAACACAACAGCAAGGTGACAATAACTGATTATGTACCAGCGCTTTATTTTGGCTGCACTGCACTGGTTTCACATGGATATAGAGGGATAAATCCATGATACATTCCACAAGTGGAATTGCTGTGTTCAGAGTAATTTAGTCCATATGATAGTTTGATTAAGATATACCAAACCTCATAATGGTCAAGTCCAATGTAAAGCTCCATCATGGTCATGTAAAATAAGCAAGTTTAAACTCCAGATCCTCAGGCACGTTCACACATTGCAAATAAGCAATCCTTTGAATTCAATTGCACCTGCTGATTGAGCCTTTGAATAATATAAAGTATTTCAATATTATTTTAGAGACTCCAGGAATGATCAATAACATTTGTCAAATTGTTTAGTACTGTGATATTTTATTTTTGAAAGTTTCATCATCTTCCATAATCAGTGGAGGGAATATAAAAAGAAGGATTTCCTATTTGCATCGGTTTAGATCACCACTGCTGCACTAGTTCTTGTGCATATGAATTTAATATTTAACAAGTTCTCATTAGAGTTGAACTTTTTAGAAGTTGAAATGAGTTGGTTTGGGTTTTTTTGTTTGTTTGTTTTGTTGGTTTTTTTAAGGAAGAATAGTACTTTCCCATCCTTTCTATAATGGAAAACTAGGGAGAGAAAAGCTGGAAGAGTATGTTAGTGAAATAAAACCATTTCTTTACCTACATTCTAAATGAAGCTCACCTCTGCTAGAAAACAGACCTCTGAGAAAAAAAGCATGAAGCAGAAGAGCTGACTGTACTGACCTCCTTTGGAAATTAAGGCCTGAAATGTTAGCTGCTCTGTAATTGGAAGGTATGATGTGCAACAGACCTTGAAGACCATTGTTTTTAAAGATTGGTGGTTGTCAGAGGGACTATCACAATGATATATGTTTTGAAGTAAGAACTCCCAACTGTCTTTGTACAAAAAAGAATTTGCATGTTTATTGATAATTATATTTAAGGGTCAGACGAAAGGTTATTATTGAATTATTTAACATGTATTTTCACAAAATTAATAGTTTTTTTGGTAATCCAGAGACAGAATAATTTTAATCTCTGTGATTAAGGGAAAAGTATTTTAAACAAGGTGGACGTTTTCATGTTGGTAGTAGAGGTCAGTGGCCTTTTTCTCTGCTAATCTTTCTCAGAACATAGGTCATCTAATATTGTTAAAGGTCCTTCTGCTTTTTTTGTTATGATCTATCTGATATGCACCATATTCCTTCAAAAGCAATTTCTCTAATGTAAAAATAGGGCAATGGACTAAACTGAAACATAGCAGGTTCCCTTTGAACATAAGGAAACACTTTTTCACTGTGATGAAGATCACACACTGGCACAGGTTGTCCAGGACAAGTTGCATAGTCTCTATCCTTGGAGACAGTTAAAATCCATTTAAATATGGTCCTGGACAACAACCTCCCGCTTGACCAAGGAGTTTGGCCCAGACAACCTTTAGCGGTCTCTTCCAATCTCAGCCATCCTATGATTTTCTGAAAATATTTGCGCTTACAAATTTGTGTGCAAATCTCTTGTTAATCTCTCTCATCTTTTGTAAATCAATAGTGACTGTGAATTTGTTAATACTAGATATAAAGAATCTAAGATGAATCTTAGACTTCATAATATAATTTGACACAATTTCGTTTTACATTTAGAGAACAGTAACCTTACACCAACTTCTAGAATTCCTTAATTCTAGAAGAATTCCCTGAAGTAAAAGATAAAATTGCATTACAAAAAAATGATTACATTTTAGATAATATCTGCTGAACTAACAGATGATTGTCATGGGGTTTTTTGGTAGAAGATAAAGAAACCAGTATTGCTGCTGTTGCACTTTGTAGGCTATTCCATTCCCAAAATATATCACAATCATGGCATTTTTTTGTCAAATGTGTTTTGGAAATTGTAGTCAAAGTGAATTCTGCTGTTTGTTCAAGTTGAAAGTTACACACTTTTAACATGTTTATGACTGAACTTTGTTTTAAAGACTAACAGATCTAGTCTCTTTCAAACTCTCTTTTTCTTATGGGAGTGAAAATTATATAGTAACTGCAGTTACTAATATTGCAGTTCTATCAGTTTTACTGCAGTAGCATTAGCATCTGATCTGAAATTCACTGATTTTTTTCAGAGGTTCTTGATAAATCACAGTGTCAAAAAATGTGTATAGCCTGACCACTGCTATTCTGGAACCCCTTTCAATGAGCAAGAATTTTCTCCACTAATCTGGTAACAGATGTATACTCGTGATAATCATATCTTATTTGAAGCCTGTGGTATAACACAGGTTTTCTAAATACATAATGATCTTCTGCATAGGCAACTATTTTGACAAATGTCTTCATTGAAAAGATATAACTCACTAAATAAAAAATGTATTAACAAAAGTTTCTCTTCCTTCCTCTGTAAAGGGAAAGCCATAAAAGGCAAGGAAAAGAATCAGGTCAGTCCTGCATGCATTATATCTTTGGGACAAACCACACTGGAGATTTTGGCTTAAATTTGATCTACCTGTTGTGATTCCATTTCTGTTTCTAGATTTCATGGGACTAATTGTACCTCATATCTGACACTCAAATACTAAACAATTTATGGTTTTTATTATTTGAACAATCTTGACTGTTGCAGAGGGAGGACATTTCCTATAAATGGTGTGTTAATTATAAAGTGTCTTCCTTCCAGTGTTAGAAACAATAGCAAGAGAGGTGAAGGATTGGTAACTAAGTATGATTTAAGGCCACAAATATGGCATGAATACATTGGACCAGTGAAATGGCTTCTTCATGTATTTGTTAGTTAGATTCAGTAACAGAGCTGTTATGAAAATGGAAAGAAGGCAACCCAGTGGTTCCTGTAAATAAAAAGGTTTCATTAAGATATAATGGCCTGACTTTCCTACTTGGAGAATATTTTTTTCCAATATTGACTAAATTACAAGACTGATTTAGCTAAGGATAGGAACCAGAGGATCACTCCTGAGCATAGTATAAAAGAAGAGAAATGTATTTTTTCAGCAGGGTGTTTTTTGAAAAAAAAAAACAAAAAACCCAAAAACCAAAAGAGGCTGAATCTACGCAGTTTAAGAGAGAAGGTTGGGGCCACATCTCAGAAGCTGCTAAACTGGTATCACACTCCAATCTCCACTAATGCCAACCAGTGCCAGACCACAAGAAGGCACAACCTGAGGTGAGCACATCACAAGTGTAGCTCACCACTAGACAGTTGGGATGCAACCACACAGTTTGAGGGGAAAATAGAATTCAGTCTTATTTACAACTACCATGACCATTGGACTGAGGATCAGGTCTACCTGGCTGGCACAGGAACAGAAATCCTTCTGAACAGTTTGAAGAAACTTGCATTAAAGATAACAAGACTTTTGACCAGCTGCCTCTACATGTAGATTGCCTGATATGGAAACTGTTTGAGAAGCCTGTAATAGATTCATTCTTCCTTCAGCAAGACCTAAATGAGAGGCCTCCTCTGAACCACTTCAATCCCCATCCCTGCCACAGTTTGTCCTCACACTCTTGCTGTATTTTTTCCAATGTTAATATACTCAGTTTGTTTCAGGTAACACATAACTTTGAATTATGGATGAAAAGATGATGAAAAATCTAAAGAAAGGTGGAAAGAAGGTCTATCACTAGTGTGGGTGGAGTGTTGAGAACTCATTTAGAAGGTTCATTAAGCAGTCTCCCAGATCTTGGTGCTCATACAGAAAACTGTAGCAGGTGTTAGTCTGAAAACTTCTCTACCTTTCCCCAAGGGTTACTTGTCCTGAAGAAACCATTTGATTTATGCTCATTGTTTTTGATTTTTTCTGTGTCTCTTATACTGTGTTTTCACAGGAGTTATGACATAGGTAATGAAAGAACAGTATAATAAAAATTCCCATACTTTTTATCAAATTCTGTAAGCTATGACGGACTGTATTTTACTATTCTGAAATTCCTGTCCTTGTTAGAAGTCAAAGTACATTGTCAGTCTACAGCACTTGCATGTGAATTAGAAGCTTTTCAAGCACTCAGTACTGTGTATGCTAGTTGCCTTGTATTCCATAAATAAAATGTTTTTGAGTTGAAAAAGATTCACAGAAGGAGTCTGTTCAGCAAATTCTAATTAATCTCAAGAACCATACACACAAACACATAAATCTGGAGGGATCTTAATGAAAAATGAAGAGATCAGAAAATAAAAATATGTTGAAACAAAAAGTGTCCTTTGGCATTACCAATTTTCTTTCTTTACCTTCCTTTATATGATTTATATGATGCTCATATTTCACTTTGGGTGATGATCAATGTCAAATGGTATTTCAAGTCTAAAACATGATAGACAAAGAAGAAAAAGTATCTTGGGAAAAGATATGCCAGCACTTTTAATTAAAGGGCGAACCAGGATTATATGCTTAAATGCAATTCCTATCTACTTCTACATTTGCTTTTTGAGGAGGAACTTTCTACAATGAATTTTGATGGAGTGAGAAGTCAAATTTTTCATTGCAGTAATTTTTGGCTATTGGGATAAATATTTTTTCTAAGAAAACGAAAGAGAAGAGCTTGAGGAAAAAGGCCATCTTGGCTATCTGAAAGAAAAGTATAAAAAAGTATGTTCAAAAGCAATCAAACTTAAATTAGTTATTTCTTTCAGTTGCTGGAATTTTTACATAAGACCAATGTAGTTACGACATGCATACTTATGCAGCACAAATAGAAGTATGTATCACACAGAATTTACTTGCTAATTTTTATGAACTTTGCATTTCATCTCCTGTGATTTTCTTTTTCCTTGGATAGCCATTAGGATCCTTTTTGGGGAAATTTAATTCATTATGGTCAGTGAGGTCAAGGTTACACAAACAACAAAAAATATAATTACCATAAAACATTGTTGTGTGGTACTCAAGTTTCTCTATCTTGCACTCAGAAACTGTGCTTTAGAATGTCCAGAGTGCCCCAATAATTTCTGACTCAGAAAGTAAATTCTGTCATTTAAATGTCTCATGATTTATGTTTGCAGGGAAGTTACTCTCTTTGAAGTAAGTCAGCATGTACATTCCAGCATGCATTTAACTTCCCAGTTAAATATTCAGTCTGCTACAATGCCTAGATAGGATTAATGTGCTATAACCATCACACAGGAAATTTGCAATGTTTTATGTGCTGTGTACAGATCTAGAATGTCATCTATTTGAAGGTTTCAAATTAGAAATAAAAAAATGAAGATCACTGAAGAACATTCTTAATAGAGTGCATACTGAAAGTGATACTGGTCATGAAGATGTTGGATGCCATATCATGTTTGAAATTGCAATGGAAACACATATAATGACACCAGTATCAATAAATTCCTGGGGAACTTGCTCAGTGGTCACAAGCAACAAACACAACAAACTACATAAAGCTGCACTTCAACTTAGAATAATAGAAAATAGTATCAATAAAAGAAAAGATAGTTTTCTTACCACATGTTAAAACCACAGGGCTAATTCATGGCAGAGAAATATTATTCTGAAGACCGGGAACTTCTTTAACCTGTTTATTTGAGTGGGTTTTGGTTAGTTTTTTGTTAACATATACCCACAGACAAGTAAGTAACAAACAGGTACAAAACAGTACAGATAAACACACACAGGAAGGCTGATCATTCTTAGCATATCAATGATCTGATTGTTAGGAAACTAATAGGTTGTTTTAAGCTCATGTTCATGTCCATAAACCCACAGAAATGTGGTACATAATCATTCATAATTTTTATCTTGAATAATATTGACAGGAATGACATAATATGACATAAATGGTGGTCTTATACATTCAATATAAATGCCCAGAATTTTGAAACTACTAGCTAAGTTCTTTCCTATATCAGAAAAATCTCTGCTGGACTTTCTCATCGATTCTTTACAATTCTGGTTTTCTTTAATTAGTGTTGTCACATGGGGGCTAATTTCTAGAAATTATAGGTATTATTTCTATTCTTAAAAATATACCTAGTGGTTGTCATATTTATTTTTATTATAGCTGTACTGTGACATAATTGGGTGGGGGTGGTAGCAACATGTTTGCATTTATTGCAGACTTTTTTACTTTAGAACTTGTGTAAATCTTAGGGACAGCTTAGAAAATATATGCACCAATACAGATGATAAAATATAGCCATAAATGCTCACACAATATTTCTGGCACACTTTCAACAGATAATTCTTTTTCCTTTGTCTTCCAATCCCTGCAGCTTAGTATATTTTATATTAAAAGAAAAAAGTCAATGAACCAAAGTCTTTTGGCTTTCTGGCATTATAACTGTTTTTATCAAGTCTTAGCCATATACTAACATACTGTTTAAGAGAATGACTTTCTGAAGGGTGGGAAAAGATGTCCGTTCATACATATTCTACAGGGAAGAAGATGCCTATATTCTTTCAACACATTCCATGAATCAGAGCATGAAAAAATGGTTGGCTTTGATCAATTTGTTTCCCCTGCTGAAATGTATTTCTTTCAATACATGGCTAGAAGTAATGGGACACTGATATTCCCTCATATCTATCATGGGTTGTCAAAAAGTACACACTTATTTTCACCATGGGCTGAAGTCAAATCATATTAGATAATTTGCTACTGATTTGGAAAGCAAGCCAGCAGACAAGTATCTAGATATTTCTCCTGTGTCAGCTTTCTTTACAGGCAATTATTCCAGCTACACTGAACTTTACTGTGAACCCTGCCTGCCACAATCATAGTGTAAACAAATACCAAATCCAGGAATAGACAGTGTGAAGATGATTTTAGGACACTTGGATCTCATTTCCCACAGGCTTTTGAGAACATTAAGAAATTCCTTGGTTTGATCACTAATGCCTTATCGATATTCAGTTCGTTCTTCAGCAAGTTGCCTTAGTTGTCAGTAGTAGTAACAATAAAAATCAGAAAGCCAATTCATGTCTAATTTTGGTTTAAAGATTAGGAATCTGATACAGAAATTATTCTTTCAAATAGCAGAAAACTATTCCTTTTGCACTTTTTAATAATTTTCTCATAGAATTGTCCACAGATTGTTTTACATACATCTTCTTAAAATACTGAGAAAAAAAATTGTAAGGAGAGGTCCTATAAATAATTCTAAAGTTGTAGAGTGATTCCAAGAAATTTGAAATAAGTCACTATTTAAAAGTAAGCAGTCTTGATTATGCTCAATGGCCTACATGGATCATTTGCTTCTCCTTTATGTCAGGTAATTGAATGGCCATAAAAAATCAGCCAACTGAATGTTCAGACTTGCTAGATAAAGTTAGATTTCTGTGAATATTCTTCAAAATGTGTTTGAATTTAACATTTTGCTAACAATACTGCCAGGAAGCATATTTTATAAAATACTGAAAGAAAATAGTAAATGGTAATATAAAGAAACATTAATATGCCTAAAACAGAAGTGTTATTTTGTAGGATCAATTGAGTAATTCACTTGTATTCAGCCACATGCACTGATTTGGGCAGTATAATAGCTTATGGGTGCCTGGTGGTATGCTTCTGATGGCTCCTTTGTGGCAAGCCATATTTTTGTGTCTCTTTGTATAAGCTTTGCATCCATTTTAACTATGTAGAAAAATCTTCATGAAACAGTTAAAGTACAGAGTACTTCCATTTTAGGTAAAAATTCAGTATAATGAATTATAGAAAATTTAGAATTATAGAAGATTTAGCTTCCCTTATCATCATTTACATGTGGCAGTCAACAATCATAGCATGCTAAAGCAATAATAAGAATGGATTTCCTGGAAAACTAACTTTTATCAAATATGACACATACTCTTTTTTTAAATTAATATCAAGTTTCTTGATTCAGATTAGAATCCTACTAAAATTGCAACAGCAATAAAGTAGTCCTTCATTTTAAACTTAGGGAGAGCACCACTTAATTTCCAGGTAGGACAAGGTCATTTTGGGGTTTTTCTCCATACTTTTTTTCCCTAGTGTCCTGGTTTAAGGCAAATTTGTGAGAGAACCCCTGAATGGGATTCCTCTGGGAAGCAAACCTAAAAGGCCCCTCCTCCAACCAGTCCAGGAAAAAGAACTTCCTCAGAGGAAAGTGGAAAAAACTATTTAACAAAGAAAGTTCCCCAGGCATAAAAAATGAATAATATGAAACAATAAGAGCTCTCATTGCTCTGAAGTGAGATGGTAAATTCAGGAAGTCCTTGCTGTGGGTAGCTCAGCTTGCTCAGTCTCTTATCTGTTCCTCCCATGCTGGAAAAATGCCGTCCTGGGCCCCGGGGGTGCAGGCATGAGATCCAGATGTCTGTCTGGGTTTTCAGTACAGGACAGGTCTCAGACAAGCACAGTCCAGGAGCAGGAATGCAAAGAAGGGAATGCTGTTTTCAGAACAAACCCTGCACATCTTCTTTCTCCCCTTTTACTCTCAGAACTAGTCTCACTGCAGTGATTTTCTCTCTCCAGGATCCTGCTTCAAGAATCTCATGCTCCTTAAGGTTGCTCCTCCATGACCATCCTCCCCTCACCAGCTAACCCCATCTTTTATCCCACTCATCCTTATTGAATATAGCTGTTACTCATCAGGGGCAAGGTGTACTGGTTAATTAACACAGCTGTTACTTACCAGGGTTACTTAGTCTTAAATGTACAAAAGTTAACATACAGCATAAACAGAACAGACAACTGGGGATACAAATATCAAAAAGTCACTCCAGGACACCCAGGAGATATGTGGAAGAAAGTATGCTTCCTTTTATATTTTAATAATTAGAAGATTTGTGCAGAGCCAATTCTTTCAGATTGGTGGAGAGATTCAGATCTACAAGTCCCTATTTCCCCAAAGTACCGTCTATGAATGATCACACCGTACTATTTCCTATTCTTCATTTTCATTTTTCTTGTCAGCCTTTTTTTTAGGTAATCTCAACATTCCTTGTTGAAGTTCTTCCAAGTCATACATCTGAAAAGGTTTGCTTTATGTACAATCTGAACCTTTCATTCTCAGTACTCTTTTCTAGGGAGAATGAAGAAGTACAGCCTAATTTCTGGGGTTCAGAATAGCCTCTGATATCTCTGTGAAGATTTATTGCACATTCGATACTGTGCAAACATATCTTTTTTTGTACATAAAGCTCTCATGAATAAACATCTACATATATGTGCTGCAATTGCAAATACTCATTTAACTACAGAACTGATGGCCTTTAACTTAAAAAAACCATTATTTTGAATGCTGTCAGGCTTTATTGCACTTTGTACATCAAACCAGAGAACTGCTGATCTAATCAGCTACAACAGGACTAAGACTATAAAGGAATATGAAAAGTGGGCATGAACATGCAGATAAAGAGACAAGGAAATTAAATAAATAGTAAACTAAAAAGAAGCTAAAAGAAAAGTCTTTCTGATTATATCTCAGAAGTTATATTTATTTTAAAAAACAGAACTATGGCCTTAGAAGTAACGCAGGAAATTGCTGCACGTTCTATATCTTGTCCTTGTGACCCTTCTTTTACAAGCAGAATATGAAGCTGATAATTAAATAGCTAGGGACTGTACATCGTAAGTTGATTTACAACATTAGGAGGTGCATGAATTCCTTACTTTGCTCAGCTCAGCTAATTTCAAAGCGGTTTCCTTTAATCTTCATTTACTGGAATTTCACTCCAGTCCTTGCTGTATTTATGGCAAACTGCCTTCTGCAGTGATGGGTTGCTGCATCTCTTGAAGGATATAATATAGGCTTGGCATTCTTGATTTCTAGAGCAGAGATGTCAGCTTAGGGAATTTAGATAATATATGGGCCATGAAATTAATCGCTATTGGATATCAAAACAGATGCAATATTAGTTAGAAATTAGCTAGGGCATTAGTATTTTATTCAAAAATTCAATAATATTTGACATAACCTATTAATATTTTATTTTAAAAATGATGCATATGAAAAGATAGGACATCCACACACATGAGAAAAAACAATATGACCTATTAGGTGTCTATTGAAAGAATTTATTAAAACTTTTAATGGCTCTCCTATTTTTACAGATTATTTCGAAGTATGCATTTCCAAATTCCATGTTGAAATTCCATGTTGAAATGGAATTATTGCTTTACTGGACATATTTTAACAGAAAATTTCTCCCTTAAAAAAATAGTAACAATAATTATCATCATCATCATCATCATCATCATCATCATTAAGGTGTCCTACTATTTGCAGTGATGTTGGAGTAAATCTATCCACTTGTATAAAAGACTTGTGTGCAGGCAGATTTAATTAACTACATCTGGTTTCATATTGAATTGTTTGAATGCTTCCACAGAAGTACTCTGGATCAGCCTGTTAAGGAGAATCAGGTTTGCATAATCAGGCAAACACTTTTGTACTTGGAAGCCAAAAAGATGCTTCCTTTCCTGATTATGGTGTCTGATAAATCCCCCACTAAACTCTTGTATTCAATTCACATAGAATTATTTTTCCAGCTCATTTCCAACAGGTGTATGACTACCTATTTATTATAAACATTCAAGACTGTTTAAAAGTACATGAGACAATACATTTCAATATTCCTTTGTTTCTTTATTTCTCTGAATGTTTTGCTTTAACTACATCAAGGTCATTTAGTTCCTTTAGTGTTTATTGCACCTGTGTTTAATACTGAAATTGTCTCTTTATGGCCAAGCAACACAATAGACACTAGCTTCTGAGGGTTAATTGTGAAAACCAAGAGATTTTGCTGCAGTGATTTTTAACATCAATGCTTAAATTAAAGAGACAGTAGTCCCAGCTCATTACCTACAGTTGTGAATTCATTCCATTTCCCCACATATTATTGGGATGAGACATAGAAATAAAGAAGAGGAAAAGAAAGCTTAATGGCTTGGGATGGAGGAAAGGAGTTGCCAGATTTCAGACCAGGCAAAATTCAGTAAGCTGCTGCGGTGCCTCATTGCTGTATTATACAACTGACCAAGGTCACCTTGCCAATAGCAGTTCAAATTAAAATGTTAAACAGAGAGCACATTTACGGAAGAAACTAGATGTGACTAGACTTTACACTGAATGTGGATTGATATCTACTATGCAGATACCTAAAGTATAAATGCTTCATAGGTTTTTAAATGAGTAGCCTAGGCTATTATTTCAATATTTTGAAACATGCATATTTGTTTCCAAAAGAGTTTAAATTATGTACCATTAATGCTACAATTCAGTATGAAGAACACCAAGCTTGCAGTGAGCATGTAAGCTTCAGAAATGAAAGCAACATAAATAACAAAGACATGGATGTACAATGGCCTGGGGATGTCCTTAGGAGCCCTTAGCTCCTTCCTCTGCACAAGGATTCACTGGGTTATGATAAATAACCCAATGAATGCACCAACTAGCTTAGCCTTTCTGCCCTGTGTTACATGAAAAATCAAACTGGGCCCTTAAGCTTCAAAATTAATGCAGCTCTACAGAGGTTAGTGAGATTGTGGTGCAGTGAAGGTATGGGTTATTGTGAGGAAATATGATTAGGTCGGTAGGAAGCTATAGCTAAGGCCATGACTCCCTTGGATTTTTTTCAGCTGTGTCTCTCTAAATCATCTTGGTGTTTCTGGAAGTTGATGGCAATTTGCCAGAGATTCTAAAATCATATCAGCCTTGGTAAAATAAAAATGAAGTCAAAACAAAAAATTCAGAATATATCAACATATTTAACACATTTACGAAGGAAGTCAAGACCTTTCTTCAGCAACCACATCAGAAATAAACTTGGTTGTTAGTTCTTCAAAATAAACCACTCATCTTTTGTTCAAAGGTTGTTTTTAGGCTCATGATGTTAGGGTTAATATATGGGTTAATAAGGTTAATTCCTATGAGGCTATTAAAATTTCCAAGCTCAGTCTTTCATGGTCAATATATCTGAGCTCTCTGTTTATAGCTGGAAACTTGGACTTCTTGATCTCATCCAAAGGGCAATTATTTATTTCAGAAAATAGGACTGCAAATACCCTATACATTTGAGATTTTACAGTATTTATAGTTTTATTATAAATTTAGGCTGAATAAGATGGTATTTGGTGCAGGAGTTAGGAAAGCTGCAGGTTAATGTCACTGCTCTGAGCTAACCCTGACATTTGCTAGTTTCTTTGGGTTGCCTGCTTCCTTCCTTTCTTCTTTTCCTTCTGTTTGTTCTTTCCCTCCCTCCATACTGTGGGAGTCAGGAAGAAGGTTGTATATTTATGAGAGTGACCTGATCACTTATCTTTTTCAACTGTAGTCTTGGGATGGAAGGTCAAGGGGTGGTGAGCAGAGAGTCATTGTAAAGTAAGCCATGTTACAGAATAGGAATTCTTCAATTTAACAGACAAGTTAAAAAAATATTATTTCCAATTTTAAAAATCCCAAATGGTATGTGAGGTATTGCAACTCAAAATAGCACTAAACACATTCAGATAGCAAAGCAAATTTCTAGTATTTTAATAAGATTTCAACAGAACAGTAATAAATTATAGACAACACCAAGCTGGGTGTAAGTGTTTATGATCTTAATGGTTGATAGGCACTTCAGAGGGCTCAGGACACGCTGGACAAATGGGCTGTGGCACTTAGGGACATGTTTTAGTGGTAGACTCAGCAGGGATAAGTTTACAGTTTGACTTGATGACCTTAGGGTCTTTCCAGATCTAAACAATTCGATGGTTTTTATGATTCTATGAGTTATTTTGCCAAAGCATGGGAAGCTGGAAAATAGGGATACTTGCCAAACAGAATGAAAAATACACAGAAAGTTACTTTCAAGGCAAATATTTTAGAGTCAAAACTCTCTGCTAAATTTAAAGGACCTATGTTGAAATGACAGATTAGAAAAACAAATTGCAAAATACTTTACATATGATATTAAAAAGAATTGAAAGTACCCAGGAAATCACTTTAAATCACCAGAGAAGATGAATATCTGATGTCTCATTATGTTTATTTTAGAACGTATGGGAATTGAAACATTGCTGTGTTGACTGTTTTTGAAGAACTATAATTCAATACAGAATTCTCTGATTTTCTGATGTTATGTATGATATTGTTTTCATAGTAAATTTGTGCTTTTTCTAGTTCAACCATCATGTTGGTTGTATGAATAGATAACGAAGACTGAAAACTAAAAATAATAGAAAATATGTCTCAAAACCATGTGTGATATATAGTCCCAAATACTTGAAAAAAAATTTAAAATAAATGGATAAAATGTGAAGATATATACAAATACAGATTGAAAGGAAAATTCTGAGTAGTCCAAAGGATGTCTGCTATTCTTATTTCTGTCTCATATAGTTTTTCTCTTGCAGAAAATATGCAAAGTCTAAAAAATTTACCCCTACAAGAATTCCCACATGTCTATGAGAAAAGTACCTTAAATACCATTTAATAAAATGTCATAAAGTACACATTTCAGAGTAAGTAATCATTTCATACACACATAATAATGGGACTTTATTCTTGCAAAGGTATTACATAAAGTGCTTCCAATGAAAGCATTTTGATTTTTGTTTAATAATTTCAATTGTTTATTTTGTGAAACTTTGTGACTTGCTGAGTAAACTCAGGTCTTATTTAAAACTCTGCTTGTAAGTCCATTTCAGGCAATTCAAAGACTCATTTATTTGAATCAGTTTTTTGATGCAGCCCTAAATAAATAGAAATTGAAAGATCTCAGTGTTATAAGTTCATACTCTTAGAATACCTTCAGTGACTTGTATTATTTCCTTATGCTAAAAAGAAGACTAGTACAGTGTTAAGTGGAGGGGAACATAACAAAAACCAGTCTGGATATGATTTCTGATATTAAAAAAAAATGTAACGTCTTTACAATATACAATTAATTTCCTACATAAATGATAAATACCTTGAGTGTGATCAAAACCATAAAAATTGCTAACTTTTATCTGAATATTAAAGCAATTATAATCCTAGCTTTTGGCATTTCAGAAATGCCATCTTCCTTACATAGTCTGATGTAGTAGAAGACACACACAAAAATTAGTCTTCTAAGATTGTTAAACTATCAACTCAGTGAAATTTTCTTCCTTAATGTAGTAGTTATATTTTTAAAAAACCTGAATTGTTAGTAATGCCTACAATGTAAGGCAGGGAAAGATCTGATTTAGGGATCAAGGAAATTAAAACCTTCGCTCAATTGTGTCCTCTGAGAAAACAAATCTGTCACAATAACAGATCCAATCACTTTCTCAGAACAAAGTGTTATCACTGAGGACACAATAGCATTCTTTTTATTTCAGAACTTTATGGTCATTTGTTTTGAAGTGTCTATTGAATTTAATAGGGGGAATTATTTTGCCTTATTTTGACTTGGGAAAAGTGCCAGTGAATCAAATACTGGACTTAGCAGAACAGTGTCTGTTGTTCTAGAGAGGGTAACTGGAGCCTCTTTGGTTAATTTAATTGTCATCAAATTAAGATTCCAGGACTGCAAAAACATTCCTTTTCCCCAGGATTTGATGACGGATGTTATCTCTCTTCCTAGAGTACTTTGAGCTTAGTATTGCTGGAAATGTTTTCTTCCAACTGTCAAACAGATCTGCAAAGGTAAAGTGCATTGGCAACAGGTTTAGTGTATTTCTTTCAATGTGTGGGATGAGTCCCATGCTTTAGATGATTGCTTGTTTTGGGATAACTTGACTGTATTTTAAGTGCATTTTATTTGCAATATGAAAGCTGAATCAGCTGTACTTAAATGGAATACCAGAGTTTTTGCCAGTGTCAATAAACTTTTCTAATGCATAATATAATTTTGATGTGCCATAGGTGCAGTACTTTGGACTGCATATGCAAATTTTGAGGTACTATAGTCTGAAGTACATGAGCCTCAGGGAATGGAGAGACCTCTCCAACCAACAGTACAAACTACCTGAGAAATGGTACAATCGATTTCAATACTGCAAAAGCTGGATAGTATACAAGAAAGAAAGTCTCAGTATTATTGCTGTGATTAAAAAAAAATCCCCAAACCCTACTGATTTTTCATGATCACTGTTCTCTTGGATTCTTTTAAGAAGACAACACTTTTTTGTGGCAAATTTAAAGAGCATATTAGCATGGTATGACTATGAGACAGATTGGAAAAGAATTCTGCAGAGTAATTACAGCCAGAATATAAGGCAATGTCATGGGTTTGAAATATTTTAATTTTTGTTAAAGAAGAATATAGAATACTGCTCTGTCAGGATCTTAAGACTTGCTTTGGAAGGGGGCAAATGCCTATCAGGGACTTGTTATCAGCTATTGGCCTGCAGTCTGGCCACTGAGAGAACTTATGCGACTCTTTTGGAAATATCCATATAAAAGCGGAGACTTGGGGGGGGAACTGCCCTCTTGGCCTTCCGCCTCGACAGAGGTAACAGGCGTGTCCTGGCTCCCTCCCGGCGGGGAGGGGGCCGGGTCTCCAGGAGCCGCCGCCTCGCCTCGGAGCGATGCCTGGCGGGCTGAGCTCTTTTCTTACCCTGGCTGCCAGCAAAGAAGGAGAAGATACGGCTGGTAACATCCAGGCGACCGTGAGGCCTGCCCCACGCTGCTGCATGGCCGAGGGAGATGCTCCCCGGGCCTCCTACCCGCCCCCATCTGGAAGCAGCACCAAGCCCAGGCTGGGCCGTGCCTACCCTTTTGAGATCGAGGGGTGGAAGGGGGGAGGGGGGAAAGATCAGCCACACAAGACATCTTTGCTGCCATTTCTGAACCTTTTCTCTCACCGCGTGGGTTTGAGATTTTTGCGGCGCCCGGTAAGCAGAGGCCATGTGACTGAAGGCCCGGCGAGAATGTTAACGCTTTCGTGACACAGAGTGAGACTTTTTAAACACTCTAACCCTCTTCAGAGAGAGAGAAAAGGCTGAAGTAAAGCGACAATATGAAGATATCAAAGTCGGTAAAAGAAGAGTGACTTCTCAAGCGGGAGGGATGACGAGTTGCCTTAACTTTAGGCATAAAACTTCTTTGTTGTGGTAACAGACTGTATTGTGACTTGCTAGAAATTTCCTTTAAACTGCAAATCCCCAAATATAACTGGGGAAATGCTTTGTAGATTTTGAGCAAAGGTTTTGTTGTGGGTTTTTATTATTTATTTACTGAGTGAATGTTGAATTAGAAACTGTAATGTGATCTTTTAAGATGTTTTAACAGAGAAAAATAAAGAAGAAGCCTTTTGTGTCCATGAAGAATTGAGAAGATATCTCTGCTCCTTAAGATGAGAAATCCTTTACTTGGGAAAGTGTGCATTTTTAAACAGGGAAACACCAGTGTGAGTCTGTGGCCCATTGTGTAGTCATGGGAAGGCTTACATGATTTGCGAGGACTACAAAAATTGCAGTTTTCAGGCGGGCTGCTTTTTGTAGGGGCTAGGAGCCACAAAAGAGACTGTGTCTTTTGTAGAAGTTACCTAACACATCAGGAGATTTACTCCTCTCTTTCAAGGACTGAATAGAAGACTTATAAGTGGTACTGACCTGAAGCTCTGAGTTTTGTCTCTTTATGTTGCATGTGAGAAAGTGAACTGTTGGGGGGGGGGGGGGGGGCGGGGAGGAGAGTGTTTTAAAAGTTTCATTTTGATTCTGATTTTTTTTCCTTTTTCCTCTTGTGTGTTAATAAATCTGTTTTCATCCTTAAGTTAAGCCTGTTTTGGCTCCTGTTCTCATAATCATATTTCACAGAAAAAAGATGTTTAGACCACTACACTAAATTTAGCAAACAAAATTCAGTGAACGTGAAACCACTCCATAAATTGGTGTTTCCGCCTGGTTGTTGAATTCTAACCCATGACAGGTGAAGTGAATAGAACCAAAGAGACTCCCAAGTATTAATCACTGTTGTGCATGGTATATGTTGTGTGTTGCATTGTTGTGCTATTAGATGTTGTATTTGAAGTTGTAGTATCACATACCTGTTATTTTGAGTTGTTTGTGCCAGCGTTGTGCCCTGTGCTCCGGGCTGTGTGTTGACCTTTTCCCCGAGTCCCGAGTTTCCCCTTTCCCCTTTCCACCGAGTTAAAAGCCGTTGCCGCTCCCCGCCTGCCCGAACCACGAGACCCCGCCTGATATGGAAATCGAGTAGACCCCCGAAATGCTCAGCTCCAAGCAGAAGTCCAGTTAGCAGCAAATAGTCCCTAGACCAACGAGCCCACCCAAAACCGGGACTTATGGAAGACACTGCTGTGGGAAGAGGACACCAGCTACCTGGGGAGGGTCTCCGACTTGTTGAGGTGTTCTCGCTGACCTAGAGGGTGACTGAAAGGAGAGACACCCCAAGACCGAGCCAGGCAAATTACACTTCCGAGAAACTCTCGCGAGGAAGGAGTCCCGATTCTGCAGAGAGGAGACGAAGTGAGGCCGCAGGATCGAATTACACCTCCTCGTCAGCGGTGCCCCGAGGGAACAGCAGCAGCAAGGCAGCGGCGACGGCAAAACTTCACCCAACCCCCCCTTCTCTAAAAGAGCTATTTTAATAAAGGCACAAAAAGGAGTTAAAACAAATCTCCTGCCCTTTTTGTTTACTTCAACAGGCAGCAAAACAAAGTGGGCTTTATTCATAGAATAGAAATAGCTGAGGACCCATTTGTTTCCTCTTAGCAAGGTTTGTTGCCCAGCCTAACACAATTTTGGTTTGAGTGTAAAGTAACTGGTAGTTCACTCTTCAAGGGATCACATTTACTTTTGAGGAAAAAATTTCATATAAGTCACTCAAAGAAAGCAAGGTAAAAGGAAGAATGCTTCTGTGAGAGGGCATCACCTAATACAGAAAGTAGTTCATGAAAGAAAGAGGGCATTTTATTACCATAACTCCAAAAATAAACATATATGGTAGTATGAGTGAAGTTCTAATAGATTAGGTACTTATTTTTCTCTGATGTGGCATTTCTAGACTTTCTATCCAACAAGTCTGAGAAAAAAAAAAAAAAAGCACTGCATTGCATAAAAGATAGTCTTCATCATGATCATATAAGTGAAGCGTAAGAATTCCTGCAGAAATCTGAAGCTCAGAGAACTTTGGTTGGAGCTCTGCATGCTGTCTTGAGTTCCCTAGAGACAGTATGTAACATGGGGATTATCGTTGAAGACCTGATTTTATTTCTTAAATGAAATCTTATGCTATGTGAAGCCAAATTCCAGAGTTCTAGGAAGTGCTGATGTGGAGTGTGTCAAATGATGTGTAAATGCCCAGACTAGTCTTAAAAATTGATTTCTGATTTTGTATATCCAAATTAAGTTAACATACATTTAGATTTGAACATCTCTAAACAGAGGAAGCCCAAATCAGAGACTCATTTTTTGAACCTCTAGTCTAAGTTTCATGTTGTTTTCTGACTTTCATTCAAACTCTATGGCTAAATGTTTATTTACCCAGTACATCTGAGAACTGTTTTTCACACTCTGTGTGAAGTGGCACTTACTTACTATATCATATGCACAATGTGACACTAAGTTCCTTGTGAATAGCTTTTAAAGCTTATATTATCTTTTATTTAATTTTCTGAGGTCCCTTGAAATCATCTTTAGTCTTGCATTTTGATTTTTGCACAGTCAGTTCTGTTTCCTGCTTTATAATTTTTCTTTATGTGGCTGATTGTTTCAACAATTACTGTTCAGTGGTTCAATTTAAATAGGAAGTATCTTTGCCTCTGTTCCTCAAATCTAATTCTAATTCAAGATGCTGTTGAAAACAAAAGCTATAATGTCCCAAGTGTAAAGCAGATAAAGAAATATGAGCACTGAAATAATTTAGGTTAAACAATGTTTATCTAAGCATTTTTCTGTGGCTTGAGTTGTGCCATTGTGCATATCCTTTGTGATGCTAGCAATTGTGTTGTGAGACTAGAATGGATTTACCCAATAACTAAAACCATCACATTTTAAAGAAAAGGCATAAGACTTTAAAAATTTAAAAAAGGAAAAGGGTACTTTTAAAGCCATTATGAGATTAAGCAATGCTGTCAGTGTATTAAGGATCCTGCAGTAGATGTAAATTATTTTGAAATATTACATTATTTCTGTGCCTTATTCATTTACAAAGTGTACCTGATGAAAGGAAGATCATTAGATTTCTGCTCCACGGCCCATAGAAATTCTGCAATATTTCCTGAATACGCAGCCTATTCTCTACATACTCATCCTGCACATTAATGCCCTTGTTGCTCACTCAAGATTTTTAATGCTAGCTAAGATACAGCCAACCATTAATCAAAGATGTCTTTCATGCTTAGGATAATGTAGATCTATCTTGAGCTTTAATCTGTTACATTTCAACCAGAATTTACGTTTTTCCCTCTGAGCTATGTGAAGGAGAAAAAGTTTAGTAGGTTTTCAAAAGCACAATAAGAAATTTTCATATCTGTAGGTGTTCACACAGCTAAAATGGAGTAAATTTGTGTGAGTTATCTGTCTATTATACAATGCTATAAACAGTCAGACACTCTAGGAGGTAAACTTGCAATGTGAATTTATTTCTTCATAATTTCTTTTTGCCGTAAGAGAAACCACATAACTCTCATTCCACCTCTGTTCTGCACATTCAATATAGAGCATTAGAAGGAACAGATATAGATAGAGGAAAATAAAACATGATTTTCTGTTGCACATGAACATATATATTCACTTTGATATGATTTCTACCAAAGTATCCATAGAGCAGGGGAGAAGAGAAAAATAAAGAAGAAATACAGAACATTTTATCAGATGTATTTTAAATTAATCAACTAATGAGCACTTTAATTTTATGTGCAAATGCGTCTGGAATTCTTGGAGCTCTGCCTGGGAATGTATGATGAATGAGTTGAGAGTTTATGGATCAGGATTATCCAGCAGACCAACATGGATGGTGTTGCAATGTCTCTTACAGATTGCCTGGTCAAGAAAATGAAGTTGATGACGTCAACTCAAAGAAACCTTTTATTCACTGTCGCTGGTTATTAGGAGAGTCTCTTACAACCCTGATATCTCTGGAGGGACACTAGAGCAGGACACAAGTGAAATTTCTGGACTATACTGATACCAGCACAAGGAGCTGCTGAAGGCAAGATAATCTGCTTGACCTCACATTTTTAAGACAAGGAATAACTGACATTAAGATGCATTAGACCAAGCTGGGGAATCATGTTATTGCAAAGCCACTCTTGGTTAACTTTGTCAGGTTATGGAGCTTTGGAGAGGTTCCTGAGGATTAGAACAAAACAAATGTCACTTCTATTTCCAAGAAGGTCAAAACCAAGGTTCTGGAAAGCTACAGCTCTCAAGCTATAGCTTGTCATGGTAACCTTAATCTCTTCTGAAGTGATAGAGAAAATAATCTTGGAAAACATTTCCAAACACGTGAAGGACAACGAGGTGATTGGGAGGAGTCAGCATGAATTTATGAAGAGGAAATTAGTTTAAAGAGCAGGATTGTTCTCTATGATGAGATGACTGGTGTGGCAAAAGACAGATGAGTACTTGATGTTATTTATCTCAATTTTAGAAGGATTTTATTGCATTATCCCATTAAAGCCTCATAGAGAAACAGCTGGATATGTGGCCAGATAGGGAGACTGGATTGAACTGGTTGTGACAGTAGCATGAAGTCCAACTCCTTGAACTTCCTAGTTACCAGTACATAGTGGGTTGGCCTTGGCTGAGTGCCAGGTGCCCATGAAGTCACACTCTCTCTCTGTTTCCCAATGGGATAATGGAGAGAATAAGATGGAGAACAACCAGTGGGTGAGATAAAGCAGTTTAATTACAACGAAAGAAAAGAAATAAATAAGAATCTGTGCCCACATGGTCTATAGAGAAAAAAAGGTCAATCTCTACTTCCCATCAGCAGTGATATTTGGACACTTCCTGGGAAGCAGGGCTTCAGCACGTGTAATAGTTCCTCCAGAAGGCAAACAGAAGAGTCACAAATGCCCCCCCTTCCTCCTCTCTCCCTTAGCTTTTATATCTGAACTAATGTCATACTGTATAGAATATCCCTTTGGCTAATTTGGGTCAGCTGGCCTGGTTGTGTCCTCTCCCAGGATCTTTCCCCCTCCCATCCCCTTTGGTAGGGGAAGGAATGTCAGAGGACAGCATTGCTTGGCAGTAGCCAAAACATTGGTCTGTTATCAGCACCAGTTCAGCTCCAATGCAAAGCACAGCACTGTGTGGCTGTGACCTTTACCTCGGTCAGACCCAATGCACAGTAACAGCCCACTACCACTGGAAGCCAGTTTGTACCCACAGTGTCAATACTGGGTCCTCTACTGCTTAACATCTTTTCTAATGATCTGGATGACATCGGAGAACCCATGCTGACCAAGTTTGCTGTAATGTAAAATAGGGAGGAGTGGCTGGTATGCTGCTGTTGTGTTGCCATTCAGATGATTCACTCAACGTGGTTGGAGAAATGAGCAAATAGGAATCTCATGAAGTTCAGTGAAGAGAAATGCTAAATTCTGCACCCGAGATGGAAAATCCCTTTACATTAGTGCAGGCTGGGGGGACAGCTGACTGGAAAGCAGCCTTACCTGCAGGAAATGACCTGAGGATCCTTGTGGCCAAACTAAACATCAAAGAGTAATATGCCCTCACAGAAAAAGGTAAGCAGCATCCTCATTTTCATTAGGGAGACCATTGCCTGTAGGCTGGGGGAGCCGATCCTTCTCCTCTTCTTAGCACTGCTGAGATGCACCTGGAGAGCTGTTCCCAGCTCTTTATTCCCTGGTCTAAGAGAGAGAGGAGCATATTGCAGCATGTCCAGCAAAAGGTAAGGAAGATGATTAAGGGCTTGGAGATCTGAGATAATGAGAAGAAATCTGAATATTTAATCATGAAAAAGCCCAGGGGAAATCTTATAAATGTTTTAAATTGCTGTAATTAGTGCTTCAACACAAACAACTATATATGTTGTCCTAGGTTACAATGTAAAATTGTGCCCAAGGTTTGTATTCTATCCCCATGAGCCGTTAGAGCCAAGGTGGGACAGTGTTTTCCTTATCTTCTGTTAATGAGCCTAACAATGCCTTGCCACATGACTCATAGATAACTCCCTCTGGGAGTTATCTCTGTTTAATAGGCCATCAAAGACCCACTGCATGACTCATAGAATGAGATCATCCCATTGTGAGATGCTCTGCCCAGGGGGAGGAGCCAAGCATTCCCACCTGGATAAATCCAGGGTTTGAGACAGCACAGGCAGCTTTTTATCCACTAGACCCCCAGAAGAGACAAGAGCTACCAGACGCTTCTACAAGAATCATTGCTTTGACAAGACCATCGCATTTGGACTGCTACTACCACCCTAACAGGGTGTCAGGTTGTATTCTGACTCTGTCAGTGGTTTTTTTTTGTACTATTACTTTTATTTTACTTTCTTTTATTTCTTTTCTTTTCCTCTTATTAAATTGTGTTTCTGACTTAGAGTCTTTCACTGGTTTTGCTTTCAAACCAGCACATATGTAAAATTTCAGGCTTCTGTATGGATAATTTTTGAAATACAAAGAAGAAAAGATATGTAGATTCAAATTACACCACATAGCACATAGGCTTAAACCTGTGTTTTCTACAAATTGAGACTGGAAAGAGGCCAGAAGAGGACAAAAGGAGGAGACAGCTAGATGATTTCAGGGAAATGAATGCTGGTTGGTTCTGTTGCCAGGGCTGATGAAGGTGAATGTGGAGAGTTGGCTGAAAATGCCTGCTTTTACACAGCTGGAAACTTTGTGGTCCAAGTCTGATGGGCATATGGTGGTAGAACTATTCACCAAGTCTGACACAGGTGACATGATCCTGTGAAAGGCAGGAGTGAGTTGAGTGGAACTAGATTTTTGTACAGCTGTTTTTGGACCTATTTGCATATTTTGAAGCATATTTGACTGAAGTGACTAAAGTGCTTCAGCCCAGCTCCAAAAAACATGTTTGTGGATCCTGAAAGGTCCACAGTCTTTGACTTAGTGCTAAAGTGTTGAGCCTTGTTAGGAATGCCAATGTTTCTGGACAGGAGCCGCAAAGTGGTTTTTATTTAAATAATGCTACTTTGATAGCAGGTACTGAGGCTGGGTTTATGTGCCTTAATGATAGCTTGACATCTACATCCTTTCTAAGTCTTTTAAGATTTCTCAAGTATATGAATAACTAAATATGCACACTCATTTTCATGATTATTTACACCTGCATCTATGGTGCTGTCCTTTTCTTCCACTTGAGCCAGTACTAAGTTCTGCTTTTCAGTTATTTTCATCTTAGCCTTCATACTCAGAAATGTCTTGATCCAATAAATCCCCCAGGAAAGAGTGCCTATCCACACTGTAGTGTGTTCCTAATTTGATGCTTTTGAGGACCTACCAACTAAATCTCCTCCCCTCTCCTCACTAGACAGCTCCTCGCTCCCCTCCCCTTGGGAATGTGTATTCTGTGTAATCAGAACCTCCATTATTAGCAGGCCTGACAAGCAGTCTGTGTGTGATCTCCACCAAGGATGGCAGCATGGAAAACAACAAGGAGAACATCATATGCAAGAAGTTGTTTTATTAAATGTGATATTTTCAAATAAAGTGTATAAACTCCATTAAAAATGTATTTACAATTTTTAGTGAACACTATTTTGTCAGATTGTTCCCATGAATAAGTCTGAAATGATTAATTTCTATGTTGCTGATAAATTTATTTCCATTCAATTTGAGCCTTGAGAAGATACAACTTTTATTGGTTTGACTGCCATGTTCTTTCTTTTTGAATCTCTGTACATTCCTCTCAGCAAAACTCCTTTTTGTTTAGTAAAATCCTCTAGTTTTTTGGTTTTTTCATTAAACTCTTGATACCGGGTCTCTTTCCACCTGACCAGGTTGCATAACCTTCTGTCTCTCGCACTGAAATGCCTACTGCATCTTGCTTTTCCAGGTCACTACTCTTTCTTTTGCCAGTATAGTCTAAATCTTCTTCCAAAGTCAATTGTTCAACTGTTTGCTGAGCTTCATTGCCAAACTTTTTCCTGTTTCTTTTTGAAACCTATCACATTCTTTGAATTTTTTCTTCTTTCAATTATCCTGGGGAAAGAAAAAAAAAAGAAAAAACAAAAGGAAGCAAGAAGTAGAGGACCTTTATTGTTTAAGCGTTTAAGAGGTTCTCAAGTAAGGCAGAGAAAATAATAGTGAGAAGCAAAAAAAGGCTCAAAGCATCAGCTGCTTATTACTGCCCATGGAACTCCATGTTGCAGTGATGGGGATTGAATCAGGACCACCTCTAAACCCATGGTTCTTAACTTAGGTAGCCACCTGGCAGATGGCTACCTGTGTATCTGTGTATCTGCATAAGCAGGGTGGAGGACAGAAGAAGTTTGGCTCAGATTTCAGTCTGAGAGGGAACATAAATGACAGATTAACACTCTAGTTATACAAACTTAAATATCATTGAAGATGTAGTATGCCCCAACACTAAATTAATGCTCCTAGTGTTTCCTATACCGCAAGTGTGCAGATGCAAAAACAATATGTACTTCATTTGAAATCCTCAACATTTCAATGTTCCTCTCCCTTTCCCTCTTTCTCATACGTATTTACTGGTTTTTTACTCCTTCCGTGTTTTTCTTCAAGGCATTTTCTAGGTTACCAGCTAGGTCTGTCACAGGTTGTATATTGAGATAAGCATCATGCAGTACATTTTCAATTACTTTGTTCGTCCTCAAAAAACAGCACCAGAAATTACTTTGCTCAGAGATGGATTAGGCCTTTTAGTTATCAACAAAATCTTTGACAGTTCCCATCTAGGAATATATTCCTAAACCCAGTTTTCTGTCACAGATGTCACTCATTTCCATAGATATAGTGTGCTCAGTCTGTAAGGCAGAGTGGAATTTTCTCCTGTGCATGCTCCAGGGCTATTACAGCATTTTAGGAGTTTCCTGAACTGCAGATACTCTTCTGCCTGAATTATCAGGCACTTCAGGTATGAAGTTTGTCTTCTGTCTCAAGACCTGTCTTTTCTACTTGCCATGTCCATGTGTCAGTGACTATTGGCTGTTGAGAATTTCCTAAATTGCTCACTGCTGCATGCCTTCTTCCTTTAATTTTCTAAAAACTATTCTTTATTTCAGTTTAGTTTCTGCAGCATGACATCTAATCCTGTGCTCAAACTTCAGAACCCTGTTGACTATTGCTGTTATTGTAATTTGGCAGACCAGCACACTAAAAACTTTCTGCATGCTTCAGCCATGTTCATTCACCCAGAGTTCACAATTTAATTAGAACAAGGCAAAAGAAAGAGCTTGTCTAATAAGATTTGAGGAGAAACTGTTTTGAGAAAGGGCTACAGAAGAGATGTAAATGAAGATCTAAATTTTTGGAAAGAAGGACTGGAGAGTATAAAAACATAATGAAATTGCCATAGAATGAGGAAAAGAAAAGAGTAAGGAAAGTCATCTGAGAAAATGAAAATGCAGGTTTAGGTAGAAAGTCTAATGAAGTGAGAGCATTGTGGTTTTATATTGCAGGTCTGTCATTTTGAGGAAAAATTTAGGACAATTTGATTAACCAGACTACAGTCAGATATTGGTAGGACTGTTGATAGATATGTGGATAATTTAAGCATGGAGACAATGTAGATTGGCTCATCACCAGCCACTCCCTTCTCCCTTCTGCTTCCCCAAAGGTTACCACTCTCCCTTCAGATTTGCTAGTATAACTACATATGTAGCTGTCCCCAGCCTGATTCTGTCAAAAGAATTCATTTTTAAAACCTACTAAAACACTTCTTTGTGAAGATTTTACAAATCAAATCATTCTGACAGAACTAGGTTAAAGAGCATTTGTGCTTGTAGGTCGGAGAGTGCAGCTGTCTTGTGGAAGGGATACAGGGCATAGTTTAGTGCACAGTAGGATAATGTGCTAATTAGATAAGAATAGAATACTATATGATTAATTTTTGAAATAAATATAAACTTGGGCAATTTCTTAGGAAAAAAAATGAAAAAAAGTGTGAAGATCAAGACATAGAAGAAGATGATTTAACAAGAAGAGAGAGGAGTACTAACAATGACATGAACTCTGTGAGATTTGAAAGAGGAGAAGGGAGATATAGAGGAGACCTTCTGGGAATTTCTGCATAGTGCATTCCTTTTGAGAGAAAATCAATGTGACTGAATGTAAGAAGGGGCACCCTGCAACAAATACTTGCAAATGGCCACCATTAAGATTAGAAAAGCAACCTTAGCAGTGCCATGTTGGGTTTCCATTTGCCATGCTGATGCTTGCTCAGCTTTCAGAGGATTGTTTTAGAAAGTATTTATGAAAGAAAAATGGATGAAGAAATATGTCCGGTTTCATCTACTGTCTGGATAACAGCCCTGCACTACATATCATGTAATGTGTGCAACCATCCAGTCATGACCCTGTTGTTTATCCACCCCTCACAATGTTCAGCTTTGCAATATTCATCTATTCTATTAGGAAAGCAAAACATCTTGGAAAATGCTGATTCTGACGATTTCTCAGGTTTCCTTTGGGAAGCTGCATGTCTTCCTTACAACAACATGTTAAGCTCTCATATGTATTCCCACTGAGGATGAAGAAGGAAATTACAACTGCATCCTAGCTTACTAGCTATTGTGCTAGGAAAGCACTTCTGAGACCTCCATCCTCCTTAATGTGCTGCATACTTCCTTGTGCATCAAGACATATGAGTCTAAGTTTGTTTATCTACTGGTGTCAGCAATAATGGAAAAGTAGAAGTCAATTTTATCATCTAATATACTCCACGGCCCATGTACAAAGTCCTTTATATATTGTGATAACTTAGTTAAATCACATCCAACTCTTTTGTGGCTAATAAAAACACAAATCTTACCTGCAATTTTACTCCTTGCCAGGCTTATGTCTCTCTTTTTCTTTGCTGAAAAGATGTAGCTACTTAATAAAAAGGTCATAAACAATATTTCCCAGTAACAATGAATACTTTCTTTAAAACTGCTAAATATTTTTAAGTGAAACAGTTACAAAGAAGAACAGTTCCCCTGAATCTAACACTTCAGGAAGTCAACTAAGAAACAGAAATACTAAAGTATTGCTTTAGCATGAAACTTTAGGTTAGGTGTTTACTTAAATATCTTGCTGTATGGGAATCTAAGAAAATCATAGCTACAGAAAAGCCCCCTACTTTTAATATCTAATTAAGATATTAAATCTAAGATAGCAATTATGTAATCACTTTAAACCAACCTAAATGCCATGAGACAGTCAATCCTACCCTCTGTTCCATCTCCAGTCATGTCTTCCTGTTGGACCTAAAGTTTGACTTTGTTCAGGGAACTAATCTGAATGAAAAGAATCACTCAATATGTCTTCCAGCCTCCTTCCATCTCCCAGGCTGTTTTTCAACCTAATTATTTTCTTGATTCAGTTTAGCATTAGTTTTGCAGTGTGGGTGCAAAAAGGCAGCAGGAATTTGTGGTTCAGATTAGAGAAGAATGAAAGCTTGTCTATGTAAAGGGCAGCTCTCCCTTATATTGGAGTAAAGTGGTTCTGAAGCTCCAGCTACAGACATCTAAACCTGCATGTCCACACCTGACTAGTGAAATTTTCTGTTTGTTTTAAATCAAGAGCATGAATACAGTTATCAACTCCTCAAAAGAAAATAAAATGTTCAGTATTTTGGTACAAACATGCAACTCAGTTTTTAGCAGAGGAGAAACGTGTAATTTGCTGCAACAAACGGGAGTCTACTGGGAATCTGTTATGTAATTTCTGAAGATGTTTTGTACATATCCAATAGACCATAATAGCTTTTTCTGAGAAACTAATTAGCTGATCTCAAGAAATGGCAATGTCCACGTGGAAAGTTGTCTCTGAAAGCACTGGTTATGTCACATCTGGATAAAAGACTAACTCTTTCCACTTCACAGTATTAGAGATGGAAGACAAAGCTAATTACACAGATCATAAACATTTGCTTTTCCAATTGCAGGAGCTTACAAGATAGCTGGGAGTCAGCTATACCTATGTAGCATTGAAAAATGGTTGTTGAATTTAAACTGAGGCTTCTTTGATAAGATTTCAAGTGAATTTATGATGCTTACCTTTTTCACTCTGGGTTGGCTTGTACCAGAGGCATGAAAAATATATTTGCAGATAATGACTATGTAATTGAGGTGATTGGCTTAAGTTTTTAGTCTTACACTAAAGTGTAAGTAGCCATTAAAATGAATGGCAATATAAAAACAATTTTAGAAACTGACAAGCTTATCTCAGTTGCAATAGTTGGCATCTAAGTATTCATATTATACCTTTGGCTAAACAATGTTTTTATTTGTTAGTGTTTGAGCATGCCCATGGGCAAGAGAAGGAATATGGATTATATGGGTAAGAAATCTCCAGTGATCCTTGGGAAGAAAAGGCAAGCAAGTGCCATGTGAAGACATCAGCCCTGACCTATAGCACTTTTCTAAATTTCATTGTCTTTTCTCTCCTAGCTGGGCCAGGCTTGCAGCCAGTAAAATTACATGGACAAGCAATCATCAGGCATGAGACCAGGCCTATTATTTTCATTTTCCACTGTTACTGCAAGAAGCTAGTAGAAATGAAGCACATTAAATCATTGAACATTTCAGCTCTCTGATCTGCAGTTACTCTAGCTAGGAACTAAGGCATGCTTTAAAATCTGCCTCAGAGTCAGAAAAGATTGATTCCTTCAGGTACTTCTATGAGTTCACAAGAGCTTTTGTCCAGCAAAGCACTTGCATTGAAGTACAGACATTAAGTTTAATACACACCTAAAAGTCTGCTGAATCAAGGCTAAACGTGGTGCTATGCATGTTACTTGAGTTTAGTCTTTTGTAAATTCTAGTGAAAACTTGACTGTATCATCTCTGTATTTCAAACCAAGTAACTGTTTAATTGATAGATCTTCCTGATCTTTCAAAAGGCAATTTGAAATGCAGTATCAATTATGTCTGTTCTTAGACGCTGATAATATGGAACATTCTCTGTTCTGAGGAGCATATCAGCTTGCTTGTATTGCCAGAATCTTTAAGGAGTTAACTACATCTGAGAAAAATCGTACCTTTCTTGTGATGGAGATCTGCCAAACTGTGATGTTCTCTTGCAGCTGGGCTTGGCTTCCTGGCAGGTGGTGATCACAAGAGAAGTTCGAGTTTTCCCTGAACTGTTTGAGTTGTTTGAATTTGTTCCAAATGGACATCAGACAACACCATTCAGGGTGAATCCCAGCTCTCTATTATATTTCACAGCATCATGAGTATTGTCGATGGAGAAAACACACATATGAAACAGAACAAAAACAGAGGATCAAGAGTTCAAAACAAATGGCTTTGCTCATAATGTGGGGAGGTGAAGTCATCTACTATTTAATATTCATGGTGTATTTTAATAAAACAATGTCAGGTTAAGACTCCAACTGCTAAAGAATAAATTTTATCTTAATTAAGTCAAGGTGTATTTTTTAGCAGCTAAAAACTAGGGAGACATACATTAAATTTTTATTATCACCTTCAGGCTTCTCTATGTCCTTTGTTTCCTTTTTATTCTATCTCATGTTGTAATCCCCATTTAAACTGTGATAGGTTGTGTCATCAGACAGCAGAGGGCTGCTGACAGATTGCTATCTGCATTCATCCTGTGTTGCTCTGCTTCTGTTGTTGGAATAGATATAAGGGCCAATGAGCACCAAGGAATGCGCATTTGCAAAATTCAACAATGTTAAGGTTCATGTCGAGCTAAAACTTGATCTTGTCAAATCAGAGCATAAATCAGGCATAAAAAGAGGGAAATGGAAAGGGAGGGGAAGGGGAGGGGAGAAAAGAGAAGAGAGAGAAGGGAAGGGAAGGGATGAGAGAAGAGAAAAAAGAAAAAAGAAAAGAAAAGAAAAGAAAAGAAAAGAAAAGAAAAGAAAAGAAAAGAAAAGAAAAGAAAAGAAAAGAAAAGAAAAGAAAAGAAAAGAAAAGAAAAGAAAAGAAAAGAAAAGAAAAGAAAAGAAAAGAAAAGAAAAGAAAAGAAAAAAGGAGACCGCCCCCCCCCCCCCCCCAAATATAAAGCAAGGCAGAGATATAAGCAATCTGAATCTATGTATGGTGCATTTTTTAAATTTCCTGTGTGATTAGTGGCATTTATCAGAAGTTCAACTCTACTTGTTGGCTAGGATAAGTATGTTGCTTTTGCTGTGGAGAACCTTAAGGTTCAAGTTTCTTTTACTGTTACGGATGGCAAAATAAAGTTCTCCATTACCATCTCAAGGGTTTACCTGCAAGTCTGTATGACACGTCATTTTTCTTTCTCAGTTTTCTGCAGTTAACAAACTGAACAAACATTTGCTTCCACAGTACACCTAAAATATTACCAGGTATTGGCACCTTACTACCAAAATCCACCTGATATTCTTCTATAAAAAGAAGAATATTTTACAGCTGTGGGAGAGACACAGTATGATTCCTGAGAGTGCTGGTTTGGCCAATGTAAAGGAAACTTAATCCAGTGTTTGCATATCAAATGAAAGATGGCAAAGGATTCCTAGTGTGCTGGCCAAGACTCATGGTTTCATTGTGTTACATGCATTCCATCTGAATTAAACAGTCAAACATTTTTCCATGCTGTACAATACTCAGTGCACATAGAATTTTAATTTCCAAAGTGTGCCTTATAAGCATTTACCAAGCAAGCCATATAATATGCTTGTGGGATAGTTACTTGCATATTCCTATCTTATTTTGCTAATACCTGAATTAAAGGCTAAGTCCTAAGGCTGCTTGCCTTGACTGTGCATTAGCAGTATTAGTATCCATTCTCACAATCACATGCAGGTTGAATATATTCTCTGGGATATTCAAATACTGAATGCAACTCACAGAGCAGTGATGAAGCACCAAAAGCACAGAAAATGTTCCAATAAGGAACACAGTTAGGAGCAGGCAGTTCTGACACAGCTTGGTTCATATCTAAGATTACTCAGGATTAAAAAACCCAATGAATTTTGCACATTCTCCAGAGAGATTCAGTCCTACTTTCATACTTTGAAACATTAATCCTATACCTGCTGCAGTAGACTCCACAAAAAAAGAGCTGGCAATGTTTTTTCCTGCTGGTTTTTCCCCTTCTATACAACATTCCAGTGACTCATATACTTATGAAGTATGTTCTAAGCCAGAAGTCAAGGGAGAGTCCCAGATACCTTGCCCTCCTTCACCTAACATGATTGAAAATCAACATTTTCTGGGAGACTGTCTTAGACCAAAGTAACTGGAAGTCCTGGGGGAGGAAAGACTTCATATAATTTTCTGGATCTTTAGTACAATTGAAGAAGATATGTATTCTTTGTGTATCTATGTATTCTTTATACATTTGTGAAGCCTTTTTTCAGTGGTGTAAAATCCCATGAAAAATTAACCTAAAGGTGACCATAGTTGATTTTTAGATCTGTGTTATTTCTCTATCATGTTAGTGGAAAGAAAAGTTAAAAATCTTTCTAAAATGAAGTGTTAATTCTTATCACTGCCCTGTCTACTTATGCAATGTTTCTATGCAGACACACAGCTCTGAGACAGAGACCTCCCGCACAGCATCACCTAGTGCTGTCTTCCAGTCCAGTATTGTTGATTAAACAGGACAAAATCACTCAGACATTCTCATCACTGCTAATTTGATGTTTGCAAAAGTGTTGCCAAGGGATTAACTTTAAATTGCTTCTGTAATAATTTTTCCATAGGGTATTGAAAGCCTATTGACATTAAAAACTGCAAGAGCTGATTCTGCTAACTAGTTTTTAAAGAAGTATCTCTGGAGAGCACGCATCCTGGGAGAAGGGAGGAAAAAAATGGTCTGGGTGAGAGATGACTAATTTTAATTTTTAAATACGTTGCAATACCACCTTTGTAATTGAACTGGTGCATATTTTGCTGTGTAGAATGAGATTCTTTCTAAGAAACTAAGTTAAAAATTCCTTCCCCTTTTTAAAGATAACTTATTTATTAGTTTTTCAGTTTTTCATGATAAACCAGAGTTCTTCAATTCCTGAATGAATTGTCTTTTCTGCAGCTGTAATCTGTTTTAGTTATCTGTGACATACCAAGCCAGGACTCACTGCTACTTTTAATAGGAATTGGCAATGAAGTGCTGTATCAAATACTCTCAGGAAATTCATTTCAGAGGTGCCAGCTCTCACCGCTGTCTGTACACAGAGCCAAAGTGCTTCAGCAGAAACTCAATCTCCCATTCTGCATATGCAACTAGCCTGAACACCTCCTCCTACTCAGGACTCACAGCACAGAGCCCTCATCTGAAGGGTTTGTGGAGGAACAGCTTTTTGCACAGGTAGCCCAAGGGAGCAGCAGTTTGGGTTTTATGTAGGTACATACAAAAAGGCATGAATCTGCTGGTGCCTGCTTCGTCTTCCTTGGATATGGCACGGCAGTAGGTCTGTCTCTAAGTGAGAACAGAACTTCTTCACCAAGGGAGATGGATTATCCAGCCATATAGGAAGAATTCACTATCTGAGCAGCTTCAGTTCATAGCTGTAAATGAAAAAGCTGAGCACAAGAGTGCCATGGGCCAGATCTGATAAATGGACCATGAATTGGAGTATGCACGCTCTGATAAGCAAAACTCTAAGCAAGAAATTTAGGAATATGTATTCTCAGCTTGAGGAGCAGAGCACGTTAGCTGCAAGATTATTCTGTAACCTCTGGGGAAGCAAGTCTCCAGCTTCCTTCTCCCACTTGAAGCCAATTTCTGAACAGAAAGTGACACAGAATTTATGGAACCTGAGAAGTAGGTAGAGGGACTCTAATTCTGCAGGTTGTCAATGGAGCATTCCCTGGCACCAAAGGCAAGTCAGATTCATTCCATACTCCAAAAACTGCATATGCATTTTGTTTTGGATGAGGTACACAAAGAGCAGAGATAGCAGACAATACCCAACCTATTAGCTGTTGAGCTACTTAGCAGAACATTGAAATTTCTCTTCTGAGATTTTTACTTTCAGATGTATCAAAGATAAAAGTTTGGCAGCTTTCTCTCACTTTCAGCTGTATTATGCTGACTTCATCATACCAAAATAACTACCCCCAGAATTACTGTATATTCATGTCTTAGCTGCAGAAAATGTGAGACTGAGCATCAGTATATGGTATATGAGTATGCAAATGCAAAGCTAAATGTGCTAGAGAGGCCTTTTAAAAGAACTGCAACCATTCTAAAGACTTATCCCTCCTTCTCACACCCTGAGAGAGCTGCAATTGTTGGAGGGAGAAACTGAAGATAAAGTACCTGAGTGTGTATGAACATAAGGCTGTTGTTAAAAGACTGATCTTATGGATTCTCTGTCTTCCCATGTCCTGGGACAGACATCCCAATATTTCATCTTTTCTAGACTACTTTTCACCACCCCCTTTTCAGCCATGCTTAGCAGTTTCCATTCCCTCTATGCTGCTTCTCTCTCCAGTCAGCTTGCCCATGGATCTCTGTCAAGGCCTCTATTTCCATGTTAATGGGTCTGAAAGGAGCAAAGATGTAAATAGAGGGACAAGAAGAGTGATTTCTAGGGAAGGGTCTATCTTTGCAGTCTCCACATCATACATAATTTGCGTTCTAAACTGTGATGCTAATTCACATATTACAAATTTTACTTAAGGATGCAGGTTATCTGTGATTACAGTAGTTTTATTAAGTAAGTTATGTAAGGTACAACTCTTCATATGTAATTGGGATATGGGGCTAAAAAAGTTAAGGCCTATCAAATGGTGAAAGATATATCTAGATGGCTATAGAGGGAAAGCCTAGGAATAGCTAATAAAATTCTCTGAGTTCTCATTTTGGCTCTATCATTCTATGCTCTGTACTCCAGAAAATGACCTACTTTCTTTCTGCTGTCTTTACAATGACAGTAATATTTTCTTACTTCACAAAATGACTGCTGAGATTGAAATAATTAACTTTTAGCGGCCTTTGTATATACACTGTCAAGTGACGAGTTGTTTTGACATGATCCTTATGAATTTAGTATTATTTGAATCTTTTTTATTAACATTAAATGAATTACTGTCAAGACAGATGTTTTTATTACACATTCTATTAATAATAATGTAATAATAAGTAAAAAAAAATGGAAATGAATGATTTGGGAATCAATATTTTATTTTTTTGCACTTCTGGTGTTTGATGTTTGATTCTGATATTGACATTGTTTTGTTTCTGAAGACCTAAAATCTAAAAAGGCTGGAATCTTGCTTATATGCATTTTTTCCCTTGGGCAAGAAGAGAGGAATTTTAACACAATAAAACAAATAATGATATATTATACAGTACTTTAAGAAGCTAATTTGAATAATCACATTGCTTAATCAAAATTTTATTAAAACCAGTGGGAGTTTTAAATGAATTCATGTAAATGGGTTTCAATTCAGGTCCTTAGCATTTTTTCTGCTAGATATTTGAACTTCATGTGTGCAGTTAAGAGGTAACAGACATTTAAGAAGAGTGAATCAAAAAGAAAGAAAATGGAAAGAAAAAGATGTGTTGACTGAAGGTTCAGAAGCCATTAAAGAATTAACAAAATTGTTTTCTACTTCCTAGGAGAGGAAATGTTGAGACAATTTGCTCTTTCAACTCAATCCTCAAAGATTGCTCAGATGTGTGAGGTTTACTGAAAGTAAAAGAAGAATTTACAAATGGGCTATGAGAGATTCTTGGTGTTGACCACCCTCCAAAGATCTGAATGGGTTGTATTGTCTCTCTTGAAATTAAATGACCACAGATATGAGTCTTACATGAACCGATTATAGCTTTCATTCTGGAAGGTGAAGAAGGCTGAACATTTGAACTTTTCTGTTTTCAGTTTTGGGTTTATCTGCACTTCCTTTCTCTTACGGCCATGATGAATTTTCTGCACTAATGGAAATTATTCCCCTCTTCTGTGGCTTTGGAACAGAAATAAACAATCTGAAGTAGAAGAAATATGTTGTCAGCAACTTTCAAAATTAATTCTGTAATTTTTTTTTGGCCCTACAGGATTCAGCTCACAGTGTCCTGCTCTATACGTGAGATTTTTTTTTTCATTGTGAAACAGCAGTCTCAGGAACCCAACAAACAGTCTCTGGAACCCAACAAACAAACACAAAAATATAGAAGTTGGAAAATTAAATTCTTTGAATGTCAGAGGAAAAAAAGCTACACCATATAAAATTTCCTTTCTCCATTGTGCTTGATTAGCATATTACTGAGTTCAGCCTACACCTGCTTTTCACCCTCCTTAATTTCAATTACAATGTACTCCTTTGTGTTGCACCATTTATTGCTAAACAAGTCTAGTTCTAAGGATGTGCACACAGCCAACTTATTCATTAGATATATTGTAGTGGAATTGAATAAAAGGTTTTATTATCAATCTCCTTAATTTCCAGATAGGATTTAGTGGAAATCAATATTAGAGAATGCATAATTGCTAAATCTTCTTAAATTAATAGACTCACTCATTAAGCCCCCCAAAAATACTTAGCTGGTATTTCTGTGACTTTCTCTAATTAATTAATAAGTGGAAAACAGTAGTGAGCAAAGCAGCTTTTGGCTGATATGGTGGAATCTGAAGACCAATCTTGAGCAAAAATTAATTTCAATGCATATATACAGTATTTCACCAGTAAGTTGATTATAGGAGAATGCATTGCTTAAGTAGACAAATGGTAGTTGTATGCTGATGGTTGGTAAAAAATCCTATGCTCAGGAGATGGTTTTACAGTTCAAGCTGGGTTGTGTACCCATATGTAGACACTAATGAATAGTAGTCAGTTTTAAAAGCTTTGGAATTAAATATAGTGCAATCTATCTGTATGAAACTGCATGGCATATATGCAGCATTTGTGAGATTTTCCTTTCTGCCTAACTAAGCAAGTTCTCTGGGCCAGAAACAAAGGAAAAAGAAAAAAAAAATCACTAAAAGAGCCTGGAAGAGAAAGGCAAGTGATGAAAGTGTCTATAGTCAGGTGTGTCATCTAGGAGCTGTAGGTATTACTTTGCCCCAGAATAGAGAGAAGTCTTAGGGAAAAGGTATACACACTCATGAGTGCAGGTACTAGTTTGTTATCAGCCTCTATTGACTCTGCTGTGGGTTTTAGCAGTTACTGGTCACTTCCTCCAGAGAACCTGTTGATGATATCTCATGGAGTTTAGACTGAGTCTGGAATTTCCAATGTCACTGCACAAGCTAGTAGGAGAGAATCTTGTTGCTAGCAAACTTGTAAGTTATGCTACTTTTAGCTTGGAACTGTCTAAACAAAAAAAAAAGAAGTGTACACTGAAGCCCCAAGAAAAGCTTGCTGAAAGCAGCTTTCTGATCTCACATCAGACACATTCTTTCTTTTTGCATTTCTAGCATGGATCCATACATTATTGTGTTTAGTGTGTGTAAGTTATGCTTACTGGGACTGTGTCTAATGGCTGAGCAACAGACCTCGCACATGTGTACTCATAGGCAGTGGACATAAGTGAGTCTGGCTCTTTCACACTTGCCAGACAAGCAGTAAAAGAGGAGAAGGATACTCACTTCCACCTGACAAAGCTTCTCACGTTTCTCTTCTCTGGCACGTGTCAGGATCCAATTATGAAGGTTATTAGAGATGCCTCTGCCCAAATTAAGGTGCAAACAAGACCATATGCCAGTGACAATAGTGTGCATTTTATTTGATAGTAAATAGGAGAAAAAGACAAAGAAAGAAATAGGTTAGAGGGGCAGAAAGAGAGTAACAGGGATAGAATAAGAAAAATATCACCACTCTGTGGATCCCAACAACGCTCTGTTGATGCTTTCCAGCCAGTCTTCTTGGTGGTGAAGATTCCCCTGAAAAGCATAGAATTTGATGGATTAATATACACTCATGCCAGGTAGGAAAATCCAGGCACTTCCCTGGGATGGGGGGAGTTTGCCATTGTCTCTTACAACAGACTCCACATTTGTTGCATTACCTGCAGTCCTGTGGTGCAAGGCCTCAGAAATTACTCTGGAGGGCACTTTGGGGGGCTTTGATGGATTAAGGCACACCTTCAGCTGCCCCTTATGTGAATATCCCATGGATGTGGCCTTCCCAGGCTTGGGGGTTCCATAGCCAGTTTGTGTAAGGGAGGATGGGCTCACTGCCCCTGAGCAGAGGTTACAACAAACCCAAACTTCCTCCCCCCACCTTGGTTGAGGGGGAAATTTGTGCAAACCTGCTCCCAGCAAATGGATCTGTGGGCTATGGCCTCCCCCACCCTGAAGCAAGTCAAAGGTGATTCTTAGCATGGATGCTAGGCTTGGGTCACATTCTTTTCGTTGTTTACTTGTTGGTTTCAGGTGATTGGAGAATGGGTTTTCCCTTTACCTAATCTCAGCAGTTTGACTTTCAGTCCAAAGTCCCAGTCAAGTGTTTTCAGGGTGGCTTCTTTGGTTGTAGCTTCTTTATATGGTTTTTGTTATAATGAGTAAAACTTTATATCTATATATATACTATATATAAAACTATATATAGTAAACTATATATACATTGTTTGAGGCATAAACTATTTCAGTCTCTAATAGCATAGTAACAGAGAAACTGCAAATGCTGCCAGCTGTACTGGGCCACTGTGCTGTCCTTGCTCTGTTGTCTAGCTATATGTCACCTATCTTTATTGTTGTCCCTACAAACAAGATGAAATGCTATTACACTCCATGATCTGAGATGAAACAAGGTGTAGAGAGAAACAAAACCCTTCCAGCACGAGGACAGAGTTTCATCACAGATAGCAGGCATATTGGTGTCTGACTAGGAACAGTGATACTGAAATAATGTGGCTACATTTCTGTGAACTGCCTTAGGATAACACAATTTCAAGTCTTGAAATACAGCTAACATTACACTGACTAAAGGAGAAACAGGTCTGAGGAACCCTGTATCACCCTTACAATGCCCATAATAGAATAGATCTGTAGCTGTGGTACAGATCAGTTTCCTAACATTCATTCTCCATTATCCATTGGACTTGTCGAATCTGAGGGTCCAAGGACATTTCCTGAATGCATGCTTTGACAAGGCTCAGGTATCAGAGTCTATCTCTTACAGTTTGGTTCCTCTTGAAAGAAAACCTGGTAGCACTAGCAGGGAGAGGATTAACATATCTCTGGGGGTCAAGACTGCAGGGTACTTCATTAATTATACCTGTGTTGCATTTCAGATTCCACCACTGACTCTCCAAATGCCAGCACAACTTGAAACACTATATTGTTCAGAATAAGCCTCCTAGATGGGCACACACCATTGTTTTTTGCCTTATCAAAATGTTTCAGCTTTTTTGTCTGATCATTGGTTTGATATTTATTACTTACTCTTTCAGCCTGGTACTGTTTTTCTGTTTGGGCTAAATACTGATTACTCATTTGTTATTTTTTCATGTTTTTACTCTTTCCAAGAAACTGCTCCATATAATGCCCAGAAACTCTCTTCAAGCTAAAGGATTGATTTGTTTGTAATTGAATCTGTTGGAGGGAGCTAATATTAGTACTTGTGTTTTGGTATATACCCTGTGAATTTTGAAAGATCTTTTAATGGACACACACCAAGATCCTTTCTGTTTCAGTTGGAATGAACTTTGAGCTGTTTGTCTCAGTACTTGTCACAGCTCAAATATAAAATGAAAAAAAATCCCCAAAGTAACATCAGCAGTAAAATTCTGGGACATAAGCAGCAGTGTGAGATAGTAAACAGAAAAAGAGATTGACTGTTTCAGCTAAGGGTACTTTTGTTGCCATTGAACTGGATGAGTTATGAGATGATTTTTTAAAATCATGCTGATTTCCCATTCTTCTCCAGAATTCTTCTTAGGATACATAAAAATAAACCTAACAGTTGTGCTTGCTTTTCAGGCTGGTGACAAGTTTTTCATACCTATCTACAGCTTAGTTGCTTTACAGAAAAGCCTGTGATGGAATATACTCAGGAGTGTTACCTTCCTCTGATTCCACCAGATCCTCATGTGATTTATTGAAGTGTAGATCTGATTCAGTGTTTCTGCCATGAATTATATTGCATTAGGCATTTGGCATCATAAATGTTACTGATTCTTTTAATCAGTGACTGTCAACATAACTCTTCTGAATAGCGCCTACTTAGGAAAACCTTCACACAGCTCAAAGTATCAAAATATACTGTGTCCAATTCCCTTGTGTGTTTTTGTATTTCCTTTCATGCCATCTGAAAGCCCACCAGTTTTGGAACTGTAATGGATCTTATATCTATTATCTTCATCTTATTCTTTTATGGCATAAAGCTTTACCCAGAAATTGATGATAAAAAAGTGACAATAAAAGGTATCATTATCAAAAGATAATAGTTCCTCTCTTACTTTTTTTCAGTCTTTAAATAATATATGTTACTTATAAATTAGTTTAACAATCATCTCATTCTATAGCTAATAAACAAGAGTAAAACACAGATTCCTTTAAAAAATACAATTCTACAGATTTTATACGACATGAAGGCATTTTGCATTTTTTTTACTGCTATAATTTTCTCCAGATGTAATGTACCTCATACCATTCTCTTAACAAACTCTTCATTAAATTCCTTTGCAAATAGCTCTGTTAAGCTCATCTGCAATTGTGCTGGCATTTAGATTCAAGAGAGTGATAAATAAATCAGGCTGCCTAGTGTTAAGCTTCCTAGACTTTGAATAGACATAAGAATAATTTCAGCAATAGACTCTGGAAAAGAGACCATGGCCCCAGGTGTACCAGAGATTAGTGCTAATGCCAGAGAAGAAGATGGTTTCTGCTTCTAAGTATTTTTAAGTAAGCTATAAGACCTAAACAATAAAATAAAAAATAAAAGTAAGTACAGTGGAGAGAAGTTACATCAGGGAAACTGGTGAGACTATGCTCATCCGTATCATAGACCCTGCTCCAGTCCATCAGACTTCCAACACCAAAAATACTGAAAGATTGTTTAAATTTCAGGAGAAAATTTCAATTTACTAAAAGTAGTAGATTTGTTATGAAGTCAAAGTAATAAACAGGATTAAGTTTAACTACAACAGTTGTTGATATTGCCAACAAATTCTTAAGTCAAAAAGACTTTCCCTTAGGTTACCTGTGCGACAGGGGTGCGTAATTACCTTCTGTTTGGTCTGCTGAAGCTTTAGAAGAGAGGCTGAATTGCAAGCTGATATCTGCTGGCATTGCAGAAATGAAGAACATCCAATAGAGCATCCTGAATGAAGGCTTGTGCTGTAAAGTGACAGATCAATATTTTGGAGAAAAACCTTATAATTAATTGACTCTTGTGTTATAAAATAAATTTTTTGCAAGTCTAGTATTCAATAATGTTGTTGTGATAATTCTTTTTATCATAATTTATGGAAGAGAATTTGATTTTACATTTTTTGCAGATGGGAGCTACACATCTTGGCTGCCAAACAAACTTGCCTTCTAACACTGTACAAAATGTGGCAATTTTTTTCTTTCTGGCATTAAAAAATACAGTTATTAACTGATATGATTTTCTGTTTTGTTTTGGTATAGAAAAAAACCTAATTTGCAATTTCAGAAATACAATTGCTAAGTAGATTATTTTACAAGACCATTACAGAAGAAAGGGAAAACATATGCCTTTCAATCAAGCTACTAATTTTTTCTTTCTTTTTTAGTAAATGCAATCTGATTTTAAGTTTTGTTATATTTTTAACACAAAAAAATGATAGCACATTTGTATTTTTTTCCTTCACCACACACAGACACATCATTCCATATGCTGGCTCTAATTTATGGTTTTCAGAACTTCTAATTACCTTCTACTCTTCAAAGTGAATACAGTCAACCTCTATGTAGAAAAATGCTTTCACTCTTTTGGAAGATGAGTGGAATTGGCAACTTTCATTATTTTGAAATAATAAGAGTACAGAATTGGAAATTAATGTTTTTAAGGTAGGGGAGGTCAGGTTTATTATTTCTTTAAATATGAGGAAAAGTTATTTTAAACCTATATTTTAATTGCCCTGTCACTTCTCATTTGAAGTGACGCAACCTTTTAATGTATATGTATAAAATGTTGCAAAATGAAACCTGTCATTTCCTGAGTAATGTGGCTTTTAGAATGCCTTAAAGAATGTTTTATACACGTAAAAATCCATCCAAATAGAGCAGTCAGTTCTGTTTACAGCTTTAAGAAACTTTCTGAATCTAGGCTCCAGATAAAGCTCAAGAAGATGAAGGTAGAATGAGGCAATTTTTCTGTTGTGTTTATTTCTTCAGTTTCTTCTGGTCTAAGCTGAATAAACAGGACAAGCAAATAATCTAGCCAAAAGATTTTCCCAATTTCCCTGGGAACCAGAAATTTGGATGAAATTTTTGCACCAGAAAACGCTGATACACTGTTTCAGATATGACTACTGGTGTGTGTATGGTCCCTGAAATTGAAATTTCTGTCTGTTGCTCATTTCTGCTATTTGTAGAATTAAAATTTACAAGAACAGCAATGCCACTAAAGTAGACTGAGATAATGTGGTTTATGTCTAGTTAAATCCTGGCTCCGTGGTAGATCAACTGAGACCCCTGGCATAGCAAAGTGCACCCAAACCATGGGTACTGGGACTCTGGCACTTCACTCCTGGACAGGTGGAGTCAGAAATCCCCGTATCCTGGTCTTGAAAGAGCTTATATAGAGGTCTTTCTGGAAAGCACCAGAGTAACAACAGGAGAGAAGGGACTTCAGGATCTCCTGGTCTCTAACCTGAGTCTCTAACCTGCTGGAGCCTGTGTCTACGAGAAGATGGCTTGGGAATGGGAAATCTGAAATCATCATACCATCTCAGTGGGCTGCAGATCTGTCTGAAAATACAGGATACTGAGGCAATCCAGGAAAATGTGGGAAAACTGGGAAAACTGGCTTGACCGATATCAATTTTTGTTAAACAGTATATTTCTGACAAAGCATGCTGGGCTAAGTAACATTTTCCCATGAAATGAATTTAATTAGAAAGTAGCTAATTAGCTATGGTTTTTAAATCAAAATAAACCTATTGTGAAATGGAGAAGCACCCGAGCCCAGTCAACAAAACATTGTATTACTGAACACTGCAGTTCTCAACACTTAGGATAACAATGTTGAAATTCTGCAGATGTCTGAATATATAACTCTTATCTAAATAGATGGAATTTTCAAGTCAAAATCTGGCCTTTAAATTCCAGATACCTAGGACTTGGTGGTCCTACTGTGGATATGTACCTTTGTAAACAGTAAGAAGAACGTGCAGTTTAAATCTCCTTTATGAAGGCTAGAGCACTAAGACATCCAGCTTTCTCCATCAAAAATGAGGAAGAGGTATATGTCTTTCAGAACTAGTTTCTCATGAAGGATTAGGAACTAAATCAGGCCACAGAAAGATTTTTGACTTTACTTAGCTACCTTAACCCCAAATACTTTCATGGAACTGGCTATGGCAGCCAAAATAGGAGATTACTGACAGACTAAGAATTAAGGTTGTGTGAGACTCGGTTCTGTTCCTTCCTCTCCTATTTGAATTTAATCACTGATTTCCCAAGATGGCTTCTCAGATATAGTTTCAGTTTTTTCAACATCTACTGGCAAAACAATGAGTGAGCAAAGGAACACAGCTCTCCATCTAGGTGGTCATGGCCAAGATGGGACATCAGGATTACAATCAGCCTACAATAAAACACTGGCAGTAGTAACAGTATCCAGCTGAGTAACAGTAAATTTAGGAATAAGGAGTGGAGCCTGTCTTCTCACTTTGTAGCAATGATATAATCACTGAATACTTGATAAAGTTAAAGGAAGGACAAATACCACCAGTCTTTTGGAGAGGCTGTTCTTCAGTATTTGTCATCTGGCAACATCTATTGAATCATGTTCTGCAGGTGAGATGACCGTGAATCCAAGCAACTAATTTAGTAGCCTGGCAGGTGTCAGGAGCTTTGCCTAACCACTAAGTAGTGTAAGGGATTAGGAAATCCTAGTGCATTCCAAAGAACCCTTAGAAGACCTGAAGGAGTTTACCAGCGAATATTTTTGTCCACCTAGTCTTTCGGTTGACAAATGGAGGATCACCAATGGATGAGCCAGGAGATTATGGGCTCATTGGTCTTACTGCAGTCCCTGGAAAAGTTACTAAATTAATCCTCCTGAGGGCTATCATAGGTAAGATGAAGCCCAAGATTGGGAAAAACATTTGGATTCACCAAAGGCAAATCTTACTTGACAAACCTGATTGTCTTCTGTGAAAAAGTAACCTGCTCTGTCAGCAGGGTGGACATTGTCTACCTGCATTTCTCCAAGGTTTTCAATAGGGTTTCCGACAGCCTCCTCCTGGAGAAGCTGATGTGTTGTGGTCAACCTCTGTCTATACGGCTGTTAGTTTGCTTTCTGAAAGCATTATATGCCTATTCTGTACAACATAAATACCTCTCTCTTTCATGAACTACAATCTTGTCGTCTATCCTTAGAAGATCAAAAGTGCGGCTTTTTAGCAATCCCAATTGAGTTCTAGCACTATTTCCTTGAAAACAAACTTGTGGATGAGGAGAACCATATTGAAGACAGGCTCATTTTCTGCGTATGTCCCTGGAGTCTATTGCCCAAGAACAAGGGTAATGTGTTCCTAAAAAGCTTGTAGAACACTCATATTTAATGTAATATTAATAGAATAGTTACTGCCTTCTGAAAAATGAAAAATTAAAATATGCATGTAGGGTGGTGAATGCAAAAGCAATGTGAAAACTATGCAGTTTACTATTGTTAAATTTTCATGACAAAGAATCTAATTAGAAATTTAGCATAAAACAAAATTCTTACAATAAAGAGGGAGTTGGATTTATCACTAAAGGGCATTTTATGATCCTAAACCATAATGTAGTAATGTATCTATATACAGTCAGAAAAAACTCTTTGCATGAAAATTTGGTTACATTCATACATGTATATTTTCAAAAAGCTGCTGAGAGATTATTGAAATTATTACTATGTGAAAAATAGTCAACCATTTCCAGTGAATCTAAAACATGAAAATGTTTGGAATATTTAAAATATACCTACACAATAGAATTCCCAACATTTCTGACTAAAATGAGAAGTATATGCAAGTTGGAAAAGCATACTGGACTTAATAACTATATGGAGTGTGCATTTTATGCTTAAGTGAGAACATTTTTAAACTGGATAAGAACATTGGCTGATGGTAAGAAATTTACCAGTTATGAGCTGAAACATACACCTCTTGTTTGTCTTTCCATTCAAGAGATTAGGGTGCTGTGAGGCCACAGAATGCACTCAAGCTCTCTACAAAAGAAGAAAACTTGGTAAAGAGGGATCCAGAGACATCTGTCCTTGATGTTTCATTAAGATCTTGGAAGACAAAATGGAAAGAATTCTCATGAAATCTGCCCTTGACCCTGATCTAAGAGTGATGTGAGGATGCTGTAGAGCTAGAAATCAGAATCAAACAACAAAAACAATTATATGAAAAAAAACCAGAATAGAATTCAATCCAAAGAAAATAGGGTCCAAATTCTAATTTTAGGAAAAAATTGGTGACAATATCAGAAATGAGAATAATAGAGCAAGTAAATAATGTTGGGGAAAAGGATCCAAGGATCAAATCTAGTCTCTCCTCGGACAGGCTGGCCATAGGTTAACAAAACCACGGTTCTGTCAAGACAGCAGAGAAATAGGACAGGACTCAAAGCATGTTAAATAGTCTCAGTACAGAATGTAAGCCTGCTCTGCCCAGTACAGTTAGACCTTGGCTAGAGCTCTGTGTCCAGATGCATGTTAACAGAGAGTCCAACAAAAAGCAGTTGTGATGTGCTGAGATCTAACAAACACTACCTTCAAGGAGCTGGAGGAACTGGGGCTCTCTAGTCTTGACAAAATAAGATTAAGTAGAAAAATAATTCTGGTTTACAAGTATTTAAAATGTCAGCTGCAATGAATTTTTTCACAATACACAACATTAAATTAGACAGGATATAATAGCTATTAACCTAGCTGAATCACGTTGAAAAAATTTCTAAATGGAAAGATCAGTGAAAACTTATCTGGCTGAGAAGGGGAATATGGGGAATATTCCTCACTGCATATTTTTAAGGACATCCCAGAGGAGTGATGTAGGCATAGCTAGTACTGCCCAGAAGTAGAAGGATGAAATCTCTTGAGGTAGTTTCCAGTTCCAATTTTGCAAATATCTGAAATTGTTCAGAATAATGATTATCACACAGACTTAGCTTAGGATTATTAAAAATAATCCATCCTTGGTTTTTGGAAGCCTATGGTGTTTGAGACTTGCACTTTTATATTTCATGTTTAGTCTGAAATTCTCTAGTGATAACAGATCTCCTGAAAATGGAGGGGTCTAAGTGAAAATACTGTATGACTTGTGATACATTTCTATGTACTGGTCAGCCTTCACTGGGTGAAAAAGCATACACTGTCACTTTAGAAGCAGGCTTCATTTCACATTCAGCCAATTAATTCACTTTAAGCAATAAGCTTTTCCAAGGAAAGCACTAGTTTGAAGGAATGTCTGAAAAAATAGGGAAGAAAATTCAATCTAATTTAAGTCCTTTCCAAACACAGAAAATAGACGTGCATACAAACAATTATTCCATCTTGACCCCTTTAGCTCCATTTTGGAGACATTTCTGTCACTTTACTTTCTCTAATGCAGATGATTAAGGCAATGGATCTATATGCATATTTAATTGTGAAAAAGTTTCCCAGAACAATTCTACCCAGTAGAAGAACCTCCCCAGTCTCTACAGAAAAAGAAGCTTTTTCCTTACAACTACAACTTAAAAGATTTGGAACAGTAAAAAAAAGTATAGTCTACTCAAATATTTCAGCTCTCTGGTATTTGCAGTTCTTAACAAACCCTGCAAGAAATAAAAAGGGATTAATGCTGTGCATTTGTAGAGTGACCCTCTTTTTAATATGAAGTGAGTAGATCAACCTGCAGGGTATGGTGATTATCCATGGATGAATTAGCTCCCTGAGCAGGTCTGAATCAAAATTCTGTCACAATTTAGGCATATACTAAATAATCCAGTGAGATGTGGTATGTATGTACCAATAGCACATCAGTATTTTTTTAGTTTTAGGCAAGGAAATACATCTGTGCTTCTGAACATAACCATGTTAATTTCTGATGTTTTTTTAAAAAACTAGTTTAGATAACGGTCCTATTTTTCCAGTGCTGGCTTCATGGGAAAAGAAGTTAATGAGTTTGATAAGGAAAATTATATTGAGGTCTATGAGTTCATCTATCCAACTACCAAATACCTGTCTTTATTAGCTGATTCATTTTATTCAAGTGATTTTCCAAATCCTTGCCTACCAAAAAGGCCCTCAACATTTCACTGCCATGTAGAGATTTTATCCTGGCATCAACCATTCCAACATAGGGAAATTTTATTACCAATTTATAAAGGATGAATGCTGACAGAAGTGATGAATTTAGTATAGTAGGTCATTAATCCAAGATGACAAAGAGAGTCTGTAGCAGAACACAGTAAAGTAATATACATGTTCCCAAGTTATTCTAGTTAGAACCCAAAATTTCTACACATGAACTTGAGCAAAAGCATTGAAATCAATGTGAATGGGCATTATGTTAACAAATGCAACTGAATTCAGACCTATGCAGCAATTAATGCAAATTGAAATGAAAATTTAATATATGTTGTGAGCATTTTCCTAATGTAAGAAATGGAACTCGATGAAGTTTGAAGGAGAAGCAGATTAAAATTTGTCAAAAGTACTATTTAACGTGCTTGGTATCTAATGAGACCTACTCACTGTTGCAAGAAATAAAAACCAAGAAATGAGCAAGATTATAAAACTAATTATATGATAATGAAAGACAGTTGCATTAGCTCAACTAAATATATATGTGTCTCTGCCTATGCAAATAAACTTCCCATTGACAGAATTTTGGGGAATCCCAGATCCCATATCTATACCCCTAGAGACAGTCTGTTTACAGTTTTCCTGTGTCTATGCCCCAAGGCATAGTCTGTTTGCAATTGTAAAAAAATTGGTCTAACTTTTGAAACATACTCATTAGTGGATGACACAGCCTGAAACAGAATGCGATGGGCCTCTGATGTGAACTGATGCAACTCTTACTTCCACTTGGTGGCAGTGGTCCCACCTGATAATCTACAGATACATTTTGCTGTTAATAAAGTCACTATCTTTTATATCCTTCACTAGCCCCATATCACAATGGCTTTTTAGAAAATACTACATCACCTTACAGACATCACTTTTTCTAAATTGTCACAACAATACAGTAAGATATCACCTCCTGATAGATTTGGTACCTAATATAATGACATTCTTCCTTTGTTTTCCTTTATTGAACATGCATGATAAATAAAGATGAATGAGGATTACTATGAGAAAATTTGAACTGCAAACAGTCTTTCTTGCTTGATTCGCAATAATTCGTTTCAGATTGATGGCTGTTGAAAACACAGAAAAAAATTGGCAAGACAGTATTTGTATCATTTTTCCCTCCTAATTTCAGGCTTTATATATATGTTTGTCATATTTGTTAATACTCTTAATTGTCTTGTATCTTAAAGACTGAGAAAGTCCTGGGAATTAAACAGTATCATAGTTATTGAACATAAAAAGTGCATTATCTGTTGAGTGATTGTCAGTGTTGGCATGACAGTGTGCTTTCCTGCATGGCAGTGGGCTGCCCAGCTGGACCTCCCCTTGAGTAAGGAAGGGGGTCCTTGTACTTCTCAAGATGACTGTTCAAGTTTGAGAGATTCCTTATCACATCAGATACTAAGTGAATTAGTAAGTGAATTCACTTAGTAAGTGAATTGTAACCAAATATGCTGAAACTTTCAAATCTTAGCCAAGTTGTATAAATGATTGATTGTGTAAAAATTATTGTTTAGACGCAAACAATAATTTATAAACATAAACAATAGTTGACCTAGTCTGGAATGAAATCTGAATCCAGACACACCTAAACTCTCCTCAAATAAGTAGTTTAGAAAGAATTCGGGTCCTTTCTGGACCTCATAACTCAATGGAAGGTTCTCCCTGTGAGTTTTGTCTGTCCCTGTTATCTGTGCAGTAAATAATCGAGTGTATCTTGCCATCAAATCTTGTTAAAACACTGTTGCATTTACCACTGAACTTTTTAATATCATTAAAGTTTACTGTTGCTTCTCTCTTGAAGGGAAGTGCACATCTGCAAGTTTTCTATGACAAGGAAGCATTTTTAAATGTTAGTTTGCTATGAATATCCATTACCTTGTAGGTAGCAAGGAATAAAATCATCCACATTTTATCTGTAAAAAGGGAAAAGTGGAGAATGAGTCAACAATTCAAACTGAAAGTCCGTGAGATGTAAGAAATAATTAGAAAACATGCTCCCCACACTTGTGAGTCAATGTAATTTCTTACAGGAGGTTGCAAGCTATGCTTCTGCATACTCCTACCTTCAGATCCACACTCTGATGCAGTGTCACTCATCCAAACATATTCCATGCTCCTCTATCATATAGGCCAATTTCTGCTTAGTTTTCCACTGAAGAGGTTTAGTGAGTGACCCACTTTATGACATTCCTGTTAGAATTCCATTGCGTATATCTTTCTTAATATGTCCCAGATGGTTTAGTATCTGAACATGGTAGAAGCTGATGGGAAAAGATGTGACCTAAAACCTTCCAAAGCAAGTAAGTGGAGAAATACATTTGCTTGTGTTTACTTATTCTCTCTTTGACTTACAAAAACTAATCAAAATAGCAGTAGTTCCAGGTATTGCATTGTGGCTAATGTAATTGGTAAACAATCTTCTGGAAAAGGAAAATGGTTAGGAAAGAATGTAGATTTCAGAATCCTTCAGTGTCTTCCCCTTTAATGTCCTACTGCTTAGAGACTGAATATCTGCATCCTCCAGAAATGTAGGCAATGATAATCTTGTGATTAACATGAATGCCTTTGCAACCAAAGGCATTTCATATCATCTAATACTTAAAACTCTTTTCCATACTCAGTCCTCTGTGGTGTTCAGCCTCTGCCTTGCTCATGAGTAAACTGGCACTTGACATAGACCCGGGTGGGAACTACCAAGTGTCTTATGACAACATTTAAAAAACATGTTTTGCTGCCTGAAAAGTGTTGTATCAGTAGCACATGGACAGATGCATATCCTACAGACAAAGTGCGTCACTCACATAACAACAATGGTCTAAGGGCTCTCCACTGCTAACCATTGGGTGTGATTTATAGCTGCCTGCACTGTGCAGTAAAACAAGTGACTTGCCTCCTAGAAGTACAGAAAAACATCTATTAGCCTAATCCTTGAATTTTTAGACAGTTGTTTTAAAAGAAATCCCATTGTTAACTGTCATGGGCATTGACATTCAACACCATATTTTTCCTTTTTTAGATAACATGGTTATTTTCTAGAAAATACATAAAGCTGTTTCTGACCTGCAGATTGGGAATTATTATTTTAAAAATGGCTGGCATTCCTTAATTTTTTTTTTAATTCAATGACTGAAATTACTTGTTTTAAAGATTAAGAATAAGGTCTTTGTCTTTGCATAGTGTGATTTTTAAAGAAAAGTCAATAGAATATCCAGTGGATCTGCAATGTTGTAACAGCAAATACTGTGAATAAATCCTTAGCAGAATGAAAATCTGCTGTATTGTCTATTGACACTTTTAATTCCATGATTAGATTGTTAGGGATATTAGCTGTTGAAGAAACTCAGTTCTAGCTCCAAACATTTGGTGGTGAATGTGTCTTAAGAATAAGTGGAAAATTAAAATACTTTCTTAGAAAAATAAACACCTTGAAGCATTGCATGACTCACAGGAGCCCAAGCAGGAGTTAGAAATTTTCACCTCTCTAGTGCTATGACTTCAAAAGGGCAGCTGAAAGCTGGTTGGAGAAAATTATTTTGGACATGTTGGTAGAGATTTAACACTGGTTTGAAGTGAGTTGAAATGTCTGTGTTGCTGACACATTGTGGGGCGAAAAAGATGCTATTTTGGCAGTTCTCCAGCTTGGAGAACAGAAACTACTGCAGTATCCTTTCCTTCTTGTCCAGAGCTGATTCTGGACAGACGACCTCATTGGTTAGCTCAGCTTACATTGTCTTTGCATTCTTTTCTCCAAAGTGTACATCTGGCCTTATAGCACTTGATAAGGTGTATTTTTATCACCCTCGTATAAATACGGTCCTGTCAAACTTGTCAACAAGTTTTACTTTGATATTTGTGAGCACTTAAGGGAAGGAAGCACATTTACACCCATCATAAAAAAAAACGCTGTCTTGTAAGTTTCCACCCATGTTGCTGGGTATTCTGCCACAAGAAATTGATGATTGCAAGAAGTTCTCATCATCAATCCAAGATTTAAGAGGTTGTGGATTGTTTTTGTTTTTAAGATTACTGGTAGGTATAGGAAGATACTGAAAGATAAGTATCCTTCTTTTCATCCCTATTTATTCCTGAATTATCTCTCTACTCAAGATAGACAAGCTGAAAAAAATTTCCAACACAGAACAGACAGTGTGTCGTCACTACAACCACTATAGAAAAAGAGTGACAACCAAAGCTTTGGTCAGATTTTGAGGGATCGGGGTAAAATAAAAAGTCCAGATGACTTGCTCCTATGTATATCACACGATGAAAATATCTTTAACATTTGGAAAAATCAGTTTCCACTTCCATTCCTTTGTTTGAGGCTAAGCTATGCTGCACTCTGCCATTAAGGGATGTAGGCAGCTTTTTCAATGAGCTGGGTCTTCTGATGTGTCTGTTATCTTCTCAACACCTTGATGCCATCAGGAATGCTCTGTGGCATCTGGACTCTAGGGCTACGGGGTCCCTGAGTTAGTATCATGGCACTTGCTAACTCAGCCTATAGCATCATCAAAGCCACAGCTAATAAGCAGGACTGAGATTGTACCTTTACTTAACTTTTACATCGCAATTAACAGAACAAACTGAGACAAAGAGATTGCTTTTGTTTTTCAAGAAAGAAACTATTCTGTAGTTTTAGTTGGTGACCATTTCCAAGGACTGAGAACAAATTGTTTGTATTCCACTGAAAGTCTCAAGACTTTCCTCAGAAAAACAGAATTTGATTCTTCTTCTAAGCTTGCAGGAAGCCATAATAAATTAGGTTGTCAGGTAATTCTGATAAATTTAAAGACCAATGAAAGTCTGATTTACAGGCACCACCTGGTTATTATGTCAAGACCTGTAAAACCATGTATGGTGATGAAATAGGTTTCTACCTTTGCAGGGTTCACAGAATTTCTACTTCAAATACTACTACTACTACTACATAATACTAATCAGCAGCCTGCAACAAATTCAGCAGCTGCATTGAACAACTTTAAAGTAATAATTATAATATGCTGAAGGAAGTGAACATGAGAAATCAAAGAAAGTAGCATGTTGTGGTCTGTTTTCCAGCAAAAAATGGTTTATCCTATTAGTAGTTCATTGTATAATTGCTGTTCTCCTGTCAATCTGTTGGCACCGCTCCTCTCTACTGGTCAATCCCCAGCTGTGCCTTCCCTTTGCTCTAGAAGATTCCAGGTTACTTGTAGCACTATTGGAGTTGCTGATTTTTACCTTCCCCTTTTGTTATGCTTTTGGTTTTTGTCCTGTCATTATCCCCTTGGGTCCTCCTTCACCTCCTCCCCACTGGCCAGGACTTTGTCCCCTCCCAGAGATCCTCCTCCCTTTATAAACCCATGTTCTCCTCTGCTCAGTGTTCATTGTGCCTTGTCCCCCTTTGGGAAATAAACCCACCTGGATATACAAGCCTTTGGACCTCCTCTCATTCTTTATCTCCACCTCAATGGTTGCAACAAGCTGCTGTGGGGCTTTGCTCCATTGAGACGCTGCCTGGTTGCTATTCTTCTGGGTAGTGTTCCCTGCTGTGCGTCGTGCCAGCAGTGTGAGCTAGCCAAGGCTAGGTGATTTTCCCCAGGCACTGCATCAGTAGCATGTTGCCAGTAAATCTTAGATTGTGACTATGGTCAGATTAAAGAGAAAAAAACCCTGTTTCATGACCCTTGGTAATTAGACTGAGAAAAAACTCACCTGCTCCTAAGTCTTCAGTCTGGCTTAATTCTGGAAATCATGACAGGGCACATACATTGCACTGACTGAATGAATATGACACATTAGCAGCAATGGTAAACTCCGTCTACACGTCATAGTTGTGGTCGGTCTCCAGAGCTTCTGAGAAAGAGAAAACTACTCTTCAAAAACTGATCTACACACTAAAGACAAGAAAGAGCAAATCGTGTCAAGCCACAGAAGAAGACTAGCATTAAACTTGCAACATAAGATACAATATAAAACATAGTACAGACAAAACCTTTTTTTGATCTGACTGGCTGCATTAGCACTACCAAAATCCACGGATTCAATGTGGTTATCACCATCCATATAGGCACAGCTACACTGTGACAGAACTCCTTTGAGAAGCTATTAGTCCATCACTGATGTGCTCATGCATTGCTCTGTGGGCAGAATTGTTAGAGTCCCAGATGCCAAACAGCTCCCCTAGAGCATTGACAGGTGGGTGGGAAGAGCTCCCTGCATAAAATGCTTCTTCCTCTACAACTCCCTGGACATGGCAACACCCAGTGGTTTGCTACTCTCACATGTAGTAAGCACAAGGAGTCAGGGCACAGCAACATATATCAAGTCCTCTTGCCAGGAGCAGTGAGGACAGGAAATGTGTGGAAACCTCTTTGAAGTCAGTGTGGCTCAAGCACAGGATTAAATATTTCTCCTGAAATAACATTGATATAATGACAGCTCATTGTTCAATTAAAGAGTTAAAAAAAAAATAGAAATTAAATGACAGAGGGATCTAAATGGGTGTCACTCTAGAAGGTGTTAATGCCCATTTCCTGCCCCCCACCCCCGCAATTTTTATTGGCTTTTTTTTCTGAAATGACCAATTTATAAATGATTGTACTCTCTTGCTACTTGTTATTTTCACTCAGTTCAGTTCTGATTGACTCTCACAGGCACAGACCCATAGTAAACTTCAGTGCAGTCTTATGTGCCTCCTTCAACACCAGGTTTGGATCCCAGCACTATGATCTGAGCTGAGCCATGGAGCCTGACTACTCTTATGGTGAACATTAGGCCACAGGCTTCTTTTGCCAGCCAGGCTAATTCAAACAGTTCAGCTGGGTTTAGTACCTGTTATCCATTTTCCTCCAGGAACTGAGCACTGGCTTGATTAGACTCTCTTGAAAAGGCAGCACTGTAAAACACCAGTCATGTCAGTTGTGATCAGAAAGATTGCCTCAGGGGAAAATGTTAATACCCTTAACCACATATCTAGCCATGTGTTTCCTTACATTAGCTCAACATTTTATTTTATCTGCTTCAATTTATTTCCACTTCAGGCTGGAGAATTAGGCCTACTTGCTGCTATCCCAGTATGTGTGCTGGTTAAGTATCAGACTCTGCTGACAGTGCACTTACATGTTAACATTTTTCCTTCCTGAGGCTAGCATGCTTAATATTGAACAGTGCATCATAAAAACACATATGATAACTCCAGCTTTCCATAGATGAATTCCAGATGGTTATTTTTGTTGGTCTCCTTATGGCTTTAGTATTAACTCTGGGTTTGCTCCCAGATGCAGCTGAAACAGCCAGTTGCTTTCAGCAACAAATTGCTGGCAAAAAGGAGAGAGATCAGCAAAAAAATTGCAGCTAAAGTTCTCTAACTGATGCCACCAATTCCATCTGGTGAACCACACTACTCCAAATTTTGACATTCAGTATGTCCTAGACAAGCCACAATCTTAATTCTTATGAAGTAGTTTGTTACTGTTGTCTTAAACTTTAGTTCTGTTTTGTTTCTAGATGTTTTTACCCTGTCCAGTCTCCTTTAACTCTGTTAGTATACTGCATACATTGTAATATGGAGTACTAAGCAGAGGTATGCATTGTTACAGAATTTTCCAACCCTTTTGATAAAAATCTAGATACTCATGAAGTGGCTGGAAATGAACTACGTGTGTGTGTTTGTGTGCGTGTGTGTATGAGTTAACTATAATTATGCACCAGCAGCATGATGTCCTGCAAGCTTTATTTGAAACAAAATAATCTGGAATGAGGAAAATTGTTTTAGAGAGAAAAATGCCATTACTGAATGACAGCCTAATTGCTTTCTGAAGTAACTAGTCATTCGTGAAAAATCTCTACTCCAAATGTCAGTTGAGCAGAACTCTCTTCAGTCAGTGAAACCTGAAATGAGCTCACTTCTAAATCATCATGTTACAGTTTAATTCAAATACACATTAAAGCCCTGATCCAGCAAATCATTTAAGCATATGTTGAAGTCAATGGGATTACCCACACATTAAAATTTAAGCACATGTTTAAATACTCTGGTGTACTAGATTACTCTATTTTTTTTCTCTCTTCTGCTGGCCAAAGTTTTGACTTTATTTCTCTACTTTCCAATTCCTTCCTATTTCCTCTCACTGGAGATTAGTAGCTTTCAATTAACTCAGTCTGAAATTTCCTCTAGAGCAGGTATATGTATTTCAACATATCAAAACCTCCCAACACTTCTGCAGGCCTTGCTGCTGTGCGTTTGACATCAGTGTTCATTGAGCTGGTCACCAGCATTGTTAGCTGGTTCTTTAGGCTGTGTGGTGTTACAAGCCCTACTTGCACTACTGTGCACTCCTGCATCACTCCGCTCCACACTGCTCCAGCCACTGCTCTCTCCTTTGGAGGGTAGCTTTTGAGGGCTTTCAGCACTCTCTTGCTGCTGTCAGTTGGTGTTCTGATGTCTTTTCTGTTCCATGCTGGTAGATTTCTTTTTAATGAAGAAGAAAATGTTTTATGTATTTAAGGGGAAGACCCCTCATAAGAGATGAGGGTTATTCCCATGCTTACCAGCTGTCCATGGTGAGGCATTTTGGTTAATGACCAAACTGGATGAAGATTTTTATAAACTTACGTAACTGCCCCAGGAATATCTAGCTCTCTGAAATTCTATAAATGCCCTACTACTTTCTATGTTCATTTGTTCATCATGTTTTTGAATATTTCCATCTTGTTTCCATTTTCTTCACACAACACACAGATACACAGACTTTTTGTTACAGGATATCAAAATGAGGCAAAAGAGCAAAGCATAGAAACCAAGCTTATAGAAATTCTAGGAAATGTTATTTGATTTATTCTGTGTGTAGTTAGAAAAAATAGTATTAGTGTTTACCTTGAAAAACAAATTTTCTTCAGCCAGTGACCCAACTTAAAAAAAAAAATAATTATATGGCAAAGCCAGAAAATATAAAGTTTAATAAGAAACATTAAGCCTGCAGTGAAAAGCTGACCTATACTATATCTATGAAAAAATGTCCAGTGACTCCAACCCAGGAGAAAGGCTTCCAAAGTTGCCTTTGAGAGATAACCATGTCAGCTTGTTATGTGGTACTGAGTGATGAAGCAGAGCAGGGGCAGTCCAGAGTGGAGAATCATGAGGTTACCACCTTGATGGGTGGGTACCTACCGTAGGTCATTTGTGGTCTCTGACACAGGGGAATTATCTACCAGACAGAAATATCAAATACAAAAAAGAAAAAAGCAATGACTTTTTTCAAATTGAGCTACTGGGATTCATGATCCACACACTTTTTTTAAAATAGTAGTTATGCTGAATGAATGAATTGCATTTCACAGGTTTGAGGACGGACAGGCAAGGGAAATAGTATCACAGCTATATTAAAGTTGCCTTCATTTTACATTGCCTTTAGCACAGAACATCAGTCTGGGAAAGTCCATCAATCCTGCAATGAGTTCTTGCTTAATTAAAAAGCTGTCTGTTATAAAGGGTAGGGGAAAAGAAAAAAAAAAGAAATTCTGATTTTGGTAATTCTCACAGCTAACTTTCAGGACTATAACACAGGTTTCTACACCTGAGCTGGTTTTGTAGGCTTCCATGGCAGTCAACAGAAATTTTGTTAGCACAGAGTTTAGGATATGATTCATGTGACAAAATGTAGGTGTCTTCTTTAGGCAGATATAAACCATGTCCTGTTGGGTGGGAATTCTGGAAAACTTGAAAGCGAGTGTCTCAAATGTAAACATCTGTGTTGCAAATACTCACTGACAACACAGTCAGGTGCTGGCCATTCCAGTTGACATGGAGAGAATCCAGAAGATTTCAAAACAGAATACAGTGTAACTGTGTAATATGTTGTCAAATCCTGGTAGAGAAAAAACAAAGGGACAGAGAAGAAAATTTCTTCCAACATTGATTCAAAGATTCATTACTGACTAGAGGTATAAGTGAGGATGCAGAGGAAGATTCCTTGGCTAAGAACAGAGCCAGCTCAAAAGAAAAAAAACAAGAAAGTTGCTAGAAAGTAGTGTGTCAAGTTTTTCTTCTAATTGTATTCAACAGACAACACTATCCTCAGTAATTGTGGGACTAGGGGAAAGGTGGAGCATGGCTGATAGAGGACAGAAAAGCGGGGTCCCTCGGGAGTCCATATGGTGACCACTGCTATTTTATATCTTCAGTTGTGACATAGATCTAGGGATCGAGTGCAGCCTCAGCAAATTTGCAGTTGACACCAAGTTGAGTGGTGTAGTTGACACACCTGAAGGAGAGAATACCACCCAGAGGAATCTGGACAAGCTCAGAAAGTGGCCCCACAGGAATCTCATGAGGTTTAACAAAGACAAAGTGAAAAGTGCTGCACCTGAATTGGGTCAATCCCCAATATCAACACAGGCTGGAGATGAACAGAGAGCAGCCCTGCCAAGAAGGACTTGGATGTGCTGATGGATGAGATACTGGACATGACCTGGCAATGTGTGCTCACAGCCCATAAAACCAAATGTGTCCTGGAATGCAGCATGGCCAGAAGGGTGAGGGAGAGGATTCTGTCCCTCTAGTCTCCTCTCATAGACCCCACCTTGAGTACTGCATCCATGTCTGGGGTCCCCAGCATAGGAAGGACACTGACCTGTTGGAGCAAGAGCAGAGAATGATCACCAAGATAGAGTGATGAAGCACTTTCTCTGCGGGCGAAGGCTGAGAGAATTGGGATTGTTCAACCTCAAGAAGAGAAGGCTTTGGGATCACTTAGTTGAAGCCTTACAGTACCTGAAGGGATCCTACAAAAAAAATGGAGAGAAACATTTTCAAGGGCATGTAGTGACAGGACAAGGGGAAATTGCTTCAAATTGAAAGTAGGTTTAGATTAGATAGTACAAAAAAATCATTACTGTAAAGGGGGTAAGGCACAGCAACAAGTTGCCCAGAGAAGTGGTAAGTGCCCCATCTCTGGAAATGTTTTAGGCCAGGTTAGATGGAGCTCTGAGTAACCCAACTAGTGAAAGATGTCCCTGCCCATAGAAACTGCCCATAGAAAGGGGTTTGAAACTTCTAGGTCCTTTCCAAGCCAAGACATTCTATGATTCCGTGAAAAAATCCTGGAATACGGGAACAGAAGAATCCTGAGTCACAGAAAAAGGATTGCAATGTGAAGAGCAGACTCAGCCAGAAAGGTGGCTGGCATGTATATCACAGAAAGTAGATCTGTGGTATATCTTCTGTATATCTTCCTTATTTGGAGATAAGAGAAAATTTACAAATATTCTCCATCATCCTACTCTGCACCTTTGAGCTTACTCTATACTTTTATTTTGGCCTACCCATGAGTGAAGCCTTCCCCTTTTCTTTTACATGCTGCAGATGGAGTGTTTTATGACTGTTCCCTTCAATCTCTTCCATTCTTCTGCAGAGGAAAATATTTTATTAGTTTGGAAGTGCTGTTTCCTGCATACATATTGTCTGAATACATGCATTTGCATAGGATTAAGACTTTCTACTTTGGAGAAATGGAATGAACTCCTTTTCTACCACTACAAAATTAAATTACATTTAAGCTTCAGAGAACTGGGAGGGAGATAGATGTGGTATAATGCCATCTTTATGTAGAAGTAAGACTCACAACACAAGTTTGTTTAGCCTTAAAGATTGTCCCAGTCATGCCTGGCAGAGCAATATGTTTCAAAAGTTGTGGATCAGAGGGGTTAAAAAATGCCAGATTTTGCCTTGCTTTCAAGGTATTTCAGGTGGGGAAACAGGCTGAAAAAGGAGGAGCTGATTCAGGTCTATTCATCCTCTCCACCTCTCCCCTTGGCAATTTCCTTGCATTAGAGGGATCCTTGAGTAACAGGCTACACCAGCCTTCTGCCTGCCATGTATTGTTATCATGGCTGTAAGCAGTGGGAGGAACAAAAGATATGACCTTCTAAGGGTCCTTGCTGGAGTGAAATACAACATTTGTAATTCTCTACCTAATGTACTGAAAAAATGTTGCCCACTGTAAAGCAGCAAGTGTGCACTTTGCAAATTAATTCTACTTTGGATTTTTTCATCCATGCAAAAGAAAAAATATCAAATTTGTAATTAGTGAAATGAACACTATTAAATTTTGCCTCAAGTTGTAGTTTTATGGCAGGATTCAGACTAATAATTTTGCTCTTTCCTCTTGAGTTCAACACGATCATATAAAAGAATAACTGTCTTGGGGGAAAATATGTCCTTTCAATGAGCAAAATGAATGGTCGTTCATTCCTATTCTCTAAATCAATCTTCATGGGAAAACAACGGGGATCTGTACAGCATAACAGCTGGATGTTCACCAAGTCTAGAAAGAAACATATTTCATATTGAACACTTTGAAGCCCTTTTTTCCTAACTGTCTTTGTCACATTTGATTCTTATGTAGAGACAGCTGTTTGCTGTGAAACCAAGTTTTTTCAGTGTTGGAACAAGAAGTGCTAAGTATCTCCAGCTCTATGATAAGGGTTTCCCATTACTGGGAAAAGAGCTGTCTGCAGCTAAAGCTTAAGCAACTTCAGTCTAAAAGAAGGATTTTGACAAATATTTTCTAATTGCCATGTTGGTTTGATTTGTTTTGTTGTTTTCAGTTTTCATGGGTGTTTTGTTTGTTTGTTTCCAATACAGCTGGTAGTAGTAGTAGTAGTAGTAGTAGTAGTAGTAGTAGTAGTAGTAGTAGTAGTATTTTTAATATGACTTCATATATCTGAATTTCAGAAGACAGAATCTTTCTGACATTTAGGAGAAGTGACCTAAATACTATTAACAGAAATTACCAGCCACTTTTAAAAGGTATACTTGGCTAAATTTGAGAAAATCATGACATTTCCCAGCAAGTTAGGGGACCAGATAGATGTACACCAGAAAATTTATTCCGAAGAAGTTAAATTAACAAATAAGGACACAGCCATGCCACTTTTATTTTTTAAATTAGTGTAATAGGAAAAGAATTATGTTAGTCCATAATAGAAAAGTCTTTCATATTCTACATCTTTATTGAGTGCTGTTACTGTTTCCAAGTTAGGACATACCACAGAACAGCTATGGACATAGCAAGTGGGCATAGCTAATGAATATGAGGGTTGTGTCTGTAATAGGGAAGTAAATAGGACCAGAATGTCATCTCTGGCACAGAGACCAAGTGGCATCGAGCTGTGTCTATAATGCCAACCCACTTCTAAAACAGCCCAGCGTCATGCAAACTACTTACTGGGAACAGCCCCTAGTCTACGCTAAATCCTTACCACGCCCAGGCATGGTTTTGGTTACTGTCATTTGTATCATACCCAAAGGGTTCCAGAGACCTTAGGACTTTGAAATCTGGTAGCCAGGATGGCTTTGCTTGTACGTCCTTTTGTATTCTGTCCTCTACCAATCTGGTCTTCAGAATCCCTGACTTAGCTACATCATCAACACCATAAATGTCATAACTTTAGAGCAAGATGTCTACAGCCCAGAGGCTGAGGAGTAAAATTAAATACATCTTCCTCTGGGGAAATCTTTTTTAATGAGAGTGCAATGCTTTTTTTTCCCCAACTTAGAGATTGCTGGGATAAGTTGGGATAAGCTGGTTCTCTTGTCAAGCAGAATACATATTTTCAATTGATGTGTCATAAAATAGTTGAAACCAAGATTCAATATCAGTATTTTAGCATAGGTCTGCATATAGTGCGGAACACCATGGGGCCTCCAAAGGGAATGAAAACAAAATTGACTTATTCAGACTTTCCTAGAGCTATGTCCTTTTCCCTCTACTGTTCATGTCTTGCACAAGTTAAAAGCTATATTGGCCAAAAATTATATATATGATTGATTTACCTGTAAGCTGTTAGCTTAGGTCTTTAAAAAAATTTGGACATGGAAGAAATATAGACACGGACTTTAGGATTTTATTTTTGAAATTTTTTCCTGGGTTTTTTGTTTGTTTGTTTTGTTTTTTTTTTTCCTTGTACAACTGTTAGATATACAGAAGTGCTTGATTTACTGTTGCTCTTTCAAGTTAAGGTTTTACCATATTTCATTTAGCTCAGTAAGATACAAAACTGAATACCAAGATTTAACTTTCTTCTTCAAGGAAGAAATTAACAAATTTTAACCTAAGTTGATAGTGAAGTTTCAAAATAAATCTTCTCATGATTTGGAGTGTCAATGAATATCATAACTCATGACTAATATATTACAAGCCTCCATTCAATTTTTGATCTCATATACTGACAACCAGTATATGAGCAGGTAGAGAAAATAGGTAACTTGGAATCAAAGTTAATATTAAAATGTAATTCAGCTATAAACAGAAAGAAAAAATCTGTATTGGTCCAAAAATTTTTATTAAGCATGTTTGAGAATATGACTTTAGAGTAAGATCTGGAGTAGGTAAGCTGTTTAAAACCAGAATAAAAGGAAAACCTAAGAAATACACAGTAAGATTCAAGTGAAATAGCATGTCTCTAAACTATGAACACAACAACTTCTAGCTTGGAGCTGGAACTGTGAAGAATTTTTAGTCCAGGCTACTTTACCTCTGAAGTACAAAATACTTGTGAGGAAAATGCTTCAGTAGGATATAGTTATAGATCTAATTATTCACATCACTGTCATGATCTGCTTACATTCTTGTCCAATCAAACTATATATTTGTATCCTATAAAGAGTATAGAGTTCCATTTCTTGTCCTCGAATATTCCACTGCATTTGCATGTATGTCTATAATTGTTGTGCTGGAAATGCATGATGTTCAAAATGAACATTTTTTGAAGGCAAAATCTCATGCTGAAATATTTTTTAAGAAATAATAAAATTTTTTTTGTGATCCAAAGGTTTTCTGTGTTCATGTGGATGATGAAAAAAAAGAATAATTTTCTTCATGTTAGTTGACAGCATTGCAAAAAGAGTGAATGAAAAATTGAAGTCTGTAGATTTCATAAGCAGCAACAGAACAAAGATATATGCTTTAGGATAATGAATATATACTCTTTATTCTTGATTCTGTGTCTTTAAAGAAAATATATTTTATTTCTCAAATAATGTCTGAATTTGCCTCATTTCAGATATCTTGAAGACAGTAGGAAAAATTTCTAAAGAGAAACACTTTCTATACTTTAACGTGTGACAGACTGTACTCCTGCAAGTCATTCATTATGCTGAAATTGTGCCTCTGCTATAAGAAAATTTTCTCGTATGTAAGTTAGGTAAATTCACAGATTCATAGACTACTCTGATTTGGGAAGGACTCACAAGGATCACTGAGTCCAACTCTTAAATAAATGACCTATACAAGGATTGAACCCACAACCTTGGTGTTATTAGCACTGTGTTCCAAGCAAACTGAGCTGAAATTTTTTAAAATGTTGGATGCATTGACTAAGTAAGTTGATACAAAAGTTGACATTTTCTATGAATGATCTGATGGTAGAATTAAAACAATTTTTTTTTTTTTTTTAAAATCCAAGGAGACTATGCTTTAGAGAAGAAAATGCATGAAGAGAAATGAGGTGTGTTTCCTTACAAAACATGCAGCTTTCTGTGGCTGTAGATTCCAGCTACAGGGTATATAGTTTTAGATCCAGTCCCAGCTATCTATAGCATTTATTAAGTCCATATGTAAATACTTAAAAAGAGAACTGACAAGACTCAGGAAAATCTGCCAAGTTATATAAGACTTAAAAAACTTTACAGTTAAGTTTAGGACTGTCCCTGGCAATCAAATTTCTGCAGTGGAAGGACTTGGGGGTGGGAAAGAATACAAATATTCACATATGTGAGCTCCATACAAGGACCAGAGAAATGGTAGTCTCAGCAGATACTCTGTCTCGAAGGTTTTCTCTGACATTTCTGATACCTAAAAGGAACAAGGAGGGGGAGGTACATGATGCTGATTTCCCTGTACTTGCTTTCTAACAATGCACTTGTTGACAGAGTAGACTAGATAAATGAGAGGAACGTTCTTAGCTTATTTCCACTGTGGGAAACTTCTGCATATTAAACCAGAAACCTTTTTATATTCTAGCATATTCATTTTCTTACCAGCTCCATCTTTCTTCTAGAGAATAATTTTCTTGAGCTCTGCTCCTAGGTCTGAGTTTCTCTCTATATAAATGCATGTTGGAGGCTCATAAAGAAGCTGTCTTCTGGAAAATATGGCAAACCACCACTTTATTACCCTGCCAATATGAATCTTTCCGGTCACAAACACCACCCCCTTTAAACTTTTCAGGACAAATATGACTTTTCCCCCTCAATTTATAGACACAAAAAATATTGTGGGTGCATTCTACCTCCAATTAACCTTATAACAATTATTTATCATTATAGTAAAGAGAATGGACATGGCAGCTCATGGATGCAAGATAGAAAAACCTGCCAGTAGTTCCCTTTCTTCCACAGGGATTTAGATATTGCACTGATCTGTGTTGTCAATGTTGAACAGTATAGCAAGGTGAGTGTTCTCCATGTCACTGCATCTGAAACAATTTATAACTTTAAACATTAAAATTAGCGTCTTGCACTTCAAAATCTATCAAAATGGACACGACACTTTTGATGAAAATGTTTAGAACTACCATATTCTCATTTAAATACCAGCTCAGTCATGACAACTGTAGTGTGTGGCAGAAATTAAAGAAAAGGTAAGCTAGAAAAGAATATTTGCTTCTTAGCTTTATGGTTTAGGTTACCTCACCCTCCAACCCTTGAGGCAACTGTATCTGTTTCATCTGCCCCAGCAGTCTGTCTTATATGTCATTCTTGAACACACAAGGAAAAGTTTAAACGATTTTTTTTCTTTAATATGTTATATTTCAACAGTGTTTCCTGGGATTTAAGCAGCTTATTTTCTGAAATACATTGCTCAAAGTTGTGGGGGTTTTTTTCAGACTGATTTTATTTCACAATCAAGGCACCATGTTCTCAGCAGGTATGTGAGATCAATGCTCTCTTCCTAGGGAGAGGGGATTTAGCAGCTTTTTATTATTATGGATTACAGGAAATCTTGTGGAATAGGTTGCAATTTGAGACCATGGAGTCGGTCTCATCATTCTTTCTGATCCAAATGTATAGTTGCCTTGTTGCAAGACTATTTACTTTTTTTTTTTTTTTAAACATCTTCATACTTTTGTCAGACTGGATGCACAGATGAGCACTATTATCTTGATGATAAATACTATGAAATGAAAATTCCAGGTGTTTTGGCAACTGTTCAAGTTATGTGCTTTAGAAACAAAATAAAGTTCCTTACTGTAATGGATGCGCAGAGATAGAAAAAGAAAAAAGGGTGTACTGAGTATCTTCATCTTCTTTCTCTTGAAATTCCTTTCTCAGCTTCATGGATTAGGGGATTCCTGCACACTAAGGATGACTAAAGATAGCTAAAGTTCTTAAAGCTGTTTATTTCAGCAACCAGTTATTGAACTAACTTTTTGACTTTGTGTTGATCAGACAGGTTTTCCTCTATATTCAGAAATATGTAAGCATCATTATCTGAAAGCTAACAGTCAATAGCTAATCACCTAGATGGTGAAAAATTATCAGCTTGCCAGATATCGGTATCTACAGTGCATGATATGTGGTATTCAGCCAGCGAATGTCTAGAAGGCTTACTAGACAGGGGTGGACAATTCTGCCATCCAATGCAATATCTTAGTATTTACCAAACACATCTCCCCATAGCTATTACCATGGACAAAGATTTCTTTATTCCACATTCTGAGAATAAAAGCAATACAAGGTGTCTTATTTAATGATGTGACATCCCTGTCCCTGTGATTTCATGGCAGACGCAAAGCTGCTCCTTCAGATGTATGGGCAGTGTATTGAGGAGACCTTGACCACACAAGGCAATTTCATCTTGCTCACTGGATGCTGTTGTATGTGCAGACGTGCACTGTGATGATATATAGGAAGATTTTTTAGTTTTTCAAATTATGTGTCTATTTTGGAAACATGACTGAAACGCTGCTGTTTGTCTTTAAAATTCTCTCATGGCTGAACCATCATGTCCCAGGACATACTTTCTTCTTCATTTCTCTGTTAGAAATAGATGTGGACAATTCAATGGCAAGAGGTTAAGATGAAACTGAAGATGCTCTGACTTATGAGGAAAGATACTTCAGGATTTCTTGAAAAGCATAATAACACAGGAGCAAGCAGAGAGTCTATAAACTTGCTATCAAGTTAGTCACAAGTACATCATAGAACCACGGAATCATTTTGGTTGGAAAAGACCTTTAATAGCATTGAGCTTACTGTGCACAGAAGCAAGATTTCACTGCTGCTGTTCTGCTGGAACAGAGTTTTACTATCAGGATGAAAATGAAACCTGAGAGAACAAGAAATTAGCAATTTGAATTGGGAGTATGGTGAGAACAGTTTTGAAGTGTTTATTCAAAATTGAATCATAGGATGGTTTGGGTTGGAGGAAACCTTAAAGATCATCTAGTTCCAACCCCCTGCCATGGGCAGAGACACCCTCTACTAGACCAGGCTGCTCCATCCACTTGCAGGTAAAGACCAAGTCAAAAAAGTCTTCAAATACCCCAGTCTTCTCCATATCCTAGGTAACATGGTGTCCTGTTTCCTTCTGGGGAGATCCCACACTTTCCCAAGTCTTTCTTTTATTACAGACATACCCATAGTAGCTTTTCCTGCTGCCCTTGACATCCCTGGCCAGGTGTAATTCTTGTCAGGGTTTCAGGTTTCCTCACCTGATAGCTGGCTACTCAGGCAGCTTTTCTGTATTCCTCCCTGGCTACCTCTCCTTGTTTCCACTCCGTAGAAATGCATCAACCCAAATCTTACAGTGAATTACTGATTTTGAAGTATACATATAGATTTTTTTTTTAAAGCAGAAATTGAAAGTCAAGATAAAGTTGGAAAATACTATCTAAATGTGAATATAAACCAAATTATTCAGATAAAGCTGATACATATTGATTTGTACTGAAACTAGCTTTCTTATGTAAACAAGGCCCTAGACTGAAGTTTCCAAGCACTTAAGTCTCTAGAACAAGGTATGTGCTGTTTACCAATAGTCTTTATATAAGCTAAAATAATAAAGGTCTGATATTTTACTAGAGTTACTGAGAGATATCACTACATACATTTGAATAAGGAGAACAAACCAAACCGAGATGAATGTTAAAAAAGCATAACAGATCCTCCAAAAACATCAAGTTTTGGCTTAGAAAAGCATCTGCTTTCTATTTTCTAAATGTTTTTAAAGGTGATTTATATATATTGGAAGTATATATATGTGTATGTATATATAACATAGATTTGCTCTTCTGCTTTTCCTTCTTCTACTGGAGAAACAGCAGCTGTCATTTATCACAAAATCATAGAATGGTTTGAGTTGGAAGGGACCTTTTTGATTATTTCATACTGAGAACCAAAGCCTTGGGAAGATACCTTCCATTAGACCAGGCTGTTCCATGCCCCTTTCAACCTGGCCTTGAGCACTTCTATGGATGGAGCATCCACAGCTTTTCTGGGAAACCTGGTCCAGTGTCTCACCACCCTCAGATACAGACTTTCTTCCTAAAATCTAGTCTAAATCTACTCTCTTTCAATCTAGAAATCCTATTTATGAGTTGTCTTTCCTTTTATTTTTGGTGAAATTACATCCAGGAGCATTGACCAGCCAGTGTACATTATATACAAATATAGATAGGAAAATGTCATATTCATTAGAATTGGGTTCTTTACCTCAATTTGTTTACCAAGAAATTATTTCTGCAGCATGTATATTATGCATTTTATTAAACCAATGTCTACTACTGAATTTTTACCACAACAGCAGATGGGTTGTTGGCAGAAAGGAAGCTTTGCCAGAAGTAATTTTCTCTTCTGTTTGTCCCATGCAGTTTTACCTCATACAATAATTTTAAGAAAAACTCAATAAATAGCAGGATTATAATTATTTATCAGTTAATTTCTAAAAATATGTCTGTAATTAAAGGCACTTAAGGAAAGTGCCTGATCCCTGAGGTTGGGCTGCCCCTGGTTGTCCTGCACCTTGGCTGGAGAAGTGGAATGGAATGGGCTACTTGGCCCTGCCCTGCCACCCTGCAACTGTTAGTCCCCAGGGAGACCCTATCCCACATAGTGCTCTGACATGATGTATATTAACAGGAGCTCTTCATGAGCACTTCAGTATGTGTCCGTCTTTCATCTGATGTTCTTGAAGTTACGCTCAAAATTGGAATTTCCAGGAATGTTGTCCCTTGCAAAGCCCATATCAAGGACCATATCAAGCCCATATCAAGCTTCATATGAAGCTCAGGTATGGGAGAAAGTACAGCACAATGCAGTGCTGTAGCAGCAGAGAGGGTATGTGAACATCTAACTTGTCTCATCAGTCTCTATCTTCATAGAAATCATGAAAAGATAAAATAAAAGAAAATCATTATCTACTTAATTTATTCAATTCAAATTTTGATAATCTGTTCTGAATTTCAATAGATAAAAAATACCAAGTACTAATCTATGAATACCCTGTCATGTCCAAATATTTTTTGGTTCACACAATGAGATATATCTCAGTATCCTACACATCCTTTACTGGTATTAGGCCAGCTTCCATTCCTCCTACTTAAAATTAGCTCCTTTGAGTGTCATGTTTCTACTGTTGGCAAACATTATCCTACTTTGCTACAGTATATCCAAAATTACAAACAAAGCCTACAGTCCCATGCCAAAAGTTCATAAAATTAGGCACTTGTAAGTTAAAATATAATATGTAGGCATTTTAAAAAATATTGTTTTTCCTCATAGGCAATCAAACAAGAAGAAGCATGGAGAAGAAACCGGAGTAATTAAAACAGACACTGTTTTCTGGTTAATATTTCTGCTGTAAAACTGAATTTGCTTACCTTTATGGAGATAACATCAGTTCTCATGATTAAATAAAAGTTTAATGGAGATAATTATTGTAGCACATACTGAGGTCTTTACCAGACAGTTTCTCCATGCCTCTGAAGCCCCATTATTGCCCTTGACTTTAAAGCTATTCCCAAATATATAATTCTATTACAGAGAGAGGAAGGGCAAACAGGCAGTGCAAACGACCCGGAGAAAAAAATCTTATCTGTAGAGGCTGCATATGTTCCCAACATACCCCCTCTCTATTTCCTTTATCTACTTTAAGTTCTCTGTGTTTTCAGATGAGCATCCTGGTTGGTCTGATACAGCACATTTAACTGTCTTCTTTTTGTCCCTGCCAACAGAACCAATTTTTTTGTCAAATTTCCTCATGCTTTTTCCATACTCTTTTTTTTTTTTTTCTTTTTCTTATTATTTTCACTTCGGTGTGAGGAATATTGCTAGCCTATTGGAAAAAAAAGGTAAATTTTCTGTAGAAGATTCTCAGTGAAGTGGAATATTTTAAGCTTGAAATTCATAAAACCTTGAATTTATTAAGAGAATTTACCAACCTCTTGTTCTTTAAATATGTTCATTTGTGCTTCAGCACAAATTTCCTCTACATTATTACTGTCATTCTTCTGATTTTATTTTTATCTCTGTGTTACAATAAGGACAGAGAAAGTCTTTTTTGCCAGCATATAAAACATCTATAAAATCAACCTAAAAAGTTCTGTGATTCTGTGATTCAAGTACAATTCATAAAAACTTCAGGAAAACGGATTCATGGCTGTTCCCTGGGAAGACTGGATAACTACTGCTGAAGACCTCCTATTGACATATGACAGTGACAAGTAAATGATTAAACAGAAACATCAGAGTCAAAGAAGAGAAATAATTGCTTCAACATTCTTGAGGAATCTGGCAGCTCTAGCAGTATGGGAATTTCCAAAGATAGGAGCAAATAAACACTGTTTCAGTCAAGTCAAAAAGTGTGCTTTAGAATCATAGAATCATCAGTGTTAGAAAAGACCTCCAAAATCATCAAGTACAACTACAGGTGTTGTAATCAAAAGGCAATCTTTTCCCAGGCAACTAGCAATAGAACAAAGAAAAATGGCCTCAAGTCGCACTGAGGAGGTTTAAGTTGGATATCAGGGAAAAATTTCTTTCAATTGAAAGAGGGGTTAAGTATTGGAACAGCCTTCCCAGGGAAGTGATAGAGTCACCATCTCTGGAAATGTTCAAAAATTGAGTAGATGTGGCACTTTGTCATACAGTTCAGTGAGCATGGTGGTATTCCATCAACAGTTGTACTTGATTTTGGATCCGTTTTCCTGAAGTTTTTATGAATTGTACTTGAATCACAGAATCACAGAATTCTTTAGATTAGAAGAAATGTCTTGAGATCTTGTGGTACAACTCATCACTGCTCAAGCAGGGCCACCTAATGCAGGCTACTCAGGGCCATATCCAGCTAGATTTGAATATCCTCATGAATAGAGACTCCACAAGCTCTGGGCAACCAGTTCCAGCAATTTTTACTGTGAGCATTTTACACCCTCATAATGACTTTTTTTACTAGTGATCAGATGGACTTTCACGTTTTCTAAAATGTTGCTGTTGCCTTTAGTCTTGTCCCTGGACACCATTGGCTCACTCTTCATTCCTTGCATCAGATATGTGTACACATTGCTAAGACCCCCCAAATCCTTCTATTCTTCATCCTGAACAGTCCCAGATCTCCCAGGCTCTCCTCCTGTGAAAAATGTGCTAGGCCCTTAATTACCTTTATGGCTTTCGTCCAATTTGTTAATTTTCTTCTCAACAGTTTTAACCCCTGCGAAAATAAAGCACAACCAAACCAACATTTCCTACTTGTTTGCTTTTTGGAATCAAAACTTTAGCAAACTTTTTTCCCCCTATAGTTAGTTTCTTATTTTTTTTAAATAAGTTTGTCATAAAACATTCATAAAAGACAATTATTTGCAAGAAAGAATGTTAACAGTAGTATAGGTAAAATAGTGTCCAGAGATACATGCTACATAACTGCTGCCAGATTTTAATTTTTAAAGTTAAAAAAAAATGGTACTTCATTTACATTAATGATTTGATTACAACCTGCTTCCATCAAATGTCATCTTATCAATGACAAAAAAAAATCAGATTGACGGCTTTAGGAACAAGGTTACTATAGGATGTAACACAGCTAAAGACATTATTCACGAAAAAATAAAAGGAATGAAAGTATTTTAAAAGCTTCAAAGAATGGTTTTTCTTCCCTGAAACTTCCAAGTCTTATTAAACTCATGTAATTTAATTAAAACTATCATTCAAGTGTGCTATCTTTCCATGTAGTTAAGAAGAATAAACCTCTCTTTATTTTGGATCTCTTTTCTTCAGAATTAACCACTGTACTTGGGGTTTGCTTATTATATAACTGAGCAGTGTGCCCAGTTATTGTGAGATAAACACTGTGGGATTCATTAGGAATGTGCTGTATTTCTGCTGGGAAAGCTATTATAGCATGTCTTGAAACACAGTGGCATCCAGAATAAATAAGCACAGCCTGACTTCCATAGATTTTGAGAAAAATGTGAGCTGTAGATTAGTCATGTTCTGCTCAGACTGGTCACTCAAGAACACCTGGATCTGCACAGTGGACTGCCCATTGCAGGAGGTTAGAAATTTGTAACATGGGCTGATGCCAAAGTAGAATAATCAGATGAGAACAGCTGCAGGTCTCTGCTGGCAGTTTGCACAGATCCTCCTTGTTTCTTCATCAGGTTTAGGGTATTAAGAATTGTGCTCAGGCAAGAACTGAGCATAGGAAATTGCACATTGACATTTAAGTTTACTTGTCAGAAATGGGTGATCTTGCACTGTCAAAACAGGATCATGTGCAATAATCATTAGCAGGAAATAACAACTTTCCAGCTGAGAAGGCTTTCTAATGCATAGTCTGCTGGAGGAAGGATAACTACTGCAAACTCCGTTCAGAAATTTACTACCTATTTTGAGGAAACTCATTGTAACTGGAGATGGACATAAGTATCAGGTAACTGTCTCAGTGATTTTCTGGGGTCTTGGGAAAGACTTCAAGCAGTGACATTTCACTGCCCTTTTTTAGGAGGGGGGACGGAAGGAAAATTCGCAGATTCTATGTAGGCTTTTAGGAACTGTGCTTTCTACAACACGGTGTAATATCAAATCTAACTCAGAATTAATAAATAGAACTACGTATTATTTGATAGCTTTACAGTTTGTGCCAGTATAAACTGAGCAAAACAACTTTTAACTCTGTCCCCTTGATAATTTCTGTTTTTCTTATCCCTTGCTCTTGAATTCCTCTAAAGGTACAAAATTTATTTCCCAAACTTTTTCTTCTCTCAATTGTACAATTTTTTCACCTGCATGCACTGACCAGCAACTGTTTAGACTAAGAAAAATCTTCATAACTACAACTGCTCCAAGCTAGTGCTTCTTGTGGAATTTAAAAGAGACATATACATTTGTACATGCATGGCTTCTATATCAGCACCACTCTCAGTCAGTGACTTCTTCCCTTCCACTGTACTATATGCTTAGAATTTCTTCACAGCTCTCTTGTTATGACTTCAGTGGAAAGGTTTAGCAGCTGTCATGGCCGGTGCAATGTAGGTTAACGAAACTACTTAGCATGTACCTTGCTGTATTTAAAATTGTGTGCTTTCAGCATCTGATGCAAAACACTCAAAAGAATTCTCAGGAAAATTAAATCCTGGCAGCAATAACTAACTACCCATCAGAAACTGGCATTCGGTATTGCAAAGAATTTGAGTGAAATTGCTTCTCAGAGTAGAATTGTCATAATTTTCCTCCTTTTGAAGGTTACCCTGATTATGCTGATTGGGAGTGAACTATATGAACTATAATTTGCTTTTTGTGTCATGCAGATAGTAACATATTTGCAGCAAACAAAAATACACCTTCGATGAATTATGAAGCATTTAGAGTGGACGTCATCTAATGAGGGAAAATAAACAGAAGGAAAACCAGCTGTAATGGATTTTTGTCTATTTATAACAGCAAAGTAAGATCATACTCAGTAATTTGGAAAGCACTTAGGTCTCTTGAAACAGGAGATTGTTTAATTGAGTCAACACTACTTCACTCTCTAAGAACCCCAGCGGAGAATATTTATATCAAAGAAGATCCAAAAACTATTTGTGTGCTTTTCAAGTGCCTTTTACAAGGCAATTCACAACAGACCACCTAGGCCCAGACTCCTTTTTCTCTGACTGAATGAATGACATCACACTCAATTCTGCTTATACTAGTCCTGGAGAACTGGGAATCCAATTCTTCCAAATGTTTACTAATTTTAAATCACAAAGAGTAGGAGTTCATGTAGATGTTGCCCAATATACCTAGACAGCCACTTCCAGAGTTACTTCTTGAAAGACTTTTATATAGTACAAATTCATTTTTGGTTGCTGCTGCTTTATTGAGCAGTTTTCTTATTGTTCATCTTTTATGGACAGAGATTGATTACTATCCTGTTAGCAACAAATTTTCATAATTTATGTAGAACTGATTTTTTGTCTAGAGGAAATACACTCAATCCTATGAAAAGCTTTCCAATATGCCACATATACTAAGTGTTTTAGCATTCTCTCTCCTTCAGATTCTCCTTTATTTCATTATTTTTGTTATAGATTGATTTAATGAAAACTAAGCTCAAAATTCTATCTGAAATATCACTAGTGCAGAATAAGTGATTCTTGTATTTTAATGCATTCTTCCAAGGATGCAATAAACTACAAGAATCACTTATACAGTACATCCCTAATGAATCCCACAGTGCTTATCTCACAATAACTGGGCACACTGCTCAATTATCTGATGAGCTGTCTTTTTTTTTTTCCTGACAGAACCATGAGAACACTTCAGATCATGTCCTGCAGCATTATTGCTTGAATGGGTGAATGCACTGTCCATTCTGTTCCACTTCCATAATGTAATTTACCTCAATGAAAATTTTGTCACTATCAGACTCTAGTGTTTTAAGGTCTTCTGGTATTCTTAGAACTTCTTTGCAGTTTTCCACATTTCTACAACAGTTGTGTACTTTGCAAGGGTATTGCCCAGCTCCTCTTCCATTACTGAAAATAGTGGCATTGGCTCCTGACAGTAGTCAAGTTCTGGATAAATTCCTGGAGAATTCTTCTTTGACATGCCCATAATATGATAGTGAAATTCCTACATCACTTTAAAGAGTAATTGTCCAACTCCAACTAGCTCTGTTCCCATTAATGGCAATAACACCTAACCCAAAATTCTCCTCTTGATTAGGAAAATATTACAGGAAAATATTTTGTATCAAAAGCCATGCTAAATCATTAGACATGTTAAAGCATGTTTGTCTCTACACACTAGTCCATTTTCCCTGTCAGGGAAGGAATTCAGATAAGTCTGTTGTGTCAAAACTGTGTTAGCTTTTTATATCGCCATGTGTTCTGGTTTCAGGCAGATTTGGGAGAAACCCTCCCACGGGGTCCCCTCCCCTCCCCCAACTGGTTCGGGAAAAGACTTCCTGAGAGAGAAGTGGAAAAAACCTGTTTATTAAACAGGCAAAGCACTCCCAGCACAATACCTGATGACAAGAACTTTGTGCCGCTTACAGAGGGATAACAAACTTGGAAAAGAGAAGGTCTCCTCTTGAAGATGGTCACTGTGTTCCGTTGCTCCATCTCCGCTGGTACTGGGAGTGAAAAGGAGTTGTGCAGGGCTGGTCTTGGTGGGGTGGGTCCCCTGTGGAGGCCCCCAGTGCTTCCCCCAGGTCCTCAGTCCAGAGAGATTGGAACAGTTCCGAGGAAAGGAGAAAAAAGAAAACAAGGGAAAAAAAGGGGAAAAAAAGAAAACAAGGGAAAAAAAGGGGAAAAAAAGAAAACAAGGGAAAAAAAAGGGAAAAAAACCCCTCCAGCTATTCTACAGAGTCTAACTACACTAGCTCTAAACTAACTAACTCCCCAGGGGAAAAACAAAACAAAAAAACAAACCAGAGCTTCTTTCATCTTGAGGTGTTCCAACTCCCCTGCTTCAAGGTCACTGTGAGGAGCAGAGTTTTCCTGGGAAAAAACAAACCACGCTTTCCCCTTTGCACCCAACAGACGACTGGGGATAAACACATCACCCTAGGACACCATGCTATCTTCTAGATGTCTGATTGTAAATATTTTTTTAAAAATATTTCAGTGGACAAAAGTTAAGGTGACTCATCTATAATTCTCTGTCTTCATTTTATCTTTTAAAGGATAGATTCTACACTTATTCTGCCCATCTGGGACTTGCTGGTCTTCCACAAATTTTCAAATATAATTGGCTACGGCTCAGAAATTGCTTTGGCTAGTTCTCAGATGGATTTTGTAAAGCTTTGTTAACTTGAACACATTGAGCTTATTTGAACATTATTTAACTTGTCCTTCCCTTCTTTTGGCTTGAATGTCTACCTCTTCATTAAAATTAATTTTTAAAATTCTAGTCACAGTTAACCTTTCTAGTGAAGATTGAAGAAAAGAAACTCATCTTCAGCCTTACCTGTGACATTTGTTTTCCTTTTTCTACCTGGCAATGATGGTCTAAGTCCCTTTTTCACACTCTTCACTAACAGATTTTGGAAAGTCTTTGCAAACTTTCTTAGAGAGTAGTATTTTATTGTCCATATAGAGGATCAGGAGGGAGTTTTAAAAATTATATATTTGGGAGTCAGAGGGATTGTTTTGAAATGTATTGTTGAAAAGATTGACCACAAACTGAGGGGAATAACTTGGGTTAGTAATAAAAAGAGCACATCAGTTGCAATTAAAAAAGAACAGATTCATCTCACTGTGTTAAGTTTAAGCCTACAGTCACTTTGCATGTATTCTATTTTAAGTGGCTTGCTTTTTAAAATTTATTCTATGGTGATTGGTAATTACAGGTCTGGTATATGTAATGGCAGCTGGAAACTCTTCTCAGGCTGGTTATGTCTGAAAGGTAGTTTTCTCCAGCTGCATATTAACATATGATCTCTCATTAAATTGTACCAAAAAGGATAAACACTGCTGACACTTAAAAGGTCCTATATTTCTATATTCATTTAATATTCAGTGTAATAACAGTAATAAAAGTGTATTTGTGGGACATTCAACATCTTTTGTATAGGCTCTGTGTTGTAATTTACTGTTAATTAATGGACATATGGTAGAAAATCCATACTGAAATTATATTCTATATGCAAGATACAACCCTGAGACGTTTGGTCTTTTGGGCTGGATACTTATTACAGCAGTCATTGTAATGTAAATAAATTATTTTGGGGCCATGAAAAACCTGAGTGCATGAATATCAATAACAGGTGATTTAACTACCATAACATCTAGAATACGGCTGAAGAATATAAATACACTTACTGCTTCCTTGACTCAGATCTAAGGAACACAAAGCCCAGTGGATTCAGGACTGATATACATGTATCAGAACAAAAAATAAGAAGAAATTGAAAAGATCTCAGGAAGATTATGGAAGGGCCTTTAGTCTCTTGACAAATCTTATAGAGTTCAAATTTTAACTGAAATTCAGAATGTTTGGCCTTCAAAGAAAGAAAAATGTCTGAGGTATTACAGATTATCATGCTCCACTCTAGCACATTGGGCAGGATGGTAAATGTTTGAGGGTTTCAGACCTTCCAAAGAAATAATGTGACTGATCTAATAGTTGAACCAGATATTCCATGTTATGAAAGTGTCCACCTGGCTTTAGGTAGCTGCTAGAATTGTGAAGCCTGTTTTTAGGAGAGCAAGATAGCATATAAATAAGATTAAGATCCAGGGTAATTGGAGGAGCTGAAATGCTGTAGGGTACTCATTCCTTACATGGAGCAGCCTGACATGATGTGCACCCAGTGAAAGAACCTGAGGCACAATTTCCGTGCAGCCAGTAGGAACTTACTTTTCCCACATACCAGGATTTGTGTGACATCATTTAGAGACTCATACTGTGCTATTTTTCCATTTTCTTTTTTTACCTTTCATTAAATATATGCTGTTGTTTTAAAAGTTTGATGTTTTCAAATGCATACAATCATAATACACCTGGGCAGAGTTTGCACCTTTCCTTGCTGCCTCTGAAAGACCTCTGTCTGCAAATGTCTGTCAGAGGCACAGACATATGTCTAGCAGAGACCTGAACCCCACATCAGAAACTGATTCTCAGTCAATCTAGAACACATAAGTGGTCTCCAGCTAACTTGGAAATCAGCATTTAGCTTTCTGAAATGGTGCTGGATTATTAAATAACACAAAGGATACAAGTTTTCCAACCTGATGGAGATTTTCTTTCTATTTTGTTCATAAGGTATCATATATATTGCCTCTGTTGTGATTCAGACTAAATTCTGTTTGTCTACTTTATGAAGCAAATAATAATTTATTAGATTTTCAGCTTTTATTGGTACTTACCAATAAAACTTAAATTTCTGCTTTGTTCGTCCAGTACTCAGCGAGATATAACTGGTGATGTGTTTGTAGATTATAAATATATAATAACCCGGATACTTATTAGATAGCACAACCTTAATTTAATTCAAAGTTCAAGATCTATTGTGATTTAATAATTAGCTGAATTGGGATTCTGTGATTTATGATATCTATTCAGCCTCTAAACTGACTTAAAACCCCTTGCTTCACTGAGATCTGTGCATTGAGTAAAATAGTTGCCATTATTCCTGGGGAATAACAAAAAAAGCTCCCTGGTCATATATTCAAATATTTTAAACAATTGTTTCAAATAACTTTAACATTTGCATACAAATAAAAGTCTACAATCAAATATATTCTGTGGCTCTGAAAGCTTCTGTAATAAGGCTCCCAGAAAGGTGCTGTGGGTCTCAGCTGGAAGTCATGTTGTCTGACCTAGTGCCTTTCCTGAATCCTTTTCTTCCCGCAGACTTACTGCACCATCAGAGATTGTGCTCCTAAAGTATTATAAAAGCAACAGGCCATAGGGGCGGGCTCACACATTCAGAAAGAGCTATTTGGATAATTATAAAAAGTTGCTTGGACTAGGGTTAAACATTTTGTCTTTTAAAAGAATATTGATAGGTAAAAGAGCATTTGAGCAGAGTTTTTAGGAAGACAAATATTATAAGGTTACTGTATCATCTTAGGTTTTGTCAGCTAACAGAAACACTCTAAGCAAGATTTTTTTTACAGGTTTATTTGTTTGGTGCTTTTGGTTTTGTTTGTTGGTTTTGGTTTTGTTTGATTGTTCGTGGGGTTTTTATTTGTTTATATGTTGGGGTTTTTAATAAAAAAAGTTTAACCTGAAGAGAAAAATGCATAAGTATGATAACTACAAAATACTGAGCTCTGACTAGCTAAATAAAACCTATTTTTTTTTTCTTTCCTTACCAAGTCTAAGGAAATGGATAAACTTTGAACTAAAATTTTGGCCCAAGGAAGGAGAACAAATTTTTGAATGTCGGAGTCATGACTGTTCCTTCAGACATGTAGAGTAGAGTAGAGTAAGGCAGGAGAGAAATAACTTGGTGAGAGATCTACTCTGTCACATTTGGGGTTTATGAACACAAAGATTGTTGTGCTGTCACTTTCTTCCAGGGCTAGGTCTTACAGCATTTTGGGAAGGATGTTTTTTATGATTTAGAGATTCTCTGGATGCTGCGTTGGATGCTATAGATACAGGGATTAGGGGACAAGCTTGAATTGAGGAATTGTGATAGACTATAAAATGCTGGACTTGCAAAAATCATAAGAAATCATTATATACAGGCTTTTGGGCTGATGTAGAAACTTGAAACCTGTAGTGTTATTGCTAAAAACACTTATACTAGGTCTAAAGTCTGCCTGAAGTATTTGCATATGCTGTTCTTGGCGTATAGTCTAATATTTGTTTATGATCCTTCATATTTTCAATGATCAGTTATGCTTCTGGAAAATTAGAATTTATTTTCCTAATAGGTAAAACAGACATATTTCAAACAGGGTGTATTTTTAGGTTTGTCTGTCTTTGTCCAGAACTGCTGAGAGATAAATTTAATATTATATTAATTAATAATACTGCTTTCCGGAAGCTTTAATTGCAGGGTAGTTGGCTTGACAATTAATGCACTGTGAGTTTCCTATATGTGACATTTTCAGCTTATGTGTCTGCTCTACAAATGACTTGTTCCTTTGTTTTCATGCTTTGGGCTTGTGAAAAAAATTGTTTTACTGGATCTCAAAATTGTCACCAAGGAGTAGAGTTTAAAAACACTATTACCTCAGAGGAAGCAGCTGTTTATATTAGCTATGGTATAGCTGCTAAGAGCTTTGGGTTGTCATATGGCTAATTTATGAGTTGCACTGCTTAAAATACATGAATCAGGGTCCTATGATGTGCTCCTATTGATATAATGGCTTTGTAACTCATGTGGTGCTTGTAAGGAGAGTTTAGAAGTGTTGTTGTTTAGCCAGCTGCTGACCAGATGTATTATTGTCATTACCTTTGGCATAATGTTATAATTTAAAAGATCTAATTTCTTTGTCTTACAAATATCTTAGCTCCTTATAGTATGAGGAACTGCATTGATATTGGCATAGGGCGTTGATATCAACAGGACGAAGTATCTCCTTTCATTTTGCAGAATCCACCTTTTACAATGATTATCTGCTTTATCCCACACTCTTTTCTTCTAGCTAATTACCAGTCTGACCTCCCCTCAGAAACCTGCTCTTCTCCACTAGGAGCCAGCATCTTTGTTATTATAATCCAGTATGTCTGTAGCTGGAATAAATAAGAGAGTCATTCATTGATGGCATATAAACATTAAAAATGCTAAACCAACTGCTTTAAAATTTAAAGGAGTAATGATTCATTGAGATGCATTATTAATAAGCATAAATTATTGAGTTGGCTCACTAGTGCAGCCACAGTTTAAAGATGGGCTTGGGGTCTCTCAAGACTGGGTCCCATGTAGGAATGTGCTCTTCCAGCTGGCCAAGCAGCAATATTGTGTCAGCTGAGAGCAGAGATACCTGTGCCTGGCTGAAGAACAAGCAACAGGCATCAGACTGTGTGTGTTTGCAAGCTCACAGTGTACATGGGGAGCAAAGCATGAGAAAGGTTGTGCTTACTTTTGAAAAATTCAAAGAAGACAACTTAGAAATAGTAATTCTTTATTAATGGGAGTGAAATGAACACAAACCAATCTTTTCTGTGTCTGTGCTTCTGCGTCCTTGATTTGTCTTTTCCCTTTTTGCCATCTAAAGAATTTTATGTATTTACTTACTTAACTAGCCTCTTTTCCTTGATGCAATTGAGCACTGAGAAATGTACTGTTCTTCTACAGTGTTCTATGCATAAAACTAGTCCAAACTGTGCACTGCTTATGCAATTTCTCTGAAGACACAGTCTGGACTCTAAGGATGAAATTCTTCCCCAAATGAAGTCAGTCGGATTGCTTGTTCTAGTTGTGATGAAGTTGAAACTTTACCAAGAACTATTTCCTTTCAGAAGCAAGAACTTACAGATTCACAGGGTATTCTGAGGTGGAGGGGACCCACAAGAGTCATGGAGCCCAACTCTTATGTAACTAGCCCATACAGGGATTGAACCCACAACTTTGGTGTTATTAGCACCATTAGCATTATTAGCACCATTAAGACCATGCTCTGATGAACTGAGCTAAGAGTTGTTGAAAAGGGGTTCAACAAATCATGATTCAGGAGATTAATGGGCCTGATCTAAATGTCATATTTAGACATAATCTGTATAAAAGTAATGGAAGTTATACTTGGCTAAGGATAGGCTGACAATACAAAATTTCAAGTCATACCTTTTAAATATAACTGGTACAAAGACTATCGTACATTTTGTATCAAAACTGCCTACTTATTTTCCATATTAATTTGTAGTTCCTTTATTTATTAAAAAGAAAAAAAATAGAAAATAAACAGAGCAATAAATAACCATCAGAAATGCAAAAATATGTAATTGAAAGCACGGTTTCTTTGATGCCCTCAGAATGACTCTCACAAGGTGTGCCATTCTCTAAATTCATGGTGTGCTCCAGTCTTCCATTTTGCCCAGCTGTCAGACACAGCATCTAATAGCTGATTTTCAGAATAGAGAAAAGCTACCTTCATATGCATTTCAGGTTTCAGTAACTCCTCTGGAATCTCTGTTATGGACATGCATAGTTTTACAATAGTTAATGAAAGAAATCCAGTCTCATGTGCAGCATTCCATTATTATTTGCAAATAATTTAATTTCCACTAGCTACCAATTAATCATTATAAATTTACACTGATGCAACAGAATTTGACCTAAAATGCACATCAAGTTTTTTGGAGTTAGAGACAGATGTTTGGTTTTCTCTTTGACATATTACTGGAATCGTTTTGATGACGGAAAGATTATTGTGATGATGCATTTTGCTGCATGTCATACACATTAAAGCAGAATATAAGGTGCAATAGACTATATATTTCTCCTCCATATCACTTAGCTATGCATCTAGTAGTATTGAAAGCAGCAAATATTGATTATAAGTTAAAGGCAGTTAAAATAATGGACCTGTAGCTGGCAGAAACTGCCAAAAGATTCTTGGCACTGACAGCATTTACCACATAAGCAATGACTGTCAAATTTAATGGGCAACCATATTTGCCAGGAATAAGCACTTAATATTCACTCAATTCTATTTTAAAGAACACAATTTTTATAAAATTTGTGAGCAGACAAACTTCTAAAGGGAAAAGAAAGTATAACAAGCGCTCTAAGTACAACTGAAAGTGATTCAACGTAAAGGAATCACACAACTACCAGATTATAACATAGCATAAGAGAAGAGACACTGTGTTAGGCTACCTGTAATGGAAAGTCCTTGCTTTCTGCAGAAGTCTCAGGATATCAGTGTACACAGCCAAGGCAGCTTTTTTATTTTTGTTATGTCTGTACTTAAGCTAACCCTATCAAGCACGAGCCAAGGCTTTCAGCTGAGATTGCTGTCAGCACAGCTAATTGCGCAAGTAAAAGTGGTTTTGTCACAAGCCTTTGGGTGGCACATAGCTGAACTGCCTTGACATAAGCTGGAAAGAAAGTTTCTCTTCCAAGAACTGCAATTTTTTCTTACTTTTACTCTGATGTGACCCTTTGCCAGAGCCACTCATTACTCAGCCTGCATCCCCAGCTGCTAACCGGACCTCACTGCCTGTGCTAGCTAAAATGTGAAAGCAAGTCTAAGGTAATTTCTTAGTCTTTCTCCACCTCCACTCAAGATATGTGGGGTAGGGAAATTTATTGTGCCTTAAATGTCACTTTTTCATCCTGAGTTGCTGCCTGACTGTCAGTCAGGAGAGAGAAGGAAAGGAACAAACTGTACACCATTGCACCTCCTGAACATCATTGCATGTTTGCAAGACACAATGGGTCCCTACCAGGTCTTCAAAGAACAGAGCTCCTTAAATGATGACCTGCTGCTACAGCTCTAGAGCAAGGTCAAAGAGAGCTAAGCAGATAACTCACATAGTCTTGGGTTTGCTGCAATGAAGATATCAAAGTCTTAGGGAAAGAAGAAAGAACAGCAGTTTGTAAAAGCACTTCACTAGCACAGAGAGAGAAATAAAATAGAGGAAATGTCTATGCAAACAGCACTGGTTTTGAGGTATATTTAAATATATATTGTCTTATATTATTATAATTGTCATAATTATCTTGTATGATTATAATGTATTATTATATATTGTCTCATAATTAGTTATCTTTCTACTGTAGAAGAGGAGCTAGTGTCTTGTCTATTTTCCCTGTATATGGCAGTACATGTATATGAACAGTATAATTTTCAGAAATTTTTTGAGTCCTTTTGAACAGAGACCCAAGGTTTTACTGCTTCCATTCAACTACCCTAGAGGATGTATTTTTATGAAGTTTCGCAAGTATACCATCTTTTTACAGATACATCTTTTACATCTTTATACATCTTTTTGCATCTTCTCTTGCAAGACCAGTAACTCACATCTGGATTCTTCTTCAAGACTGAAATCTGCAGTGTTTCTTTACCACCTTATGAACCTGAATATACATAAACATAAATCTGTGTGACTGGGTATGATACATCCCAGAATCCTGAGGGAATTGTCTAATGCAGTTGCAAGCCATTTTCCATAATATTTGAAAATCCATAACAATCCATCCATAACAATTGGATGGAGTCCATGGAGATTGGAAAAAGGAAAAATATTGCACCCATTTCTAAAAAGAATAGAAAAGAGGACCCTTGAAACAATTAATGTGATGGCTGCATCTCTGTGCCTGGGAAGATAATGGGACAGATCCCCCTAGAAACTGTGCTGAGGCACATGGAAGACAAGGAGATTATTTGGGACAGCCAGAACAGCTTCACCAGGGGAAAGTCTTGCCTGACCAAGCCAGTGGCCTTCTATGATGGACTACATCATAGAACTAAGACTACATCAGTGGACAAGGGAATGGCTACAGGTGTCATCTATCTGGGAACTACAAAAGTCAAACACTTTTCTCTCTAAATTGGAAAGAGATGGATTTGATGGATGGGCAGTTTGGTGAATGAAGAATTTGTGAAATGGTCACATTCAGAGGGTGGTGGTCAATGGCTCAGAGTTGCAGTGGACATCGGTGATAAGCTGTGTGCCTCAGGGGTTTATATTAGAACAAGTGCTATTTAATGTCTTTATTAATAACATAGTTGAAGGGATTGAGTGTACCCTCAGTAAATTTGAACATGACACCAAGATGAGTGATGCAGCTGAGACACCTGAAGAATGTAATTCCATCCAGAGGGACCTGGACAAGCTCAAGAAAGCCAAGTGTCAGATGCTGCACCTGGGTAGGGGATATCCCAGATATGAGAGCAGGCCTGAGGAGATGAACTTAGGTGGTAAATGGTGGATGAAAGGCTGGGCATGAGCTGACAAGGTGTGCTTGCAATGCAGAAAGTGAACTGTCTCCTGGGCTGCAGCAGGCTGAGGCAGGATCTACCCCACCTGAATACTAGTGTGCCTGGCTCTGGAATCTTCAGCACAGGAAGAAGGTGGGCCTGCTGAAGCGAGACCAAAAAGGAAAGCTGTAAAGATGATCAGACGGCTGGAGCACCTCTTCAATGAGGAAACGTTGAGACAGTTAGGGCTGTTCAGCCTGGAGAAAGGAAGGCTTTGGGGTAACCTTATAGCATCTTCCAGTACCTAGATGTGGCTTATAAGAAAGCAGATTTTTGACAAGGACAAAAGATAATGATTTCAAACTAAAAGAAGGTAGATTTAGATATAGCTATTAGGGAGAAATTTTTTACTGTGAAGATAGTAAGGCATTGGAACTGGTTGCCCAGAGAAGTTGTGGATGTCCCATCTCTGGAAGTGTTTGGCACCAGGTAGGATGGAATTCTGAGTAACCTGGTCTGGTGGAAGGTGTACCTGCCCATGGCAAGGGGGTTGGAATGGGATGATCTTTAGGATCCCTTCCAAAACAAGACATTCTCTATCTCGGAGTCCTCAAATGAGGGAATTCAACACATGCTTCATTCTGCTTATTTATCCTCCTGTAGAATTTGGCTCCTTCATCCCTTTGTAAGGATCTGAAATCTATCTACTTAGAACAGTGCCTGCTCTGAGAAAACATTAAGTGATACTGGTTTCAATGTACTGTGAAGGAATTTGATGTTATTCATGATTCAATAATTGTGCTACCACACCTCTCTGAACTGGCTCCTGAGATTTAATTTAGTAACAAATGAGTTCATGTCTTAGCCCATAACTAACTAGGCCAAGTTACATGTATTTCTGTGCAAAAGCACCCTAAATCATTTGGGACAAAAAAGTGAGATTTTACTAAATCAGGCAGCCAATGTGTTACCATTTACTATTCATTATTGTTCCTTTTATCTATGTGAGAAACAATAAAAGAGAGTTCAGCTCTGCAGGAGCCAGCAAAATTAAAATATGATAACCGTCCAAAAGAAACAGAAAGATACAGACAGTCAAAGTCAATTCTGAATTCTTAGCCATAAAAGTTGAGAATAATTTTATCTAAGGCAGTGTTACAGCTACGAGGCCTGCGAGGCCTCCCTGGCAGTCAGTGGCCTAAGATAAAGAATGCTAAGTCATGATTAATGGACAAAAGAAACCCCTTTGCTGCCTTTGGACTCCCTCTTATCTCTCTGTAAGACCATAGGTCACTTTGTACCCCAACTCATTCTATTGGTCCACTTTTCAAAACCACCCTATATAAACCCCGAATTTTGCCCTGCTAAGACGGAAGAGCTGTCCCTGGACCCCTTCGCAGAGAATGCCAATAAAGACACCGCTGAGGAACTTCACACGGCTCTTCTCCTCTCTCTCCCTGTGTCTGCCGAGGCACCTTAGCAAGCAAAGAGCTGAAAATCACTAAGAGCTGAAATCACTAAGAGCTGCTTGCTAAGTTTGCCTGAGGCTGGACACCTCGGCCGAGGCATCGGGTTGAGCAGTTCTGAACGGCATCATTCTATCCAGCCCACCTACGGCTGTCGGGGTTGGACAGATCTTGAAGCTCCAGACCTCGATAAGTGGTGCACCGAACTGCGTGCTAAACACTTTCAGCACTTCAGAGAGTAGAATTCTTACTGCCACGGTTCGCTACTTCCTCGGAAGATCAGTGTCTTCGTTATAGCAGATGCTATCTGAAGAGGCGTCTGACGAACCTCCAAAACTACATCTGGGACCAGGTCCTGAGGAGTCAGACAACGGCAAGACCACCCACCAGCAGTCTTTTGACCCATATTCGGCTGAGGAAATAAGTATAAAACAGCCCTTTTTTGTGCACATTCTTTTTACTTTTGGGTCTTTTTTGGGATTTTCTTTTTTTTCTTTTTTTTTTCTCCTTCTACTGCTGGCAGGGGAAAGGGAACAAACACCAAGGGATTGAAAATTAGTAAATTAAAACGATCCCAGAATGAGAGAGAATTATATTTAGAAAACCTTTCCACCCTTATTTATCTAAATGCAATATCTCAAAAACTAACTTAAAAGACTTTATTAAGTGGTTAAAATCCCATTTCCCCGAAGTACATACAAACTCTGTTTCTTCAGATTCCTTTTGTGACGAAGTTGGGAGTAAAATATATATTTCTCAAATTAATCAGGATTTTTAAGCCACGCGTTTCTTACCAACACTCCATGCTAAAGCTGTGCAGGGTTCTCCTGCTGAAAACATTCCAACCTTATCTACCCTTTTAAATGATAATTGCCCTCTTCCTCCCTCTCAGCCCCCTCCGGGTTCAGACTTTCTCCCTGAAGTCGCTGTCCCACTCTCAGCCAACCGCCTGGGGACAGGGAACATGAAACCCACGCTGCCCCCACACACCCCCCCCAGCCCGTGCTGCCCCTCCCCAACCCCCTCTGTGCCGCTTCTCCCCACCCCTCCCGCACGGCCCCCCCCCCACACCCCCTGCGCTGCTTCTCCCCACCCCTCCCGCACGGCTCCCCCCCACACCCCCCCCACCACCCCCCCCCCCCCCCCCCAAACCCCCCGCGCTGCCTTTATCCACCCTGGCTAACTCCAGGGGCCCCGCAGCCGCCTCTCCGCCTGCACCGAACGTGATAACAAACACCAAGCAAACCCTACTCCACCTCCATCCCAAAGTGTCCACCAGTTCTGGCAACCCTGTTAACTTTTAATGTTAATGTATGTTTACTTCATTAAGTTGTGAATTCTATTCCATGATTCCCTCCCCTATTGTTCTGGGAGCAAGATAAGGGGTAGAACTTGCCGAATAGGCATGGATAGGCTTGGGGCTGCTGCCGCCTTTCCGCTACACCATATCCTTCTTCGTTATCCCTACTCCCTGTTCCTATTTTAAGGGTGGGTCGTTGCCAGCACCACACCGCGCAGAGTAGCCCAGGACGTCTGCAGTCTCTCTGGCTCCCTGTGACCCCCCCAATTCCCAGTTCCTATCCACTAGTCCTGACCAGAAAGACCTCGCTGGCTAGGATGCCTAACCCAAAATCCTCTGTCCTTTATACCTTTTATGCAATACCTTATCTTCTTTCCACTTCCCTCCAATCCCCATGGAATAGTTTTTACAATTGAGTGTTTTATGTTGTTTCTCCTAATTTAAGTGTGTGCTCATATTGCAGATTTCCCGTTTTCAGTTTTGGGAGTTTTGCCTGTTGAGTCACAAGGATAAATCCTACGAGAGGCAATTTTCAAACTGTCTCTTAAGAGCATGTGTTCCAGTGGCACTAGGCTACTGAAACAGGAAAACGCTGTTGGGTTTATGCTGTCCTTGGTTAGGCTTACCAAGAGTGACTGACAACCATGTTAGGAGAATGCCTGGGAGAGTATGAACAGTTTTTTGGTTTTGTTGTTGTTGTTGTTGTTGTTGTTGTAGTTGATGTTCCCTAACAAGGTAGTAGCAGAAGCTACAGGTTTTATTTTATTTTACAGCGAGGGCTAAAACCTAAACTGGGGGTGAAAGCCATAGCTGGGAAAAGCCAGTTGGGGGGCAAAAGAGGATGCTGCTGCTGGGCTCAGATCCAGGAAGGTGAGGATCTGAAGCCGCAGGGCTCAGGAAAAGCCAGCGCTGCAGCCTAAACCGGGGGCTGCAGTGGTCTAGAAAGCCGGTTGGAAGATGTTAGGTGCTTTGGGCCAGTCACGTCGAACAAGGCTAACCCCAAAACTTCTATATGAGCTTAGTGCCAAGAGCGAGAGCCTAAAAGCCACTAAGTTGGCTGCGGAAATGCACTCAGAGTGCCCCTAAATACCCCATTGGTTTACAGGGCCAAGAATCTAAATGCCAGTAGCTTGGCTGCGAGAAGACCTCTGAGTCGCCTCTTAAAGCACTAGCCCTTGTTTAGTTTCATAAACAGCTTCATTTTAAGTACCTATTTTGCGTTTCATTATTCATTTTAAAATCTGCAATATCGACCCACTTACCCCATTTGTTATAATTGTTTGTTTTGTTAAGTTACAATTACATATGTCAGTTGTTTGAATCAATTCCTGTTGCATTTTGCTTCTTGTCAACCCTACTTGTTTTCTTAATAATATAGTTTCGTTTTCTTCACCATCCTAAATATAAAGTCAATTTAGTCTATAATTAAAAGCTCAAAAGAAAAAGCAAAAAAAGTGTAGAAAAAGAACCAAAAAAACCCCTTGCAGTGCAACTGAAGGCCAGCAAGCAAGAGGTGAGCCACAAAAAGTAGACAGCGTGTTGCAACCAAGATGAACTGAGTAAAGAAGTTACTCACTGCCAGCTACAAAGTCAAAACCAGATATCACTCACCATCAAGTGCAAGTGTCAACTCAAATAGAACTGTTCACAATATGTTGAAAATATGTTGAAAAACTGAAAATACTCAGTTTTAAAGCATAATCTTCTCTCCAAATGTGTTTCCCAAACTGTGTAAATGTTATTATGTTTTAAACTATTAATTGTCATATTTAACCTCTGTGCTTATTTTGTGCTTTCATCTGCACCTTCTTTATTAACAGAAGAAGAGTGAGGTGTGGTGATTCATTTTTCTTAAATGATTTTTCTGTTCACCCCCAAAATGTACAAGTTGCAACTCCTCCCTAAGTTGTATGTGTTCTCCTCTCCTATCAGAAGCCCCATCCCTGTCAAGAGATGAAAATTATCTCCGTTGATGCTCTCCTTACTACTGCCTGGATGCTCTTCACCATACTGTATGCCTGTGGCTGGATTAGCCCACAGCCTAGCCATAATGTTTGGGTAACTTTAGCAAAAACATTAAAACAGGATAACATGTGCTTATCCATGAGCAATGTTGATAACCCACTTTCCACGTCTAGTAGGGATTCCTTTCATACCAGATGATTGGCCCCTCTAAAACTCAGAGCTTCTCCACACCACAGGTAAGAGACCCAATGGAGTAGACACTTGGGATGGGTGGACAAAAATGCTGCCTAACGCTCTAGAGGAACCTCAAGAATTGGACTTGCTGGGGTCCTCCAAAGCAGCATATTGTGTCAAATTTTACTTTAAATGTCCAAAAACTCCTGGCCAGACATTGATCAGACAAAAAACACATACAGAAAAGACATATCACCCATTAACAAAGCCTATAACTATGTGGATTGGTGCAATTACACCACTTGCGTACTATCTGTATCCTCTCTCCATCCCAAAGTATTACCTAAAGAAACGTTTCTGATCTGTGGTGACCGAGTATGGGCTGGGATCCTCTCACGTCTCCAGGGAGGTCCCTGAAGCCTTGGGAAACTTTCTACCCTCACGCTAAATATCACCTTGTTACATAATTGGAGAAAAGAAAGTGAGACAAATTGCCACAAAAGATTCTACACAGAATTTGATGAAAATTGCGATCCCAAATTATACAGTTGGAATAAACCAAAAAAGATTGCTGTCTCCCTATTCCTACCATGGGTAGCTAAAGCCCTTGGTGAAATAGATCACCTAGGGTGCTGGCTTAGTAAGCAAGCCAATGCCACATCTGCTGCCCTGAGCGATCTTTTAAAGGGTGAGGAAACCACAAGACATGCATCGCTTCAGAACCGAGCAGCGATCGACTTCCTGCTCCTCGCTCACGGTCACGGGAGCCAAGATTTTGAAGGGATGTGCTGTTTCAATCTCTCTTCACGCTCGGAATCCATCCACACAAACATCCAGAAATTGAAAGAACTTGTGAAGGACTTAAAAGTAGAAAAGAACCCAGACTGGGGTAATGACCTTTTTGGCCAATGGGGAATAACAGGATGGGTTGCATCCTTGGTTAAAGGGATTCTGTGGATTTTCCTTGTAATTGTCATTGGATTAGCTATGTTCTCATGCTTTGTCCATTGCTTTAAGAGAACTATTGGGAACGCTTTTTATTTAAATACAGAAAGTGGAATTGTTGCAGCTATGAGGCCTGCATGGCCTCCCTGGCGGTCAGTGGCCTAAGATAAAGAAATGCTAAGTCATGATTAATGGACAAAAGAAACCCCTTTGCTGCCTTTGGACTCCCTCTTATCTCTCTGTAAGACCATAGGTCACTTTGTACCCCAACTCATTCTATTGGTCCACTTTTCAAAACCACCCTATATAAACCCCGAATTTTGCCCTGCTAAGACGAAGAGCTGTCCCTGGACCCCTTCTCAGAGAATGCCAATAAAGATCTCTGAGGAACTTCACACGGCTCTTCTCCTCTCTCTCCCTGTGTCTGCCGAGGCACCTTAGCAAGCAAAGAGCTGAAAATCACTAAGAGCTGAGAATCACTAAGAGCTGAAATCACTAAGAGCTGCTTGCTAAGTTTGCCTGAGGCTGGACACCTCGGCCGAGGCATCGGGTTGAGCGGTTCCGAATGGCACCATTCTATCCGGCCCACCTACGGCTGTCGGGGTTGGACAGATCCTGAAGCTCCAGACCTTGATAAGGCAGCATCATGGAAACCTATTTAAACAATTTTCCCCAAGGTTTATTTGTACGCAAAAATATACTAAATACAAGGAGTATATGTTAAACGAAAATGTCTTAAACTGAAAGAGGTCTTGGAACTTGATCTATTAATAAAGAGAACAGACTGATTATTTTCCTTTAGTTTGAGCATGTGGAAAAACCTTTCATAGAGAATAAGCAATTCTATTCAAAACACTACAGTCTCATATAGCCATAGCAACCTTGAACTACACTCTAAATAAAAAGTTTGAATGGAATAAATGAATCCTGGGTAAAACTCTGCTAACCTCAATGGCTTTACAGTAAGGATAAATTTTAATTGATGTGTTTAGGAGGTATATGCTATGCAGATAATCAAAAAACAAATGAGAGGCAATTTTTTATAATTTATAAAATTTAAAAGAAAACTTGTTATGAACCTTACCATACCATACCTTATGATAACCACATTGTTAATAAAATATTTTTTCAGATATATTTCTTTTTTGTGCTATTTAGACTTTCCTTAAACAGTAACTGTATGTGTCCACGAAATGCAAAATATTGAAGTATAAGATGCCTCATGAGCATTACAGCTGACAGGTAAATGAGAACAAAAAGAGGCTACGCATACCAAATCAGATGACTGGTAATTCAATTATAAATACCTCCAGAAACCAGATAGTCACAATATAATAAAAGAGGCTTTATTTTAAATAAAAATGCATGTGGTTCTCCAAGGTATGGAGATGAGAACTGGGATAATGGACTTTAAATTTTATGCGGTCTTGTGAAATGTGAGCAGCTGTACTAGATCAGAGAAGAGAGTAGCTGACTTTAACACCTATAAGCTTAAGTTCAAGCAGCTACTTAGAAATGACTCTGTTTTAAGCACTTAGACTAAGTAACTACTCTAACTGCACAGTTGTCAGTCTTTGTTGCCCTGTCCTAGGTCTTCGTATCTGATGCTTTTCTAAAGCCACAAAAGTTTTTGGTTTTGATTGTCTAACAATATTCATCTGAAACCAAAAAAGAAGGTGCTGGCCTGCATGCTCTAATAAGAAAAAGTTAGATCCATTAAGGTGAATGTCTGGCTGAATATTTTTAACTTGGATTTTTTAAAACTGGTTTTCTTTTTTCCCTAAGTGTGGTTCCTGATTTTTGACAACTGAATAGGACCTTGACATTTGTGGCTGTACCAACATGTATCTTATGTAGCTATAGACAGATGCTGCCATTGCTGCCTGCGTGCCGTTCTAATGTAGGCTCCTCATAACACTATGACTGGCAAATGTGGGATTTGGAAGTGGATGAGAATTGATGTGAAATTGATAACACCCTAATAACTACAGGTACTTTAAGTAAGCTGTGGAGAAATTGGAGGGAGATTTACATACTGTCAGAAATTAAAGACTTGAAGGAGAATCCGAGGACAGTTTCTGACACAGACTCCTTGTGCAGTACAATTGCAATTTTGTAAATTGGCTGCTAACTAAAGACTTTTCAAATTAGAATTAGCACCTCTGAAATGACCAACATTTAGCTTTTTTCCTGTTCTCTGTTTCTCTTACAGTTCTTCCAGAAACTTGAAAGAATGGTCTAAGTGGATAGTGGGAAACTTTTTATATGTAAATTCCTGAGTGGAATATAATGTCTGATCTTTGGTCTTCTACCTTGAATATTGTGTGCAGTTTTGGTCACTGCAGTACAAGAAAGATACTAAGATTTTAGAGGAGGGCCATGAGGATGATGAAGAGCCTTGAGAGGAAACCAGATGAGGAGCAGCTGAGGTCACTTGGTCAGTTCAGCCTGGAGAAAAGGAGACTGAGAGGAGACCTCATTGCAGTCTGCAACTTCCTTGTGAGGGGAAGAGGAGAGGCAGGCACTGATCTGTTCTCTGTGGTGACCAATGACAGGACCAGAGGGAACCCTCCGTGTCAGGGAAGGTTTAGGTTGGATATTAGGAAAAGGTTTTTCACTCATTGGGTGGTTGAGCACTGGAACTGGCTCCCCAGGGAAGTGGTCACAGTACCAAACCTGACAGAGTTCAGTAAGAATAGAGAATGCTCTCAGGCATATGGTGTGACTCTTGGGGATGGTCCTTGTGAAGGGACGGGAATTGGATTAGATGATTGTTGTGGTTCCCTTCCAACTCAGCATATTCTCTGATTCTAAAAAGCAATTGAAATTCTGCAGTTTTAGCTGAAGGGTTTTTTTTAAGTTGGTTTGTCTGAAGAGTTCTGCTTCTTGAACTCCATCATTTCTGCCGCAACAGCCATGTGTGTCCGAAGCATGACTATATTGCCAGGCAGACCTCCAAAGGCTTGTATTTGATAGCTGGACTTCTAACCTGGCTATAATAAAGCAAACTGAATTTTTGCACTGTGGGATTTTGATCAGAGACTAGATACCCATTTTACAGCAGACCTTTGTGATTCTGAGGAAAACCAAGAGGTCTAATGATATCTTGAGCAGATTTTCTCCAGTACCTACTACTTGCCCAGTGAATTTTCTCTCCACAGTTGGCAAACTAACGTTTAGAGTCCCATGTCTGTTTTGAAAAATTTTGCAAAAACAGGCTGTGTGTATTGGGAAAGAAAAGGAATATTCATGTGATATTTGTGTGTTTCCAAAGCGATTACCAGAAGTCATTCAAGTTTCCTAGCATTTCTGTTGTGATCAGATAGCTGAACTAGATGGAATGTCTTTAGTGACAAATTCATATCAGGATTCTTATTTATTCTCACTTAATCTGGAGAAACCCTTCCCAGAATATAATTTGCAAGAAGCAAATCTACTGAAATCATATGTAGGTGAATCCTGCAGATGATTGTAGCAGCATGTCTTATGTTCTTTATATTTTATTGTTAATGTTTATAGATTTACATGTTAAAAATGGTTCAGTCCAAGTTCCCCCCTATGTTCCTTCCCCAGTGGTTCAGTTCCCACCTTTGGAAATCCCCTACCCTTGCTCTCCCTGGAGACAGTTTGTTGTCAATCATTTATTGCTCCCCTCCTAGAGTCTGTCACTCTCCGGGAGGCCTTTCCCCTCCTTCCAGAGAGTTTGGAGAGACTTGGTCCTGGATTGGGGCAGGCCTGGGAAATCCCCCACCCCCTAAATTTGATTTGCTGTATATGTTCCTCCCTCTTCATCCCCATTGGCCCTCTCCTCTGTAACCACTCCCATTCCTTGTCCCGCTTAAGCTAATGCACAAGCCTTGCTGACAGCTTCTGTCAGGAGCAGCAGCAGGGTGAGAATAAACTCGGCTCTATTGCACTCCCACAAAGCCTCCTTCGTGCTTCCTCGCCTCACTCAACAGCGCTCATGATGCCTTAGGCCTTACCCACCGGGGGAGAGTTGCTGGTCAGTCCTGTGACTCTCTAACCGAGGCTGGGACGGTTCCCTGCCAGGGCAGCTGGGCTAGCTGGGAAGCTGTGCCCCAGCAAGACAGGGAACACGCCTCAGATGATGACATGATTTATTCTCTGCTCTGATCCTATGTATGGGATTAGGATGATATTGCTGCTACAGCTAGGATTTCAAAAATGTCATTTTATAATAAGGGAAACTTCTTTCAATGCACTGCAACTATTCCAGGATAGGCAAGTTCTCTCTCCTATCCCTGTTTCCAGTTGTGTGAAAGGAGAACATTACACTCTGCCTTGTGTCTGAAGTTTCAGGCTTTAATATTTTCTATACTAATGGTCCAAATTTAGGGAGAAAACTGACATTTCACTGTGAATTTTAGCAGTTATTTGATTTGGCAGTGAGTGCTTAGCTTCTCAAACTCCATATATGGATTTCACCTGTGTAATTTTATAACCCTGCCTCCCCTAAACTAAACAAATTTCCTTCAGATATGCATTGGTAGAAATCAAACGTGAAACAGAATTACTTGTAAAGGCATATCATGTTATCTTCATCCATGTAATTTTTCAGAAGGATTATATCACTGTAGAGTTGTGTTCAAGTGGGCCAAGTTATTTGCAAAGAGATGAGATTAACAGCCTCCTTTGATGCCACATGTCCTTAAAGTTTATGAAACTATGAATGGATGGTCACAGGCTGTTTAGAGACTTTTTTAATGTTCACAACACAACATTAGATATTACAGCAACCAACTATATATTAAACTTGGTAGCATACTGTTTTGCAATCACATTTTAAACCCTTTGCAGCTTTTGTGTTAGCTTGGGAAAATTGTTTAGAAGTGTCAGCAATAAGCTTTCTCTGCATTGTTGTTTGATGGTGTTTGATGCACTGCATGACGCGCATGCTGGGCATGCAGTGTTTAGAAGCATGAAATGCAAGAATGTCAGACATTAAAATGTAGTAACATAAAATTGGTTTATGTTGCTGTGAACACATTTTCTTCATTAACGTAATTTCCAATGCTGGATGTTAACAGCTAAGGCAGAAAAATGCCCTTTGTCCCAAAAATGGCACTTTTTCATGGTAATATGATCAATTGAAACAGTGAGGTAGCAGCATTTTATTTGGACAGGATATTACATATTTAAGTCATAATGATATCACAGAATGATGGAAAAGCCTAATTTAGAAGGAACCCCTGGAGATAATCTCGATGAACCTTCTCTTGAAGGCCTGGCTTCAAATGAGGTTATCCAGGTCCCTGTAAAATGGGGTATTGAAATTATCCAGTAGGGCAGATTTCCTCTTTTTGAAAAACCTACTTCAATATCCACCTGTTCTCATGGTGTGGAGGTCTATTAAAATATCAAGACAGAATTTCCCCTGAAAAAACTTCTGCTTGTTACCTATCCTTCCAATGTGTGTCCATGTGAAGAGAGTACATCTGGATTCTCTACAAAGCACTGAAAGGCTGTTAATTAGATTCCTCTTGAGACATCTCTCTTCTATGATGAACAAACCAAATTTCTTCCACTATTCTTCATATGTCAGGTCCTATAACCCCCCCATCATCTTGGTGATCCTCTGCTGGATTCTATCCAACTTATTAGTTTCTCTCTGGACATAGCTTTCCACTGTAGCCTAACGATTGTAAATTAAATTGAAATAATCACATCCTTTGGTCTGCAGTTTAGTTCCTCTAATGATGCACCCCTTAGCCTGATTTCCTTTCTCTGTGCAAGTTTTCTTACATCCTCATAGAGCTTTGATTAAATGACATGCCTGGAGCCCAAGATAGATCTTAGGACATATTATATTGTAGAATTACAAAGTTACATTGGATTTGTGTGAATTTGTGTCAGGAAATTTGATACAGAGTCTGTATCAAACCAGTATATCTTACAGCTTGCTGATTGATTTGCTGCACTGTTCCCCTTTCCTCTCTAGGTGACAAAGTGCCAGCTCATCCATAAGCTTTTGAAAAACAGTAGCTTGACCATCATCTAGAAAAGAAAAAAAATTAAGAACTAATAAATATCTGTGCACATATATGTCTGCATAGTATTTGTGAATAACCAAAAGCTCTTGGTAGATCCAATTTCAGATTTTCATCTTCCGTATTTGTAGGAGAATTTTGTGTTTAACCACAGAAAAAAAAAAACAAAAAAGAAGAAAACCCCACCCAACCAAACAAAAAACAGAATGGAAAACAATTCATTGAATCAATTAAAATGATGAATACTTTCAAGAAAATACTGACCTGCATGCAACTGTACTGAAAGCAGAAATAATGACTATTTATTGAGTGATTATATACTGAGTAAATTAGTAATTTTAAACTATTTACTCAGTCTAATTTTCAAAAGTCATGGGGGGTCTGAAAAACATTAATCTATTCTCTTTTTGTGAGACATGGATCCCAGAATACGCATTGTTTAGATTATCCTTTGACATTCCTATCTTTTGTTTTTTCTATGTTACCTACTCACCAGGCCTTCATAACTTTTAAGAAGGGCATTCCACCATGCTGCGTGGGGTATGATCCCCTTAAGTTCTTACAGAATTAGAAAGCCTAAGATTGGTAAAGCAATTTATCTCAAATATTTATAGAGTATTTGTCTACCATTAAGAAGCAATACATCTTGAAGGTTCCAAAAATTTATTAGCATGCAATCATGGTCACTCTTTTTCTTATGCAGAGCTGTTAGAGTATGGCTGGCTTTCAAGGGAAAAATGAGGGAATTAGTACCCAAAACTCCGCTTTCTCCATCAAGAGTAAGAAGGAGTATATAGAAGGAGTTAAGTCTTGTTAGGAAATGAAAAACTCACAGCATTTAGCCAAACATTAACAAAAATTCCTTCCTACCATCTGTATGTTAAAAAACTTTGTATATTAATGTAAACAAATATTTTTGCACAACATCTGTACTATGACCTACATAGTATTTTTAAGGAAAAAACCTACAAATGAATTTTTTCCCCTTGAAATTTAGAACCAGCAAGTTTTTTTCTGTATTGAAAATACCTCCAGTGTGTGAGATGAGTTATTTTTGTTAGCAAAATACACTCAGAGAAGAAATCAATACACTGAGCTCACCATCTAAAGTTTTAATGATATTTAAGATATTAAGTAGTAACAGATGCACCTTAAAAAATTAATTGTTCACATCAGTCATATTAACCTCACTGTTTATATTTGCCAATGAAAGAACTTGTTAGAAGTAAAGGCAAGTAAAATCAAGGAGAAGATAAACTTAAGCCTGTGAAGGAGAATCTTACATGGCTCCCGAACACCTGAAACAAATCCAGTCTTTTTTCCTTTGCCTGGCATACACATTTTTCTTTTAATCCCCAGCAACTTGTTCTATCAAATCTGGGACATTTGGTCTATTTCTCACCTAATAGGTCTTTCTGCTCTCTGGCCTCTCATGTCTCACCTGTATTCTTGGAAATTATGCTTCCTCACCCAAAATTTGTTATTTGTCCATTGTCAGTACACCTTGGCTCCTGCTCTTTTTCTCTTTTTTTTTATTTTTCCCTCTCCAGCGAGTCTCTGTTACCTCTCAGAAGCCTCAGTTTTTCTTCAGCCTCCAGGGCTGACTGCCTGTCTTCCATTAGGCTTCATGCACTACCCAGTCTCACTCTCATTTCCACTGTGCAGGAGCTGGTCACCAAGAGGACCTGGCTGTAAAGATCCAGGGGCTGGGGAGGGAAGTAGTATTAACGTAATTCATCTGGTGGGGAGCTGGAGAAGGCTTTGTCTTTCTCTGTACATTTTCACTAGCAGCAAATTTGACCCTCAGCCTTAGGCTAACTTGCAAAGTAACTTTATTTCACAAGGAAAAAAATTCAACACCAGAAGGATTAATTGTATTAATTTATCACTGACATAATTTGTCCCTTTAATTATTATTTGTCAAATATAAATATAAATATAAATATAAATATAAATATAAATATAAATATAAATATAAATATAAACATAAATCTACATAAATATACAGTGCTTCTCTTTGGTGCTCCAGGACTCCAGGAACTTGGTATTTTGGAAAATATTGTTTTGAAAACACCCAAAGGGACCGTGAATATGCTGTGCCCTTTCAGAGCAGGTTGTTCTATCTGCATGAGCTTGTGGAAATGCCAGCATTAACATCTCTATGCATCACAATTTATCCATTTGGAAGATCAAGATAATAAAAAATGCCTCCTAGGTGGGTAGTGAGACTGGGTACAAGTTTCAGGCTTGTAAAATAAATTATGTTTAAAAAACCCTACAAAATCAAACCAAACTCTATACAATAAATCTCACCTGACTCCTTTGCATTTTGGAAATAAATCAACATTATAATTGATTTTTTTTTTTTTACAGAAAAACCTAGAAATGTGTTGGATATCTGACATCATAAATGAAGTTGTAGAATGAAGAATTGACCTCTGAGGTCAAAGTTCATCCCACAAACTATCTGAAATAGCATTTTTATACACCCTCGTTTTATACAACCTCATCTTATTGTATAGAATACAACCTAACATTATAAAAAAGTAGCTAAAAATTGTCTAGAACCTGTAAGAAGTAAGATCAACTTTTTCGTAGCTTTTTTAGTTTCTGTTTCATTTTTTTCTCTGACAAAATGCTCAGAGATCACTGCAGGATGAAGAGCCACATTCTCTTGTTTTATCTCTGAAAAAAAGTTTAAAAATCACTCTCTTCCACAGCACTTCCACTTAAATAACAAGATGAATTCTGATTTCTTGTCATGTTTTCATGCAATTCTTTACATAAGAATTGTTCTTAGCACTTCCAAAGTGGATTCACCCATGTTACAGACAACATTATGGCAATTATCATGACTCAAAAATTGATGTCATTATTTGTTTTTCCGTCTATTCATATAGATTAAATATAACAGTTTCTACACAAAGTCAGTGAGAAATACTCTGATGTTTCCAAGGCACAAGGCTGCATATTTCATAGTAGTCAAAATAAAATGGTTATCTTCATTTCCATTGTATTAAAATGTTTGTGCATGCTAAGAACATTCAGAATAGTAAAAGAACTTTGGTATCATAGAAAGTAGAAACCATATGTTAGTAGACTACACTGTGATAGAGTTTCCTTGGTAACTCAAGAATTCATACAAGACTAACATGACAAAAAGTGAGTGGACTTTAAATCCCTATTTTGTGGCAATTGTATTTCAGTGCCCTTCTGGATGAATTTAAATGGATTTCAATCTAGATGAATGAAACAAATGAAAACTGAAAGAACATTTTGGAGGATGAGATTCAGGAAAATGGAAAAACTTCCTTGGATTTGGGATTGTTAATTCTTGATGTGGTGTGGTGGAATTCCCTTTCATGACTCACAGCAATAGTCAGTGTTGTAATGAGGAACAGTTCCTCCTTCAGGATTTCTTTCCTCTACTTGTCAGAAAGTCTAGCCTGCAAGCATTTAAAGGCTTTTATCTAATTTAATCAATCTAAAATTCATTTTATGGTATTTTATTGCTCTTGAATAGAAAACATTACCCTGGCATATTAGATATCTGGTTTTAAAAAACCCAATATAATTTTAACAATCTGCAAATTGCAAAACAATAAGAAACTTCTTTTGTTATTTTGGTAGTAAATTAGAGAAGTATAGTGAGAGGTAGTGAGTAAAGAGTCAAATAAAGGGGTTTTCTTAGCTTAAGCTAATGAGAAATGTTTCTTAAGTATTGTCTTTGCTTGTTTTTACAAGCCATCAGGTTCCAGGTTTCTCTCTGAACTGATAGGGAGGTCAGATCCTGCAGAGAGATTGTGTGGTGTTTGCTTGTTAGTGAGCAACTACCCCATGATACTTCCAGTAAGTCTGAGATTGCCTTTTTTAGTGCTGAGTCCATTGTGTCTGTGTGATGAAAAATGTGATGAAAATTAAATCTACCTCTCAAAATTTAAGAATTTAAATACAATTTTAAATACAGAATGCTAAAAATGAGAATATAAAGGGTTAGTGAAAGTGCACAGAAACCTATTGTCAATGAATTTTGCTTATTTTGCAAACATTATAGAGAAATAGAATTAGAACAGTGAACTCACAGGACAATTCAGGTTGAAAGAAACTCTGGAGATCATTTAGTCCAACCTACCTCTCAAAGCAGGGAGAGCTTTTGTCAGATCTGGCTGTTCAGTCATATTCAAATGACTTCTGGAAACCTTCTGGAATGGAGACTGTAAATCCTCTTGGGACAAACAATTACTGCATTTTATCACCCTCATGTAAATAGATTTATCTTTATAGGCAACTGAAATTCTCTTTGTTGGAACTTTTGTCTGTTGCTTCTTGTCCTATTGTCCACCAGGAGTTTCATATCCTTTTCTTTTGAGGTGTTTTCCAGTCAATCAATTCTCAAAGTTACCCTGATGTCAGTAATGACACTTCCCAGGACTTCTAGATCTTGAGATACTCATGTAGAAAAATGGTTAATTTCCGCCTCTCAAAGAACACATAGAATGTCATTACCATTTTATTCTATTTGTGTTTGGAACATGAATTTCTGAGAGAACAGTAAGGAGATAGAGAGGTGAAATATATGTGGAACATATAGAACAGGTATCACAGCAAGTCATTACTACTACGTGAAGAATGCTTTTATGTGCCTTGGAAGGACATTGCCAAGTAATTTTCACAAATATACTACACGTTTTATTGTTATTTTTGGCAGCATAAAACATTAACATACAGCCAGACAAAAGGTCTTAGATTCTTAATTGCAAGCATTGCATTGCAAATGATAAATGAAAGAACTTTCTCCTAAATTGCTTGTAATACTCTCTCAAAGTCTGAAATTCACTCTCAGCTCAAGACTCTCTTGGTCTCTAGTGAGCCTTGTCTGTATGTTTGATTGTTTGGGGTTTTTTTTCACATAGTAAATTTTTGTTGTCTAATTCCTAATAAATCTTTTTTTATGATATAGACTACCTAGTAACAGCAACTTTTACAGCCTTTTATTTTAACACTCAGTTATTTTACAGTTAATTGTCCAATTGACCTCTAAGGGGTTCACAATATCCTTTTTCATGCACTGCTACTTCATTCAGTCTTTTATAACTGGAAAATCAATATACAGTTATATTGCTGAAAGATCTGAAGGATGTGCACAAAGTGTTGTTGCCTATCTGCATGCAACATTTTAGAGCAACTGTTAGAGATCTTTGTAGCAGAATTTCTTAGGAAAGAAGGGCATGAGGCATTTTGGGATTAGGTATGAGCTATTCTGAGCTAGGCCTCAGATTTGGGCCTGTTTAGTAGCAGATAAACCTGTGGCACAGTAAGAAATTAGATTGAGGTGTGTTTAATCATTTTATAGTATAGTTATAACAATTTTATGGTAGCTGCCTTAAGGCTGAGATTTTTTGCATTCTTTTCTGTCTGAATACCAATTAGAGAGCACCTGTAACTGTAAACTATCTGAAACTGTATTTAACCCACCATCTTGAGACAGTAAAGGAGAACGCATGATATAACCATATTGGTTCAGAGCTTGCGTTGCTCTGTCCAGTCTCCCATGTAATTTCAGTCCCCTGGCTTCAGATCTTATTTTTTCATTTTTTTCCCCTTAACACAGAATGCTTAAAATAAAATGATTAATGAGTGCACTGTTGTTACAGATGCATAGAGAATCACTTGCTATTTCTTAACTTCTCATTCAGTGTATTGAGATATTGGCATATTCTTATTCCAGAAGATTGATGTTTATTTCTTAAAATGTTCAGAACCAAGAGGCTTTGAACGGGAATGCTGTCATATGTATTTATTGACCTATGGTATTTACATTTCTTTAGTCTTCTAAACTCTGTTCAAATGGTCACTTTTGTGATGAACTGACTCTCTTAATTAGCATTTTGACAAAAGACAGTAAACAAGTGTGTCTAACATTGAAACCTGCATGTCCCACACTGTTGAGGTTCCCAGCACACTCATTAGATGTATTTTGGACCACTCTCACTAGATCTTTCAAAAACAAGTCCCAAGAATAGGCACCTTGATTCCTGATATATGTCACGTGGATGAAATGGCACCAAACCTGGGAATTAATACTTATCTCCTAGTTTTACAGGGTATTCTCTGCTCAGGATGCTGTGCTGGTTTTGGATGAAATAGTGTTAATTTTCTCCACAGTGGTTAGCATGAGGCTGTGTTCTGCGTTTCTCCTGAAAACAGTGTTGATTCCACAGGGATGTTTTCATTACCCTTGAGTGGTGCTTACACATCCACAAGGTTTTTCTGCTTCCTATACTGCCCTACCAATGAGAAGGCTTGGGGTGCACAAGGGCTTGAGAGAGGACACGGGCAGGACAAAGCTGGGGGAAGAAGAAGGAGGGGGAGGCAGATTTGGAGTCAAGATATTTGCCTTCCCAAGTCACCATTACGCATGGTGGAGCCCTGCTTTCCTGAAGATGGCTGAACCCCTGCCTGCCCATGGGAAGAGGGGAATGAAATCTTTGTCCTGTTTTGCTAGCACATGCAGCTGTTGCTTTACCTATTATAATTGTCTTTATCTCAGCCTATGAGTTTTCCCACTTTTATCCTCCTGACTGTCTTCCCATTGTATGGGGGCTAAATAAGTGAGCAGCAGTGTGACATTCAGCTGTAAGCTGGGGTTAAAACATCACATGACACTCAGAGACAAATGCAATGCTGCAAGCAATGGTTATTAAATTAACTTGGGGATTAGCCCCTGGCAGAGGGGACAGGAGACAGTCTCTGCCAAATGACTTGTGGCTAAAATCTCTTCCTTTCTTTTGTCTTGTAGTCTAGATGCATAACTAAACTATATTCTCTGGCCTCGTAGATGACTTTCATGTTATCACATCCTTACATATTGCAAAATCATTAGTATAATTAATAATGCAATGTCAGTAATATGATTTATTGCATCCATGTTGTCTGCCTGGAGAAAAGGATTCTTGAAAGTCAAAGTTTATGGTGAATCACCTACTGAAGCCACATTTGACTTCAGTTGTGGAAATAAATTTATTGCACATAACCTGAATTAAAATATATTTTAGCCTATCTTTTCATTGCAAACCTTAGCATAGTGCTGTATTTTACAGTTTTTACAGCCTATTTCCAGATCATAACTTCCAAGTTGCTTTCCCTATGTGGCCTTTTTATTTTTTTAGCTAGACAAGTTACAGTAGAAGCATGTAGTCCTAGACATTCTTCCTCATGAGACACAGATACACTAAGCTTCAAATTTCAACAGTTTTGCAGAGATACTTTTCAGTGGTTTTAACTCTGAATTTGGGTTCATAATGCAATGTCTTAATGGAACATAACTACCAAATTCTGCAAACTTTTTGTTTCATTTTTTTTTTCTTTTATTACTAGGTATCACAAGATTCCATTCGTCTGGCGTAATACATAGTAAATGAACAGAGTCAGAAATTATAGTAATTTTTTTATTTTCTTGTAGTGTTCTAAACCCTCTTTCATAAATAGGTCAATGGTGTTAAGAATTTTATCTTTGTATTAAGATTCGATGTTTTCTAATGTTAATTTGTCTAATATAAATAAACCCATTTATATCCAAAATAATTTGTTCTTAATCACTGGAGACTTGCTAGACTTTCTCATTGTCTTGCACCCTTCATGAGCTACAAAGCTTGTTTGCCATTGGCTATTTTTAACCACACACTCCTTTTCACATTCTTTTTCTAGTCTTCTTTTCTTACTTTTAGATGCATGTCTAACATTATTTCATGCAGTTTTTAATGGATAAACTACTGATTATTTCTGTACCTGAAATACCATTACCAGTTTGGTAGCTGAAAATACCATTACCAGTTTCCCCAGTCCCCTGGATGAGCAATCTTTTGGTATTTCTTCTCTTTCAGAATAAATTATTTAAAAAATCTAATTCTTTTTTACTAGGCACCTCCATGCACCACATATTCAGTGGCTACATATTCAGAAGCTGTATATTGTTCCCTTCTTGAGCTTTTGCTTCATAAACACATCTAAGTTTTTCTATACTAACACTTGAGAAAGTTACTTAAAAAATCTGAGCCTTTATTGGGTTTTAGAGTCAAAGATTTTACTCTGGTTACATAAAAACAAGGAAGAAATCAAGAGAACTGGGACAAAATGTAAAGTCAATGTCAACAAACATAATTGCATACACTAAATATATTCTAGACTACTGGACTAAATTACTACAATTTACTTATGTTAATAAAAAGTTGTTATTTTACTGTTGAAAATAATGTTTAGAAAGAGGAGAAACTATTTTTCCAGTCATTGCTTTGGCACACAGTGTATTTACTATATTTAATTGTTTGTTAAAGTAATATTTACTTTATAGTTTCGCCAAAGACATAGTGCTGTTAAATATTAATGCTTCTGGTGCTAGTGTTGAGCAAGATTAATGTATTACTTGAGCTAAAAATCTGAGACTTATAATAAACACAGGAAGTGAAAACATCACAGCTTACTTGATAATAAATAATTTAAAACTATTTGTAGGTAAAAAAGTAATTGCTTTTATTACTTCATTAGTATAAAACTATGAATCATTTAAGTGAGGTTGGAAAGGGCTTCAGCAAGTCAGTCCCCTGCTCAAAAGAAGACTAAAGTTAGGTTAGATTGATAAGGGATTGATGCTATGTCCAGGATTGTGTAATCTTGAGTTAGTTATAGAATGTCTACACTAGGTTATTTTATGATTGTGTCCCATTTTTTTCTCCAAAGTCCAGATACTCACCTATTTGTTGAAGCAATTAATACACTTTTATGAAGGCCTTTTGAAAATATATTACCTTCCTCTTTTGTCTTTGGCAATTCTTAGTGTGCTGATGCCAAACATTTAAGCAGTTAATTAAGTCTCAAAAAAAAAAAAGGTATCAAAAATCACAAGATTTCAAACCAATAGAAATTAATTTTAAAATTGTTTGGTAGGATTTTTACAGTAAGATATATTTCAACATTAAAAATAAAAATAAATGAAGGATGGTTTTCATCTACAAAATCTGTTAAAAGCCTTAGTATAAAAAAAGCACTGAATTACAAGTTATTTACTGCTAACAGAACAGAAGCAGATTTGGAATTTGGACACTGTGGCATTTGTCTATCACTAGTTATATCTCTAGAACTTTTGCTCCACAGTTTTAGAAACTTTCCTCCCAATGTATTTATCCTTCTTGAAAAGATAAAATCAGGCAAAACGGTCTTTCATTTATTTTTATTTTTGGTGTTGGAATATATCCACACTGAGAACTGCCAAAGAAAACAAACGAAAAATGAATTTTTACTCTAGTTTTGTATTAAAATACTTAATAGATTTTTTTTTTTTAATTCATTGAGGAAAATTACAAGAAAAACGTATTTAGCAGGAAGTCCTCTCAGGTAAATGAAAACTTAATAAACATCAATTTTTCAGTTGAAAACTTTTCTCAAACCTCATAATAACAGCAAATTTTAAAACAATTTTTATTTGGCAAGTCTTTACACTTTCTGACACTATCTGAAAAACCTTTTTTGTCGTGAGTTTTACCATTCAATTTAATTATTATAGTAAGTATTTTTGTTCCCACAACAGTAACTAAGTTGTAAAAGTTTGCTCATCCCATACTAGAGACTAGGTCAGGGTCAGATCATTCCTCAACCTTTGGCTTAAGTCCAAGCCAGAAACACTCTTAATGGTCAACAGTCTGTGAGAAGAAGATGCAAGAACGGGTCTTCTATTTCAGCCTAACATTTACCTGAAAATATATTATTTTTCATTCTCTGTCAAGGAAGGTGGATTCAGGTACTACATAAGCTCAGTAACAAAACACTGTGAAAGTTAAGGGAAAGTAAAACAAGTAAAATGTTGCCCATTGAGTACATTCATACTTCAAATGTGTCTGTACATTTTTTTAAAGAAGAGATAACAAAATTAGCTTAATATTTGAAAGAATGGGTTCTTCCTTGGTTACAATCTATACATTCTTATTTAATATTTCCTTATGGTTGTACGTAATGTTATTTCAAACTCATGGACATATTGCAACAGATGATAATGGAAATTCATTCAGACTTATGTAGAAAATAAACAGAAAGCCATTAGCATGGGCAAAACTTCTAAAACTGAGTTTTAATGGTTTGTGTTCTATTTAAAAGAAAAGCAAATTTAATAATTACAAGACTATCCACTAGACCAAACACAAAGAACACTGAAATCCAAGGGAGGTAATATTTAAACAAAGAAGTCACAGATCTACCAAAGAATGCTGAAAAACAGTATTACATAATGCCATCTTGTGGATGCTTTTTAGACCTCTTAAGGAAAGGATAAAGTTAGGCAAAGCACAGATTCCACATCATTAGTTTGCAGAGCCTTTAAAGGTTTCCAAAGAGTATAAGTAGTACGTTTAAATAAAGTTAAGGTTAATTTTTGTTTGAGAGATCAAGGCAGATCTCTCAAACAATTAATCATTTTGAAAATAGAAAAACTGAGGCTGAGTGATTTCCATTGTGTTAATAATTAAAAAAAACCCAAACACAAACAAAAAACTAACAACTCGTAGCATGACTCAGATGCCAGGTTTCCACAAAAGCCATCATTGTTATTGCTGAAAACTTAATTTCAATCCATGAAATACACATTTTGAGGATGCTAAAATGCCTTCCTGAAACAGAAGTTATCAGTTATAAAGGTTAACAATTAACAAAATAACAAACATAATACACATAAATACAAAATATATATATTTCAGAAGTACTCAAACTACATTATTTTGAAACTACTTTTTTTGCCTTTTCCATGAAGATAAGAGATTTGGGGCCTTTCAACCCAAAGAAGAGAAGGCTCTAGAGAGACCATACAGCAGCCTTTGAAGATAGCTACAGGAAAGCTGGAGAGGGACTTCTGACAAGAGCATGTAATGATAAGAAAAGTGAGAATGGCTTTAAGCTGAAAGAGGGCAGTTAAACTGAAACATTAGATATTAGGAAGAAATTCTTTAGAGTGAGGGTGGTGAAACACTAAAATTAGGTTTTCCAGAGAAACTATGAGTGCCTCATCCCTGGAATTGTTAAAGGATGGATCCATGAGCAATCTGTTTTAGTGGAAGATGTTCCTGTCCATGGCAGTGGGATAGGAATTAGATGATCTTTATGGGACCTTCCAACTGGAACCATGATACAACTCTATCATTTTGTCATTATAGAGTAATCAACTTCTCAAATGACTTCTGATTTAGGCATATAATTATTTCTATCTGAAAAAGAAGACCCATGAGGTACCTACAGCATAAGAAAAATCACCTCTGGTCAAAGAGTATTAGAAAGAAAAAGACAGAAATAGCATTTAAATATTGAGTATTTAATTTTTTTTTCACTCCAGGGACACATCATCTACACTGTACTGCTAAACCTTTGAAGAATCACCTGTAACTGTGAAAATTAAATGTTGTAGAGCTGCAAACCTGATCATCTGCAGACAAAAGAAAGAAACCTCAAAATAAATTTATTTTATGGGCACTACACATTTTTATTTAATTACTGTAACGTTTGCCATGGAAAACTGATCATCCAAGTGACATAGGTCAATATGGTTGAAGGTGTCTTCAAAAGTTGAATGGAATTTAGGAAATTTACTTTGAAGGAAAGTAAATGTATATGGAGCAGCAAACCCAGTCTTGGTTTGTCTATACATTATTGAACTTGTTTAGGTTTCAGTCTTTCTTTTCACACAAGGCAGTTATGGAGCCAATTCAGTGAAATAGACTAAGAAAATAGTACAGCCAGATATTTTTTTCCCCTATAAAATAAGGCTGACTGGGAGCTCACATAGACCACAGCCCTGTTGTCTAAGATCATCCCCACCAACTGTCTTGGCCATCTGATCCAGGCCTTTGTCTCTACAGTGAAACTATTTTTCCTGACATATATTCTGTTTCCTGTTTTAGGTTTATTTCAGTGTTACTGATGGATAAAGAGAAAAGACTATTAACTTTGCAGCAGTCTTTTATTACCCTTTTCTTCCCTAATCCAACAATTGCAACTCTTTCAACCTTTTCAGAGGTACTATGTCTTCAAAATGTCTCCTCTTACTTGTTGTTCTCCTAAGTCACAAGTTGGTTATCAGCCTGCTTGAAAATTAATTTCTGCATAAATAACATCTTACTTGGGTTGTCCATAGTAAGAGACCAGCCCACCAGTCCCTGCATGAATTTGCGCAAGATATTGAAAATGAACAGTGAAAATGAATTTTTGACTTAGATTTATCTGGGCTAATAAAAAGAAAAAACAAATTTCATAGCAAACAAAAAAGAAACCATAAGACTACCAGCTTGTGGAATTGGTATTATCTAGGAAGTCAGACAATAAATAGGGGATTGGGTAGCAGAAGAGCCCACATAAGGTAAAAAGATTTATTTTTATAGACATAAGGGAAAAATTATAAAAATTTATTCAGGATGTTTCCAAAACCAAAAAGAAAATAGTGTACTTTTTCTTTTTCCTTTCCTTTCCTTTCCTTCCTTTCCTTTCCTTTCCTTCCTTTCCTTTCCTTTCCTTTCCTTTCCTTTCCTTTCCTTTCCTTTCCTTTCCTTTCCTTTCCTTTCCTTTCCTTTCCTTTCCTTTCCTTTCCTTTCCTTTCCTTTCCTTTCCTTTCCTTTCCTTTCCCCTTTCCTTTCCTTTCCTTTCCTTTCCTTTCCTTTCCTTTCCTTTCCTTTCCTTTCCTTTCCTTTCCTTTCCTTTCCTTTCCTTTCCTTTCCTTTCCTTTCCTTTCCTTTCCTTTCCTTTCCTTTCCTTTCCTTTCCTTTCCTTTCCTTTCCTTTCCTTTCCTTTCCTTTCCTTTCCTTTCCTTTCCTTTCCTTTCTTTTCTTTTTTCTTTTCTTTTCTTTTCTTTTCTTTTCTTTTTTCTTTTCTTTTCTTTTCTTTTCTTTTCTTTTCTTTTCTTTTCTTTTCTTTTCTTTTCTTTTCTTTTCTTTTCTTTTCTTTTCTTTTCTTTTCTTTTCTTTTCTTTTCGCTGTAGGAATGACTTTTGTTACAAGGAGAGCAAACTCCTCTACCCTCTTTTTCAGAATGCTCCTGCATAGTCTGATTCAGTGAAATTTAAAAAGTATTTCTATTCCCAGGAAGATTGAAAAAAGTGTTCTTTAAAGACAAGATGAATTAACTATCTTTGCTCTGCCAGATTGCACTTCAGATTTAGTAGGGAAGGTCAAGGTGATGCAGCTCTGAAAACTCACAGATCTCCCAGAGCTGCTCTGTACATTTCTGCAGTCACTGAGGGCAAGTCACAGATACTTGAAATTTTCCCCACATAATCTAGCATGTTTCTGCACTGGATTTGTCATTTCCTTTCTCATTACAGGAAAATCCTGCTGGATTATGAGATCATTACTCTATGAATCAAAAGTACTTCCCAAATGAGGGAGAAGTTATGGATTGCTTGACAATTTTTGCACTCAGGGAAAATATTTACCATCTGAATTAGCTTATTTAGGCAGACAGATTTGATGTTGGTTTTACTTGAACAACAAAGATTGGCAAGACTTTTATATAAAAATATTTTAAATAATATTGTATTTTATGAAGCTGCCTTCTACAGACTTCCATCTTCACTAAGGTACATTTTATTTTGTATTTTATGCCATCAGGCTTAAATGTAAAATATACCTCGAAATACTTTAATATTTTAATAAAATTGACCTCCTCTAATACAAGATCTAAATATACCATGATTCCTTGGCTCTGATCTCCAAAGCAATTAAATTTTCTTGATTTTTTAAAAATAATTATCTCTTAACACATTTCCCATCAATTTATTAGTTATAGCAAAGTGTTTTCTGTATTACCAAAGTCCACAATATTAAAGCCATTATAATGAGGCTCAATTACTTTGGAAATGATAGTATCACTTACACATTTGTAAGACTAAACAGAAGGAAGCACTACATTGCACCTTGTTTGCAAACTGTTTAAGAGCTTTTTGTTTGATTGGGTTTTTTATACTGAATAGCAAGTACGTGAAGGCCCAACATATTCTAGAAGTCATTGGGACATTCTCTAAATAACATTTTGCTATCTTAGAGAATTAATAAGAGACCAAAGAGAAAGTGGGGTATTTCATTTTAGGTCCAACAGTGGTTTAGAGCAATCATTATATAGCTATCCAATGCAAAATTTTCTTTCATGTAAGGTTACTGCATTTTGGACTAAAATACATTTACCTTCCTATTACTGAAGCATCCTTCTGACAGTGTTTTATGCTTTTAAAATAGGAAGAAGGGGAAAAATAATTTGTCAATGGTTAGATATCCCAACTACCATTTAGAAAAAATTATGCTGTCCTAGAGAATTCCAAACAGTTGAGCTTCCTGTTAGAAGGGTAATTTATATTTCTGAAACGTAGGAAGTTCTGAATAATAATAAAAAAACCCAACAGCTCTGTGGATTTCCAATTTATATTATTAGAGCATATATTACATAAACTTAGCAACAATTCTCTGTCTTTCTTGCCAAGTAAGCATTCAGACACTGAGGCATTTATTTATGGAAGGAAGAGGTCTCCTAATCAGACTTCTTGTTTTCAGAAGTATCACAAGAATGGGAACTTCTTTAAAGCAAAGACAGCCATTTTATCCCAAGACCTTTGTCCTAAATGTCATTAGTAAGTACCAAGGAAACTTTTGCAGTACTGATGTTACTTAAGCATTTTCATCATTGTTGCAGGATTTTGCATATCTGTAAAAGCACGTATTGTGAAGAATTCATCCTGCATCCTGATGCATGTGGATCCTCTTTGTAGGGAAGCAGCTGTTGCCCTACATGCTGTACAGACCCAGTGTTCCCTCATGCACGGCTTGAATGATGGAACCTGACTCCCAGCCAGGGCAATAGCAAGGCAAGGATCAGTCTGAAGGGAGCAAACCCACCCCCTTGATAAACCAAGCTGCTCAGCACATGCATGGGTAGGACATATCTTCCTTAGAACATTTGCCCTTTTACTTTTCATGCAAAAACCAGCACAACCATCTCCTTTTTCACTGTGGTTCAATAAGTAAGTAAATAATGTTTCTTATTGGTTGCATATTGGGGAATAGAGGTTGTGAGTTGGTTGTGGGTGAGTTGATGGTTCAGGGGACATTGAGGGTGGGGGAGTGGTGGCTATTCAAAGGACAACATGTGAGCAGCATCAGAACTTCGAGCCCTGATTGGTGGATGTGATGGACCAATCATTCGATGCCCTGGAAAAATGATTGGTCCAAGATGACCCTAGATAAAGACCAATCGGGATCCTGAAAACCAGCCAATCAGGGAGAGGATCCTGAGCACCCCAATCAGAAGAGAGCAGGGAAGATAAAAAGGACTTTGGGACTTTACTGAGGGTCTCTGGTGGAACTCCGTGTTCTAAGGAGCACCCAGTGTTTTTACACTGTTAAGGTTTTCGGTATATTTGTCTGGCTTGTCAGGTGGAGCCTGAGCTTATCTTGGGCTCCTGTCCTTAGTGGTCATATAAAAATAAACAAGGTGGCTTTTTTTGTTCTATCCAAGTCCCAGCCTTGTTTGTTACAGTTCAATGTCTTTTAAGACAGGATCTGAGAACAGCTACAGGTTGTGGGCAGAGTCACATCTTTGTAAATTTTTTTAAGGAGGTTTTAGAAATTTTCTAGCTAATGTAATCCACTTAACCAGTTTTGCAAGATCCAGACACCTGCAATGCTTCTGCTTCTGACAACTCCATGGTTTCATTTCCCAAGTCAGGTGGTTCTGCTGGCAGAGGGAATGGACTTGTCACAATGATGAACAGTACACTTTTAGTTACCACAGCAGTCCTGGATGATGCACTGCCAGCAGCCACCAAAGATCTTCCTCAGGAAAACATAAACTACTGGAGCAGATTCGCATAGGCACTGCTTATCACCTGGTTGTAGGGGGCGTCAGGTTCATGCCATTGCTTTGGCCAGCCTGGCTGCACTTATGCTAATGGTGATTACAGAGCAGCAGGCTGGTAAGAGAGTTCAAAAAGACTACAGAAAAAAATTCAGAACTATAAGAAAGATATTTCTAAAAACTGACAATGAGGAAGTGGCTGGAAAGGAAGACCAAAAATGTAAGTCTGAATTTTGATAGCTTACATTTATAAGAAAAACTTGCTCATATTGCACAGCTGTGAATTAGAAGTTCTCTCCAGTCCCCCATCCCCCCCGCCCTGAAACAGTTTTTGGGTTGATTTTCTAAGTCTGCTGGGTCCTGCTGTAGTTTTGTTTTTCTTCTAAAAATAAGCAGCAATCCATTGAGAGGACTTCAAACTGAAGCTGGAGTTTGATGGGCTAGAAGGTCATGGTATCAGAGGTTGCGAGTCTCACAAGGTGACCTCTTTGAAAAGCTGATTGCAGAAGGTCAATTTAAACTGACATTTGCGACGGGAGAGGCTTGCAAAGCCCTAGCACCAGAAAGGAGAAGACACAGATGTGAAGGGTCAGGGATTTGGTTGTGAGGCTGTGGAGGAAAGTGAAATCTTGGATTCAGAATGCAGAAATGATGAAGTCAAGAGATACTTGGAGGTGGGATGCTGCAGAGGAGGAAAAAAATCATGTATAAGCAGATTGCAGAGGATTTGCGTACTTTACTAACACTTGTTTATTGATGCCTGATATGTTACGCTTACAAAGACAAACATTAGGACCAGCAATAAATTTCCCACCAAATTTGAAGCTAGAATATGGCTTGCATTGCTAAATTAGGAACTGAAGGCAAGATCCTTAGTTATAATTTTTTTTTTTGCTGTATGAAGCATACATGGTGCTGTATGAAGAACATGTGCTGCAACATTTTACCTCCATAAAAAACCTGAGTAAACCCAGAATAGGGAAAAGGGTCTTCTTGTTGTTCATAATTTTTATTTTAGGACTACGTTCTTTGCTTTTTCTGTGCCATAATTCAAACTAGTTTTGCACATTTGCTATCAATTGGGAGACAGAAATGCCCTGGCATTTCATTGGCAGACTGGTTAGCTGAGGAGAAATAAAATTTTATTTCAGCTGTAGGCCAGTCTTCTCAGCATTCTCCTACTACCACTGCTTTAAGTTCCTTGATGTTTATTAATGTTCTCTACTTTGAAGCAAGCTATTTGAAAATATACTAAATAATATATCATGTTTTTATATATAAAATAATTTACATTCATGATTTCCAGCAGAGCTGTAATGCCATGGTCTTTTTCAAAACTACAGAGACACAAGATTCTAGCATATTTGGAGATCTGATGTGAAGTAGCCTCATATGCTGTCCCCCAGTTTTGTCTGTTTAATGCCAGAACTCAGAAAGACAAGTTTTCACAGTGGGGCACATGAAAAGTCCTAGGATTTAAATATAGCTTAAGACTTCCATTGAAAATTGGAATACAATATAGTCAGTAAATAATTTTTCCAAACCAAGACATTTCATGTACATATTGTAAGTACCAAACAAGTAAGCAAGGAAAAATAATTGCTTATAACCAACACAAAAATAAAATGACTGGCAGAGATTTAAATAAATGCAATTCCACACCTGAAGATCCACATCTCTTTTGACAGCTCAGTTAACATTAAGCAATATAGGTGTAAATTATGATGTTTCTACAGACCAGCAATGGGAACAGAACTTCCAACATGAGAAATGTTTGATAAATGTTTGTGAAGTTCAGACCAAATCTAATCCTCTGGATTCTGTTCTGTAGGTTTTTAAGCACTTAGCATTCCACGTCAATAAAACACATCAGATACCTTGCACACTAATGTACAGTTATTCCTTTAAGTGAGGTTTAATTGTATTCCTCTGCATTTTTTATTGAGTTTGGTCAGCAAAAGAGGAAACACAATTAATAATATGCTGTATATGTGGTCAGACCTTTAATATCTCTTTTCTGCAACACATCAAGTAAAACCCTCTGTTAGAATGATCACTAAATTGACAGACATTGTGTTATACCTGCCCAAGACACACTAAATCATTACTATTCTAACAAATTTCAAGACACAGTTTTAAAATTCCTTTTCTTGCCTTACACTCTTTTTGGTACCGATTTAGATTCAGAAACTAATATTTTTGCTTTCAATAAAATTTCAGGTGTTTGAAAAATGACTGCTAGGTATGTTCAGCTATTTTTTTCCTTTCCTGCACTGCATACCTGGATATCTACATCACAGGTGAGGTGTGCCAGGATGCATGTTCTTTATCTTCCACACCTTGAGCAGCAATCTGTCATGAACACACAGGAGACAACAGGAATATTGCAACGCTAGTGAACAATGTCAGAAGAATACAGTATTTGTGCCCTTTCACTCCTTCTCTACCTTTTCATTTCTAGTTTTATTGCTTAACTGAGAAGTTAGGCATGTCTCCAGGCTGTAAAAAATAGCACATTTAAATATTTCCAAGTGTCATTGACTCGGCAGGGGAAAATCTCTAGAATTGTTTAGAGAAACAAACAGAATTACTTTAATATACTACTTTGTTAATAAAAGTTTAGTAATAAAAATAATGACACTGTATATGGGTCATCGTAGTTTGCGTTTTTTTCTTCCTGCTTTTCTGTCCATTCTGTATTTTGTATGCCTAACCATGAAAAATAATTTCTAAATTTTTTTTATCTGTATTAAGACTTTGTAGGGTTATGCTTGATGTAACACAATTTATTGTGACTCTTCCTGCTGAGTTTAATCATACCAAGATGCAGATTTCTTTCTGCTCATGGTATAATTCAGCACAGCCTGACTTCTCCCAGGCTTTGCACATCTGTTTTGCTAATCTGTATTCTGCAGAATGACAAATAAAAGCCATGTAAGTCATACCTTTTGCTGACTCTAGTGAATATACACGAAATACCTGAAGTACTGCATGACAGGCAAAAATCAAAGGAGTTTTTAAAGTCTAAGATGGTATTAGTTCTAAAATTATTTGTATGCTAATGATTGCCAGCCTCTGAAGACTTAAAGAAGCTAAAGAGATTTATTCAGGTCCCTGAGGGATTAGATAACCAGCCAGATCCTCATTCCTATTATTTTGTTCTCTGGAAGCACAGAAAGGCTGTTAAGTGGGGCTGGTCACAATTTGGTTGAAGATGTATGAGCCCTTAGAGCTATAAAGTTTCTTGTAACACTTTTCAAAAGCATAGAACTTTGCTTAATTTTTGACACTGATCAGACTAACATGGAAATAGCTTTGGGAATCATGCAGCAACCAGGAATTTGGAGCAGAATGTGCCTTGTCCACCACTTAATCAAAGTAGACAACATTTCATTTCAATTTTCTCAATGGATTTGTTTCAAATATAGTAAACTTCCTCTTGTAATATTCAGGACTATAGATATCTCCATGCTTCATCTTCAGTTTGAATGAAATTAAATGAAATATTAAGATAATTTAGATCTGCTTTGTCATGTGAACTGTGAAAAATATTGAATGGGGAGGAGAACAAAACCCAAAATTTTTCAACCATATACAAAAACCTCTTTAAAAACCTGAGATTTATTTTTGTTTCTTTCTTTTTTCCTCTTCCATATTTACTTGTTCATTTGCCTCATTATTATTCTCTAAGGGTTTGGGATGCTCATTTGGGGAGGTAAGTTTTGTCAGGATTTCAACCATTAAGACTGTAGCTTTTTTTAAAAATTAGAAGATTTGTTATGTGGGATCTCTCTTAAGAATGATTTCAGACTAAACATCTGTCCAATTTTTTCCCCAGAAAGATAACTTATGAAGACAACAAAGAGCAATTATTATTGAAGTCTTTTAATAGTTTGGAATGTCTTTATTACTGTTCTGTGTCACTTTGAAAAAATGCAGCAGTATCAGCTAAATGAAACTGAATTATTTAGGTTAATTTATGGAATCTCTACACAATTTATACGTCCTCCTTGATTCCATCCTCCATTTTATTAATCTCTTTACATCCTCAATAGGTCTTATGGCCCTGAGGGTTTCTCAGATTAAAGATTAGCAGGTGTTTTGTCTACAAGTTTTCTGGCAATGAATAATTAAAACCAATATGCTCACATGAATGTAGCTTTCAAATATTACTTCATGCACAGTAATTTTTCGTCTGTTTACTTCATGCAATCTGCATCTATTTGGTGTCATGTAAGCCTGAGGGTATTAAGTAACGTGTTTTTTTCCTCTTGTATTATCATCATCCATTAATTATCTACACACTTGCTGACACACACCGTGTCCTCTCCTTCCCACATGTACACAGAGACACATGCTAAATCTCTTAAAATATATTGTTTCAGATTTTCAACAACAGATGCCTTTCATGTAGTACCCTGAGGCGTGTTCCCCTGTCTGCTGACATGCTGCTTCCCAGCTGGACCCGACAGCCCTGTCAGGGAACCGTCTCACCCTCGGTAGGGTCCCGCAGAAGCGGCTAGACTTATCCGGTGGGTAAGTGCATTGCTGCACGGGCGGTGGAGGGGCGGCTACGGCAAAGGAAGGAGAAGGAGACTTCCTGAGGCGCCATGAGGTGACGTTTATTGGGGTCCTCCAGGCACAGCCCAGCGAAGCCAGGAACTGCCGCCGCGTAGGGGGTTTTAGGGTACAGACAGAAGGAGTGGTCACACAAGGAAAGCCTAATAACATAAAAGGGGTGGTACATACAATACCAAATGAAAACTGAGGGGTGGGGGATTTCCCAGACTTGCCCCAATCAGGGACTGAGCCTCTCTGAGCTTTCTGGAAGGAGGAGAGGCCTCCCTGAGACTAGCAAGGTCTAGGAGGGGACCAATATATGATTGACATATAACAGACTTGGGGTAAACAACTCAAGGGGATTTCTAAAGGCAAGAACTGTACCAAGTGGGGAAGGGAATAGGGGGAAACATGGAATGAACATTAGGTATTAGCAGTGTAACTGCAAATCAATATATGAGCTGAAAAACACACCGCAACAGTACCCTAAGACCACTGTCTGCCTTACAGCTATAAAACCATTTGGTTTCTTGTTCAAAATTCTTACATAGCTCCTGCAAATTTAGAGTAGGTTTCTTTTAAGCACTACTCTTATATTGTGAAAGCAAAGGAAACTAAAATACGAGTTTTGGAAATCTATCCTCAAAATATAAAGCATAGTGCCTCTAGCCTATACCTGTGAGTAAGTAAATGCTGAGAGTACTCTCGGCCAACTGAAAAATACTGCATGGCAAAAGAAAAATCTTGGTTAATCTATTCTTTTTTTAATCTGTTTTAAATTGGCTTAAACTGAAATGGGAAATTTTTATCCAATATTGCCTAAAGAGACTGTTCATTATGCACAGAGCTCAGAATTACCTCAGGCAATTCATGATTTTGCCCAAACTATTAATTGAAAAACTAAAATAATGCATTGGAGATGTTTAGATGCAAACAAAACTTGTTTTTTTTTTCTCAAACCAAATTACAACATCCCCCCTGAGTTCACAGACAATTTCTTCTTGACTGACTTGCTGGTCACTTTAAGTTTGGGTGGTTCATCTCTCCATTGCAGGTCTGGCCACATCCTTTTCCAAGTGCCTCCCTCTTTTCTTGTGCCCAGCTGATGTGATGTGTCAAAGGCCATGGGAGAATTATGTGCTGTAGATTTCATGGGAGAACAACTGTTAAGGAAACAACAATTTATTGGAGAAGAGTAAAATGATAAATGAACCTAAAATAACTTTTGCTTAAGTTCCAGCAGACAACTAAACAACCAAAATTATCATTTAAGTTCCTAAATAGCTGAATTAGTCTTTAAAGGAAGCAATGCAATTAAATGTTTAAGAGAATAATTTTGGGAAATTCTGTTTTTCATCATTATTTAGAATAGAAACAAATGGCAAAAATTCCATGCAGTAAGGATCCTCATTTTTTGTATTCCCTGATGTTGATATTTTTCATATATTTTAAATTATTACTTCCAAAGGAAAATATCAAAAGAAGTCTGTTTTTAAAACTAGGTTTTTCATTATATTTAATATAAAAAATATATTTTTACTTCCCAGTAAAATATTCACTGGAGTTTTAAGGAAACAGAAGTATCAGGAGATATGTATTGCAAATGCATATAAGTTATGTGCAAATAGGAGGTTGGAACTAGGTGATCTTTAATGTCCCTTCCAACCCAAGACATTGTATGATGCTGTGAATGTCATTGTATTGTAGATATACTATTAGCTATATTGATGTTCAAACAAGGAAAAATGTTCAGTACTAACTTCTCTTGAGTAATCTATCTTATTTAAAATATTTATATTTAAAATATTAAAATTTTTCTTAAAGTTTAAGGGAAAATGCTGCCCTAATTAATGGTAGTCAAACATTATATCATCTAAAAATTAGTTCCATTTGACTAACCATCTAAACTACTTTGTTTAGCTTACTTGAAATTTTTATGTAAATGTCAGGAAGAAAGTCTTGCAAGATATGTTTTGTGATTTGTTTTTTTTCCCTGACAGTTACAGAAGAATTGGTGGTTTTAGAAATAACACAATATTTTAATCTGTGATTAAAAAAATGCAAACAAAGCACACACACACGGCAAAACCTCTAAAACGAAAATAAAACAAACAAAAAAAATCATAACTGAAGTTCCAGACTCCCATGTCCAGTGTGTGTGTGCCTTCCTTTGCATTTTCAGTTAAGCCTATTGTAGAGAATTTGAAAAGGCTTTTAAGTTTGTTTCAAGTTTATGTTTTGGGTACTGCTTTGAATCATGGTACTCACAAACTTCTTTGTGCAAGTTTATAATATTTGGGGAGTAGATTTTACATCTAAAGTCTCCAAAATTCCTTGATGTCAAGTTATACCAAGAGGAAATAAATTTCATCCATTTTATCCATCTCACAATTGAACAAAATTGTGTGCATTCTTCCCAGGAAGTCCCTAAGGAAACCATGGTAGTAAGGATGTTGAGAATTAATTTTGTTTGAACTAGGTAAAAAAACAAATCATCTTCCTTAGCACATGTCTCTGGAGATGAGATGGGAAAAGAAATTCTGTGCTGGACAATATTTTCAGGGTGATCCCATCTGAGAATGGTGTGCCTGTTACTATCTGTCTTGCTAACACTTCACTTGAAATTCTGGAATCTGAGGAGCAACCAACAACCTCTTTGCTTCTAGTCTGACAAGTTATGAATCCAAAGAAGTAAATAAAATGTGAGTTAAACCATATAATTTCACCCATATATAAACAATACAAACCAATCCTATCTAGATGGATCAAACCTAGTTTCATGAAAGACCTAAGTGTATCTAAGTGTCAATTCTATATCAGAGGGAATCCTTAACTTTTTACATTACAAAAGAGCTTTTGGAAAGTTGGGACCTGCTGATAACAATATACAAGGGCCAAATCTCAGCTGATGTGAGTTGATAAAGTTCTATGGAAATTACTTTACACCATCACTGACTCGCCCTGATGGTCTTGTTCAATGTGTCCAATGAGAGTGTGAAGGTATCTTCACAAAATCATAAAATGGTTTGGGTTGAAAGAGACATTTTAAAATCATCTCGTCCAAGCTGCAATGCAGTAAGCAGGGACATATTTCACTAGATAAGATTGTTCCAAGCACCATCCAATCTGACCTTAAACACCTTCAATGATGGGGCATCAGCACCTTCTCTGAAGAACCTGTTTCTGTGCAACATCACCCTCATCCTAAAAAAATGTATTCTTTATGTTCAATCTAAAGTTATTGTCCTTCATGTAAAATTCAATGTCTTTTGTGCAGTCACTAAAGGCCTTGGTAAGAGGCCTAAAAATTCTTTTTCTGTCTTTGTTTGAAACTCCTGCACACATTTAAAGGCTGCAAAAGAGTCTTAGAGAGCCTTGTCTTCTCTAGACTGAAAAACCTCACCGCTGTCAGCCTTTCCTCATGGAAGAAGGGTTCCAGGCTTCTGACCATTTTTGTGTCAGCTTCTGGACCCACTCTGACAGGTCCATTTCTTTCCTTTGCTGTGGGCCCCAGATATAAATGCAGGTACTCCAGGTGTGGTTTCACAAACACAGAGTAGAGGAGGAGAATCAGCTCCCTCACTCTGCTGGCCACACTGCTTTTGATGCAGCCCAGATATGGCTGAATTTCTGGACTGTTAGTGCACATTGTCAGGTCCTATCTAATCTTTTATTCACCAACAGCCCCAAGTCCTTCTCTGCAGGCCTGCACTCAAGTAATTAATCCTTCAGCCTGTATTGATACTGGAGATTGCCCTGACCCAGGTGCAGGTCTTTGCACTTGGCCTGGTTGAAACCCATGGAGTTCACATGGGATCACTCTTTAAACCTGCCAAGATCTTTCTGGATGATATCCTTTCCCTTTAGGAAATCAGCTTCACCATTCAGCCTGATGTTGCCTTCAAACTTGCTGAGGGTGCACTCAATCCCACTTTTTATGTTGTTGATGAAGGTATTAAATAGTATTCGTCCCAGTACATACCCTTGAAGAACACTACTGGTTATTGATTTACACTTGGACATTGAGCCATTTACTATAATTCTTTGTGTGCATCCATCCATCAAATTCCTTATCCAGATAATCATCCATCTGTCAAATACATTTCTCTCCAATTTAATGACCAGAATGCTGTGGGACCCTGTATCAGAAGTCTAGGTAGATGACATCCATAGCTCTTTCCTTTTCTGTTGATGCAGTCACACCATTGTAGAAGGCCATTAACTTAGTCAGCTATGATTTGCCCTTGCCCTTGTTGATTGTCTCTAATCACCTCTCTGTCCTTCATGCATTTAAACATGTCTTCTAGCAGGATGTGCTCCAACTTCCTACTGGGCATAGAAAGTGAGGCTGACTGTCGTTAGTTCTCACTGTCCTTCCTTTTACCTTTTTGTACCATTCTGTGATTACCTTGACCATTAATTGATACGTCTCATTACAATATTGCTTATATAAGATGAAATGCAGAGAACAGTCATAGCTGAACTGAAGATACTTTCTTTGGCTTTATCTAACTCTTTTATAGCCACTGAAGAGGATGTACTGATAGTACAATTCCTAAATATTGCTGAACACATTTTCTCCAATAAGAAAAAAGCATTAGCCACCCTCTTGGCAGAGGCAGAGGAAGAGATCAGAGAGCTGAAACATTATTAAGATTGAATGATCATGACTTGCTCACATTTCATATCTGGGGAGAGAGAAAATGTACATATTTATTCTTCATATGAACTTGCTTACACATCAGCACACATTTGCTGTTTAGAAGCATTGGTTTCACAAAACTGAGAACAATTATGACAAAGAACAGGGACATAATAAGACTGCAGTAAATGTCTGTTTGACAGTGGCTTGCTACATATTTCAACCTCAGTTCTTAAATGGAGAAAATGATGCTACATTGGGTAGAAAAATATAAATCTTTTGACAGAATGTTAAAGGAGTTGTAACATGAACTAAACTAGAAAACAAATGGTGTAGTATAGGTGATATGAGACTTTTTTGATTAATATCTTAAAAAATTTACTTGTTTAGTTAAAAAAGTGCAAATGAGAGAAACATTAGGGAGCTCAGTATAATTATAGTGTTATGCAGTATAATGTGCCTCTGATATCCAAACCTATTCAGAAACAGTGAGGTCATTTAATCTGCATATATTTTGAGCATATGAATTATCTCAAGGTTAGACAACTCAGGGTAGTAAGGAAGGTGTCAGATTGGATGTAGCTGGGGCAGATGTCTCTGAATATTTCATACATATACTTTCAGCAGTAGGTCTGTTTAGAAACACAGCTGGGATTGAGATTTTGCACATAATCTTTAACTAAACAAGTGCTAATTTAACAAGAAAAAGAGTGGCTTAGAGGCTGAAAATACCTGTTTAGTGAAGAAACACTTCTACAGTAATTCAGAAAAAATATAACTTCTGGTGGCTGAAATAGGAAGGAAAATAAATGCAGACACAGGGCACCTGTTCTTGTTTTGCTTAGTTTTTTATTTTGCTCAACAGCATAATTACCACCAGAACAGCTTTCTGAAGTAATATGGTGAGTGACTGAGTAGTGCAAACTCAGTGCTTTAAAAAAGTTTGTCTTAGTGAGACAAGAATCAAGTGAGAATTAATTCAATTTTGTGATATGGTGTGCATTACAAGAAACTGAAACAACAATTTTTTCTGACTTTATAATATCTAAATCTGTCCTACCTTACACATACAAGAGCAAACCCTTTCATCATCAGTTTAGTATATTCCACTAGTTTAATGTCTTAAATTGTGTATTATAAAATAAAACCAATAGAAGACACAAATGATATGGAAAAAGCATGGCTTGTTATTTGCCAAGAGACATAATGTAAAAACACAGCTTTAAAGCACCTTTTGTTTCATTTTCTGATTTCAAACACCATTGTAGCATCTTTATAAAACAGGAAGTATGATATAAAACAGTCCGGTAAATCTAAAATACATCATATACATTATTCTATATTATCCATTTAGTCTGCTATATTATATACTTATCAGCATATATTGCTATATTGCCATTTTTGTTGCAATTCATCCTGAAAATATAATTTGAAAATCAAGAATATGCAGGGATTCATATTGAAATCCCATGTAGGCAAACTAACATACAGCTCTCACACACCTTCCTTTGTTATCCTAGATTTGCCCATGCTAGAAATTGAACAGCTATCAGTAACAGATCATGAAATCAGATGAAACTTGGAGTTGAACACTCCTCCATGAGGAACCCAGATGCAGTATATAATAGAGGTTGCTGTGACCAGAAATTCTGCTCAGATTAAATCCTGCTATCCCAACATTTTCTCTTTTTAATCCATAGAATACTCTTCCCTAAACAATACAGACTGTAGACATTCTTGGTGACAGCTCTGTGTTTGCAGATACTCAGTAATGTAACCTCCCATAGGCTGCATTCTGTCACCCCTTCCAGCAGGAGCCATCTGTAAACAAAGCCCAGACTTCAGATTGTCCAGATGTCTTGTTAACATATTTACTGTTCCTCTCCAAAGTACCCTCTGCCTATAGGACTTGCAGCACCTTGAATTCAGCTGCAGACTCTGTAAATATCTATCTTTATAGATTCTATCTCAATCAGATGGAGAAATATTTTTGTATCTGGCTTGTTCATACCCAGAAGGACCTGTTAGACTGCTGAGACACACTTGTTTTAATATCTACCATAGACAGATTGTCTGCTCTTACAGAGCCAACGTACTTTTTATTACATTACATTTAAGCAGATATTCTCTGCACAGGAACTAAATAACTTCATGAATTCCCACTGAAGAATATCTTCCTTTGCACAGGAAGGAAAGTCGTGTCTATTCCTTAGAAAGAACAGCTGCTTTACCATTTAAAACTGGTGGTGAGGTAATGAGATTGTTGAGTTCACTGTATATGAGGAAAAAGACTCACATCAGACATAACAGCCACTGTTTAGGTCTCTGCAGTTCTTTTACTCCTAAACAGTGCGGTTTGTGTTAAAAGCCAACTAAACAATGTCACAAGGAGTAAACCCCAAATTTCACATCATACCCACAGTTGTTTGTGGAGGCCAGTGCACCTCCTAAACCAAAGCACCTGAGGATCCCTTGGAGGAATGTTCCTTAATTGGGACACATCCCTTCACATTAGGAGGAGAAGAAGCTGCCTCCTCCCAGAGTTCTTTGATTTTTATTCAAATGTACCCCTGTTCTACCCTCCCAGTTGGCCTGTTGGCTTCCCCGCCCCTTTCTCCCTTATATGTCCTTCCCCTTGAATATTCTTGCCCATTGGCCTCCCCACCCCTTTCTCCTTTATATGTTCTTCCCCTCAAATGTTCTCCCTTCTTCGAGGCCCCATTGGCCCTGATTTGGTGCAATCCTCTGCCCACATTCCTCCCCTGTTCCCCCATTGGTTCTCCTTGTACATTGCCCTGCCTCTGCACCTCTTTCTCCCTCACCCATTGGATCCTATTCCCAACTCCACCCCATATAGAAACCCTGGTCCCTCACTCGTGCCCCTGCCTTTGTCCCTGGACCCCTTCACGTGAAGATGGAATAAAACCTTTCTGTGGAACTGCATACAAAGACCCTTCCCTTTCTTACTGCCAAGGGATTTAATACAGATATCCAATGTGAGTGTTGAGGGATTGTGTCAGTGTGCCTATGACTCCTGGCGGCTCTCCACTTGGGGACACTTCCAGAAAGTTGCGGCACCTAGAAAGGTACCTCCATCCACCACAATAGTTGTTGTCCCCAGAGACATAGAGCCCTGACCTAACAGAAGTCACAGTGGTATCTAGGGACAGGAAAAAACTACAGGGAGATGGTTGCTTTTCCCAGTATTTTTGCTTTATATGCTGTCCTTTCAGGAGCATTAAATGGTATGTCAAGGCCATTTTAAAGCATAGGTACACAGAGTAAGAATTTGGGATGATATTTTAAAATTACTGTAACAAAAACCAATTGCTATAATGTAGCAGATTTATGTGTGGTTTAATGTTTATCTTTGTATAGTATAATTTCATAGAAAAAGTTGATTTGTGTTATGTGACCATGCTGTGCCTGAGGGTCCCCAGGGAGCTGAATTTTTAACATATGATGAAATTAAAATGAGCCAATGCTGCATTGTCTAGGAAAGCTCTGTTCAATGAAAATAATGCTTCAGATACCATTATCATCTCAGCAGCAGGTCACAAGAGGCCTACTATTGTTTCATAGGATTTTTTTTTTAGGCAGTTAAAGCAAAAAATTAAACATAGATGTTTTTGGTTTATTTTGTACTGGGCTTTTTTGTTTTGACATGAAAAATAAATTCTCATTTGATTTGCTTATATATACTCATATATATATATTTATGCATATATATATAAAACTCTCAAGCAAAAAAGAGAATATGTTTTTCCAAGAAAATAACTCTGTCTTTTCATTGAAAAATACAATTTTAAAAAAAACTTACTCTAATTAACCTCCTTTAAGATTATAAACTGGTCAACAGTATATCTATGGTAACATAATTACTTGAAGGAGCTGTATGTCAAAAAAAAAATATTATGAACCCCATTTTAAAAACTGTTCCTTTTACCAGATGTGAACTAAGTCCTCAGAGAAGTGTACTTTTTGTTCCCTTTATTGCAGCTTGCTCTACTCACCTTGGTACCCCATATTTATCTTTTCTTGTCTAATCTGAAATCATTCCAGTCTCCCCTAAAGTCACGCAATCAGCTCATAAAGCCACGAGCTGATGCAATCAAAAGTAAAATAAAAAGTGTGGCAAAACCTGTGGGGAAGTCTGTGATAGGAGCCTTAAACAAAAGAAGCAGCACACAATAATAAAGACGTTAAATTAATTGAACAAGGGAGAAATGGTACTGACCAGAAAAGGCAAGGAATTGGGTGGTTACCTCTATTTTTGCCATTAAATTGAGACTCAGCTGCAGAAAGACATGCCTGGGGAGTAGAGGTTATAATTTTTGTGCCTTGTCAATACAGGTGTGAAAAATCCCTGGAGAATAGTTTCATGAGAAAAATTCTGATCTCTTCCACCTTAAAATACACTGAAGTATTATCATACAAGAAGCTATTTAACCTCAGTTGATGGTGCTTCATGTTCAGCTGAACTGAGTCTTTTAAAAATCTCCTTCTGTCTGGAGAGCCATCAATGAAGGCCTTTTTTTTTCATCTCCATTCTGAGGCAGTGGTGTGGGAAGAGAATTGTGAGAGAGTGAAATGGAGAGTGACTCTTTATTATTGCTGGTTTTGTCATGTCATGACAAATGGAGAACTGATGCAAAAGAGATTTTTTTGTCTATATCACTCTCAAATCAGTGCAGAACTTTACTTTGTTAAGATCTAGAGCAAACCTCCCTCTTTCTTAAAGTTAAGCTATTAATACTAATAATTTGTTGTTAGAAAAATATCTTCTATGCACAGTTATTGGTAGATAATTTTCTGAGTCAGTAGCAAGAAATACTTATCAAAACCATATTTCAATAAATACAACATCAGACATTTTTACGTGACAGGCCTTGCTAAACACCATATTATGGTGGCATTATACCACTCAAATTCAGTAAAAGCAGAGCATATATCTAAAGAGTTTTCTGGGGAGTGGCAGAAAGATAACTGGCATGCCATATACTATAAATGGGCAATGACAAGGCCAAAGGCAGAGAGAAAACTTGCACAAATGCTCCAACTATAAAAAGTCTTCAAAAATAAGCATCCTTGCATGTGTCCCTTGATGGCCAGAATGAAATTTGTTCAAGATGTGTTAGGTGAAAAGGAGGTTATATTACCACTGCTGTGGGAAATAAACAGGTAAAAGTAAATATATATTTTTAATAATATATTTTGATATTTCCTGGACAAAAGATAAAGTATCCAACAGAACATAAAAAAAAATCTTATGTAACAGAACTCCCCTGAAGCTCAGGTGAGGTTAAGAAATTTGAATGCCATGGGGAGTTATGGCTACTTAGCTTGTTGCTTCTATCCAACTGTATCACATAACAAGAACAGTCTCTTAAAGCTGCTTGTGAGAGAGCTGTGTATAAAAATCATTAATGTCTACCAAGATCTGAGTTTATACTCTACACTGCATTAAAAATGTTCCACTAAATGACCACAAATCTACACTGTGTCCATAGAGCCCAACATATGAAGTCAATACAATACTGTGAGAGCAACAGTGGTTTAAATCAACGTGTATTGGTTCCATTTATATTCCACTTCGTTGTTTGTACAGCTGATTATAATATAGTCTGTCGTGTTTGAGCCAAACTTATAAAATACATACACTAGAAAAGTGTGATACTGTAGCCTGGTGTAGCAGTGTGTTTTCTATCTTTTTATTTATTGTTAATATTAATAAGTTCTGTGATGGTTTCTCCCAAGTTCCCCCCTGTATTTCTCCCCATTTGGTTTCCCCCTGCCTTTGTTCTCCACAGCCTGTCACTCTCCGGGGAAGCATCTCCTCTCCTTCCAGAGTGTTTGGAGAGACTCGGTCCCAGATTGGAGCAGGCTGGGGAACCCCCACCCCTTGTTTCCCATTCGTTGTCTGTGTGCCATCCCCATTTCCCTGACTGGCTTTCCCTCTTGTGTCCACCCCCTTCTCCTAGCCCCATATAAGTTGTAACCCCGCCTCTGGCAGGGAGAGAGGCTCGTGGCTCGCCTGCTAAGAGCAGGTGACAATAAACCATCTGGCTACAAAGTCTCCTCCTTCTTACCTTCATCGAAGCCTCACCGACAGCTCAGCTCTCGTGTAGCTCTGACCCTCTGGGGGGTGGTGGCTGGTCCGCCTGCTGCTGCCTAACCGAGTCTGGAATCATTCCTAGCCAGGGCTAGCCGGGAATAGCTGGAAGCCACTTTCCAGCAGGGCTCGAGGAATACTTTCAGCCTGGTATTCAATGAACAGATCTAGTTCTTACAGCTGTTCTTCAACAAGATTATTCAGACCCAGAGCTTCTCTCTGCACCTTCGCTCCATTTGCCCCACAGTCAGATTTTGCTCATGGCAGCACTTCCAAATAGGTCCCATACCTTTGAGAAAGAATTGAAAATCATTTACAGAAAAAAAATGCATCATGGAAATCTTCATTTGTAATACAGAATTAGGTTTTGAAGAATACAAATATTGATACGTATATGATCATTTTCTATAAGCCAGCTGCCTTGAGTGAAGTAAATTAAATTACAAACCTGTTTTAATTTTATTTTTTAAATATCCTTAAAATCAGGTTGCAGATTCTTACTCCTACAGTTTACTGTTACTCCTAGAAGGTAATACTGTCCCCTTATCAAATTCTTTCAAGATAAATAAAGATTTAAAAAAAATTTTCTTTTAAATTATTTGGATTACAGATAATGAAGAGAGTAGCATAGTATAGTTACATTACTGTGTAATACCAATAACAAATACCATAAGCCTTCATCTTACTGCAATTTTATGTCAGAATAACTTAATAGAAAGACAAGAAAGATGTCTGGAGAGTGTAGCTTTTTGTCGGAACCCAAGACATCCCTTTGGATGTCCCGGGTGGTCCGAGGCCCCAGGAGGGGGTCCAGAGACCCTGGAACAGCAATAAAAATACCAGTGCCTTTGATTTTAGCCCCTGGGAGCGATTGCCAACATTATATGAAGAATTACAAGTCACAGGTGTGTAGTTAGGATATTAAATAACTTATTTTTGTGTATTAATGTGGATTTTGGGGGTTCACAAAGGAGGCTCAAGGAGACAAGATGGAGAGATTTGGGTGTGTCCCTTGTCTTTCTTCTTCTTCTTCTTGTCCTCCATCTTTGGGTGAGGTGGTGGCATTTTCTTATTGGTTTAGTGTAAAAGTGCACAGTTTAATAAAAGCAGTAGATATTGGTATAGTAGTGAAAACAATGGGGACGTAATAATTAGTATAAAAGATTAGGACCGCCCAGGAGCGGGGCAGATAGCCTTCGGCTGCGGTGTAGGTGACATCTACGCCGGCTGAAGGAAAAATATTTAAGAACACGATGGAATAAACAACTCTGATAAAAGAATCGACGCGTCCTGATTCTTTCTTCTGGCATGGGGCTTGGAGAAAAGGACTTTACCCGCAATTCTCGGATGGCTACCAGCCCGGGATCCGAGAGCTTTTAAGGGTGAAGGTTTTACAAAAGCATTACTAAAACTAATGGCAGATATCTTGCATTAGTGTAACTCTGATAAGGTGTTGCCAAAGTCCCTGAAATGTTCAGGGTCATTGTGATTAAAAATTCACAATGATTTTAATCACAAATTCAGGTAATTTGTGATTAAAATTGTTATTCAAGTTCATCACCATACACAAAAAAGTCAGTGAGGAGCCAAGGAAGATGCCTTTAAAGGCAGATCCCATTAAAAGCTGCAGGGCTGAGAGGGTCCTGCCCACTCACAAGTTGCAAAATGCAACAGGCTGTCTCTTGGGAAATGAATAATTAAAATCAAAAACTTTTCAGAGTTCACCACATCACAAGAAAAAAATGGTTTCAACTATATTTGCTTTCAGTTCTTCAGAAGAAAAGGACTGGAAATTCAGCTTATTTTTGAGACAAATCAGCTAGTGATAGCAGGGTAGTTTATATAGCTTCATATAGAGTAAGTGACTGCGTATAATTAAGTTTTTCCCAAAGTAAATAACTCTATTATTTCATAATTAGTGGCCATTGTAGTAACTATGTAATTAAAAAAAAAAATTAAAAATTCACCATTCACCAACAATTACTGCATCACACCATTTTTTATTTCCTACTCTAAGGGCTGAGAAACATTTTATCTCAGATATCATGATATATTTATGTTTCCAAATGCTGACTTTTTGATAGAAATCAGTATAATTCTGCCTCCTTCCTAAACTACAAATAGCTATTAGATTTAACAATTTAAACCATATAACAAAATGGAGATAGAAAAGTGAAAAAGTTAAATCTTTTCCAGCTTGTAATGCAGAGCAAATAAGCAGCTGAATATGCCCCTGTGGAGTCAATCCTCTCTAAAAGCTCTTTACTGAATCTGTTCAGATCACTGAATTTGGACTTTAACTGCTCTTAGGAGTCATTCACCGCAAACTGCCAAAGTCTTTTATGTTTTTTGGCTAATCTCAACACTTTGTTCCCTAGCTCAAAAAAAGTCACTTCTCTGAAACCTGACCAAAGTCTAGAAATAGATACTCAAATTAGTCTTTCAGAAAACTTATTCCACATAATTATTTTCTTCAAATAATCTTCCTCTTTTCACTCTTCCTTGTACATCTGAGTGACAGAAGATGTAAAGACCTGCCATTAGCTAATGACTCTCAAAAAACCTAAAAATTGCTTGAAAGGAATCCAAATACGGCTGAAAGGAAACAGAGCTTGAGATCTCTGTGAAATACAGTTTCTATGTACACTTTGAAAGAGAGCCAATTAATCACTGGGAAAGGGCCTTTGTGCTCTCAATAGTCCATCTCAGAGAAGCATCTCTAAATCTTTTTAAATTTAAGGGCCACTTAACCTTTCTGAAAAAAAATCTGAGCATTGCTTTTCAGAGTGTTGCCACAGTCCCTTGCACTCATTTACTATCAGTTTATTCCTGTTCATTCATTATTTTCATTTTTATAATTTGCCTTCCCTGTTTGCCAGCCTGTTTGGATTGTTAGTTTATTATTTGCTTGTATCTTTTTTTATAAAATCTTTTGCAATCATTGTGTAGATCACCATTTACTATCATACTGATCATCAAAGGATCTAGAAAATATGGCAAATTGACAGTTAAGAAAGGAATTAATTTTGTGTAAATCTATTTTGAATTTCAGGAAATTAATTAGAATATTTTACAGAAACATTTAAAATTTTCCCTAGAAGAAAATTTTTTGGTTTGGTTTTCCTAAAGGTTAAAAATAAGCACATTTTGCAAGTTCCACTGTATACTGAAGAAAGAAAGAAGTTAACGTTAACTTGCATGTTTGTTTTGTTACAGTAGATTGTCCATAAACAATTTTATGAAGTTTAATTTCTGAGCAGTTAATATGCCAAACTGGAGCTCCAGATAGCTTCCAGTATTCAAAACTGCAGGTTTAAATCAACTCTGTTACCTGTTGTCCAACTGTGCATGAATAGGTATTCAATCATATAACAGCTGCTGGTACCATCAAGCTTTCAAAGACAGGAAGCCAAAAGACTATGAAAATTGTTAAAGGGACACAGCAATCCACTGCACCGTTCAACAGTAATAGCTCAAAAGAGGACCAATGACTACTGGCAGAAGTTGTGATCATTATCTTCTACTATTACTTTCTAGATATGTATTAATAAATATTATCTTCTAGTAATGTTTCAAATATCTACCTGTAAAAACTTGGGGTGCTTTACCCTGGTTGTCTATCAGGTGCCCACCAAGCTGCTCAATTGTTTCCCCTTCCTCAACAGGACGGAGAGAGAAAAAGTGACAAGGACATGTGGGTCAAGGGTGATATCACCCAGCTACAATTGCAGACAAAACAAACTTGACTTGGTGAAAATAATTTATTATCAGTTAATAAAAATAGGATAATGAGAAATCTAAAACCAGTTTGCCTCCAAATCCATTCTCTCAGAAAACAGGCACTTCACATACAGCTAAATATTTCCTTCCCAAAGAGGATGGCATAGTCAGACTAATCTGGAGGCCATTCTGTCCCCAGACAAAGCTCCCTTGTTTTGTGGGACCCTACCAGCTGGTCTAGGCCAAAATGCTAACAAAGTTGTATGTCAACACTTGAACAGTAAAGGTGACGCTGATCATCAAGCCCATAACCCCATCCTGTATAGTTTGTAAGGATGGACATAACCACAAAATCTATGTCAGACATTGGGAAAAAAGGTCTCCTAAGGTCTCTACACCCACATTTGCCTATGAGTGGCAGCTGTCATGCCTGTATCTCCTGTAGATGGCCACATTGCCAGAGAGATTCAGTTCCATGGTGATGACAGACTGATGAGTTCCTCCTCAAAATAGTTGCTGGACTGTGTTCAGCTCACCCAAAACCCTGACACCAAACGGAGAGGGTTGAGCAATCTCTTTGTGCAGTAAAAAAATGAATTAAAGGAAAGGATTAGATTGGTTTTAAACAATAATAAAAATATAAAGTATGAATTATCTTGGGGATTTCATGGAAACACTGTAGTATCAAAAAACCCCGTCAATCAGTACATTGAGGTATTGCAATTATATTTCCCCAGAATGAGAAAAGAAGACTTCAGTGTCCTGTTTCATGTCTCATGGGAAAACTAATTGTAGGGTGAAATGATCTGTTCAAAGCAATTATTTTGCACTTAATCCCTAGAAATCATTTGGAGACTCAGAATAATGACTTCCAACCCCTTTGGCATTTGGCCACAATCTATGAAAATATAGCATAACTCTGGAGAAGGAGTAGCCTCCCCCCCACCATTATGCAACTTCAGAATTGTTAAAATCCTTTTCAAAACCCCTTCCCAGAGCAAAAACCATTTGCAGAAGTGACTTTCCAGAAGTGACAGAAATTCAGTTTGCAGGCCTAAAAAGAAACTACACCCCTATATATCTAAGGCCTGTGTTTCATATCTGCAAAGTAAAAAAAATTCTTCTGGCAGAGTTTCCTCACAAATAGCAGATATATTATTACATAACTGACATCCAAGTTCAGGCTTTTGCTGGATAATTGAAGGATTTCTTGTCCTAGAGATTAAGTAATTTTTATTACATGTAGGTGGTTCAGTGCAACTCACTTTACATCCTGTGCATCCCCAATTGCGAGAACTTTTATCCCAGTGTGTATTTGTCAACTAATTTAAAATGGGTTTAGGGTGGATTTTTTTCCTCAGTGTCTTGAAGCAGAAATCCAGACCTAAAAATAGGACAGAATTGTAAATGTTCATGCTACATCCAGTGAAAGCTAATGAAGAATTAAGTATTCTGGAACTGATCCCTATCTTATTAAGTCAGTGTGTGTTTTTATATATTGATTTAAATTGACAAGTCAAAACTGTGAAGATTTATGTTAAATATAAAACAAGAGAAAAGTTATTTGTAGTAAGAACAAGAGGGAATTATAGTTGATAAAAATCCCTAGTTTCCCTCTTAGTTCTTTAATCCATTGATTGCCTTCCAGAGAGATATGACATGCTTTTAGTTAAACATTTCAGAAAATCATATGATTATTTTATTATAGTATGATGAAAACTTCAACCCCCAAACTACACATTTTTGATGAGTGTTAAAAATAGACATTTATTTTTAAATACAAATTTTTAAATGCTGTAATGATCTGTTAAAAAGAATTGATTCCACGCTTCAATAAAATCAGACTCTAGCCAGTCTCTGAAATTGACTATAACTTACTAAAAGAAAAATCTGTGTCTTAAGGTAAAATAGAACAAAGACTGCAATAATTGATCTAGAATGCACTGGATGGCAATACTGATACTAAAATTGCTTTTAGAGCCATAAAATATTTCTCCATGCTAGTAGAAATTTTTGTGGTGTTGGGTTGAATTTATGCTTTTTGTGAAATTAAAACACCAATGCCATTGACTCCACTGAAGGGACTAATTTGGCCTCAAGCAAAGACTATAGCTTATATTTCTTTAAAGCTTATGCCTTATATTTACACTAAATTAAAGATGTAGTGAATGTCAATTAACATTATGGCATAGAAGGTATTTTTCTAATAATACTAAGAGTAAAAGATTGTTTTCTTAACAGTTTTTGTTTTTCTTTGTCATATTATGTAAAGGCAAGGTTTACTGCCAAAAACATAGTCCATGAGCGCACTTGTATTTACTTTCTAAAAAATTTGCCACTGAGAAGAAAGCATCAATACCAATAACTGGCAGGCTATGGACAGCTTTGCCCTTTCCCTTCAAGATATCTGCAGACTATTTCAGACACATCTTTCACAATAATTTTCATTAAAAGCAAATAAAATAATGCTAAATTTCTGGGAGTCAAATTGCCTTTGTTTTCAAGGTCACCTTTATTTGTTTAGTTTACACAGTCAGGATGTTGTCTAACTCTTCATTTTGGGAGGATGGCATTACAGCCCTTCACCAGAGCATCCTCCTCGATGTCATGAGTGACACATCTACAGACCTCACAATTTAATATATATTCGTTTATCAGCTCCTTTTTCCCAGGAAAAGTGTGTGGAGCACAGAAAATGAAGCACAGCAAAATGTTAGCCTGCTCAGTACAGTAAAGGCAGTAGAGATTATCTTTCTTCAGAGGCCCTGAACTGAAGTGGAGCTGTCTAGAGGGAGATGCTGTGAAAAACATCGGTGTTTCCTTCAGGACTTCGATGTAACTGAAAGAAGATTTTAAAGATCTGAAATTTGGACAGATTATTCACGCGGCATTTAGATAATTAACTCCTACTTGTGCACAACCTTGAAATGGTGCTTTCAATTACATACTAGTAATACTTTTCTTCTAGGAAAACAGATTTAAACAGAAAATCTTTCATAGAAATAACATATTCAAATAGACTGTGAACTGACTTCATGTACCTATGAGACAATTTTCCTGTAGTTCTTAAATCTCACTGCCTCTATATGAAAAACAATTTATTTGAACAGAAGTTGATTTAAGGGTGTCTTCTATATGTGACAAATTTATCAAATCTACTGCTTTCATGTTAAACATGAACTATCTGGAAAGTTCTGATTATTCATTCAAGTTGCCATTGTCAAAGAGTGAGTATTATGTTCCTGTTGGGTTGCTTGTGTAGTGTAGCTTTTTTTTTCTTTTCTATGTTTTTTTGCCTATGTTGGTGGAAAACCAGAAAACATTCATTAGCATGAGAAATAATGTGGGTAACTTACTTTGAAGATATGATATATTCTAAAATAGTTCCATTTTGATTTACCAATAAAACAGCTCTATTGTAAAAATTTCAGAGTGTAGTGGGGGAATTTGAAGAAAATTTAAAATGCAGAATATTATTTTGTCTGTCAGTATTTGTTGAAGTAAAGCTGCTGCATTTTGGTCTCTATAGGGCTAAGTCAAGAATAGTATATCCTGATGTCCTTATGGAAGTTAAATAAGCATTTCTTTCCTAGGGCTATCATGTCAAGTCATATTTACAATCATGCACACACAACTTTCTTTAACATAAATGCTAGTAATTTTTCATAAGCCCTACTGCACACAGTTACAGGTTAAAATATTAAAGTAAAGCTCCAAGAGAAGTGATAGGTTGAGCTGTAAGTAGAGAGGATGCAAATGATAATATGTAAATATATACAAGAAAAACAAACCTTTCTGGGGGCACCAAGATTTCTATCATGCCAATAGATTTGAAAAGTAAATTTCAAGGTCATTTGTCTGGAAATCAATCATTGCCACAGTACAGACTACCTAACAGACGCTGTTCACTGATGGAGGTTTATCTTTCTGAAGTTTTCCCAGCCTCTTTCAAGGTTAAAACTCTCTCTATTATTTATCAAGCACAGGAAGGATAGTCATATGGAGCACAGATACCAACCAAGGCCTATCAATAATGTTTATTTCCATCTAAGCATAAAATGTGTTTGGGGTGCACAGTTAGAAGATCAATCACCAATGCACGTATCAAGGGACATGTCACCTGCTTCTCGCCTTTGTTGTCCCCCTACTTCTGTTTCCTGATATTTTTGTTATGGTCAGAGCACATCTAGGGCCCAAATGGGTGATTAGTAAATAAGAGTCTCAATGTAATTGGAAGTAAAATGCAGCATACAGTAGGAAAAAGACTAGTAGAAAATTTTCTTCAGCCTCTACCTTATTTTCCTTCAAATTTCCAATGAAACATGTAGTTGAAAAACATAGAAAGGTATATTGCCTTTGAAGCAAATTGTGAATTGTTTCATTCAGCATTAAAATCTTTCTAGAAAATGTCTTTTTCAGTAGGGATCCACTGAAAGAAACTTATGTGATGGTTTTAGATTATGCGAAGAATTCTATTGTTGCTTTAAATAGAAAGAGAAGACTGTTGTGTTCCATCCTAGCAATTCTACAGACAACATATTTTCAACAACATAGTCTAACTTTAGAGCAAGTGTATAGTTTGCTATAAGACTACACAGCTAATTCAGAAAAGAAAAAGTACATTGATTTGAATTTTTTTACACAGTTTTGCAATTTGAATCTAAACAGTAAGATTGATTCTTTGTTTTATTACATCGATATGCTTAAGGACTTGTTGTATAAAGAAACAGGGTAGCTCATGTCAGAAATTAAGACATATAGCATTCAACTTCTTGGGACTTCGTGTGGTGACTGTATAGATGATTCCCAGTTCTCTGTTCCTCTCATATTTTGATGTAACTTCTTTCTTTAAAACAAAGACTATTGCAAAGAGCAAAGTTGATGCTTGATTCCACTCTGATTAATTGATTTTGCCATAGATTTCAATATCTTTAAAAGAATACTTAGTGATTTCAAAGTTGGAATATTTTGTCCTGTTCCAATCTAACTTTTGTTACTGGATTTATCTGGTAAAACTTCCACTCCTCTGAAGATATCTGAGATTTGCATCTTATCTCTGCATGGAGAGAATTTTGCTAGCCTGGTTTCCCTCAAAGCTGGATGTTACTGTATGTGATTCATAAAACCATATCCTTTTTTTTTGAAATTGTCTTTTTAAAGTTAAAACCAAAAACCAGATGTGTCTGAAAGCTCTCCTAAAGTTGAACTGAGATGACTCAAAAAAAGCCCCAGATGACTTACAGCAATCCAACAATACTAATAGGATATGGGATACTTGACCTGTGTTTAAATTTCTCTGCTGGCATGTTGAATTCATGATCACTCTTCCCTGGAGCTGGAAAAGGAACTTTTTTTTTCTATGTGTTACAGGCTGATGGTATCAACATATGCAGAAGAAAGAAATTAAATGGGGTTTAGCATGGTAAGGTCCAGCTTTAGAAGGACAGTTAAACAGGGAGAAAATCTGGATATATGTTGAGCGTCTACATTTTAAATATTCTTACTTTAAAAAGGATTTTTATATATGAAATAGCCATGCAGAATTTTTTTAATTCCTTGGAAGAAATATAATATTCACATATAAATAAATTATTAAAGCAGATGTGGTGCCTGATTTCTAAGAAATATCATGCATTTGTTTTAATATAATTTTTATATATTTTAAACTCTTCTGAAACTTAAATTCATTACAGAAGGCTTCTTAGATTCCTTAATGATTGTATATTTAGATTTAAATAGTAGGAGAAATTTCTTGCATAATATCCAAAAGCTATCTGATATTTCCATAGTGTATCTGGAAAAATTGAAGCTGCTTCCATTGTTACTTTTTAAATTATGATTTTTGGCATCAAATGCATTAATGCTGTGTATGCTATCAAAGACCTATATTTTCTAGAGAGTTAAAACTTGAAAATCAATAAATCAAATTAAGAACTTCAAGTTTCTGGAAATCTCATCAAGGCTGCTTTCAGTACAATAAACAATAAACAATAAAAAATAAGTAAAACCAAGCTGAAATAACTGATTAAGAAAAAAAAAATCAGTTGAACTAAAAAGTGCCAGATCCATCAAGTAAATAGTTATCAAAGAACTATTACAAGAGAATCTTTCTGATTTGGGATATATTCATACCATGAAGATATTTTGTAGGCTTGTTAAAAGTAGGAACCTTTAACCTTTACATACACAATGAACAAGAAAGTGTTTAAATTGAGGATAATATGTAATTTAGCTTAACCGCACATTTGTAAAGTCACTGAACCCAGCCCAGATGGGGGATAATAAGGAGAATATTTTCATTCATCCTGTAATAATTTATTCATTTCCCACCATCAAAAGACAGCTTAAATATACCAGTACAGATTCAGGACATTATACTACAGTGCAAATCCCTATTTAGCCTTAACATTTAAACTATTAAAAATACATATTTCCTAGCATCTGTTGTGATGACAATAAGAAATCTTGTTATAAAGGTCCAAGACCCCAAGAACTTAAAAAGTATAGAGACAACAGTATAAATTGTTTTTTCTATAAATTGTATGTAATTTCAAGATACTGAAATACCTCTGAGAGGTGGCTGGACATAAGATCAGAAATAGCAGCTGTGATTTCCTGGTTCCTCTTGCTTCCTGTAATTTCTTATGTTAATCAAAAGACAGACTAAAAAATTTATCATTAAATCCAAGTATTCAGAGCTACTGTTTGCTTACTGATCTATATATGTGTGTTCTTATTTTCAGTGAAAATATTTACACTCCTGTCCACCAATCTTCAGTATTTTTAAAGGTGGTACAAACAATGCAAACATATTTCTGAGATCAATGTGGTTCACCAGTCTTCATTCACACTGAATCTTGCAAGGAACTAAAGATGCCAAGCTTCTATAATTACAGGTCCAAATGTTTGTGCATCTGGGCTCTTGCACATGTGTAGGAGTGCACTAGCTGCTCCCTTCCTCTGCATAATTTTCTCCTTTCCGTTTTACCTTGTGAAGTAAAGATTCCTAAGGCAGCTGATGAAAAATTTGGAATCAGATGAGCATGAACTTTATCACTTAGCTCAGAACTGAGTCTCTCAAATACATATAGATTTGCCAACCACTGTAAAAAATAAGGTTTTTCTTTTGATCCTCCTGATCATTTAGTGAGGCATTAAGAGAGTAAGAACAAGTGAAGACTGAGCTGGAAATCACATTCAATATGGAATGGGTTAAATGGTTGTTATGGGCCTAGGGGATGACTGAAGTAGAGACCAAAGCATGGTTAAAAGCATCTGACAGCCAAGAACAGAGGATCAGTGCTGTGAAGCTGGAGAGGATTATAAGAGATACTGGGATAGTCACAAAGTGAAAGAAGCCAAATAAATTAATGGATACATTGTGCTTGAAAACAATTTCTTTTAGAGGCTTGTTGCTTCATAAGGGTTAAGAAATGGGGCAAAATGGTGCAACTTTGCAATATATTTATCTGATCAGTTATGGCTTCAGTTGCTGCAGTGACCCATCACTACCTCAATGTTTGGAATAATTACCTATTTAATTACCTTTCCTCCAAATACTTTAAGGAACTTTGTGGGGTTTTGAGATTCTTAGTTGCTTTTTTGTTTTGTTTTATTGGGGTTTTTTTGTTGTTTTCTTTTTGGGTTTTTTTTGGTTGTTGTTGGTTTTGTTGTTTTTTGTTTGCATTTTTTTCTGTTTTGTTTTTTGGTGTTTTGTTTTGTCTTCTTGTAATTGCTAGGAAATTAATTCTATTTTTCAACAGTAACTAACTACCAAGACAGAGCACATGTCAGACAAACCTCAGTAGTCACACAACAGACCACCACGTATCTGTCACAAGCCACAGTGCACCCAGACTCTGTAAAGGATGTCTCCTTGTTGAGTTTGCTAGGGTTTTCATAGAAGACTAGAGAGGCTGGGTTGTTGTAAAAGTAATTTATTGCATGGCTACATCAGTCTCATGAAGGCAGAGTGTTACAGTTTGTGCCATTATATAGAAAACCTTGTAGCATGGAGTCCCCATGTCCCAAGCAGAAGTAGCAGCCTCTCTTGCATTCTTAAAATAGCACATTTTTATTCTTTTTTTACCCAATCAGCTACAAACACAATTCTGCTACTGTCTTTCTGGACCTATCTGGGCCTATCATTGATGCACAAAAGTGATTGTAATTTCTTACACAAATTCTACGCACATAGTTCTATCTGTTCTATCTAGGAATGCTAGCAATACTACATTATGCTTTTGTTATGTCTAGGACTTAGTTAACTTTGTAAAATGTAATGCTACTGAACTTTAAACTAGGCTTTAGGGCTTTTCTTACTAACTAATAGTTTCTTATTTGCTTAAGGCACTTAAAATATTCTTTACTTATTTAAAACTAAACTTACATTTCTACCTTATGTCTGCATGGAGGTGGTTGTTGAGACAGACACGGCACTCAAAGTGCTTCAGTAAAAACATCAGAATGCTTCAAGCATCAGCTCCCTGTTATCAAAAAGTCTCTTGTATATTTTCTCTGTAGCAATCCCATGGGGCAGCTCCACACAGCCCAGGCTCTTTCTCCAGAGTCTTCTCTCTCCCTTCTGCTATTACAGCTCTCTCCTTTCTGTCCCTATCATAGCCACCTAACCCTGTTTGTCCTACGTAGAGTGTCTTACCCTTTCTAACCCTTGCACGACCTCCTGTCCCTTCCTCTTCACAGCACAGACAGCAGACTCCAAGTAACTCCAACTGAACTCCCTCCCAGCTAACTCACTCTTTATCACACCCAAAGCTGGGAGGGCAAGGCTGTTCCCCCACTCTTGGATAATTAACACAGCTCCAATATATCAAGGGTAAGATTGCCTTTAGTACTATCTATATCTCCCTACAATCTGTCTCCCCACACATGGATTTATGTATTTTAGTTTCTCTGAAGGTTTTAATTCAGCCCTCACATTTCTGAGTACTTCTGAGCCTGTGTGAATGGGGCCCAGAGGGATTTACATCCCAATATCTCTTCACTCCTGAGTGTTCATCTGGAGCTGCTGCAGGTGAGTGCTGGGACAGACAGCACAGCCTAGGGGAGAGCTGAACAAAGAGCCCTGCAAAGATGGGCTGTGAGGAGCCTCATCTGGGGCTCACCCAGGCACCCTCAGTGCTTTGGCTTGGGAGTTCATCCCAGCTCAGTCCCTGCCCCAGATTCTCCCCTGAGCCATCCAGGTGTGCCTGTGTTCAGTCCTGGCCCTGACCCAACTGCACTGGCTTCTCTTCCTGCCTTCTCCTTAGATGCAGCTGGTTACAAAAAATTTGTCTGGGGATGCCTAGGCTCTCAGTGGCCCTGATAATTCTCACTGGATCTTCTCAGCCCTCCTGGTTTAGGGACAGCAGAATTCTGTCTAGATGCCAGTCTGTTGTCACCCTCAGCACCAGCTCCCTTCCCTCAGTGGAGTAACCCACTCTTTCTGCTTCTTGAGGGCATCAACTAGCTTGATGAAAGCATGCAAATCTGCCCCTAGAAAGCCAATAATAGACAGAGAATATTTAGTATTCCTGTCATATTTTCATCTTCAAAATACAAAGTCAATGAATTAGCCATTATTAATTTTCCACAGTTGTTCAACACAATGATTTACCAACGTGATCTATAATATCACTTCAAACACCCACTTTTCTCCCCATCGCTGTCCTAAAAATTGGCTAAAGGCTGAAACAAGGCAGGGAAAATTTTTGTCACAAAGCTTACAAGATTTTACTTTAATCTTGGAAATTAAAGTTCTTCTTTTTCAGTAATCTGAATTTTTGAACACAAATTATGTGCTTCAGTATGAAAAAAACTCCAAATCTCAAATCTCCAGACAAACTTAACCCCTCAGATCAAAAAATAGTTCTTCCAAATTTCTAACATAAAATGTTTCATTTAGAAATTCTGTCTAAGAGGCCATGTTCCAAAGTTCTTGTTTTGGTCCCTTTTCTCCAGGATTTCTGATATATAGGGATGAAGAAATATTTTGGTTGTCGCTGTCAAGAGCAAAGTCCAGATGTCAAAGTCCAGGTGATGTTAGTAACTGTGCTGAAACTGAACTCAGTTTCAAATGCTTGCAAGCTGTGGTCTCTGACTACAGAGTAGTGCCAGGGCACAAGGGACCCTCTATCAGTTCTTTTAACCCTAGTCTTCCCTACCAGCAAATGTAGCTGGCTTATCCGGGATTCAGAAGCCCAGACATGATTCAGCATGCAGAAAATGTGAGCAGTCAGGGACAGTGGCTCATGAGCATGCTTGGAGGCTAAAATAAAGTATAGATGCTCAGACTTGCAAGGAATCAAAAGATTCCAGGTTGATACTGAGAAAGTTGGAAAGGCATACTCAGAGCTGGATGTCCTTTACCAGCTTTCTTGTCCCAGGGCTTTCTTTCCACAGACAAGCTGGACTATACATTCAAGGACTTTTGAGACAACATCATTCTCTGAGAGTAAATTTGCCTCAGAAAAATTTTGACCAACTCTAATTTTACCTGAGCTCATTTAAGTTCTATCAATAGCTAATTCACAATATCACAAAGGCAGAATCTTTCTGGGATACCTCATTTCAAGACTTGCTGTCCACTCTGCAGCAGACACTATTTAAGGAGGAGCTTGCAAAATGTATTATGCATGTATGCATCTTTCTTAGCTGTACAAATTGATCTCTAGAGTTTGCCATAAAATGCTCAAGTGCAAAGAGCTAAAAACATGAAAGAGTATATGGAGAATAAGTAATATGCTTCATTAATATCATGAAATAGAGAAGGAATAACATTAGTTTTTATTAGTTGGTTACTATTTGTACAGTTCTTTGAATTTATAGCATGCTCCATATAAGCATTAAATTATTATTAATATTAGCCTGTTAAATCTCTCTGTTTTACTTCTCTCGGTTGCTGAGTACTATGAAAATAAATACATGCCTAAGAAGATGAGCACTACATCAATCAAATCAAATCAAATCAAATCAACACCTTTAACGAGCATTGCTGAATCTCATTTGCAGATGGCAGTAATGCTTTTGCACCTGCTGCTGTAATATTCATTGAAGCACTTCATTTTAACTTCACATATTTTTAACTTTTTGGCAGTATGAATGGACCAACACTGACCCTGCTATATTTTTATTTTGATGCTATACTATTTTGCTGATTGCATTTGTATCATTTGCACCCAATTTTGAATTCTTTACTGACATATTATTATTACAAGCACCAGTTTTGTTAAAAGACATGAGATCTTCATTTACCACTGTGTTTAGAGTGAATGCTTCAATTTTGTGCTGATGTCCTGATTGTATAGACTATGTTTGGCCTACTTCATATGAGCATCAGATGAAAATTAGAAGTCTGCCCTTTTAAGATAGCTCAAAGTATTTACAGATTCTGATGTCTGGGTTAAATTTCATATATTATATAAAATTTATATGAGTATGCGTATTTATATGTATATCAGTGCAATGTTAATGCAGTACAATTACACTTGCAAGGTGACTTGACTAGTGCTTTGCAGAATCAAGTGCGTTTCCTTTCATAAAGCACCTGGCTAACCTAAGAATCAGAAGTGATGTTTTTTAGAGGTAGGGTACTATTTTAGTTCAGATAAACATACAAAAGAGAAAATCAGAGAGACAAGTGACAGCAAAAGATACAAAAAAGTGGGGAAAAAAGACAGAAAAAAAGCCCCTACCCCCCAAAAAAACCCAAAAACCAAAACCAAATCCAAACCCAAAAGCAACCCTTTTGAAAGATTTAGGAGAGAACTCGTGAAAGAATTTTGAGGTTAATAATGATGTGCTTCATAGTGCTTGATTTCCTCAAGTGCAGGGTAAAGCAGAGTTTCTTATGCCTCATATAAGTATGAATGGGAATGTATCAAAATAACCTGGCTTTATCATCATCTTTTCCTCCTAACCAAAATAACTCACAGGAAAACAGGTTTTGACTAGCCATTCAGTTGGAAAGAATTGTATATCCTTGTTTGTTTGAACTGTGACATCATCTTACAGAGTTCAGAGTGCTGCAGTCATCTTTGCTCTTTGGTCTCATTGTATCTTACCAGTGTGGAAGGTGATATTTAGCTAAATGACGGACTGAAAAAGCTTGATTTTGCTTCGATCCCAGTAATGTATCACATGGTAGATCGGAAAGAAGTGGAACATGTGTATAATTGTTAAGCAAAATTATTTAGCAGTAATATTTAAGGCTGTAGTGCAACAGGAAAGCCAAAAGGAGTCCTTCTGCTAAGGAAAGAAACACCTCTAAACAAAAACTTATCTCTAATGACTTCTTACCAGTGTGAGACAGGATTGACACTTTTGCTCATAATATCTGAATGAAATGTTAGCAGCAACTAAAGCCATGGAAATGGATTCACATGCCCTGTGGGTGTGAATCTACAGCCCAGGATTAACTGGGTTACTTTTACAAAGTGTAGACTTTTGTAAATAAGCCAAATTTCTAAATTAATTTGGAATTTTTGATAAGTATCAGACTAATGTATTGGAAGATTATTTTTTAACCTCCTGCTAATGCTGCTTTAAGGTTGCTTAGGCAGGAGCAGCATCCAGGGACATATTTGTTCATGCTCTTGTCTCTAGCCTGCCCTACAGCCTGTCAAGTACTGGCAGAAAGCATTGCTCTGGATAATGTCTACTGTTAGGCACTGGCCTCATTATAGTCTGACTCGCAAGAACTACTCTGTAATTCATACAAATAAGATTTTTTTTTTGTTGAGAACAGTGTACTGAGAGAAACATGCACTGTATGCCTGTCACTCATAAACTAATTTATACACATCATGTGTCATAGCAATATTTTGTACAAATTTATTGACTTATTTCATAGTCTCTGCTGCTTCTCTAAGGCTATTTCACAGCAGCAAAATCCAAATTCTCTGCACTCATTTCTAGATATCTTTAACTATATGGCTCTATATATGTGTGCTATAATTACTCAAGTATCAGTGAAACTTAAACATTGAAAAAGGAGTTCATTTGTCTAAAACTAAATTAGTTTTCCATTCAGCTTTAAAGTAGCGAGGACTCATGTTAAAATGAACTCCGTCTTAAAACTAGACTGAAATTCCCAAACATCCCTCTCCAATGGTTAGAAGAAACCAGGGCAATTGATTTTATTCAGAATTTGCACCACATTTTTAAAATGTTAAATTAAAGAAAAAGAATTCCATCCCTCAGTCCCCATCTGAGCACCCGATGTAAAAAAACCAGAATGTCTCCTGGACATGATAAATTTGACCTCAACCAGTTCTTATCTATCAAATCTAAGAATTGTTCTTGTGCATGACATTATCTCCTCTGGGCTCAGAGATTAAGAGCTGGCCTCAGGTGACTGAAGAAAAACTTCAGTAATGTTGCATACAAATTCTATTTATTGAAAGGAAGGAATATTAGCAGTTGGTACTAATACTCTAGAAGGACTGCAGTTGAGAGAATGTTGTAATGAGATTGGCATTTTACATGAGGAATTGGTACTACTTTCCTAAAATGCACCAGTGTTCTCCAAGTTATATTTGTGCTTCAGGGATATGCCACATGCCATTATTCTGTCCTGCAGCAGTCTGTATTTTTAGAAAAGATAAAATAACCAACACCTGCATTTTTTACATCTGTGATATGAACCAATAACCCCATGAAATTGGATGAGCACTAACCTTCTGTGAAAAATGATTAGCCCTATGTTCTAAGATAAAAATAATAAAATAAGAAAAGTTTTTGAAGGGCAACAATTACTCCTCCTGAACTGAGAATTAGATTTCTTTGTGGAATTACTGAGAAGATTTTTTTTCCAGAAAAGTGTGAAGCAGATAGTAATACTATTTATGAAGATTTAATGAAATGCATAGAAAATCTTGACTCTAAGATACATTTCTCAAAAACAATGTAGTAACTGGGATTTCTGTTCCTGCCTTTCATCTTGATCTTCAAAACTGGTGTGAATGCATACAGGGCAGAATATGTCAGTGCCACCATCAGGAAGACATTAGGCATAAAAGAACCTAAAATTTGGTGCTTTACCAGTTATATGTGTTAGTTGATTTCAAGTTTTGCTTAAGCCCACATAAAAACCTTTAATTTAAAGTATTTTCAATTATATTCCAGGACTAACTAATTTTATCTTTTTTAACTCAAATAAAAATATTTCCTTCAGATTACATTTGAATTTTCTAAGTAGAAGATTGAAACATATGCATAAATCATATTTGTATTTATAGTTTTAAATTATTTTGGTTTTTAATTGCATATTTTCCTGTTTTTTTATGTGTAATTCATAAAATCAAAACCTTTAAGGTCTTGATTTAACTATTTAATCAGACTTAAATACCTTCTTAGAAAAACTAAAGAACATAATTACAGATAAAATTATTAGAAAGAAAAAAGTATCATTGTCAAAAACAGATTCATGGTTTTGAAGATGAAATTCCATGTCAGAAATTATTGGTGAATCTGGGGGTTGTTTACATTTCATTCAACATCAACAGAATTTAAGCAATTAAATTATTCCTTTTGATAGTTTTGCATATGCTTTAGGAGAAAGAATAAATTACAGGAAAAGGAAGACCCGCTGATCTATTTTTCATAAAGTATTTGTCAGACTGTCTGAAAACAGAAGGCTGTTGAGTAACTTAGAGGCTATTAATATTTTGGAAGATATATAAATGATGAGGCAAGAAGAAACAGTAGAAAATTTAAATCTTGGAAGTAGAAATGGCATGCTGAGGGGAAAAAGAAGACTGGAAGTCCCTCTGGATATCCATGGTGTCCCATATTGGGAAAGCTACCCTGTCAGCCTCTTGGTAGAATATTGGACTTTCCTAGGAGCTTTCCCAGTGACAGGTACCTTTGTATCACTTAACAGACCCAAAGCAGATGGGCCTTGCCTGGTGGAGCCCCAGAGCTTTTCCCTGTCTCACCTCTGTGAGGAAAGGATGCTTTATATGCCTCTTGTTTTGAGACAAGGTCAAACAGCCTGATAGAATTCCACTCATCCAAATCTGTATGGATACATGTGTATGCATCTGTTTTAAACCTAAGACACTTCAGAATCCAGTTATCTCCCTCTCTCCTTCAACTGCGCTGAATTCTTATCTCTACCTGAAAGCTTTTCCGATAAGTAAATTTATTTTTCCCATATATCCAATGTACTGGTACCATGACCCTGATGAGAATATTTGGAGACACCAGTAAGTTTAAATTCTAATTAAAGAAGGTGGAAAATAGGAACAAATGAGCAAACAAAATCCTGATATCCATATACAAAACATAAAATTATCTGGGGATAGCAAAATGGAAATGCTTTAATAAGAACCATCCTTTAGGAACTTATAAAGATCATTCCAATAGGACCTGGTTTGCTCTTGAGTTTCAATTCTCTTGGGCTAGAAATAGGACTAGAAATAGGATAGTGAATGAGTTCATGTGGTCCAGACTGAATGAGATGATGGGTGTTCTCAAACAGAGGATACAGATATGAGGAATGGAAGAAAGTTCTTACATAGCTACACTGGTTTCATCTTTATACTGAGTCCAAGCATTTTATTTAATGACTAGCATCCTTTTACACTCAGATTAAGTCAGGTATTTAACCCTGACTGCTACTGGACAGAGAATCTATAAATGATCTTAAGGCAACAAAGTAAAACTACTTATACATATAATAATGCTACCAGTAAAGATATAATGTCTTATCTTATACTTCACAGAGTTTGATTTGCTCTTTGGCTCTTCTGACTGTATAGCCTGTACAATTTGCCCATTTAGTAAGCCCATAATTGTATATAGGAGTGAAAAACTACACAGAGATATCCAAGCCAATCACATCAGACTTAGCCTGTATTCCAAAGGAAAACAGCTTGGGCTTTGCTAAATTCTCTTTGTAACCCTATCCACTGTTCCTCTCATTAAATTCCACTGTTCCTCTCATTAACTTCCGTGGTGTAGTACACTAATGGCACTGGACAGTTTTTGATATCTTAATATGTATGAACAGTCAAAGCTAGTTGAATGTGATAGAACATTGATTTTGACAAAATTTTGAATTGGATATGCCTAAAACTTGTCCTTTATGTGATCTCCTCTAGACAAGCTCTAATATTGGCTCTTAAACTGGAAAATGTGGTTTCCTTGGAGTATAAACTTTAAAGGAGACAAAATTTAAAACAACTGTCTGCCTAGCAATAAAAAGTTTATTGAGTTCTTCCTTGAAATAATGTCCTTTGCATAAAGTCTGGGTCTGAACTAGTTCAGAGACATCTTGGGCTATGGTAAACAGCTTATTTCTCTGTTGTCTTCTGCTGCCTCCATGGCCAGGATACCTGATTCTTGTTGCTTTCTACATTTTTTCTTCCCCTCTCTGAGCTGAAGGTTCTCAGGCTCTCACTGTCATCCCCTTGTTTTCTATTACGGTCTGCATCCTACAGACTGGAAACCTCTCCCTCAGACATGCTTGTGATTCATCTCACCTTCTTTGTCTTTACAGAAAGGCTGGCATCAGAAGAGAAAAAACCCGGACATCCATTGCTTTGGAATTATACAAATAGTGTGGACACACTATGTTAGCACAGCCTGGGCCCTACAAGCTCTCCACTGACTTAATGAATCAGCCAGGAACTTTGTGCCAAGATCATACCCTCATTGTGAGGAGGGAGAATAGCACTAGTGTTAGAGGAGAAAATGTGGAAGTCATTGTATCACATCTGCCTTACCACTTTACATAAGGGGTTTTTTTCTTCAAGGCAGGATTATTGAAAGGATCACACTTGGAATATCACAAAGATGGAAGAATACAAGAAAAACAGTCATGAGAGCATATCTGCATATTCTAGAAAAGAGATAAACTTTCCTGAACTACTCTATTTCATTCACTAGATGATAAAGTATATCAACACATTTTGGATATTAAGCTAAATATTATTTGTTTAAATTAATAGTCTGAAAGCAGCTGTTAATCAATAATGCTTATGATTTTACCATTCTATTTGACTTAATGGTTATGAAAATAAAACATATTTCATTTGATGTGGATTATCTTCTGTGATTTGGAAGAGAACAGTAAAATATATTTATATGATTTGATTAGCAGCAAAAACAAAATGAAACAAACAATATTGCAGTCATTAATCAGAATCAATTCCCTGCTGTGCTAGGCGCATATCAAGATGACATGGGAGATATTATTTATTTACCACAGAGGGAAATTCACTTCTGCATTGAAAGTTACAGGTCTGTATATAATCTAAAGCCCACATAAACCTACCAGTTTTATGTTGGTTTTCCAAATACGGTAACATATTTTTCATGAAGAAAACAAGATTACACAGGAGAAAAATTATTTCTTTTTTTTTTCAAGTTGAATTTCTCTTTTATTGCATACAAGATTTAGAACAAGTTAATGTACCTAAGTGCCATTTATAAAGTTCAATGTGGCAATACTAACTGAAATTTTATCGTCTTATCTGTACTAAGGTTCTCAGGATGAACGCAAGTCATTTTTCTGAAAACTTGATAGCTTGCTCTGAAATAAATGTGAGGAACCATTTAGGGGCTAGGATATATCTAAATCCTCATGTTTCAATGATTACACTGTGCTAGTTAAAAGGCAAAACAGTTTGAGCAAACAACAAATAGCTCAGTTTCCAACATAAACAGAACAAGAGGTGTGTAAAGCATCTCATTTTAGGTGTTTTTCTGCCATAAAAAGAATCCGATCTCTACCTTTAGACTGTAAAATCAGTCACTCTGGATCCTGCATCTTCATAAAATTCATGACTTGAAAAATAGAGGACTGAATAAGTCATTGGAGGGTTTCTTGCAATGCAACATCATAATATAACTTTCACACAAGTCTTAACAGCTGTGCCACAATGCAAAATGGGATGCATAGAAATTACTTGAGTACCATAGTTAAATTAATATTTCTACCTCCATGCATATTTAATTTGTGTTTGCATAGATACTAACATGGAAAAGATAAAAATTAGTAACTTTCTGATATTTTCTATGACAAATATCCTCAGTTCAACGATTTTTATATTAGTGGTAAAAAGAAAGCGTTCCCGGAGCAAGGTCTCTTTACCTTAGATTTTGGGAAAGCTCAAATTTGGAACTGAGTGGTAAGTAAAAAAATTCCACATCTGTTCAAGAGGAATGTTTCTTTAAAACATCCTGGCTCTGAGAGTCAAAAGTGGGAGCTGTTTGAAGCTCTTGAGATCGGTGAAATGTTCAGAGTTTAACCTGAGATAGATATACTAGCAGAGTGAAAATGAGGTGAGCAAGAGAAATGAGGACTATAGTTTCCATGTGACTTAGAAATTTCTCACTTCTATTTCAATGCCTTTTATGATTCATGACTAGAGAATACAAGATAGCACTGCATATAGTATAAGATTACAAACAGAACTTCTGAGGTGGATAAGTTACAAGCTATGCAAATCTTCCCAAAAAAAAGTGTCAGTAAAAATTTTATAACTTTGCACTTATTTTCTATGCATGCAGAACACATACCTTTCAAATGTTTTATACATAGGCATTTTTTTGTTTTTGCATTGAAAAAAAATAACTCATGACTTTAACATTTTTAAATTTTGGTCTCTTCAGGAAGCAGAGTGATCTGAGTCTCTCTGAGAAGATGAGAGAGCAAATTCTAATGATATAAAATGTCCTGACTTTTTCCCTGAAGCTCTGGAAGAGATAAGATTTTAATGCCAGCAAAAATCCATTTGAACAGAAATAATATTTGAAAGGAAATTTCTACAATTTCTATACCCTTGAAAAGATACTACACTGTTAATTGCATGGCCAAAAGTATTAGATTAAGGAAAATAAACACCACAATTTAAAATTAAAATGTCATTGTATTTTTTTTTATTAAATACATTGGTGCTACCTTTAGTGCTGTTCCATGTTCTTTAATATTATTTTACTAAGCTTTTCCCTGAAATTGCAATGTCTAGCCCAGTTTTAGCATATCTACTTCACTATTTGCTGAGGATTGCATCCAGGAATGAAAGTTGTGAGGACAGTTGTGTTTCACTTGCAGAATAATGATTTGTGTAGGTGAAATTTTAGAAAAGCAGGAAAAATTGTAGCATAAAATAATGAATCCTCAAAGCTACAGATGATCCACATTTTCTAGATGCATCATTCAATTCTTTACAAATCATCAAATAAAATAGTATATTTTTTAGCCAAAAGTTCACAAATATTAGCAACAACACTTAAACTTTTTGACAGATAAAGTTGATTCTAAAAACCCACAAGAAACTAATCCATAAAAATATTACTAGTTTCCAGTACCACCCCAGAGATGCTGCTAGCAACACATTATAATTAAATGTTGGCCTTTGGCATTAATTTTGCATGTTATAACCGGATTTTGTAAAATGGAAAATGTTATTAAAAATTTAGATACGCTTTAAAAGAAGGAAAACAATGATCAATTACCACCAAGCTGGTATGGTTCCTTGAAGACAAATGCATAGTAATAAAAAAACATTGAAAGTGATACTGGATCAGACAACAATTGGAGTTCAAAATCCTGCATATTCGGTAAGCATCCAAAAAAAAAAAAATTATTCATCAGTTTGAAATTGCCTCCTTACACCTTTATTATACATACATCTAAGAAATAGAACAGTAAATACAGCAACCTTTTTCTTTCCTACTGCAACATCTTGTATAATTAATGTTGAGGCAGTCCATCCGGTTGTTATAAATGGTATGTGAGTTACAGGTACATTAATAAAAAGTGGGTTTGTAAAGCTTTTTAGTATTATTAGAATTATTGTTGTATTCCAAATTCATGACTTTTGAACTTGCAGAAGTACTTCAGTATTACTTTATTAATAAAGTTTAAAGAATGGAATAATTGGAGAAAAAATAATGAGGTAGTAGAATCTCCCTCACTGTCAATATTCATTTGTGTCTGGACACAGTCCTATGCTTTGTGCTCTGGGATGACCTTACTTGCGAAGGAAGGTTGGACCAGATGATGACTGTGGTCCCTTCCAACCTGGCCCATTCTGTTATTCTGTGATTTAGTGAGACACTTTAGACAAGATACAAACAGTCCTTTCTCTTCTCCTTTGCCCTCACACAATTTCTGAAGATAAAGCAATTATCAAGATATAATCAGTATCCACCTTTCCCATCTCTTGTTAATTGTATTTGACTGTGTGATGGAGTTCCTGCCATGGAAGGCATTGTGAGAAGACACTTCTGACATGCAAGAAGGGCATGGTTACAGAGTTATGGGCAAACAGCCCTGGCATTCAGCCACCCTCACACATCCCCAGGAAGCCACCAGCCAGCTCTGACTCCTACACTGTGCAGCCACCTCAGTATGGGGCACTGCTTTGACTGTGGCACAGGAGGTCTGGACTTAGTCTTGTGCTAATTTGGCTTCTCAGCTTTAGCACAGGTTGGTATCCCCTGCTCCAGTAGGTCTGCCCTCTGAAGATGTGCACAGATGGGGCTAGAAGATTGTTCACAAAACAGTATTCAGCTGCTCCAATTCAGTCTCCTTAAGGCTTTATAGCTAGTGGAGATCAATAGCATTTTTGGAGGAATCATGTAAAACTGGAATGTAATATAGATTTTTCCAAATTACATCCCACACACTCCACCCTGCTATGGAGGAATGTGCTTCCTGTGCAGTAATTTTTCATGTAAGCAAGCCACAGTCAGAGCCCTAGTCAGTTCAAGACATGCTTTCAGTTTTGGGTTAACAATGTAGTCTTGTTTTTAACAAACCTAAAGATACAGTGAAAGCCTTTACACATTTAACCCTGCACTTGCCAGCCTTTAAATATCTACAAAATGAACTTTGCTTCAGGTACTAATGCCCACAGAGAGAACCAGAAATTTGCCTTCCACAGGAAGGGTCAGTAACACTGCCTCTCGTTCAGCAAACTTCGAGTCCCAGTGTATAGCTTTGTGTTCAGTAAAAAAAAAAAAAAATCTTTCTGTGGCTGAAATGGTTGATTGCCAATGAACCTGTCACCCTACAGGTAATATTATATTGGTGCAACACAGTAAGTAACAGGCTATGGCATGCACAATCTTGTCCTGAGCTGATTTGAAATCCTGTGACCAACATTAGCACAAATGTCAACTTGTCTTAGTAGGACAGAACCCTACTTGTTTAATTCTGCACCCATGACAGAAGGAGATGACCAACTTCAAGGCCACCTAAGGAACCTGAATGTGCACATGTCCATAGGACCTAATGAGACTCATCCACACGTCCAGAAGGAACTGGTAGAAGTGGCTAAGCCATTATTCATTATCTCAGTCTCATCTTGGTGTCTAACAACATCATGGATCAGATCTTCCTAGAAGCTATGCTAAGGCACATGCACATGGAAAATAAGGAGGTGGCTGGTGACAGTCAACATGGCTGCACAAAGGGAAAATTATGCCTGACAAATTCAGGCCTTTTCTGATGTAATTACAGAAGTAATGAATCAGAGAAGAGTGACTAACATTATCTACCTGGAGTTGTGTAAGGTATTTGAATATGTCTCATTTTTGCTTCTAAACTGCAGACACACAGACTTGATGGATGGACCACTGGATGGATAAGGAATGAGCTGGATGTTCACACTCAAAGGATTGCAGCTAACAGCCTGATGCCAAAGTGGAGATCAGTGATAAGTAGCATTCCTCAGGGACCAGTATTGGGAAAGATGCTTTTTTACATATTTGTCGTCGACATGGACACTGGGACTGAGCTCACCCTCAGCAACTTTTTATTCCACAACAAGCTGTGTGGTTCTGTTTACAACACAGGGAAGAGATGCATTCAGAGGAACCTTGACAGGCTTGAGAGGTGGGACTGTGTGAACTTCATGAAGTTCATGAAGGCCAAGGGTCCTGATTCTGCGATTATTTCATGACTCAGATCACCTTCTTAGAGAAAAGCAAGAGTAGATAGTATTATCCTTATCCTCCATGTGGGAATGATTTAAAATTACTGAAGTTAAAAACAATGTCCTGAATTGTACAGACCAACCTGCTGATTTTCTCTGAAAATTACAGAGCACCTGTGCATATGAGGGTAGTGTACCACACTTGTCTCTAAGAAAAAACCCCACATTCTGCATTGGCTCCATGACTGATTGAACTAATCCTCCAGACCGGTTTCCATCATGCATCACCTGCCACATGGTAGGGTTTAACTCAGAGATATCTTGAAGGTAGGTTATAAATGCAATAATTTAGTGAAATGAGGCTGAAAGCAAAATAAAAAATACAGATAAAATATGATAACAGCATTATGACCTTGTAATTTATTCACTGCACATTTTAACTATGAATTTAGAACCATTTACACTGGAAAGTCTTTGGTAAACTATGACTTGGAGTGCTACACAGTTAGTATATGCTTTAGTCATAATCTGCACTGAAATATCTTACAGGTAATCAAAGGTTAAATGAATTCTTCTTGCTACATCTTAGGGAATTTTGTGATGTGTATTTGTCTTTTACACTGACACTGAAGTAGATGTAGCTGTAATTATTTATATCAATATATCTATGCTGAGGGTAAAGTAAAAACATAATTTGTAAAATTCTGCATAAGTAAAAGGAGATTTATGCCAAAGAAAAGCAGTTTGTAAGTGCTTACCTATCCTATCTGCTGCTTTGTGAGGGCTTCAGAGAGTTTTTTTCTTCTCATGTATTGTTCTGGAGATGCTCACTCCCTGATATGAATTTCATTCACAGAAAATAAGCATCCAATTTAGTGTTACACTATGACACTAATATCTGACTCTTTAAATCCCCATACAGCACCAAACACCAAGGTAAGTAAAGTATATGTCAAAAAAAGGGAAGATTTCAACACTAGGGATTTTGCAGTCTAATTTGGACCGTTAGAGAACCTTGGTTAAAAAAAAAAAAAGAACAAAAAACCCCCAACAAAACAAAACAACACACCAAAAAACAATGTGAAGATAGGTGGGAGACTTCAAACTGGGACCCAAATAAAACAAACAGATATAGAAAACTGGACTGGAAGTTTAAAAATATGTATGGTGCTTTTTAACAGGAATGAAGCTTTGAATTTTAAAAGTGAAAGAAAAACACAAAGAAGGATAAAAAAATAGAAACATTAAATGTTGAAAAGTGAAATACTCCAGCTAAATAATCTGCATGGACTGACACTTCAAAAGATGAAAGAGAAATAAAAAGATTATATCAATTGACAAGGCTGTGAACAATCTTCCTCCTAACAATGGGAGTCTTTCTATTCATTTCAATAAACTGAACTTAAAAAAAAAACTTGAGAGAAGTAGAGAAATCTCTGTAATGGAAAAGTGCTACTTTAATTAGCTATAAGCACTTTTGGTACAGTTTGATCTTAACATATCAAATAGAGAAGCCATTTCAGACTTTTTACCCAATAAATGATATCCCCCAGTTATACAATGTCAATACTCACTTTCAAAAATGTGTTCATCTGTTTAGGAATATTTTGCCAAAAGCACACATGGACAAATTAGCCTCTTAAAGATATTATAATGAATGTTATTGTCTGGAGTCAGAGGACTAGGATAATAAAGAAAAATGAACCAAAGATGCCAAGTTACATATTTCAGGTATGAAGCATCATAGAAATTAATAAGAAACAAAGATTTAGTCTAGGCTGAGACCTATCAAACACATACAGAACTTCCATGATTGTATTTTATTCTTCCAGCATGGAAGTTCATGGACAATTGAGTAAGTGCATTGATTGGCTGATCGAAAGATTTTCTTTTCTAATACGCTTCTGGAAACAAAATAAACCATGCCTGAAAATCTAACAAGTGTCATGTACAATGATAATTCCTGCCTTTAATTCATCACATTTTATTTCTTTTTAAAAAAAGTTTGGATAATTGTAGTACAAAGTAGGATTACATTGAATATTAACAAAATAATTTTAATTCTTGTTAAGGAAGATGAAAATTACTTTATCTCTAGAGACAAAATAATTATTCAGTGTTTATTCTGAGACACTTGAAAGGGAATACAGGCAACTACTATTATTCCAGTAAAAATTTCTGTATTAATGTCTCTGTAAACAACTTGAAACTTGTGTAATTAGCTCTTCAGTGTTAATACCTTTCATATACATTTTCAACATTTGAGATATAAGTGAAAAACTTTAATAACATTATGAACAGAAGGAAGGATAGGAGATAGTGAGATTACATGAGATGGACAATTTCAATGAACAAGGACAACCTGCTGTTGCTGTCTCTTTGTAATCATTCTACCAATTTAATGTTTTCCATTTTCAGTTGTATCATCCAGCTGTATAAAATAAACTTATATAAAATAAGATAGTATAATAATCTTACATTTATTTAATTTATAGTTTGGTTCTTATCATAATACAGGACAAATAATATTTCACAATGGAAAATTATCAGATTCAGAAAATTTCTTTTAATCTTATTTGGGAATATCTACTCTGCAGAGTATGAACGTTAAAATATTTTTTAAAATATACATCTCAAAGTCTGAAAGTAGAGGTAAAGAAAGTAATATTGGTTCTGAAGAGTCATAAAAGCTCAGATTTGTGCTTCCTTCCATTTCCTTATCTAAACCCAAGATTTTTTATAGCTGTGTTGCTTCTGATAGATCTTGGGTTTGCCCCTCTTCTTAAAGATGTACATGTTGTATTCTTCTGAGAAATGGTTCTTCTTCTCAGAGTCTCCCTGAAGCTTGTGCTATATAGTTGGACCCTTCCTCCCTGTCTTATCTAGTTCTGACCCTATTGGCTGAAGGCCAATATCCTTCCTTGGCCATAGACTAGATAAACCCCTGTCTTTCCTGTTTCGCCCTCTTGCTCCTCGCCCTCCTCGCTCCTGGAACACCACATGGGAGAATAAAGCATGGACTGAAAGTGAGGGGTGAGAACCACCCTTTTTGATATCTTTATTCTGTCTCTATGAAATATAATTCCCTAAAAGCCCTGAGAAACTGAGCTAGCTGAAGCCTTAGGGTTGGCTAGAGAGAATCAATATTTCATGTAGCAGTAATGGAGTTTCTGCAAAACTCTTTGTTAATTACTTCTTGGTTAATTGCTTCCAATATTCAACTACTTTTAGCATTAGAAATTACATTCTGTACTCCAGTAAGAAATACTTAAAACGATATCGTCATAAGCTATCCAACATGGAAAATGAAGAACAGATATTTCCCCCCTTCTTCCTGTATCTCAAGAAAACTTGCTAGATTCTTGCCAATATTCTGTTTTCTGGAACAGCTAAATTAATTCTTCAGTTTGGTCACATTTTCTGCATCTCAGAAAATGCCATCGATCTCTTATGATCTTTCTCTTATTGGAACGACTTTATTGAAATGAAGGGGCTTAATATAGTAAAAAAATATCCCTGCCAGTGGCAAAGGCATTGAACTAACTGATCTTAACATGTCCCTTAAAATCAAAATTGTCCTGTGCATTTATGCTCTCAGAAACTTGAAACACTCCTGCACAGGGAACTAGAGTAAGTAATCAAGACCAATTGATTTTATACTGGAAGGTAAGAACCTTCCAGTAACTTAAAAGGCACATTCCTTTAATATAGATTTACAAATGGTCTGTCTGTGCAGGATTTCTGCAACTGCAGTTTCTTTCAAAGTCAGTTTCACCTTAGTAAGATGATTTCCCAACCTTTCCTTGATACACAACCAGCACAAAACCAAAGTATTGCTCACTGCATCCAGTCCCCTGCTCTTGTATCTCTATGATATGAAGTATCTCTATGATAGGAAGACTTTCCAATGCCTTATGTGTATGCTGTATTTTTAAGCTAATAAAGTTTCTTATTCTGTAAGAATATTTTAGAAAGTCATTTCTTTGATGGCTCAAATTTTAGGCTTCCATCAACTATTGACACATGTAATTAATTTTCTTTTCCTGGACATGAGTCACATTCCTTTTTACCTTTCACTTACTAAAGTGAACTTCTCGAATTCTTTTGGTCATATAAGATAGGTTTGCTATCTACCTACAGATCTTCCCCTTTTTAAAGCAGTTTAAATTGTGTTTTCTTGAACATGAGTGGTTTATTTACACATGATATTCTAGGTAGAGTTTTCCTTATCTCTCTCAGACATGCCTCAAACTCTGTTTCCTGAGATTAAGATGTTCATTTTTTCATCGATATATTGTATAATGGCCTATATGTTCTCTGTCTTGCATTAACTCAGTTATGTTTTTTATTCCTTTGTTATTTTCAACTGGTAATCCTCCAATTCAAAGAGGAATCATTTTTCATTAGTCTGCAAGTGCATGACTTTGCACTTTGCACTACTGTACTTTATCCCAATACCATTGCTCCAGCTTTCAAGGTCATTCAACTCCTTTGTGTCTCCTCCAACTACCCTTTACTTTGAAAACATCTAATAACTTTGGGTCATCAGAAAATGGTGTTAAAATATTTTTGTATCTGCCAAGACAATACATAAAGATATTAGCTCAGTCTAGTATCAAGGCTGATCTTTGAGGAACTCCCTTCAGTAGTCTTTCTTCAACGTGGTAATTCCTCTTTCAATGTAATCAAGAGTTTTTCTCCACATGTACCAATTCTTGTCCACCTTATCTGTCTGCTTTAGAATAAGTAAATTCTGATGCAATATGATATTAAAAACTTTCCTGAAGTAGATTAGTTCTACTGTACCATTATTCTCTAAAACCAAGAAAAGCCAGTAGTTCACAAGAGCCTAAATCTAGGAAAGATCATACACAACTTTCAAAAAATTTGTGGTTCATCCTATCCCTTTATTCTTTTAAATCTATAGCTTTATTATCATCTCTAAAACACATTTCAAAGGCTTTTTTTATTACTGTAATCAGAGATATGAGCCTGAAGTTTATTTGGAATACATATTCCTTTTTTCTTGAACATATGTATCACATTCCTGTTTTTCAGGTCATATAGTGTTGAGGCCTATTTGACAAATTAAAGTTTTGTGTTACGTGGACTGGCAATTCCCTCACTAACCAGAAAAGCAGCTATCTGCCTCAGAGCAATGTCTGCTTTGATGATGTCTGTCTACTGTGCACTAAAATTTCTCACAGAGAACTATAGGAAAGTATTAATTCAGTTTTGGACTTAGATTTAGATGATAGTTTACTGTCTTTACTTCCTCTTCCATCAACAATATATAAATTCTTCATGGTACCTGTCTTTGCTCTTCTTTACATGTTTTCATTTCTCTTTCAAGGTCAAATCAGCTAAAGTTTTGACCATTCCACTTCAGCCCTTTATTTTTTAACTTTAGAACACTACTTACTGATAAGTGTCAAGCTCCTTCCAAGACGTCTATTTAGTTTATTCCTAGAAGGCTAGGATGAAAACTATGCATTATTTAAACTTTGTATTTGAATAATTGCTGAGTCTTGTATGCATTTTTGACCTGTAGTCCATCTGACTCCATAGAATAATTTTTTTTTAATTTAGCAGGTTAGAATTGGACTTTAGTCTCCTAAATTCTAGTCCCATAATCCACAGTAACACTTTATCAGTTGAATCCTCCTGGTTTAGCAACCAATTTCTGCATATGCTTCCCATGATTTAACAAGTTTGTTCTGACAAACGTCAAGGCACTCTCTAATCTCAACATTAGAGGCCAAGTGGTATAGATTAAACTCCTTTTTTACCCCAAGATCTTTATTAAAAGGAAGTGATGTTTATGTTGCACCATTTGAATACACATGCCCATGATAGTTTTGCATTCTTTAAAATAACCTATATGCATCTCCCTTTTTTTCTCATTCCACAACACCCTCTGGTTTCCTGTCTGAAGCTATTTCAGATTTATAGTTTGCACACTGAATATTTCATTCTATACTGTTGGATACTTCTCTAAGCTAGGACAACTTAGCAGATATAAATTTTCACAGTTTTATACATTATATATATGAGATGTTCATGTTGTTCTCTGCTACTTTTCTGTCTCTTTAAGTGGGAGAGGTCTTATTCTTCCTCCTATTTAGGGTAGACTGGCTCAAGACACCTGCTGTCAGAATGAGTGACAATGTGCTTTATCTTTTGTATGGAGCTTGCTTATTTGTCTCTTATTTCCTCATTTTTCCTAATCTAAATGGAAGGTCAGGTGTCCTGCTAAAACACAATGCACTGTGTTTATGGAAAGAGCAGAAGTCATACACACAGAAACTGTAAACATAATTTAGGCCAAAGGAATAGCTGCAAAGGGTAGGAAGCTAATCAGGACCTCACATTGACCAAGATGAGGGAGTTGCACTGAAGTAAGGATGAATTAGGGAGACCTATGCTGACATTTCTGTAAAACTATTTGCAATGGGGTTTGTAGTATATTCTTACAATTAGGAATATTGTTGTTAATTAAGATTAATTAAAATAATTAAGGTTATTGTTCTCTCCTGCTTCCTGAACTAAAGGAATTCAGACCTTATGTGTTCTCATCTAGATCCTGCAGAGGACTAGCAGGGACACTTGTGTGTTGGATCTCAATTAAACATGGAGGAGTGGCATCAGCATTAATTGCTGCTTTTTTCACTGTCCAGGATGATGCATATCTGGAGGTATCTTGTTAGCAGTTGAAGTAATTCTATGACACAAGGATTGGTTTAGAAAGGCCAGGCTGCATAAAACTCCAAAGCACATTGGGTATAAATATCTTGCAGATATTTAGCTGGCTATTTGTAAATAAAAGTAACCATCAATTTTGAAAACAGATGGAGTTCACCTTAATGCTGCATTGGCATAAGATTAGCCATGAAGGAGTGGAGAACTGTCTCATATGATGGAGCTATTTGTGCACATCTAGTTGTCATGTGCCACTGCTTCCACAGCAGCATCTATGTGAATTCAGCCCATGAAAATCCTCTTAATGCATTAGAGAAATTTGCTCCTGTCTTTAGAAAATTTATTGATAAAATATCCATTTTATAAAATGGGTTAAGTGGTATCCAAAGACAGGGCTTTATTTTAGATGACATTGCTAATGTAATAGTTGAAAAAAAAATTAAGTAACAGAATTTAAATGTTAAGTAGGTCCTTCTATGACATAAAAATGTGCATGCTTGACCTTTGACAGGCTTTTAAACTGCTGACCGAGTGCTAAAAACCTGAAAACCATCTCAAGACAACTAGTTTATGTTTATTTACATTTTCAACTTCATTTTCTGAAAGAAACTTAAATAATCAAGGGGATTAAAGTTATGAATATGAATACTCATGCCATTAATATTCTGACATCAATATTTTCTAAATATTCTGAGCACTTAATAAAAAGGAGAATTTAATTGACTTTGGGTACATTTTTACTAAAAGCTGAAAAGGTATTTGCATGCCCTTGCAAACTGTATTTTTGCAGTGTCACTTATTTTGATGAAACATAATTGAAATAAAATATAGCAATATTCTGTCCAGAATGTATCATAAGCCACAAAAGCACAGGTTTTAAAGGTAAAATCAGAAAGGAGGAAGGAACTCAGTATTTGAGAGGAATGGTGGGAAATTCAATTCCATGACTGAAGATGAGAGTTAGAGACAGAAGTAGAAGTGGCTTGGATTTAGACAGCAAGATATTATAACCAGGGATAATAAAATTGAAAATGTACTGAAAAGAATGAATGTATGAGAAAGGGCAGATTCACACAGTCAACATGGGAAGAAGAGGTCATCAAGATATGGAATACCACAGCCTACATAAAATACGACACCATCAGAGCCTCTTGAGGACAGGCAAGCTGCATTGTCCAAGCAGTTGGTCATTGTAGGTGTCCTCCGTGGGCTTCATATTTGCCTCAAAGGAGTCCGTGAGAGATAGATGTGTAGATTATTTTCAGTCAATTTTTTGTAAAAATAAAAGGGGCTTTAGTGAATGCATTTTCACGTGGTGGCTAAACAGATCTAAGGTGCCAGCAAAACCAGCTTCTGTGTATTGGACATCTAGTTAAATGTACTTTTCATTGGGGAGGAATCCAGGGACTGCTGCTGAGGAATCTATTGTATATAAATACTGAGCTAGCAAGAGACCCTCAGTAGCTTGGCTCTAAAATCTGAATTCTTCACTAACTCTAAAAGAGCTTTCTCTAGCAGTATGTATTATTACTGTGCGTGGTTAGTTAATGTTCTGAAAAAAGAAAGGCTTTTCTAGCTGTATCAGCATTGAACATTGCTAGGCAGAACTTTTTTATCTATCAGTGAATCAGTGTTCTGAAAAACAAAAAGGGGCAGGAAGAATGGATTTCAAACAAATCACAGGTTTGTTTCCTATGGAAAACACTTTTGGTCAGGGAAAAGACTTTTTCAATTTTTCTTTTACTCTTTCACTTCAGCATTTTTCAAACAAATGATGTTCATTGACCTCAGAACAAAAAAAACATCATTATTCATGCAACTTTGTGTGCAGCTGTCATCAAATATCCTTTATTTGACAGTGCATATTTCCCATTAGTCAGTTGGCCTATGAATATCCTAGCTTTATTCACGCAGCAATAACTTGAAGCGCCAATCAACAATTCCTGGCAAAGTCTAGCTCCATTTTGCAAATGATGACCTGAAGTCAGCATGATTCATGCTTTTGTGCCCACATAGTTCTACAGAAGTAACACGACACCCAGAGAAAAACTTCAATATCATGAGAAGATCCTCAGCAATATATCAGCAACAAACAAAAAAAGAACTTTTTCTCTGATTCCCATGAGTTTAATGATGATCTATGTTAGGGTGGAGATGGAAAATTCGAGTCTTAGTTTTGTTAGACAGTTTTCTTAAAACTACTTTAATTTCTTCTTAGAAAACGGACTCTTTTAGCAAAACAAAAGAGTGTTTAAAACAGTGTTTTAGAACTGTCTAAAGCAGTGTTTTAGAACTGCAGGAGTGATCACACAAATGTTCCATGTTTGAAAGATTTAACAGTTACCAAATAACAATATCAAGAAAATACTGTATTAGTCTTTTTGAAAGTACCAAAACAACACAAAATGAAGATCCTTTTTTTTTTGGCATTAAAACCACAAAAAAAAATCCTGAAATTTATTTTAAAGTAGTGTCTACATTCAATTCCATTAGTTTATTTCTCATCACTGTTCACTAAAATTTCAACACCCTGATGACTCATTCATATTTGATATAGAAAGTTTTTATCTTACTGTGGTACCAATTCAGAAGACACAAGAGACATGGTGGAATTTTTCCATAAACAGGAAACTTTGTTAATATTATCAACAAAAATCAAAATATGAACAGCTTGTAGATTTAGTTATACTTTTCTTATGGGTGAATTAAAATATGCAGAAAGGCATTACCAAATGAAATTGCAATACCATTATTGTAAGAAACATAATTACTCCATAAATACAGAACCTTTCTTTTACTCTCTGAGAATATTCAGATAGGAAAGAGCAATTGAGATAACACATTTGATTTGTATCAGTGGGATGAAGTAAATCCATAAATATGGTTCTATCATTATAAATAATTGCTTACCACAGAGTCCATGATTTCAATATAAACTTTAATTTTAATATTTTTATATAGAGGGTGCTGTACTGAATCACATGACTCATTTATTGGCAGCAGTGACTGCTGTACACAAACTTGTTGGAAACTGTCTTTAACTGCAAACACCACTAAATTATAATTGTATATTTATTATGGCCATTCTCTTTTTGACACTTTCATGTACAGTGAAAAAGGGAAAAAAACACTTAAAGAGCCAAAAGCTTATTCCCTCTGCTTCCACTTTTAAAGGCAGAAAAACTTGCTGAAATATACATGAAGCATGTGCTATTGATCAGAGGCTCAAATAAGGGTTCAATACCCAGATGGTTAAGGCACCAGACACACACTCCCTCTTTCAAAAATCTAGCCACTTGAAACTACTTTGCATAATATTTTGTCCAAAACTTGCTGTGCCGTCCTTTATTCTGCAGCTACCCTTTACAGAAGAGCAAAATAATATATTCATGTGTAAGAAGGCTTGATTGTCACCTGATATTTTAGCACGTGAAAGAGTTTCTTATGGTAGTAAAAACCTCTTTAAAATCTTTAACACTGTCATACCAAACTTCAGAATAAAAGGTCAACACCTGATATCAGGATGCAACTTCCATCAGATTCCCAAGGCCTCTCATACCCATGGTGGTATTGCAATTACATGGTAGGTTAGTTCACTGCATTCACAACTGCAGCTTTATTTTTGTATCTACAAGAGAGATTCATATAGATAAAAAAAACCCCAACATGAGGATAGTAAGCTGGTGAAGTTCAGCTGCCTCTTATTCTATATTTTATGCTTTGACTATTACCATGTGCTGGTTTGAAAGCAAAACCAGTGAAAGACTCCAAGTCAGAAACACAATTTAATAAGAGGAAAAGAAAAGAAATAAAAGAAAGTAAAATAAAAGTAATAGTACAAAAAACTACTGACAGAGTCAGAATACAACCTGACACCCTGTTAGGGTGGTAGCGGCAGTCTAGATGAGATGGTCTTGTCAAAGCAGTGATCCTGTAGAAAGGTCTGGTAGCCCTTGTCTCCTCTGGGAGTCCAGTGGATAAAAAGCTGCCTGTGCTGTCTCAAACCCTGGATTATATCCAGGTGGGAATGCTTGGCTCCTCCCCCTGGGCAGAGCATCTCCCAATGGGCTGATCTCATTCTATGAGTCATGCAGTGGGTCCTTGATGGCCCATTAAACAGAGATAGCTCCCGGAGGGAGTTACCTATGAGTCATGTGGCAAGGCATTGTTAGGCTCATTAAGAGAAGATAAGGAAAACACTGCCCCACCTCCTTGGCTCCAACGACTCATGGGGATAGAATACATACCTTGGGCACAATTTACATTGTAACCTAGGACATACCACATCAGTTTTGATATGTTTTTATTTTCAATAAAACAAAAAAAAAGTTATTTTTGGTTTCATTTTGTTAAGTTTTTATCAGATTGCACTCTATCTCCCCATAAAATCCTGAAGAAATTAAAACTACTGAAGATAAATAAATGAAAGTATTTAAAAGAAAGCTAATACTTAGAAGCAATGCAGAATTATTCAATATTTCTAAAATTAGGACTATAGGAATTTAAATAGATTTCTCACTCTCACTAGAGTATAATTTATGGTCTTTAATTAACATTCCTCTTACCATGACTTTATTATAAAGGAAAATGCAAAAGAACATCAGAAAAACTCTCACTCAGAAAAATTATGCCAATTGTCAATTACTGATTTAGAGTGAAATATTTCTTGTTATTTCTAATATTCATTAATTGGTTTTTGCATAGTTGGAGACATTTTGTACTTGGACTGCCTTCACAAAGATGGCTGTAATTACTCAGTTAAATAAGTGCCTTATACAACAGTAAAAGTAATTTTAAGCCATCATTCCTTGAGATATTTGCTGAGGCAGGTGTCTGACAGTAACTATAACTCTGATGCAGAGACAAGGATAGTACTAGACTTCAAAATACCACACCTATTATTCCTCATTATTCTTTCAGCAAGAGGAATCTTCAGGACAAAATATTGGAATAAGAAAAAAAACCACCCAATTCTTTCAGTGGAACGATGAAATGATCAGATAGTTTTGAATTAATTTGTGTTATATTTTTGTTTCCTGAGCGCCCAAGTTCACCTGTAGAAAGACTACTTTCCAGGCTACCCTGCGGAATTCATGGAGCTGTCCCTTGAAATTCTAACACAAGGCTATTTGCTCAGTCTAACTTGGCTGACAAGACAAACTCTGTAATAGCATATCACACCTCAGCTTAGTGCTAGACCAAATATCCAAACTAAACCACTGAGAATCATCAGGCACAGGCGACAGCTGCTGGCTTGGTACAAAGCAGCTCAACTCTACTAAATTGGAAGGAGCCACGTTGCTTTATTCTATCTCAAGAATTTGCCAGAATGTGTTCCATACTTCATTTCCTCAGAAAGAGCTAGCTGTGATAGCATAAGTCTTTGCTTATATAAAATAAATTATAAAGTGATTTTATTGCCTCAGTTGCAGATATTTACTGTATCTCTTGACCACTCCAAAGCCCAAAAGAAGTATCTAGTAAATTTAGTTCTTTAATGTATCTCATTTTCAATTTATATACAAAAAATAAAGATGAATGCTTGCTGTCTCTTTTCCCTGAAGTATACAGTTGGATGGAAAACAAGGTTTCCATCTTATGATAAATGTCAGAATTCTGTCATTTGTGTTCAGTTCCTGATGCAAACAAAACAGGCTTTCAACAGTTTTGGGAGAGATGGCCAATTTCAGAGGAGCTGATACTCATGGCATGAATGAAATGTTAGTTTCTAATCTGTGCCTGAGGAACAAGGGACTTAATGCTTTATTTTCTATATCCTAAGTGAAAGCACTTAGAAACAACTTTCTCCAGGGCAATTTGTCTGTGGACTTTTGCTCATAAAATCTATCCAGGGTCCAAGAAATCTTTTCAGACAGACTTAAGTTAACATCACGATAACTTTGTGGAATGCGTTAGTGTGAAGGAATATGGTTTTTTTAGAATGCATCTTTTTACAAAAAGGGTATTTCACCTCAAACACCAGTCCTGAGCCCTGACAGTGGTAGGGTCCCAGCTCCCACCTAGTTCCAGCCTGAAACAGGTGGTTTCAGGTATAGATGATGGTGCCAGGGACCTGAGACAGTATTCTTCAGAGAACAAGGATTTCCATTTCCAATTGGAATAGCACCTATGCCCACTGCCAGACTATGATAGGGCTCAGAACCTTAAATTATTAATGGCTAAAAGAAAGGGAACAGGCTAGATTCTACCTCCATGAGAGATACAGGTACTGATAAAGTAAGACCCCTTATTTGCATAACACTGTCTTGAACAAAATAAAGTTGGTAAGTAATTTTGTATCACTGAATCAGCATTGCATCTGTGAAAAAATATTTCAGGCAAAAAATATTTGAGAAACCCGGCAAAAAGCTTACTATAGCAGACAATACTAACAGGGAACTCTTGGCTCAACTTGCAATGTCCCAAGGGAGCATTTGAGAATCAAACTTACTCTGAGTTTCTCCAGAAATTTAAAGAGTTTTTCAGTTTTAAAGTGATTAAAATACTTTGGGCAGGAATACCCAGTTGTCAATAGGTAATATGCTTTTTCCCCGCAAACCATAATACATGCAAAACTTTTAAAAGAATTTATCAGTTTGACTACATGCATCATTTAAAAAAGAATCTTCCATGGATATTTAAACTTCAATTATTTACATTTAAAAAATTATACCCCCGCAAAAAAACAAAACAAAACAAAACAAAACACAAAACACTTCCAAACTTGTAAAGAATGATTATGGAAAAGTCAAGATTTAGACTACTGGTGATACTTTAGTCTTTGGCTAAGGATTTGCAGAAGACTTTAAATAAATATTTATTTACCTTTATGTTATTATATTATATGTTTATTTATGTTTTTATTACCTTTATCTCAGTGATAGGGCAAGAATAGGGCTTTAATGACAAAATTTAGGTGACACTCCCTATCTTGCAGATTTACTCTTAGGTGTCTTCTACCAGGACAGAGTAGCATTTTGATCAGCCAATAGTGGGACAAGCTCTGTGGAAAATATTTCAGCCTTGCACATGGAACCGATTAGTTGATATACCGAGTTCTTTCTATCTCTAATGTGACAGTTTGATTTTAATGCCATGATATGACAAGCAGTGCAGTCACAGTTTACCAAAATTACCAGATACATCTTTACTGGATCTTTTTTTTTTGCTTAAATCTTGAAAAAATAAAAATTTGCTGTGCAACTTGACTCTTCTGAATTTCCCAAAAGAACAAATTATATTCATTTGTCATCTCTCAGTCACAGGTTTCCAGGTTCCTGGAGTCATTGGGAATAAAAAGCTTCCTTTAGCACCTCCTGTGGACAGGTTGGAGTGCAAAGAAAGGGAACAAGATTCATCATCAATTTACTCCTGGAGAGGGGATTAACTGCATTAGAGAATAAGAACTGACAACTAACTCACCGAAGAGTAGAGCACATGTCTGCTTCTACTGCTGCTACTTTACAAATTGACCTTCACCCCAGCACTTTTCACAGCAGCAGGTTTGACAGATGAGTGATAATGAGAGTCCAGATAGTCTGCAGAACAGACTTCTGCTTGAGGTGCACAAAAGCCAGTTATCACAGGGCACTTGCCTGGCAACTCTCAAAGGATGTTGCACTGTCAGTCTTTTGATCATCTTTTTTTTTAAACAGAGCAAGCAGAGTAAGGCTGGGACAGTTTCAAAAGCATAATCTGTGCTCTGCTTCACTCTTCCCTTTTTTCCTTGCTCCCCTTTCCTCACTATTGCTCTTTATGAGGCAGACTGCCTTTAATAAACTTTGATAAATAACAAATAAATCCTGCTGTTCAAAGAATGACCATGGAGCTGAGTACATTTCCATAGCCATATCAAACTGTCTGACAGATAATTTTTCACAAAAAATTCATAAGAAATTTTATACAACTGCATATTTATGCGCATACCAGCACACTAAAGACATACTCACTTAATTAGACAAAAGACATTACTGTAATATGTATCTAGTTTTTCTCACACTGTAGAAATTTGACCCTTCTGTATTGACCCTTCTAGTATTTAAAGATCCACACCACACTTGCACATCTTGGAGAGGAAATATGCATGTTGTGCGTGACTGCTTTGCTTTCTTTGGCAGACTGAACCTGTTCACTTATCTTTTCCAAATGGTGGCATTGTTTTAGTGCTGGATTCATTCTATGTAGTAGTTTACATTTTGAAGCGGTGTGCAAACTTTAATTCTCACAGTGTCCTCGTGAGAACTGAGAGTGAATGTTATCTCTGGTTTTCAGATTAAGAAGCAGAGCTTTCATGCCTACTGGAATCAAGCTGTAGTGGCTCAGTAAATTATTGTCCATCGACTGAATTATGATAATAATGTGAGCCCCCTTGAGCCCCTCTTATAATTACTTAAATCTCAGTAAAAGATATCTAAATCAATGTACTGTTTCTTTAGATATGGCATAAGCTAAAAGTACAGGACTTGCATGTAATTGCAGACATCTAGCTGTCATTATGTTATCCCATGCATGCATACTTGAGGAATGAAGTATGCAGTTTTCAACTGCAGTATCCAGCTGTCTAACTCAGCTCACTGCTGAGAAAATCTATCCTAAACTGCTGGACTTTGCACTGGAAATGCTGAACATCTGAATCATTCGTGTCCATTTTGTTGCAGGTAAGCTCTGGAAGAGAAATGGCAATAAAATTTTGTAGGCTTCTAGTATCTTAAGCCACTGCAGCAATTTGAACCTTTAATAGATACTGAGTGATCCAGCTTTTTCCAGTACTATAAAATTAGTTGTTAATAAAGAGAGAATCAACACCAACCTCTTGATTCAGTATTTCATTGCAAAACATCTGCAGATGTACTATATAATGCAAGGCTTGAGAAAGAGACAAAAGGCATGATTTCTAGTTGTCTGCAAGTAAATGAGTAAAACTTTTAGAAGTATAACTGAGAATTCTTCTCTACCATTTTTTTTCTGTAAAAAGGAAAATAAATCCTCTCCATGAAATTATTTTATAACTTACACAGCTACCTTAAAGTATCTGGTAAAATTCTGGACAGTTTTATTTCTGTATATGACAACAAAGATACAAATTTGACCTTCTAAATAGCAATTTGTTACAAAAAGAAAAGAAAGTGACATTCTGGTCTACAGAGTTTTGTATGTAAAACCATACTTTTATATTGTAGCCTCTCGAGCCCATGGCCTATCCATACATAATTTTCACAGTAAGGCATTGCCATTCCAGCTAATATGTGATATATAAAAACAACAGAGTGATTAAATGAGGCAGGATGGTATAATGATTATATCTTACAAATATATGCTAAAACAAGACAGAAAGTACCATGAACTGTTAAGTGAAAAGAAGGTAAGGAAATGAGTACATCTGCAATTATATTTATTGGAGTATAAAGGACAAAATGAGATTTAAATTCTGACTTGCAGAAAAATATGAAATGATCTGTATTTATAAACATGCAAAACACAAATAGAGGATAGAATGCACTGCATATATTTTACAGTCTAATAAATAAAGACATAGGGCAGCCAGGCATTCTTTTGCCAAAAAAGACATTGAGGATGGATGTCATAAGGCATTTGTAGAACACCGTGTAAGAGGCAGAACATTTTTATACAACTGAAAATGAAATGGCATCTAAAAGGACAGGACAGCCCTACAGCAAATTGACCCTTAGACAACTGCTACCAAAACATTCCAGTTGATGAAATCAAGCCAACATTAGAGTCAGCAAAGCAGCCAGACATAGAACTCACCAGAACCATGGGGGTTTTTTTCCTGTTGTATTCTTTTTGTCAAGGTTACTTTCAGGGAAATGCATGCAATATAAATAGGCAATGAATAGATAATAATTTTATGAAAGAAAATCAGAGGTAAACAGAAGGGACTGTCATGGAATATACCAGCACATTAAAGACACATGCACATGTCTTAAAGTAGCAGGAAAAACTGTCAAAAATATTGTATTAAGATTCAAATAAGATTCTTAGTAGGGTTCAAAATAGTAAGAATGTTATTTTTACAGGTTTTGTGCTGTTGCATTGTGGTTTGCTTGGAGGTTTTTCAGTATTAGACAGCTAAAAGATAAAATCTAAATTTACAGAAAATAGATTGTGCAAGACATCTAATAATTTTCTGGGATTTTTTTTTTTACAAATGATTGGATTTTTTTTATCTAGTTCAGGAATTGGGATAAATATGATAAATTTGGATTTTACTAAGATACTTTTAATGGGTCCATATTAGAAATTACTGGTTCATATAGACAAGATAAAGCTTTTCTTTAAAACTGCTTAGTATGAAATAGCCTACTTACTGGACTTTCAGGAGTGACCTGTACATAAAGGATTAGGAAGTACTACTGGAATAACATAACATGAAAGAGAATAAAGATATCATAGAAGGCAGAAAGAAAATTCTTCAAGAAAATTAATGGAGAAGGAAAGAATCTGGATTACAAAATACATGCATTTAGCAATTTGCAAATACATGCATTTAGTAATTCAGGCTTTCTGTTAAAAGCAGAATCCATCTGTTGGAAGAGGCACAAGAGGAACTCCTGTCATACTTATCAGTATCATATATTTGCACAAAACCCCCAAAACTAGGTGTGATGCTGAAATGAATCAAACTCATTTGTAAGGTGGCTCTGTGGTAGACAGATTGAAGATTTAATACCATTTGAGAGGACACTGAGATAGTTTGGAATTCTGCATATAAACTTTGGTCATCCATGAAGAGACTCTTTGTTGCTTCATTCATTAAATGGGCTAGACGGGTAAAGAATTTTCATACACTCATTGGCAGATTGTGGAACCAATTATATAAGAGAACACTAAAGATACTTATATATTCATGAGTTCAAAGAAGCATATGTTAACTTTCCATGTAAAGCATGGTGGGTTGATATGAGTCAACTTCAGTCAGATGATCTGGTCAACTTTAATTCCCCCTGTGTTTATTAACACAGATTTCAAGTTTCTGACTACATATTGCCCTTTCCACAGAGCTCCTGCTTCATTCAGGACACACAGTAAATAGTGGCACTGAATGAGGAATTACAACATTAAAAATTATTTCTATCCTAGGTGAAAATTCATTACCATGTATTATTTACAGGTCATCCTTTGAGCTTCTGCACTAAATACAAAACTGTTCAGTTACACCTAGTGTTCTCTATTGTGTATTAATTCAAAGAAATATTCCACAAAGATCACTCAATTAATTTTTTACAAGACCCTATCAATGAATTTCATGTATTTCAGAGGCTAATAAGAAAATAAGAAACTCATATTAAGTACTTGAGAAAATGCTGGAGTTTGCATCCAGGTTCCAAAATACTATTATAACAGCAAAACTTTCTGTTTTGTGGATTACATGTCCCAGATATCTAACAAAGAAAGCACTATTCCTCTGTCTAATGACTTTAGTTATTATAAGTCTATGATTCATTCCATACCACATTCTCTGTTCTTCTTGAATGAGGCACAACTCCTATGAAAGATTACCAAGTGATTCCATGAAAAAGAACTACAATACAAAAAAAACTGAACCAAAAATCTTGTTCCACCATTTCCTAACTTGATTGTTTCCTACAGAAATCCAATAATCTGAAAATACATGTATAATTTATCTGAATCTTAACTTGAGTTCAGGTAAGCATTTTTTGCTCTCCCTGGAGTTAAAGGAAAATTTTCTTCCAAAATGGTTATATTAGCATTATATTTAGAATTATTTTGTTACTGATGTCTACTTTCAAGTATGAGCAGGTATTTGAATTCAATATAATGACTGGGCAACACATCCAGTAGAATATATGTTAAGAGTACTTTGTCATTTACTAACATTCAAATCCTTGGAGGTCAAAACTCATTTACATTGGGAAACTAGCATAGGCCTCAGTATTAAAGATCACTAAGGCTTAGAGCTACATAATCTTATTAATGAAGACACCAAATTCAGATACAGTATTTTTTCCAGATATACCCAATTAAAATTAAGCATGAATGATGGATTAATTGGATTGATTTATATTTTATATCATTACTGTTTCTCTGTGTATAATTGGTTGTAATATACAGTTTTTTCTCCAAAACCTGTATGTTTGGTTTTCATGGAAAATGTAAGGATTTTTTCCTATGGAATGAATTAATATAGGAGATCTTCTTATTTGGATGCCATGATACAATGCATCAAATAGGTAAATCTTAGATTTGTTTTTCAATTGGTATTCATTGCAAAAATACTAATATTTGCTATTGATAAATAGAGCAAAGCATAATACTGCCTTTATAGAGGAGTTGAGAGAAAAAAAATAATGGAATGGAAGCCACTGATAGGCATTAGTGCTTTTTTGTGAAGTTTTCATGACCCAGTAAGAGTTTGCATAATATGAATAATTTATAGAACTAATGTCCACTGAGGAATATCATACTTTACATGTTTCAGTACAGCTAGGAAAAGGCATCCATCCACATATTCATTACCTTCACTGAAATTGTCTGTGAGTGATTCTCCAACTGCCTAGATTTATTTCATCACTAAACAGTTCAAATGCCCCAAGCATGTCTGGAAAAAGCAGGATAGATGTGTAACAGAGTTTATCATGTAGAAAATAGGAGCTGTTTTGACATGCCTGCATTCAAAGAGTGCATCCCTTCTACTGAGAAAAAGCACTTGTTCAGGCAGAATGAATTAACTGCTATTGCAAACACAGCCCGAGGAATTTGTCTGGGTACAATCACATTGACAAATGCAGATTTAAGTGATGTTGTGGTTTTTGGACTGGGTTGAACTTCTCACTCAAGACAACATAGAAGGAGAGACTTGTTGACTCCCATCAACTCTGTCTCTCCTTATCTTACTAGTTTACACATCACTAGTGACTTCTAGATTTCAGTTAAAACCTAGCTAAAATTTGGAAGTAAAAAAGAGGAGCCTTACATTCTCTGGCTGCTACCTAGGTCTTAACCTCACCACTATATTCCTCCTCATACTTCTGCTTGTCCCATTATATCTTTTCTTACCACTTCTCTCAAAACTCAAGTTACATGTACACTTTTTAAAAAGAATGATTCTTTATTCGAATTAACTTTAAGAAATCAGCCTAACAATAAGTCTACAGACAATTCAAGAAGAAAAATTAAAATTTCAAACCGAACAATGTGTCTTTCTAACCACAAAGCCTGTTGTTCATTAACAAAACCCAAGTTCTTGGCTTTTTCAGGGAAAGATATTGCTGGTCTCATAGTCATTACCATTTTTAAGGAGACTAAAAAGGGATCCTTTGTAAATAAATACTATGTAGCAGTGGAAAATGGAAGTGAAAAATGCATTAAATCATTTTAATAAACTAATAGAAATAAAAGGTAATATTAAAGTGAAAGACAAAATTTAAGGGATGGTAAATGCAGTTGTTGCCTCTTCATTCTGAAGAGAGGAGACCTGAAAAGCAGAGAAGGGGAATTCAAATTACTGGAATTTAATTAAAATTTCAGTGACTCAGTCTGTAATGTTTGATGAAGATGAGAAATTGCAAAGCAAAATGTTTAAAAGCTTAATAAAAGCAGTTCACTTTGAAACTTTCTAATCTTGCTACATTCTAAGAGGGTAAAGTAGAAAATTGATTATTCTTCCACCGAAGTCATGAAGCTTCAGGATGAAAATCAAATCCTAAATTACATTAGAGAAGAGCAAAAATATTTGAGAAAAAGATGATTTTCATATAACAAAATCTGAGTTTGGAAAACTCTGACAAAGATGAGAACATTATAAATTCAAAGACAGCAGCATTCTACTGTAGTAAAACTGGTTTTATAGCTAATAGAAGAGTATTTTCTGTGAGAAATTCAGGATTTACCCAGGTCAGTACAATTTTGCAATTAGAGTATCACTTGTCATTAAGTAAGCCAATACCTCCGTTGTTTTTAATGACAGTCCCTGAAATCACAGACTTAATTTTATTTATTGGGATTTTCTTCCTCTCTGATCCGTGTAATAATAAATATATCCCTAAATACTCTTGAAATTACAGCATAAATAATTTCCTATAAGTACTTGCAAAGACTGGGATTGATTCAGCATAGAAAAGCTTACATTCCTTAATTTATCTAAAGTACAAAGGAGCTGACTTCCTGCACAGTAAAGGCATCTTACTGTAAAAGTCTTGGAAGTACTTTTGGCCATCTGCATTACATTGTAACACTGCATCACAGTCTTTCAGGAACTAAAGAGGAAGAAATTGCTTGGTTTTGCTTAGCACATTGTTTTCATGCTTAAGCAATTTGATATATACTTTAAAGTTTGTCATGAGAGGAAGTTATTTAAAATCGCATTTTTATAGACATCAAAGATATACTTTGATGTTTCAACAACAATTTTAAAATATAGGGTTGTATCAACAAATATTCATTTTAACAGGGAAAAATAGACTTGAGAGTCTAACTGGCCCTTGCAAGTAGAAATATAGGCTAAACAGCTTATAGAAAATCATTGCTGTGTTTGCAAAAGTGATCTTTAAAGTCACAGGACTATTTCTAGACATCATGGTCTTATTTTGTTGACAAAAACTAACTAGGTTTCAAACTTGAGCCTTCAGAGAGCAATAAACATTTCATGAAGTTGAGTTCCTCAAACAGTTTTGGCTCAGAAAATGTCCAGGTTCAGCTGCCAAGTTGTGATCTATTGTTTCCTTTAACCAGGCTGATTTTCAGAGTTCCTATCTCTGAAACAGATTGATGTCTGCTCAACACTGTTATTTACCTGATCTCCCATGTTTCTAAGACTTCAGTATCCTCTAACATATCTCAAGTTACATTTGGCAAGGCAGATCTCCCAACAAACATCAAAAAGGGATGCAAGATACTTCTCAAACCATGGACCCTATGACTGTTGCATCTTTGCTGAGGCAGCTTCAGTTTATGGAGGGGGGAGGAGAGTGAGGCAAGTGATTTAGTTTTATCTGCATTGAAGTAGGTGTGAAGCAGTGCTTGAAAGCCAGCTATGGTGTAAGTATTTAAATCACAAGTTATTTGTGGTATCATGCTTTCTTTTCCCCCAGACTAGAGGTTGCATGCTAACCTAGCCAATCAATAGATTTGCCAGAGAGGTGTGTGTTACTAGCATTACATCTCATCTGTTATTTCTGAGTTGTTTTTGCAGTCCATTGCCTAGACTGGAAGATGTTGCATCTCAGCCTGAGGGGACACCAAAATAAGCACAAGAAGGTCTGATCATCTGAATTGCATGTTAATTATGGAATTAAACTCAAAATTCAGAATGTGTCTGATCAACAAGAATCTAGATGAGATCATCACCTTGGGGAGACTGTCATCCTTCACTGCTGAAGCTTGACATGTTTCAGCTCACAATCTTGTAACTTTAGTTATTACAATTCATTGATGCTGCTCCCTGTCCAAAATACATATGTGGTGGTAGGAGAGAAATTATTTTCATGCAACATCTCAAAGTCTTTGTTCCTGAATTAATCATGAAAAGACCTCTTTTGTGGCACTGTGCCTTTCCTTTTGCTAGTCCATGCATCTTCACTCAGATGTCCAAAAGAATTCACGGATAAATACTGAGGCATTTACAATCCCAACTTAGACTGAATTTTTACAAAATCTGCACACTACCACATTAAGCAATGTGCACACGAAGACTGACACTTCCACTGACTTGCCTTCAGCTGACAGCAAGTATTGTCAGAAACTCCTGCCCCTTAGGCATTTCTCCACCTGGATCTCCAGCAAGGCTCTTCTCTTTTTTAGCCAAAAGGTGTCAAAAGCATGTTCCTTACATTTTCAGGACTTCAGACAATGTGTTTGAACCATAGAGATTTTATTAAATTATTATGATAGCTTTAATATCTGTCTTCTGAAAATTCAGCAAAGAATTGATATGCAAACCCAACAGAATCTCACCAAAAGCCAGGCAGAGAGAAATAATTTTCCTCACATGGTTGCAAGAGTAATTTTTTATTTCCAAGGGCTATTAAAGTTAGGATTCATGCCTGCATAACAAAGAAGGGGTATAGCATGAGATAGAACACCTTGCAAAAATGCAATCTGAGTCTGCACAGAACTTGCATTTTATAAATTATTTTCTAAATACTGAAATTGTAAAACAGTGCAATTTTTCTTCTTCTCACACATAACTCACCTCCTTTGGATGAGAAGCAATTCTTTCTATGGGAAAGGAGTTCATAAAAGCAGGGAAATTTTGGAACCAAAATAAGATTATATGCATTCAGGCTGTTTGGTTGTTTTGGCTTATCAGTAAGTTCTTGAGCCATCAACAAAGAAGATTGCTCATCAGGTTCTCAAATTAACAAGGGAAGCTGAGACATGCTCCCCTGCCCGCTAACAAGCGGCTTCCCAGCTGGATCCGGCTGCCCTGGCGGGGAACTGTCCCAGCCTTGGTAGGGTCCCACAGGCGGACTGGCAGAACCCACCCAGTGGGTAAGTGCATTGCTGCACAGGCGGTGGTGAGGCAGCTACGGTGAAGGAAGGAGAAGGAGACTTCTCTGGGGTGCCATGAGATGACGTTTATTGGGGTCCTCTGGCACAGCCCCAGGCGAAGCAGGCAACAAGGGCAGTGCAGGCAGTTTTAAGGGACACACAGAAGGAGTGGTTACAAGAGGAGAAGCCAATAACAAAAATGGGGTGGCACACACAGCATCAAATGAAAAATGAGGGGTGGGGGATTTCCCAGACCTGCCCCAATCAGGGACCGATCTCCCCCGATCCTCCTGGAAGGAGGGGAGAGGCCTCCCAGAGACTGGCAGGCTCTGGGAGGGGAGCAACAAATGATTGACATATAACAGACTTGGGGTAAACAACTCAAGGGGATTTCCAGGGGCAGGAACCATACCAAGTGGGGAAGGGAATAGGGGGAAACATGGAATGAACCATTAAGTAAACTTTTACAGAACAGATAGGAAAACTACACTTAAATCATTAGATATTAACAGCATAACTGCAAATCAACATATGAACTGAAAAACGCACTGCAACAGGAAGCCTCGAGGCAAGAAACTTATAAAATTAGTCAGGTGGTAAATGTGATGCTCAGAAGCTTTGAGGTGTCTAGTTCCCTATTGGAGAAGGAAAATTGGTGTCAATGTAACTTGGAAATGACTATCAAACCTGCACTTGGTGGTCAGGTTATGAGGAAATAAGGGATCAGAGAGTTGTCTCCCAAGGAAGTAGATTTTCATTCAGTTAATCTTATTAATTTAAATTGTGTTAAATCACCATTTTTCCCACAACAATCTATTCTGTCAGACAACTTAGAAACAACAGCAAGAACAACCAAAACTCTGTAATTTCAGCTTCAAGAATTTTTTTCTTAGCATCTTCTTAGGGCATCAGAGAAACAAATATTAAAAAGGTAAAAAGATGGGTTATTTGGAAACTAATGAGTGGGAGTAGAAATTAAACTAAAACCCAAAATCTGTGGTAGTCAGATAATTTTTTGGCCTGAAGTCTTGTTGATTGGCATTGTTGGAGGATGGAGCTTCTGGCAGCACACTTTACAGCACAGAAATTCACAGACTTTTAGGTAGAAAGCAGATAAGAGACATGAAGAAAAAAAAAATGTTTTTGGATGGATGTTTTTCCACACCCTAGTTTTCACTTGTACAAAAGACAGGGTGCACAAGGTTATATGGAAATAAATGTCAGTTTAAATCATATCAAATGGGAATAGGAAGGAAAATGCCCTGCAAGTGAAAAAATTGACATCCACATTTATAGCAAAATATTTAAAAGAACAAAACAAGGAGAATTCTTGATCTGCAAATGCTGTACTTACGGGTGCTTTATCAAGATTATTTTGCACCAAATCTCCTATGTCAAGATGTTTATGTCCTTGACATGATTTCTTGCAATAATCGGGAATGTTTAGTCAAACAGAAAGGTGAAAGTTAAGCTACATCTTCTGAATCTGTAGTTTTTACACACTGAAAAACCTATCTAAGGAATTTAAGAGTAGAAGATTCAAAGAATTGCTACTAGGTTGAAGTAAAATGTTAAATACTGCTCTTTTTTGAGCCACAAAATCTTATGCAGCTGCTCTTATGAGCTGATAGTGTATTGTTGTACGTCCTAAGTACATCACAGTTGCATGGAAAGCTATCTTTCTGTTTAAAAGCCTTCAAACAAATCCAAAAACATATTTGAAACAAACATTAAAAAAACCCTGAGACAATCCTCAGATGTGTGCTGCAGAATTACAGCTCCACTTCAGCACAAAAATCCAGTTATTTTGATACATTTTCCACTTTCTGGACTTAAGCTGGATACAGGGAAAGTTTTATAGGAAGCAAGAGAGAAACAAAAGAGGAAGCAAGAAAGAGAGATGTGTTATGTCAGAATATTTCTAAACCACAGGTCTCTTTTCTTCTATTATCAAGAGTTTCCATGCTAAATGCAGGATCAAAGGGTCTCTCTCAAATAAATGTAAATGTTATCACATGGACAAATGCTATAAACAGAGTTCTGTTTTACAGAGTACAATTTTCTCTGTAAGTCCAGATTACCACATGTAGGACCAAATATGCATCTCTGGACAGTTTTCTATGTAGGTGAATTTCCTCAGGTTTCCTTATGAATGTTCACTCTAGAAATTCTGAACAAAACTAATAAAAAGGCACCATCAGTTCATTTGAACTTCCAAATATAAAGCATCCTGGGCTACACTCTATGGAAATCTCTTGACTTCCATACTCCCCCCAGAAAAGAACACAGGTAATTGACAGGTTAGTCCTAAAGCATGCGTACTGCATGTTCAGCACCTGGGACGTGTGCATCCAGACCACTTGCAGGCTACCTATTCAAGGTACATCTATTCCACTCATTTGGGTATATCGGATTCCTTGCTTGCATGCAAATCCATAATGTCTCTGTAAGAGCAATCCTTCCTAATACTGCATCTTATGGGACCCCACAGTCATCAGCGACCTTCTAACTGGCTGTCAGAAATAAATACAGAAATAAAGACAGAAATATTTTGATTGGGAAAGGGTTCTAGTTGAAACTTGTCAATATTTTGAGACTCAAGCAATTACTAATTATATCACTGTGTACTTTAAAACAAACAAAGTACGCTCAAATCCCCAAATATGTACCTCCAATATTAGTAGATATTCTTATCAGGTTAACAGTGTAGGTATTTGATCTAAAATAGCAATGACTGCTGAAAGCTCGTCCAGACAAGGGATGTTAATTTTGCTTGTGATGTCATTAGAAAGAAATATATGGCAAAAATATCCAACAGAAAAAAGAGGTTTTTTCTTTAAAGTTAGGGGGAAAAAATGCTGAAAGGTATCCTTTACTTTTGCTCTGTTATTCAGCTTATTTTATTTACAAATTTTATCCTTCAGTTAAATTCTCTTCCCTTCAGGTTTAATCATCTTAATGCCCTTTGCTCCTTTTTTTCTCCTCTCTTCTTCCCTCCGATGAATTTGTTTTTTCTGCCATTTCTTTTTGCTCATTCTGTTGTGTTCCTTGATGAGCAACCCCTCCTGTTTCAAGCCTTACCCTTCCTCTTCTCATTTCTTTCCCTCCTTGCAGAAAACCTCTGTTATCTATACTATTCATACCATTGTAGGCTGAGAAATTGTTGGATCAGTCAACTGCCTTTACAATTTCTTTCATGTTGTCTTAACTTTCCTTATCTGTCCCTAGCTGTGATGGAATGAGAGAACACAAACCAGATCTGAGAAGGGGTAATGAGAAGAAGATGAATCCTGTTCAGCACAGCAGTCACTAAACACCACTGTAGACGAGTGGAGAAATTGCAGAAAAACCCATTGCTTCTTGCCTAACAGCCTTACTTCCACACAAGGTTTCAAGCAGGTTTCTGAGATGGCCTAATGACAGAAACAAAGGATGGATTCATTTAGAATATAAAATCTGTGCTGCACCCACACATAAAGCCAAAGTACTTTGGAACTCATCCTTTCATTACTGGCTTGCAATTTGGTACTTCTCCTTCAGATCATGCTTGAAAACTTGCTTAAATTCCCAGCTACAGCCCCAGTAAGTTATTCTCCTTCTCTCTACAAAGCTTGCCCCTGCCATTATCTCACTCCAGGTTTGTTTTGCTATTTCAGACTGCCACAGTACAGTTAAAGTTATAAAATCACTGTAACCTCTTTGACCTTAAAAGAACAGAATTTGAAAATACTAACTATATGCTAGTGCATTGAAGGATCACTGAAGCAATCTGGAGGTTCAATAGCTCTCATTTTGGTGCAGTTCATGCAGTCTCCCTGAGAGTGCAAGTACAACCCATCTCTGGGGAAAACGTACTTTTGGTAATGGCACAGAAGTAAGGGAGACCCCATGAAGGTCTCTTTCAGATATGCAGAATGAGGAGGAAGTGAGCACGTTAAGGTACATATTAAAACATGAGTAATAAAAAAGAAAAAATATAATTTCAGAAGTGTTAAGATTACTGGGAAAGAACTGGGAAGGAAATCCAGGGTTCAGGTACCAGACAAGTTCTTTTGTAGCTATAGTTATATGCTATAACTATTCCTGCAATAGACATGACCTCACAACATTAAAAGCCCCTTCTAATAAGCAAAAAAAAAGTAGACAAATAAGGAAAAATGCAATGGTATAACTAAACACTTTGTTTACTCAGTAGTACAGTTTAAAAGGAAAATTGGATAGTGCTTAGGCTGATTTTTATAAAACACAAAAAATACATAAACATGATAATGCTTTATAATTTAATATACTTATATACTTATATTTATATACTTTATAATTTAAGACTGTCACTTGTAACCATTATCTTTTATAGTTGAAGGTATGCATATGATAGTCCTGAATGTTTAGAAGAATAAACTGACAAACTGTTACAGGAAATAAATCAGTGAGTTTCCTTTTTTATCAAATTAGTTTGTGAAATGTAAATATGGCAAATAGATCATTGTAAGGCTCTAACAATTAACTGAAAAAATAGGCAGATAAAAGACACGTTTTATTTGCAGCTCAAACCCCAGCATCTGCCCAATTATCTTAAGGAGCAGATTTGAAAAGAATAAAGCACCTCAGAATGCACAAGCAAATTCAGTAGCTGCGTGATTCATAATGTGTCTCAGCAAACTGTTGTTTATATATGTCAGGAGTTAATTTTCCTGTCGCTCTCAAGAAACTATTTTTGTATCATTTATTTTTTTTCTGCTATCACAGATCCCAAGAATTTCAGTTAAAGATTAGGAATATCTGCTGGGTGCACACAAAACAAAAAGACAGTGTCTGCTTCTGGTTTATGAGAAGAAAGTCAAGGATGCTGTCACGGGAGGACAAAGCCACAAACAATAAAACAATAGCATTCAACATGGTAGGCAGCAGGGCAGAGAGCTCTGAAACATCTTTGCCATCAACAGTTTCTGCAAAACTCTCAGCCATGGTAAATTTAACTCAGGGATGAGAGGAAGGTTACATGGTAGCAGTGTGATCCTTTTTAAAGCATGAAGGGCACTGTGGGAGAAAGCAGAAAGACTTGGTTTGAAAACCTGAGAAAAGAGTGGCAGAAGATGTTACACACATAGAAGTCAGCCTCTCAGGATCTAAAGCTGGAAGAAGTAGTAATGCTCAAGCTGTATCAAAAGATTGTATAAATCTTGAAACAAAGACATGTAATTTCTGATGTAGGAAAGAAGTGGGAACTTTAGGAGGCTGAGAAGAGGGGTCATATGCTTAGAGTAAGAGATCAGCAAAAATACACAACCGTATTCCAGGTAAATCAGTAAAAAATATGTTGTTTGAGTGTTGCCAAATAACAAAAGGAAAAAAAACCCTTGCAACAGAGTTAAAATAGTAAGCTATAAAATCAATTCTTTAATGAAAGGTTTCAAGTGCACAAAATATGGCATTGCACATGTGTGATACAGGATTTCTATGATTTTTATAAGGTTAATTAATTAGTATATCTAGCCCGTACCTCCAGTAGGAAATAAGTTATCCCAGTAGCCCACGCCTGGGTCAGCCCTTGGAGCTGGTCGAGGGGTTTTTTGCGCTGTTTTCTTTTTATGTCTCTTAAGTTCTCATAGAAAATAAGATATCCTTGTAAAGAATCCTCTTCTTAAGAATAAGACTAAACAGAATTTCAAGACTGTATTAGTAGAAGTTTGCTAAACTAGGAGAGGGCAAGAAAAATACTAGAAGCTACACAAAAATATATTTAAAAAATCTACAGGGCTACAAATACATGAAAAATATATAAAAAGCTAAAAATATCTTTAGTCATTGAGGGGAAGGAATAGAAAAGATCTTTCAGTCATTTAAATACAAGGTCAATAGACTTTTTTGGGGAAAGTTTTCAGTGAAGAAATCGATGGTATCACCTGTTAGATGAATTATGATCGTCTGCCAGATTTGAACAAAACCTGTACATGAGAAAATAGGCATGATGCCTAGATGTCAGGTTTAGAGAAAGCCAGGATAATGAACTTTCATAGGGATGGGGAAAGAATTCAGTGAAAAAGCTGGACTGCAGAGGAAGATCATGAAAATAAAGGGACCATCATTCATCATCCATCATTGTTCCACAAGTCACATAACAAAAAACTTGTGCCAATAAAATAGTGTTCATCTTTGTGAATATCTAGCACAGGTAACCTGAGTTACTTGTAAAAATTTATTTAGCCTGAACTAAATACGGTTTGTAGCAAGACAATGCTTGGAACATAAATATTTATTTGTAAATAAAACACAATTTCATTTGTAAGATACAAGCACAAAAAGCCATCTGAAGCAAATTCAATCCCTGTTAAATTTCAAATTATTTTTACTCCTCAGCAATAGAACCTAAACAACATTTTAAAGTGAAATCTTACATTCAAGGCTAAAACACTGCAACCATAATTATTGTATGACCCGAGGTCACCTAATATAGTCCTTTCAAGTACTTCATGGATGGAATATTAGAGAGCAAAGCTTATTTATACACTTGCCAGTTGTTTTAACAGACTTTCACTTCTTAAAATCAAATTTTAAACAGACCATTTTAATTCTTAAGGCTGAAAAATACTATTTTTTTAAGATCTAACAAATCTTAATTCTGCTCATATGTGTGGTTGGATTTCCACTCTTTTAAATTTGAGTCTTAAAGTCTCCTTTTCAGAATGGGAAAAAATAACCTTTTACATGAAATTTTCTATAATTATACATGCACACACATATATGCATCTATATGTGATGCATATATATGAAATCCATATACAGCATAGATATAGATGCAAAAAATTCCTATAAACTATGTATAATTGAATTTATATATATTTCTGTGATCATAGTAATAGAGCATTCTAAAATCACACTTCTTTAGTAAACAGTTTAAATATGAAGTTTACATATATATCTACTACTGTCTCTTTTTTGAGTCTAGATTTCTACCACCTTCACAAAGCAATTGCTAGTAATAATAGAGTAACAGAGGCAGGAAGAATATCATGGGAAAAATGGTGACGCGTTTGCTTTCATTTTTTTCACTCAGCAGTGGTGAGACATCCTCTGAATTTTACAAAAGTGGGCTTTTCTATCAGCAAAGCCTGTAAAATAAACTATGATGCTGCATTTTTTAAATCTCTAAATCTCAAAAACCCCCAAACCCTGTGAACATTGGAAGACACAGGATCTTGAGTCACCTGGATGTCAGTAAGTGTACTTCTGCTCTAGTGATGCTTTGTTCATTTCTGCATCAGTGTATATCAGACAAGAAAAAGACTCTACTTTTCAAAGTAACCCAATTTTAAACATCAAAGCCTGGGCAACAGAGCCCTAATATCTTACATTTTTAAAATTATTATTTCTACTTTCCACTTACATAAAATATCTGTGATAATATAAGAGACAAGAAATGAAAACCATGAGTTTTATTTCATGGGGTTGTTTTAATAATGTTTAACAACAACTGATCTGCAATGGACCTTGTGCTCCAGCATATGTTGCAGGGTCTTTGTTGTAAGAATGAAGAGAGTGAAGTGTAAGAGAATAAGGTGTCAGCAGGCTAAATGTAACTCCTCCTCTTCCTCCTCATTAGGAGCTCTTAGTCTATCTTTAACCTCTATAATTTAAGAAGTCACCACCGTTAAAAGGGGAAATTCAGATTTCTTATCTTTATCTATGAAATCTCACTAGTTCTATTGTGAAAAGGGGAAATTTTCGTAGGCAAATACATTGGACAACAAGCTTTACTAAAGAATTTAAAATTAAAGAACCACTAGATCAACTGTTTCTTTTAAGTGACAATTAAGTAGTTTTAACTCAGTTTCCAAAAAAAAAAAAATTATCTCTATGCCTACTCTTTTTTAAATTTCTTCTTTAAAATTTAGAATTTAAAGTAATTTTAAAATATGCAATTTATAGAAAGGTATTTTACTTTTCCTTGAGAACAACAGCTGTTTACCAAACATTAGATGTATATTCTACTACCACATCTCAAATGTTAATAAGCACATGCAATTACCACAGAATATGAGTTTCAGCATTTCTTTACCAATTCTATGATCTTATTTAATATCTAAGCATTTCTATTGTTTGTTTGATATCCTTTATCAGACCAGAGAAATATATATCAAATGATAATGTTTAAGTATAAATCATATATATTCCCAGATAAGTAATAATTTATAAATAAAAATAAATAAAAATTATTTTTTAACTGAAAGTAGCAATAATTTCAGCGACAGAACTCTTGCCTGAAGCCATTACAAATCTGCTTAATAGTAACAAAACAAACATGAAAATGAGGAACCTATAATCTGTCCCTTATCATCCTGTGAAATAAGTCCTACAAACACAAAAAGGAAGTAAAGATTTAAAAGTTGGCACAGAAATGTAAATATTTTTCATACTATCCCTTCCTAGATGCAGTCTCATATAAATATAATCATTTTTGGGGAGGGTGGGAAAATTTAACTCAGCAATATTATCAGCAACATTTCCTAACAAACTTCCAGTAAAGCAGTTGGAAAATATCAAAGTTGATATCACGTCCTCTTCCATTCCCAAATTCTGCATATCTATTAGATGATAATAATCTGTTTCAGACAACGTCTAACAAACTGTAGATCAAGAGATGAGAAACATCTCCAGTAACCAGAGTTCTAGTTTCAAAAGAAGAAACTATTCTTAATTGCAAACAATGCAGCCTTTATATTATCAATAACTACCATTTGTGATTTAATAATTCTTATTGAATCACGTCATCCTTAATATGACAATTATATGCACTGTCTTTTCTAAAATGTCTGTGAGCAATTTATGTCTTTATCAAATATAATTTATTTTAAGTTAAACAGAAATTTATGTAAGCAAAAGAGTCTCTGGGCTGTAGATTATAGCACTTAAAAGTATTTGATTCTCAAATTCAAACAGAGATTGTAATATTTAACCAAGTTACATCCATACAAACCATATATTTTCTTGTTTTTCAGGACACAGGAATCTAACATCCTCAGAGTTCTGGTTTCATTACATAGTCTTGAAAGTTTCAAATTCTCTTCCAGGTATCTCTGGAAAAAAGAATTAAAATTCATATTTCGAGCTTCGTAGCTAACAAATTCATAATTTTAAATAACTGAAAAAAGAAAAACCTGTACAGCAAGCAACAATGATTTTTGAATTGTTTCTTTACATTCAAATATTCACATTGAATTTCCTGTTACATTTTTCTAGGCATGACAGCAAAAATGCAATTACCTGTCTTGTTCATAAAAAAGAGAAAAAACAAAAGTAGTTCTCTCCTTTTACGCCTTTTATATGCAGTCAAAGAATTTTCTGTTCCTTCTACTCCTTTGTCAAGTGTAAAATAGTCTTGGCAAGTAGACATGCAAGTTTATACAAAAAATCCACAGATAATCTGGTGATTTAGCTGGCCTGATAGTGATACTTTCCCTGGCTGTCACTCAGTGTAGGGCTTTCTCTTTCACACCTAATATGAGTCAGCAGCACATTTCACTACTGCCTTCCTTTCTTTAATCTGCTCACACAGTCTGTTTGTCTCCGATGTTATCAGCACATATTTTTATGTACACACAGGAGAAAGGTAATGGCTATGTCAGCATATATTGTTCAGCTAAAACATAAAGTTAGTTTCACCACTGTAAATGCTGCTTTTACTTACTTACTTATTACTCTACTGTAGCTTGACTTTCACTCTTTGGCCATGAAATTGAAAATATGTCATCTTGAAGCCCGTGATGTACCTGAAAGATACATTCTTTCTGACAATTCTGACTTCTCTTGTTTCTTTCCATCATTCTTTTTCCTAGTCACTTCTTCAGACTCTTCTGTTGTTGTCAACTAGATGGGAGAAAAATGAAACCCCAAGAAGTGTTGGTCTTTTCTGTTGCTCTGAAACCAAAAAAGAAAAATAAGAATACAACAGGATGATATCAGCAAGTTGACGCTTCTTTTTCTCTTATCCTACTGACTCCACAGTCATCTTCTCCAAATCTTCCTAGTGGCAAGATGACCACTGTTTTTCATACAGTTAACACAGCTTTTATTTAAGATAAAAAATAAGAATATTTCATTCAAAACTTTAATCCCCTTCCTTATTTTGAGGAAAAAGGATTTTTCCTTGAAGAAGAAAAGAATCATTACTCCAATTTTTCTGATTTTCAAAACCAGCTATAAATTATCCTACATCTTGAGTAACACAAGTTGCAACACTTATCACCAATATTAATTGTCTGAATTTGAAACTGAAAAGTTGAATTGTTTCATTTTTTGGGAAATTTGTCTCATAAAACTCAAATAAAACAGAAGATGATTTTTGTTTCAACAATTGTATATTAGCCAGATCTAGAGGTTGATATTGACAGACATGAGTTAAAATATGATTTGTCAGAATAATTTACCACCAGCTAAGAATCTCAGAAGCTCTGTCCTTAAATATTACTATTATTGGCATGTAATTACCCTCTGTGAGAGACAAAAGTTATATCTGTTTATTGAAACAATGATATATTCTTTTCCTTTTTTACTCATGCATACACACAGAGGTAGAATTCTAAATTCATGTCATGAACAGAAATATAAGGAGAATTTGTTCTGTTGAATCTTCACCATAAATGGTGCTGGAACCAAGAAGCAGAAGCCTCACTTTACAAATTTAAAATTGAATATGCAGGGCTAGCAGATGGAATAAGCTTTTTAATTTTAAGCTAAACATGTTTGAACTAGGAACTTAGAATACATGACAGACATTGAACTTCAAATATAAATTTTCCAGACACACATTTCATAGCAGGATCATCATTTTATGTTGTTAATGTTTGCTCTCTCCGTTTTGACTGCAGAAATTGTAAACAGCTGTAACTCACGTTAATGGCAAAAAAGAGCAGGAACTTCCCTGACCTGCCTGAATGGTTTTGGGGGTTACCTACACAGGGAAGTTAGAGTACCAGGCTGAGAATTTACTGCATAATAACTGTTCTACACAGCTGTTCTCCTCTAGAGTGAGCATCCTAGCTGCATCCTAAATAGGATTTTTATGTGGTTTTCTCTTCTTCTGTAATGCAGAGCCATCCAGTTCACATTCAATGCTTCCTGAAAAATGCTAACTGTTCTTCAAGCTGGTCAACAAAACATTAAATCAATTAAATCATCAAAATATTAAAAATTTTACCCCTTTCCACCAATTTTTTTTAACTTAAAAAATACAAATTATTCTACATTATATGATAGCTAGATGGAAGTTAAGAGAATGTTCATTAGCATTTTTGCAGAGGATCTTTTTTCAAGGGATGGAAACTGCCCAGTGCTCATGCACAGTCCCTTAAATGATGTTCAGGGCCAAACCCCCTGGTTTTCAGGGTTAAATGAACTCATTTTTTGCCTTCACCAGAACAGATCAGTTCTACACTTGCAAACAGGTCTATGACAGAAGTATGACTACTGAATATAAACACATAATCCTGCTGACTCTAACTCAGGTGTGTTGGTTTTATTGAAGGATTTTATTGTTTGAAGGATGTAACTTTATTTCTGTAGCTGCTCTCTACTGACTGTCTCATTTTTTCTTGTAAAAGCAAATTTATGTATCTCAAAGCAAGTACTAGTAAAATTAAATTGATAACATATAACAATCTAAGTCACAAATGTACTGAAAATAGCTTCTATTCATTTAAGGACAAAACAGTTATGTTTTGTACTTGTGAATATCGTGAAGTTCAACAGGACCAAAAGCAAGGTGCTGCTGCACCTGGGTAAGGGCATACTCTGGTATAAATACAGTTTGGGGAATGAAGAGATGGAGAGCAGTCCTGCTGGAAAAGGGTTGTGGGCTCTCTTGGATTGAAAAGATGGTCATGAGCCAACAATATGCACCCACAGCCCAGAAAACAAACCATACCCTTGGCTGCATCCAAAGCAGCTTGGCCAGCAGGTCGAGGGAGGTGATCATCCCCTTCTGTTCTGCAATTGTGAGACTCCACTTGAGTGCTGCACCCAGCTCTGGGGTCCCCAGCAGACAAAACACATGGATCTGATGGAGTGAGTCCAGAGGCAAGTCCCAAAAATGATCTGAAATTTGGGATACCTCATCTATGAGGAAAGTCTGGGATAATTGAGGTTGTTCAGGTTGGAGAAGAGAAGGTTCCAGGAAGATCTTATTGCCTTCTACTACCTGAAGAGGGCCTACAAGAAAGATGGGGACAGACTAAAAAGTCTGTAGGGCCTATTGCGATAGGGTAAGGGGTAATGGTTCTGAACTAAAGATATCAGGCTTGATATAGGGCTGAATTTTTTTACAAGAGAGGAGGTGAGGTTTTCCAGAGAGGTGGTAGGTGCCCCATCCCTGGAAGCATTCAAGGTGATGTTGGATGGGGCTCTGAGCAACCACATCTAGTTGATGCCCATGCTCATTGCAATGGGTTTGGACTACATGACCTCTAAAAGTCCTTTCAAACCCAAACCACTCCCTAATTCTATGAAATGTCATAGACATTTGACATTGACAATGACAACTTCCAAGATTTCCCCAGAGATATCTATTGATGGGCAGCACCATTTAGTGATAAAGAAATCTTGCTTTTACTCTACCATTCCATGGGCCAAATCCTACTATATTGGTAAGGTCTGAAATTACTCATTTCTCAAGTACACTCATAATCTAGCAAGATTGGTATCTAAATCCTGGTTTAACTTCACTCACATCAAGAAAATGACATCTGTAAAAAAATTGAAGATGTAAAGTAGAATCAATGTTAACCTGGAATACAATAAAACTGATAACAAAAGCTAACATTCATCCTGTAACTGATAAAACAGCCTGATAAATGTGGTCTAGCTTGCCTAGGTAGCTGACAGAATTCTTTCTCAGTTGTGTTCCTATCATCCTGCAGAACAGCAACTGGGAACATAACTGTGTTCTAGGGATATTGGACAGGATGGACTTGTCCTGCAGCTCAGCAGCTGAATCACTCTGGATGCATTGAAAAACTACATGGAGAACTGAGAATCTGCTCTTTCATTTTGTAATGAAGATCTTTTCCTTTCGGCACTTATAGAAACATATGTTTCAAATGAAAGTGAAATCATCCATGTATCCATATGTCACCTGTGATTCACTGATCAAGTTTTTTTTTCCAAACCAAATTGTGTGCATAGAAGGTATCAAATAATGAACCACAAAACTGAGGGAGAATAAGAGCATTAGCCTTGTCCCATAAAATTCCTCTTGCAAGTGAACCCAAACCTTATTTGTGGATTGTAATCCACAATGCTCTGTTGCAGCTGTAGGAAGAAAGTCCCACTTAGTATTTTATTAAAAATCATAATAACATCTTCCTACAAAGATTCTTCTTGTCAAAACAGGACAATCAAGAGTTGGTGCATTTTGTTCTGTACCCTTTCTGTTGTATTCTACACTTGCTTTCCAATACCAAGAACTTGCTTTCAGGACAAAGAGACATTTCTGAGGAAAGACAGAAAGAATTAAAAAGCTCTTTCAGTTGCAATCAAACTTTTGCAGTAATCTGTAATTTTCCTATAAGGAGGCCAATTCAGTCCACTGTTAAAAACATAGCAATTGATTTACTTGTATAGAACCCTTGGGAATCAATTGAAGTTATAATGTTATTTTCAAGTGTTACATTTCCCATAGTCTGAGAACCAATTCTCTTGGAAACACACTCCCCTTGCAAATCTTTCTCTTGTCAAATAATTTCTGTTTTATGTATAATAATTTCATGGATGCTGTCTTTAATGTTGCCTGTCATTGCATATATTACAGTTCTTGACTAAATAGAAGTGATATTGTGCAAATTTAATTTTATATGCACAAGTATCACTACCACGTTTCAATTTAAATGGAACTGATTTGCAAGTCAAACAATAGAGCATTTACCAGCAAAGAGAGAAGACTGCTATATGCAAGCATGTTTGCAAATGTGTCTCATAATCTTGGATTTGAGTTTTAGAAACCTGCAGTCAAACCTCCTACCTACATCTGTGAACAAACACTGAAGCAACTGGGTGTCTGTTTAAACCCAGCAGATGGACAGTCCTTGCATGAGCAGATTGTGGGAGAGGCAGTGTGGGATGCAGTGCCACCCCTCCTGAACAGCAAACTCGAGCAGTCTGAGGCAAAGCAGCCCACAAATTAAAGCTCCACATCTCATTTTTTACCCTAGATGAAGGCAAATCCTCTCCCACCCCACCTCTACAAAGTCATTTTACTCGAGCAGAATGATTTTTATTCACTTTCAATATGAGCAAATTGCTTCCTAATATTTCCCAGTCTGTAGGACATGCTGAAATACTCACACATTATGAATGATAAGAAAATGCTTAGAGCTTGTATCTGTGGAGGAAAGAGATAGTTCTTGGATTTGGATTCTTTACAGCTGATTACTTTCTTTGGTTTGGTTGTGTAAAGACATTATTGCATTTCAGTCTGATTTGACCGTATTTCTCACTTCTTTGTAAAGGGTGCTGTAAGCTCAGAATAAAGGTTTTTATAAGCAAAATGAAGCAATTTCATCAATAAAGACATAAAGGCAAGTAATAATGATGTGTTCTTCCTTGTTTATGTTTGTGGGTCATTCTAGTGTTTCTTTGACTCCCTCCAAGTCTGCTTATGCAGCTTTATACAAAATTCCATTTCCTTCTGAAAATCTGTCCATCATGTAATTTTGGGTCTCACATCACTCAAATGCATACTATTACACTCATGCTAGTGGATGCTGCATTTTCTTTCACAGTTTCTTACAAAATCAATTCAAACCCTGTTTACATGACTGCCTAATTCACTGTGTGATCTGTCCAAACTTAATCTCAAAGACCTTGAAACATTGGTACCAAGGGGACAATCATTAAAAAAAGGACTATTAGGAATTCAGTCTTTTGCTGCACAACTAAATATGTTGTACTCTGTAGATTACAAACCAATACTGCCTTGTTTCTAAGGCATTGGTGTGCTATAATGCATCATTAAGAAATCCACTTTCATTCCACAGAAAAATTACTCAAAAGAAAAAAACCACCTGTTCAATGACTGTTTCATTGTTTATGGTAAATGGACAATTAATTGAACTGACAAAATATGTTCATTTTTGATTCTTATCCTGCTTTTTAAATATTAAAATCTTGTTGATTTATTCTGACAGCAGTATGAAGGACAAAGAAGGAAAAATAGGTTCTAAAAATCTAGTAATTCCCTCAGCACCATCATAATACCTGTATTTGGTTACTTGGATATCTATAATAAAAATGAAGATCACATTTTTTTTTGTCTTGCACAGGAAAGAAATGGATATAAAATCCTACCGCATGAAACTGGTTCAATTTTTATATCTTTGTTGCACAGTGTAATTATACAATTGTGTTTAATAAGGGATAAAAGCAAAGAGAATAATTTTTATAGCATATGCATATTCATTTTAAAAAAATGAGGGTTAAAGTACGATTGGAGGTTTTTTCCTTCTTTATTATATGAAGAGAGAGAGGACACCAAAATTTCTGCATGACTGGCAAGCAATTGTTGAAAAATAATTAAAAATAATTCAAGACATCTTATGTCATGTAATATCACTAATTAAATGTACACACTTCTAGAGTTCTCTCTGACCAAGAGTTCTCTATAACAAGTATTATTTGTACTTTCATTTTTTACTTCAAGCTGAGGTTTAGTTTTAGGTAGAATGAGAAAGATAAAGAAGATAAGAGATGAAAACTCACAGCCAAGTTGAATAAAAAAAAAAATATTTTGTGAAATTCCAAGTTTTCTTATAAAAATATTTCCCTTCCCTCTGTATTGCTTGGTTTCTCTTATGGTTATACCTTTGCCTATTCAGAACAAACTTCTAAAAAAGAACTTCACAGAAAGGTGTTGGGGAGGAATGTGAGGCAGAGCTAGGGACATTGCCTTGGAGGGAAAATTCCCCTGAGGCAGTGCAGTCCCCTGCTGAGACTTCCCTGTGAGGAGAAGTCCTCAAACAGGTCCTCTGCTCAGGGAAGTTTCCAGAAGGAACATTACCTCACCCCCCCTTAGGTTAATGCTGTTGCCACGATTGGCTAGTTAGGTTTGGATCCTCTCCCCGATTGGCTTGTTCCCCAATTCCTCTCCCCATTGGTTTGTTCCCTGACCACTCCCCCAAGTTACTGTATAAAGGTAGCCCTGCAAGACCCCTCGGGGTCTTCGGGACTTCTGTTCTTCTGAGCCCTCGTTGCCCTGGAAGAATAAAGAAGCTTCTGGAGACCATCCCCCGACTCCTGCTTCTTCCCTGCGTCGCCTGCTAGCAGCCCAAGGCTGCACGAGCTGATCACTGCCAGCCCTGGGATCGGTTGCCTCAGCAACCTTCACAAAAGAGCAAGTCACTGAGGAAGTGCCTGTACCCCGTCGACACATAGGCTGCCCTTTTCAGGGCAGGCTGTCGGGGGAAGGTCGCGGCACCCCAGAAGACCAGTTGCCGGGCCCCGGCTTCAGGGGTGGACGGCGGCAGAAAGGTTCTGTGTCAAGCAGTGAAATCTGAGTGAATAAAAAAATGGATGTCCTAGGTCACAATGTAAAATTGTGCCCAAGGTATGTATTCTATCCCCATGAGCCGTTGGAGCCAAGGAGGTGGGGCAGTGTTTTCCTTATCTTCTCTTAATGAGCCTAACAATGCCTTGCCACATGACTCATAGGTAACTCCCTCCGGGAGCTATCTCTGTTTAATGGGCCATCAAGGACCCACTGCATGACTCATAGAATGAGATCATCCCATTGTGAGATGCTCCGCCCAGGGGGAGGAGCCAAGCATTCCCACCTGGATATAATCCAGGGTTTGAGACAGCACAGGCAGCTCTTATCCACTGGACTCCCAGAGGAGACAAGAGCTACCAGACATTTCTACAGGATCACTCCTTTGACAAGACCATCTCATCTAGACTGCCACTACCACCCTAACAGGGTGTCAGGTTGTATTCTGACTCTGTCAGTGGTTTTTTGTACTATTACTTTTCTTTTACTTTCTTTTATTTCTTTTCTTTTCCTCTTATTAAATTGTGTTTCTGACTTGGAGTCTTTCACTGGTTTTGCTTTCAAACCAGCACCATGGAAAAACAAAAAGAGGATGCCAAAGGACACAAAAAACTCATAGGAGAAATCTTGCATCATTTAATAGTGTAACCTGCAAAGTCCAAAGCAGAAGACAAATTATTATTTTTTATGTTCCTGATATAAAAGAAAAGTCATAACTGTGTCCTTTAAATTTCTGGTTTTTTTGCATTGTAAAAATCTTTCAAAATAACATTTTAGAAAAGACTACTATAGATTTTTTTACACCAAGTTGATTTTCTGCTTTCAATATCAGCGGTATCCACATGTGATTTCAATGTTCATGAAATGTGCTCATCAGTCTGGTAGAGTGAAATATCTTTATAATCTATTGATCCAGTTTAGAACTGGCAGAGAATAAATAATTCTTTGACACCACATACCAATGCCCTCACCTGGCACAAACATTTTCTGTGAGCAGGTTATTTTTGGATCAGTAACTCCCAAGGGAAAGGAATTTTTATTTATTTATTTCCCCATGTCTAGGAAAGTGTAAAACTCAGCACAGAGGTTCAAATTATAAGTAGCAACAACAATAGTACCAATAATTATATGATAAAGATATGTTTATACTTCCTGCTGCCCTCATTAATATTGCCAAAAGATTGGTAGCTACCTGTAGTTAGTAATTTGCAGCTGTTTCAATTGTAGATATCTGTGACTTTTTATTCAGAAAGGAGTGAGATGATTTGACTCTTTGAAGTGAGAAATAAATGTTTTTATTTCTACTAGCCACTATAATATAAGCCGCATATTTTCACCTGGTAATTTCTGAAGTGAAAAGAATTATTATTTCTTTGTTTCTAAATGAACCTTATCAAGCTGAATAACATGACTGATTTTTAAACTACTTTTTAAAAGCAATTTATTCTTAAACCAAGTGTTCCTATTGTAGGATGCATTGAATGCTTCAATGTAGTGTTCTATAGTGAGGGCATTAAAAGTTACATTTTATTTCCAGTTTGATTTCCAATTCTCAGCACACTTATTTCTGCAGAATTTGGATCAAAAGAACTCCCAAGTCCCTCCACATATGCAGGGTTGATATTTTTTATATTTATATATATATATATATATAATTTATGGTTACAGGAGGATTTTTTTCTGCCTGCATTCTGGAAAGACTGATAAGCAACAAGAGAGTCCTCTGTTATTAATCTTTTTGCTATCACACATGTAAATACAGATTGAGTTAATCCTGTGATGGGACCAGTAATAGTTGAAGTAAACCATAGGAAATTACAGGCCAGAATCAAACTAGGATCCAGGTTTTTTGGGTATAGAACTTTCATAAGCTTTCTAAAGACTCAATAGGATCTCTCCTTTTTCTTTATAGAGGACTTTGAGCAATTTATTTAGCTACTTTGAGTAAAATAGAGAAGATATTCTGTCCCCAGTGATGCTGGGATACACATTTGTGGAAGGAATTGTTTGTTACTAGTAATAATTACTCCAATTATTTTCCATGTCACAAAACTTGGCATTTCAGGTTGCATTAGTCTTTCATTCATTCATTCATTCATTCATTCATTCATTCATTCATAATAAGATAAAGGAAGTGAATAGAAAGAAGCATAATGTCAAATAAACTAATGGCAGAAAAACTGGGCAGGCCAGATAATGTGAAGTAAACACTAAGATTTTCAAATGTTTGAAGGCCTATTTGAACCCTACAGAATAATTCCAGAATCTCTTTACTTATGCGTACCTCTTCATCTTTGATGGGAAACAGTTAACTGCTTTTGGTTTTTAGGTAATTTAGCTGATGCTGCATTCTATGAATAATCTAGTTTTACACTGCAATTATGCTAAAATCAACAAAGAAAAACATTCTTGTTAATAGAGTCCTGTGATTTTTTTCTCAGCATTTTAGCCATTATCATCCCTATTGACTTGCTTATTACTTCTTAATGAGCTCTTTTGTTAGTCCTTCTAATCATCAAAAAAGACTAGGAACCTAAACCTGATTTCTCTCTTCATCTTTCATGGTAGTGTTATTTCACTGATTTTACTTGAACAGATACTTATTTCTACCTGTTTAATGGCATAATCAAATAATGTGTTTCTTACATATATTTTTTTTCTTATCAGTTCTAAGAGGACCCCACTTCAGCCTCTTTTTAACCCTTCTCTAGTGAGATTATATTTCTTATCATTACATTATGAATCAGATTAACTTCCCCTGCTGGTGTTCTCAGCAAGGCAGCAGCATCTTAATTTTATGTTTTGGGGCATTAAACATGTGTCCGGAAAAGGTACAGCTGATCCTTAGGTACAGAACTGTGAATAGGGACAGATAATTACTCAAATTGCTCTGTTTTTGCTCTTTTTAATGATCTTGCAACCTGTCAAAATCTGTTATCTATTTTGTAATAACAGAAACTTGTGAACAAGATGTTAGGCACAAAAATTTCTCAGTCAAGAGTGTTTGGCAGCCAAATTGTACGTTGGAGCATTTGAATGGATCCAAAAGCCCACTGACTTTGAAAGGACTCCCATCTGGCCAAGAATGGCCACAAACTCACAGTCAAACCATACCTGTGATTGATTATATTACAAGACAATTTATAATCATGAACTGTCCTTCAAAAGGCCTGTGAAGTTTTCAGATTATTTTTTATTGAGTTGTTTATTCTGAAAAAGAAACAAATAATGTAGGCTATTAATGGACTTTATTAGATATCACTAGTGTATTTATTTCACCTACAAAAGGCTTGCATGCTAGAGAAGCAATGATGACAGAAAAAAATGCACTCATTTTTGCTTGCGAATGCAATCCAATGAAATGAACCCTTTCTGCTGTTTCTGTTGGTAAGCCATTCAATCTTTTTACTCTTCTTACTTCTTACACATAGAACCAAAGGATCCTGAAACTCTATATACAAGCACCAGATATAAAAGATTGTTGTATGAAAAAGCAGAAATATACATTACTTTGGGAAACACTTGGCTAGATCTCAACTGTCAAACTCACTCAAATTGAAAGGTGTCAAAAGCATCAACCAGTTGATTAAGAGCATGTCTACACTTTCTCACTGCTCTATATTCATCATGACAATTGATAGAAGGTCCTTTGTTTATCACCTCCATTAAAGACAAAAGATATATGTTGTCTAAGGCAGTGTAGGTGACTTCTGTGAATTACTGAAATACATAAATTTTATTTGTTAGAATGGCTAAGGTCAGCTTGATTTTGATATGTGGGGACCATTTATCACTGTATTTCTGAACTTTATATTAATATATATTAACTCAATATTTATTATTCTTGATAACCCTGGTATATATTTAACTTTAGCCTTTAATAAATTCAGTAAGTTTACTATATTTATCTATGTGCATTTGTCAGTACTAGAGATGTCCTGGACAGTATTTGCTCACATCCTCCTTCAGCATTACAAACTACAGTGTGAGGAACAAACTTCTGTAACTCTTGTTAACTGGGCCTTAAGAACATCCCTCTCTGTGTGAGAAGGGCACCCAAGTCCAGAGAGAAAGATATATAAGTCTATAAGTCTTGTACTGTGGGAAGCTGATAGAGAAAGGCGAACATCCTGTTCTCAACACAATTGGTGATGTTTCCAAACAGGAAAACATACTACAGTGTAAAAGGAAGATAATCTTCCTGTTGCCTGTAACATTTGCCATGAACATAGCAAAAGATATAAAAGGAATCAGTACAGTCCGAAAGAAAGGAAACTATTTCTGAAGGTGAATGTGCATCACATCACACAGAAACATTTTTTCAGTCCAGCCACCTCCACCTCCTTGCTGGCAATGACTAATCATTGTCATGGCTTAGGCCATGACAATAATATCATGTCATCATGATATTATCATCAAGATAAAGTATCAAGAAGAATCCTATGGAATAGAGACAATAACTGCTTTGAGACAAATCAGACCTCCCACTGATCACGAAGAAAGTGGGGATGATCAAAGAGCTTGTGGTCTTTATATCCCTGAGCTTACTGCAGGGCAGACAAGGAAGCAGGCTACAACAAATGCAGAGAAAACTTACAGATGACTTCTGTCTGGAGACTGATGTGTGCAAAGGACAAAGAATTCTGCATCTGCAGTACCCATTGCAGCACTGGAATTGGGTGCTGAGTTTAGGGAGCCCTTACTGAGAATCATTTATATGGAAGAACTAAGATAAACCGTATTTCCTTCCTCTTTATTTCATCTTTTCCTTTCTTATATCTGACTTAATTTCCCACTATAGTTTCAATATTTCTTCTCCAATTATTGGGTTTTGTCACTCCTCATCCCCTTTCCCTCTTCTGTGCATGTTCTCCCATTATTGTGTCTTTACACAATTCTGTTTTCTTCTTCTTCAGAAGTATTGCTTCTTCCACTTTCTGTCATATTAATGTACCCAAACTAACTTTCATAGACATAGTTTAAAGGTTATTGCATTTTTACTCACTTCCCCTGACAGCTTTCCTGTTGAATTTCAACTGCACATGCCATTTACCCAGATTTTGTTCTAATGAAAATATTTACTGGTGATTACCAATTGCTAAGGTATCAGAATACAGATTTGTTATCACCTGAAGCAACCTTGAAAGATATTATGTCTCTTCCATTTTAATTCTTTAAAATGTAAAGGTAGATGCTATAGAAAAAAAATGTGTTTGCAGACGTTTTTCTTTCTGTTTTTTATCTTTTTTTACTTTTGTTACACCACAATTAAACAGGAAGTAAGGAGATCAAATATACCTGACTGGACTTACAAAATTATACAAAGTGACAAAAAAACAGTTTCTAAACCATCCCAAGTATCCCAAAGTCATTATTTGGACCAAATGAAATATTATGAGTGTTTGAGGGGAGAAAAACGTGCAGCAGAAGTGTTTAGACACAGAGAGATATGAAACAAGAACCACAGTTTCAAACGGCCAAAGCTGAACCAAGGAACAACTTATTACAAATCAATTACAAACATTTGTTCACAGCTTAGAAAACAGCAATTTTCACAGAGAATGGAGGACAGCATTGTCTCTTACATCAATATATTACACATATATTACAGTCCATATATTACACAATATCTAAAAAAAACACAGCAAGAAGAAAGCAGTGTGCAGATGTGGTGCTCTCAAACATATGTACAGAGCAGATTCCTGAGGAAATCAGATGTCTGAATCAAAGGGACAGTGTTTGTTCAGACCAGTTAAAACATGGCAACGTCACTGATATTTAAATTTGAAACCATAGACTTTTATTGTAATGTAGTAATTTTCTGTTCTGTGAAAGCAATACTTCCTCATACACAATCATTTTAATAACTAAAACTTGTTTATACCAATAAATGTTGATAAGGGGAGATAAGACTTAGAACTAGATGCCTTCTTGACTGAGTAGTATTGGAAAGTAAATACCTTTTAGCTTGTTTTTTTCACTAGTACAATCACTAATTTTTCTTTTTTGACATATTCTAGCAACTTAAATTCCATCAAAATCCTTCTATCTATAATTTCCGAGTTTGGGCAACTCTTTATGCAGTGTTCATCTTAGGACTTTTGAAATGCTTTTGATGCCTAGAATGACCTGTCTTTCTTCACAGGGCAGACCCAAACCTTATGGAGATTTTAGTCATTCTGAACATCCATAAGCTACTGAATGCTTCTGTCTCTCCTTCACTTGAAGTCTCTATGTATCATTTCAGTGTACAACTCTCCCCAGAGTTTAATAGTCCCTTATTTTGAGGGAGAAACATCACATCAGGTTTAGGAAGATTCTTTCATAAAACTTTTTATGAAGATGAAAAATTTACACGTTGGGTTACTAACTTTATTTTAAAAACTGTTTTCAAATATGGTTTTCCTTTTGTAATATGTTAACTGAACACATCAGTTTAACAGCTCATCTATCTAATTTTTGTTAAATCTCTTAAATCTTAATAAAGAATGCTCTTAATGTAACATTTTGCCTCAGAAATTATTTCTGTAATTTATAACTCATGATATCATACTGAAGACTTTTATAGCTGGATTTCTATCTAATATAGCAATGTGTATAAAAAGGTGAAGACAGATGTGTATGAAAGAAATAGAACGTTGAATGTATTTTATTTCTACAGAATTTCTTGGTAATACTTGGTAATAACTGCAGGGCTATATTAGAAGAAAATAAACCTAATAGGGCATTGCAGTTTTACTTCAAGTTTTACTTGAAACAGTAAAAAAACATCCACCATGAGAGTGACTCAGCTGTAGAAGCTGTCCACAAAAAGGCTGCCATTAATAGCTATGGCACTGCACTACAACATAATTTCATGTACTACTAGGAGTAAAACCTATTTGAAATAGAAATTTGAAAGGAACTACTTTCACAAAATTCTATGGAATCATAAGGAATCACTCCCCAAATTTCAGAAATTATACCAAAATGAAAGCTCTTTAAAAGAGATTTAGGAAAAGCAGGTAAGAAACCTACAGTGACACAGAACAAAATTTCCAGTTTTCATACTGAAAGGGAAATATTCTGTTTTACTAAAATTCAGCCAGCGCAGATTTTGAAAATCTGTGCATGTATTCAATAAAAAATTATCACTTTGAATGCAGCATTAGATGTCATTCAAAAAGAATAGAGAGTAGGAGCAACAGAATCCCAAGAAGACTTATTTTCTGTATGTACGAGATTAACAACCAAAATAATCTGAAGACATATAAGACAAAATAAACCTATACATTATTTAGAATATTTGTCGTATTATTAAGCACATAACCTGTACTTTCTCTGCTCTAAAGAATTCATAATTGAGTATGCTGCTTTAAGCTTTTTTTTAAAATTAACGCTTAAGACAACTCTAGGTATAAATAAAAAATTTAAAAAAGAAAAAGTCATCAATTTCTGTCTGCTGAAGCATTTTTGACTGAAGAATACCCATTAATTCTTATTAAATTTTTGAAATATAATTTTGCTTATAATTTGCTAAGAAATCCAAAGAAAATTAGCATGCAACTTGAATCTGTAACTGTAACAAAATAAAAAAAAAATTAGAATTCATTAAGGAAGTCTTAATTTTAATAATAAGCATGCAAGGATTTTCTTAGTCAAATGTTATGCAGAGACAGGTAATAATGATTCTAAAGCCTAAATGTGTTGTAAATCATTACCTCCTTGAAAAAATAGAGAGGACCAATTGGTCAAAACAAATATGTAGGGAATCATCTTCCTCTGAATTATACTCTATGGGCATCATAATTTGTAATATTGCCCATATATTCTGGTAAATGAAGGTCTATGCAGAAGGTTAGTTATTAAATACTGTCAACCATATATATATGTTTCCATTCTCTGAGGCAGAGATTTCCTGCCTCTGAGCCAAACTAGTTACATTGAACCCCAGTAAATTAGAAATATTTAATGGTCACTATGCATGCAAGCTTCACTGTGTGACAAATGTATACCTCCTAAAATTACAGTCTTTATATTATTTCTCACAGTACTCTTGTTACATAATTCTTGTTATTATTATTAATTACTTTGTTCCTGATGCCATAACAAAAAATCTGCAAGGCCTAATAATAGATGAACAAGCACTGCTTTACAAATTAGGCACTTAATAGTTTATAATGTTACTATAAATATATTGTTAATATATTTCCACTGGGATTCTATTCACAATCTATAATTTTTTAAATAAAAGCAATTATTTTAATCTTGATACTTCTTGATTCTAACAGCTGCAGTTTAAAAGACAATATATGTATATGCTCTTACTTCTTTGACGTATAACAAAAATAATTAAGGTCCTTATCAGCTGTATTTTAATTAAGTTCAAAAATCCAATAAAAAAAGATACTATTGAGTGAAATTCAACCTTAATATAAGTCCATTTTCTTCAAATGAAGATCCACTGCTTACACCAGATCTTGTTGTTGTGTGGTGAAAACAGATATTGTTGGTAGAAGAGAAAAAAAATCCTTAATATCCAGAAATAATTGCCTTCTGTCTTTCCCTCTTGATTATCTGTTGATCACATGGTTAAATACTTCATTAAATAAATAGGATTTTTTAAATTTGAATTTTTAAAGATTCATTTATACATAATCTAGAGAGACTGGTGAATATACATATATCTGTTTAAAGGGAAAACTTTCTCATTAATCTGAGACACAGAATGGCAGCTTCATCCTGATGGATCTAGGATACCTCTAAAATTAAGCCTAATGTTAAATAACTTTATAATTATCAAATTTTCCCTAGACTCTTCTAAATTCCAAAATGGCAGCCAGGCAGTCTGTTGGAAAATGCAGTATTATTCAAAATGTTCCTGATCCACCACAAAAAAGTGATGCACTGCCTGCTCTTAATTATATGGCAATGGAGCACACTAAAGTTGAAGATGTTGGAAGAAATAGTAACTGTATTTAAAAAAAAAAAAAAAGGAAAAATCTATTTTATTTTTGATTTCCTATGGGTGTCACAAAAGTCCTTGAGTTACATATTGTAGAAATGGTAGGGAATTTCAATTTAGTACAAGTGAATTGAAAAAAATTATGTACCTAACTGATAATTTAGGCAGAAAATGTGAATTCCTCATTTTTAAATTAAGATTATCAACAGTAGAGACCTTGAACATCCTATTTCCAGACAAATATCACTGTGAATAGGGAAAATATTCAAATGAACAAACATATGAAAAGCATACCTGCCAATGGATCTCTCTTTTCATTGATCAGAATATTGTGTTAAGTAGCATTTCCCCTTCACTTTAAACTAGAATTTCCCTTATGTTGTGCATCATTAATGTGAACATCTCTAGAGATGAATTTCCAAACTGGTTATCCAAATTTATCTTGCTACTCCTGGCTCTTGCAACAAGCATTTTTTAATCTGTTTTTCTACCATATCAATTAAAATAGTAGTCTGACAAAGATTCAAATAATTTCCTTTTTTAAATTTGTTTGTTAGGTTTTTTTGACCTCATTTACACAACTCCTAATCTGAGCTCACAGTAGGTCATGATAATGAGCAGAGGGTATTTGTATCAGGGTAGGTTCTAATGTTTTTTAGCTGCTGGGGCATTCTCACTGTGCAGGCACAATTTTTCCCTGAGCCAGTTCACGGTCCTTGCTCCTGCCTCTCAGCACCAGGCTGGCACTGTTAGTTCCAGTGTGTGCTCAGTGCAGGGGAGAGGTCAACACAGGAAGATGTCACCTAAGGTTATAAATTTCTGGTGGAGATGAATCTCACTAATCCCAAAGTATGAGCCACATCACCTTGTCTTTTTCTTCAAACTTTCCCCTCCTTCTATTTTTCAGTTTTTCTTCACACCCTCACCATTCTTCTGTCTTTAAAGCCAGACCACAGTCAAATTTTCTGTTGCACAGGAAATTCCAACATTTTAAAACTTGTTTTTCTTCTTTATTAGACATCACGTCATTTCATATTAAGCATTAACACTACTGGCATGTCATATTATATTAGAGTATGATATACTAGCTAAAATATTATATTATTTAATTTGCAGCATTATTTTGATTATACAAAACTGCTTTTTATATATTGTTTATTTTACTTTTATATTACTTTAATACCAGATACTTTTTCATTGTCATCCTCAGTGTCAAATGTGCCTCATTGCAAGAAATGTAAAACACACCATATTAAATAATGTAATATCTTATTATCTTCTCCTAATTAGAGTAAAAAGTTTGAACTGACATTACTGAAGTGTGACACACTGTAAGTGCAAATCAACCAAGAGCTCATTGGAAGGAGTTCTAATTTAATCTGTTTATTGGCTTGATCTTTGTAAAAAAAAAAAAAAGTAAAACCATTCTTTGGGAATGAAGATTTAGAATGATTATATAACATAAAAGAGAGTCTTTATTCATTAAAAGCCCAAATTTTGTTCTCTAAACCAATACATAATCCCTGTTAAAAGGAAACAGACTCAATGCTGCGTACCCACCACCATGAATACCGTTCATGTGCACAAACTGTTTCTGGGAGATCACTTAATAGAAATTGTAACTTTGGCCATTGCAGACCTTCCTACAGAGACACCTATTTGTGACTGAAGAGGTGGTCACTTGGTAGCACGACAAGGAAGCAGAGTGCATTAGCAGGAACACCAGTTAAAGTGCTGTTTTACGAAACATACCTCCTGTTTTGCTTGTCCTCCACAGAAAAAAGAGGACTGAAACTAGCCATTATGATTTTAAACTTCACAAATTATGTAATAACAGAGTATTAATTAATGAAAACAAACCAAACTAGAAATATCCTTACATGTGATATGGGCAGGGCATGGACAAGAGTTATGTGGAGGAGAATAAAAGTATTTAAATTATTGCTGATTATATGTTTCCAGGAAGATAAGGGACATTTATTCTAGGAAATTGCTTATTGGCAAGATAATTTTTTTTTAAGCAACTGCAAGCAATATGATTATGACAAAAGAAAACCATGAGAAACTGTATGAGAAATGTTTTTCTCATCTATTTGTATCCTCTTGTCCTTGCGCTCCTTACTCTGATTCAGCTTTTCCAAGATGACAGGCAAGCCATGCTTTCATATAAACAATATGACATCTTTGAAATTCACAGCAATGTTCTGCAGAAATATAGTTTGATGACAACTGTCTTCAGTAGAGCCTTTTCACTGCTGCTTTGTCATTCTCTCTTACATATAAGGTGTATGGATTTACATATAGTCAGATGGAAAATTTGTCAACATTTATGGACAGATGAATAATACTGTTGTAAGGGAAAAAAGCCCCTACACACTCATAGTTAAATTTTAAAAATACAAATCTAGAGATCAGAAAAGGTAAGACACTGAAGATAAATAAGAAGAAATTAATTTTTGGTTCTTAGTTTACAATAAAATTTAAAAAATATTAATTCTAGGTTGTTAAATCATGAAATTTACACTAGACTTGGCAACACCAGACTTAAATCTAAGAGCTATTTATTTTAGTGCTCCATTTCCGACAGTGGATGGTATCAGACTTTACATTTTTATCTCTTTTGGGAAGAGATATTTAAGGACAATTTTGAAATAAGGTGAGTTGAAGATGTTTCCTGAATACAAAGTGAATTAACAGTATAGGGCTGCAACCCTGACACATTACTTGAAGATATTTTCCTCTTTGATGAAGGTGAAAATGCAGCAGAAGTGTATATCTTCCTAGGAAGACAAGGAAACATCAAACACTTATTTTTCCATCAAAACCAGAACATTTAATGGACAATTTATTGACTTTAAAGAAATATACTGTTGTTCATTAGATTTTCCATTAACCTAAGGTCTATGGTCAGAAAATCTGACATTCTGAGTCAGGAAACTCACTTTCTCTGAAGAAAAGTCTCTGTGAAAGTTAGCAAAGTTTAACAAGAAAACATCATTCCATTTCAGGAAGTATACAATAAACATAGCTTTTAAGACTGATATTTTTACTGACCTTCTTATAATTTTACCCAGCACAAATATCTCACCTTGACTAAAGTTTCTATAGAAAAAAAATTAGAGAGTGCATGATAAACTGCAAGAGAGGCTCAAACGAAGAGATATTCCTAAAGCAGTTATGTAATGAAACAAATTAAATGAAACATTACAATTCAAAGCCAGTCAATCTGTATGAAATATTCTTGACAACTTTTGCTACTTGGCATTTAAATTACTCACTGTCAGCATCCTTGAAAAGCAGTCTGCCACTTCTTACATTGAGATTGAAGAAAGTACATGTTATTTATGTGCATTTTATTCCTTACTTTTTTCACTCATAAAAGACAACTACTATTCCATGAATACATAAATACAACCCAGGAAATTCCAAGCAAGATAGGCAAGCATATGGTGTGCCATTATTTACAGGCTAACAGTATCAGTAAGACTGTTTGTAAGACTATGTGGGGTGAAATAATACATTTCTGGATAGGGAGACAACACTAAGGATGTGTATGCCTACCAGGGCTCTGGTCTCCTAGTACTGTACCACTGAGAAGACATTTTCTGGGAAAGAAAATGGCATGTCATCTCTACAGCAAGCCTATAAAATTGCTGAGGAAACTAGTTGCAAAAGTCAGCAGCTCTATGCTGTGTGGAATGAGCAAAACGGCATACATTTGTGGAAGCAGATTCCCAAGGCCACTACTCTGGCTAGCTCTGCATCTTCTTTTTCTACAAAAGTCCAAAGTACAAAACCTTTTTGCTTTCATGAGACTGCAGAAGACACTGATCTGGACCAGAGTGAAAGTCCACCTAGTTCAGATCCTTTCTTTGACACTGTCTGACTTGGAGGCTACTTTGTAATTTTGTCCTGATAAGAACCATGTTTTTGTAATTTATTGCACATGATTCTGTTCCTAGGGTTTCTCTTCACAGCATAATGTGATCCTTGGCCAGGGAGAAAGTTCCAATAATTCCATTATTTTGTCCAGTGAGAGGGTGTTTCAGACAGAATGGATCGCTAAGTTTTCTGACTGACTGTCCTTGAGCTTTCCTATCAGAGGATGTTCCTCAATATTTCATATTTACTAGTTCAGTGGTCCCATTTTTTTACCAGGAAATAATACATATACTTATTGGAAGTCTGATATGCCTGATTTAAACCCACCTCAAGGATTTTTGTCAGCACTAGTATCTTTCAGCAAATAAATGGATGATGCTGTTGTTCCTAATCAGCCATGAGGTGGCTGGTAAGTTTTCCATAACAAATTTCATTCAAGGCACAACTGCCCATCACAGTGTAAGAACTTAATGGCGTTTCTGCCACAATCTATGCGAAAATTGATGCTGCTTTCAGCTTGTACAGGATCAGCACTGAAGAGCATGGAGCTATTCAAGGCTGTGAAGTTACAAGAAGTTGCAGCCAGGTGCAAGGTATAGCAGGGAAAATTGTTCTGTTAAGATCATATCTCACTACCTTTGTACAACTATTAGTTAGAATTTGAAACAGTGTATTAAGGGGTAACTGGAAATATTAAATATTCTTATATCCTCTTGATTAGTTGTTTATTTGGGGGCTTTAGGTATTTGGTTCTGTTTTGTTTGGTTTTTTTAATGATTGTCACTTTGCTATTTCGTCACACTAGTAGCGACAACTGTACAAACAGTTTTAAATCATCCCAGTTCTAACTGATTTCTTGCAACGTTGCCAAAATATTCTTAGGAATTTTTTGACAAAAAATTCCAAATCTTCGCCCACCATAGCCAAAAACTGGGGCAAAATCAAAAAGTATGTAAAGAAAACAGACAAATTATTAGCAAAACATGTTTCTTTTTTTGTTACATTCATCACATAATATTGCTGATCTAAATAAATCTAATAAGAAAGATTGAAATAGTTCTTCTGAGACAGCAAATATGGTGTCTAAACCAAAGGTTATCTGTAGTAGACCTTTCTTTGCTCAGAGTAGTAGAATTCAATATTACACAAAAATTCTTTTACATTACTATTGGTAGCTTCTGAATTACTCCAGTAATGTCTCACAACAAAATGTTTCAAAATCTTTCTATTGATAAAAAAGTTTATCAATATTTTTTTAAAAAAATTACGTAAATAAATTCAGTCTTTGACAAGTTCAGATGAAGTTAAAACTCTAGGATTGACTATGCAGTAAGAGACATATACATTATTTTAAAATTAATTTATGTCATAACAAGCAAGGACATTTTTCTACTGAGGCATTTGCCTTGTCTAAAAAAATATTGCATTTTTAAGGTTCAAACTAAAGTTGTTAGAATAAAGGTAGCATAAACCGGCTCTTTTTAAGCATTAAAAGCCAGAAAACAAAGGGCCTCTTCTCGTAAGACTTAATAAGGTCTTAATAAGACCTTAGAGATTGATTTCTCTTTTATGCATTTTATGACCAAAGCACTGCAAATGATGTTTAATAATCATAATTTTGACTTTATTACATAGGTCTGTTTCTACTCAAAGTGGATTTTAATACATAACTGGAAGTCAGAATTTAAATTTTTTTTTTCAGTCACAGCTAGTTTCTAGGTGTAAAGAGAACATTTCCTCACCACATGTACCAGTGTGACTCCTTTGTAAAGAGGAGAAGTTAAAGATAATTGTAACTAGCATGAGATTGCCAGATAAATTACAGAAAAAGTATCTTCAGTCATGGTTATTTCCTGATTGGTAAATATTTGCATAGGTCTTAAACTTATGGATTGCAGACAATTAACACCTCTTTCCCTCAGAATTATAATTTGTCTTTAGGGAAAGCACCTTTGCCAATATCCATAATAAAATAGATATTTCAGTACATTTTTAAATCTAGCCTATCATGTTAAGCACTGCTAAATTTGATTTTTTTTTCCCCTTTTTAATTAACTTTTGAAATCTGAAGCTATATTTTTCTTATAGATGTGGGAAACAAATTACAGCCTCAGCTGTTCACAGACAGGAGTTTCCTTACTTTATATTGGCTTATTTTTCTTGTTAGTACATAGAATATCCAAAATTGGATAATTGGATTATTGAGTTATTTATTGTCAATATGTAGCTTGTATCAACTTTGTTTTTTAGTATTTTTAACATGTAGTTACATTCTTAAAGAAAATGTTAAAGTTCTTGATTCTGTGGTCGGTATGAAAGTATGGAACTAAATATCCTTATGAATCAAGCATTAAACTCTGAACACCCCTTCATTATTTTAACCCTAAAAATATGGATACAAGGAAGTAAGTTTTGTTACAGAAATATACAGGTTGGTTTTAGTTTTTTTTTCTTCTGAAACACACTCTTACATGTGGCCATATGACTCAGATACAGACACTCTTAAAAGTAGATGCATTATTATAGAATTAGGTAAAATTACTAAACATACAGCTGAGAAAAGGAACAACTATATATGGGATGTGAACAGTAAAAAAATAAGTTAAATTATTATTCTTGATAAAATAGAAGAACTTCTGACTAAGAAATAGGCAAAATAAAGACCTATATTTAGTTAATCCTCCTTTAATGCTTCAAACAAATTATTCATGTTCTCAAGCAACAAAATTTTGACCTTTTTTCTAATACAATGTAAAGTTCACTTTAGGGTGAACCATGATGATAACCTATTTTTATTACTGAAGACTCACTTGCAATTCATACCTCTTCCTATATATTTCGAAGGAATAAAAATCCACAGGAACATGAGACTAACACAAATTCCAAATATGTTTGCCAACATCTGAAATTTCATCTTGAACACATTGCTTAAACTTGCACATAATAACTTCAATTTTAATATTTTAATTAGACTTCAATTCCATGAATGTAATTAAATACTGTATATATTTTTATTTATGTAGGAAATTATTTAATTTCTTTTATCCTGCTCTTGAGAAACAAAAATGTTGTTGCATTTTTTGTGTCTTTCCAGGAAAAGAAATTACAAACTACTGGCCTCCTGCAGTAAGAGAATTTGACATATGTTAATGAGGATGGGAGATAATGAACAGCATGAATTTCAAATTAAATAATTTTCATTTGGTCATGAGGTTAAACCTCTTTTCCAAAATGCTAACAAATACTTTGGATATGGATACATTACATTGAAAACCTAAAAGTGACAAAAATGAAGGTGACAAAATTTTTTGTCTTTGCATTAAAAAATACACTGTTGTTTTATACCAAACCAAGAATTTAATCTATATGTATCACTACTAAAACTGTGCTACTTTGAAATAGCTGTGACTGAAAAATGAGTTAGAAGACAGCTTCAGAAAAAGATCTGAGGGAATCTAAAGGTGGAAACTGCAGGGTTATGCATTCAAGTACCTATCGGTTAAAGCAGAATAGAAAATAACAGTCAAGTCACAAATGCAGCTGGGTGTCATAGACTGGAGCCATCTCACTAGGCTGGTATTCCCCTAGTCCGAAAGTGAAACATGACATAAAAATACTTAACCATAGTTTTGGGCACATCAAAAGATTATCTACTTGCAACTGCCCTTCTACATTACTACACAGTCTCCATGCTGTCTTTTCTGTATTTCTGCTAGGCAATTCTCTTGTGAAACTATTAAAAACATAAAGACAATATTATATCAACCCCTGAAACTCTATACCTAGTTCTGCTACAGTGTATTTCAGGGCCATAAAATATTTTATTCTTAAATTTATGGCTGAATAAGATCTCCTTCACTTTTCAAACAGCTTAATATATGCAGGTTTTAATTATGCATCTTATAACATACCAGTCTTAATATTTGCAAAAGAAATGTGTATCCCATCCACAAAATAGGTTTTCTGTGTATGGATTGGCAGTGCAGTTGCAGGCCTCAGAATTTAGACAAATGTTCAAAACATAATTGTCCAGGCTCCCTATGTAGTGAGTACAGTCTGCTGGAGGGAATACCTGAGGCTGTCCTCAAAACCACTCAGCTACGTGTGCCCAGCAAGCCAGAAAAGGTAGTATGGCTAGAGAGAAATGGGGTCTTTCACCAGGCAGCCTGCAGGCAGGCCACATGATCTCAACTAAACCTCTTTTGGGACTAAATCTAGGGGCTGCTCTTAAAAACACAGGCATGTCGTCCCTGTACTAATAATGTCTTCCAATTTAACACACATAGTCTGGTTTGCAAATGGCTTTGAATTCTTATGCTTCTTGACTGAGTTAGTGGTAGGACTTCCAAGGGTCACCAGAATATGCTGCTTCAAGAAAATGGGAATTAACTTCTTGGCAGAACCACTGTATTATTCTAGGTACATATAATTGTTCCAAACTCTTGAAGTAAAGGAATTTAGTTCATACCAGTTTTTGCAAAAAAAAAAATTCTCCTTCCCTTATATGAGGCTTGTACAACATGTACAGTGAAACAGAAATTGTGTTCATGCATCTGTCAAAAGAGCAATTCAGCATTTTAATGATAGAGAAATTCAGTCTGTCACATTTTATATGCATGTGCTTTCAGAGATAAATTCACTTGGATAAAGACTATTGCCTTGCAGTCTTTTTATCTGTTAGACAGAAACATATCAATTAGCCAAATATAATTCTTCAATTTCACATATATGCATAGATACATCCATTCACAGATTTTATTTCTTAAGTCTGGATATCATTATTGTTCTGAGTAAATTAATTCATATAAAATTGGCTGAACAGCCAAGTCTTTAACTTTGTTTTACAGCTGAAACTGATTGATGATATGGCTCCATGTCTTAAAAGCAAGAAGAACTTTTTGTCTTTTATAAGTAATACAGAAATTATTGCTGTCTGCACAGAAAAAAAAAAAAACAACAAACCCATTCTGTCTGTAAAGAATTAGTAAAAGTTCCTAACAGCACAGTGCTAATTGATCTTTAAATTATTCATATAATTTCTCTGGGTTCTTGTTCTCCACTGGAAGGGTTTAGGTTTTTTCTTTTTCCCTGAGTAAAATTATTTTATCATTATTATAATTTCCTGTGAAGTAACTAGTTTTTGTTTGGAATTTAAAGGAAGGACTGAGTCCATTAACATACAGATTTAAACATTTTTAAAGTTAAGACCTTGACTAAAACACTGACATACAGAAATCAACAGAAGACTTATTATCATTTCATAGTAATTACATTAGCACTATCAGGAAAGTGAGAATAATTCTGTCTGCAAAATAATTTTGGCTAGGAAGTTGCATATAATTTATTCCCCCCCTACTTATTAAAGTTTGTGTTTTTCTTAAATAAATATGTTCAACTCTCTGATTAATGAGCTCTGTTAATCTTTATCTGTGTTTAATTCTGCATATGTTTCTTTGTCATGAGAAGATTCATGTTTTGTGTCTAACTGTATAAATCTAGAAAGTAGGTGTTTTCTCCAGTTCTGTACCTTGTGGGTTTCTGAGGTAGGGGAAATGTTTGTCTTTAAATTACAACATAGATAATTATTTCTCTCCTGAAAATATCTTTAAAAATATTTCTCAGGTGCCATATAAAAAAAAGTGCAATGTCTGACCTGGATTTTTGCTATTATGGGTTACAACTTCTTTTCAGTTCTGTTGTTGATATATATGGTGTATATAATCCCATATGGCATATGACAGTATATTGACATACCCCAGAATAAAACTCTGATCCAGAGCATTCACATTAAATTAAATCTTTCTCATTAAAGAAGATATTGCCTGAGAAACTGCAAGTACACTGTTGAGCAACTTTTCCAAAGCAGGCATCCAAATTATGTGTACAAATGGAACTGCAGAAAACTAATCATGTAAGGATTAATTAATTAATCATGTAGCAAACAGCAATTTCAGTTCACAACTACCATGAGCTCTTTTAGGGTGTATATTTTACTAATAAAAATAGGTACTAAAAAGATACAAGCAAATTCAAGACTGAAAGAGTACAGAAACACTTGTGGTGGAAAGAAAAAATGCATGGTTGAAACATGCTACACACTTCCCTTGTCCTTTTCTTTCTCTTTAGACTACATTAGATTAACTTATGTGCCAATTAGCCTATACTGTGCTAAAGCTTGTATAATAAGGCTAATTGGAAGATTTCTTTTATTCATGGAAAGAAATAATTCGGGGATTCCTTAATTAAGAAAATAATACTGAATAAGGAATTCCCAGATATGAAATCACTGACAGTTAGAAAATTGCTAAGGAGTAGTACCTTGCTCTTTTCTTCAACTTTCTAAGTATCTGCTCATGGCCACTAAAGATAAACACCAGACCCTTCAGTCTTAGACATGACTCAGTATGGACATTAGTTTTTTTAATTCTGTTTATCATCAGGATTTCTCATCTGATTGTATTTGTTATGTCAACAAGTAGTTTGTGACTTTCTTGGACTCTGAATTTTGGCCCAAATCTGTTCTCCCCCAAGTTAGCTTTACTCTAAAGTAAAATGGGGAGATAAATTAGCCTAACAATGTCCCATCAACAGATGGGCAAGACTGAAAAAATAGACCTTTTGGAGCAAACCATAATTTTAATATACAGCCCTTGTGTATACTACAGCACCACAGCCCAACTGGAATCATAAAAACCACCTGTAGAACAAGAGGAGTACAATTTAATGGCTATACATAAGATCCTACATAAGTAGGACATGACTGTCTTACACTGTGTTACAGCTTCTGGATGAATCCTGCACGTTCACCAAAGAGCCTGTTCCACTCACCCTGACTTGAACCACAAAAGATCATTTCCTGTAGTAACAATACAACCTATTCTGTCTTCACCATTGTTGTATTATAGGATGAATGTATTTGGGAATTTTTACTTATTCCACTCTGCTTCATTCAAGGACAAAATAATCAGATACATATTTTTTTTTTTCCTTTAATTTGAAGTCTTTTTCAATATTCTTTGCTTTATTTCATTTCATGTAAGTAGTCAGTACATAAATGCGTGAACAAAAAAATTTAGATTTTAAAAAGAAAATTTTAAATACCTCTGGACTTGACATTAGAACAATTACTATTACTCTTTTTGCAGCAATATAAAGATGTGGAAATCTCACAGAAATTAAACAAGGACAATTAAACATTGCATCAGCGACTAGAGTGGATCAATGTCAGCAGTCATCAGGTAGAGAGATCTTGATATGGCAACCAACACCCAGATGCAGTAGATGTTTTCAAAAGGCAAAATACATCCTGGAACCCCAATGTGGTCAATGACAGCAGCAAATAAAGAATATATGTTCACAGAAATATCTACAATCTGCTTTTCATTTTAGGGTGATATATTTCTTTCTCTTTCCAGAGGATGTTTTTTTAAATACAGAAATGGTTAATCTGGGTTTTAAAATTAACCTGGGATCAGATATTTTTAACATTAAAAAATTGCAATTAGGCTAGAGGCTTTTGATACAAGTTGAAGCTAAATGTAAGATTAAACAGCCAATCCATAAACTTAGTATTAAATACCATTTTAAAGGTAATGGTTCCAATCTGAGCCTCCATCCTTCTTCTTTTCTGACAGTTACCCAGCATTCACAACTGTTATTCTTGACCTCTCTCTTACTCTGCCCCACTGGCCTCTTTCCTGGTTTTCAACAATATCTCGAAACCTCTTTATAAAATAGATCAGATGATACCAGCTATTCCTTAAGCTTTTCTAAATTTTCTCTCACTTTATTTAGAATCAAAGAGCTCTGCTGATCCTTTATGCAAGTTGACTAGTAAGCACTGGCATCTATTTTCTTTGAATGATGCTTGCTTGTTATTTAAAACCTGAATGACCTGACTCAGCTCAACTGAATAAAATGTTAGAACTCCCCTAAGTTTGTGGATAAAACATAAGACAATGGGTATTTTATACTGGATTTTGGATAGGACATGGTATCACTGCAAGATTAGACAAGTTTGATGCACCCTTTTTTCCTTTTGGCTACTGACTCAAAATATATGGAAGGATGCATTAGTTTACTCGATTCTTTGAGTCAGAATTTTAATTGCATATTCAGTGGAATGTGACATCTAAATTATTAAAAAAACCTGCTTACACTGGGAATTTTAGCTGTAAGCATTTTTTATTTTTTAAGCTACCCCTCTATTCCTTGGTCTCTTTACCTGTAACACAAAAATCAAATTACTCACTCATTTATATTGAGGCATTTTGAAATGTTAATTGAAAGATGCTTTTCCAGCACACTATTTATTTACTTATTTATTATTGTCTCTCCACTCAAATGGAAATTGACAGATAAGCAGCGTGCAGGTAATTCCAATAATATTATAGAATCATAGAATGGCTTGTCTTGAAAGGGATCTTAAAGATCACCTAGTTCCAATCCTCCTGCTATGGACAAGGACACCTTTCATTGAATCAGATTGCTCAGAGCTCCACATGGGACAGTGGATAGATAGATACTCATTAAAAATATTATATCATTATAGCTTTCCATCAGAGCACTATGTGAAAGGAATCACTAATAGGTAAATTTGAGAGTGTTTTTTCCTTACCTACTATTTTGATCTGAGACTCAGGTCTTCAGATTCCAACTACCCAAAATATCATCTCAAGCAGTGACAAGTCTGCTGATGATGAGCCAGTCATTCAGTTGTGCTCATCTATTTGGTGACTTTTGTATTCTGTAGAAAAAGAGAAAGATGATCGTGTTGAGACAGTCAATCTATTCCTTTTTGGGTTTACAACAAGATACTCAAAAAGATATGACAAACAGGATAATGGCATTTTAATGGCTCTTAAAATTATTTGATGAGGTGAGGATAGTTTCAGATAGACTAGGCCAAAACCTCCTGTGTGTGAACTCTTAATTTATCACAGACTTTCTCCCCTCTGAAAACACATACAACCAGTTATTTTCTGCGATGTATACTGGGAAGAATTAGAATTGAAAAAATTGTAAGACACACTTTTCTCGTTCTACTAAGCCTTTTTTCTCCTGTTCATGTATCACAGATTTTGTTCATAATTTTATTACTTTTTCTCTCTGCTTGTGTTCATAGCAGGAGGGAGTTTGACTAAGAAATATCAGAGCAGCTTTGAGATTATTGTTCTTCAGTGGTTAAGAGTAGGATTGCTTCCTGATGTAACATTCCAAAATGTCTCTTTTGTGTGTGGTGCCTGTCAATGTAATATAAGCAGATTCAAATATGACTGCTATTTTTATATCTGTAACTAGTCTAGCCATTTCTCTCTTTATATTATCCAGTTCTTCATTCCCCTTCCATCTCCTATACAGGAGAAAGGGGAAAGCTTGTTTTGCCACTATGTTTCACACAGATAGATACTCTAACATTATTAGAGAAATATTTTCATATTAATATATGAAAAAAGCACATAAATAGAGAAAGGAAAACATCTCTTAGACCATTTTTTGTGTCTCTCTCCTATGCTAAAGCTGTTCCCTACAGTATAATTTTTATTTTTCTGTCACTTGAAACCTTATATATCTCAAATGAGAAGACTTCAACTATTTCTCTTTAAAAATCTATTGCATAACCTACTAAAGCTGCTTGATAGCATATTTTTGCCTTAAACATTCACCTAAATATTTATTTAAACTGATTTCCAACTTACTACATAGTTTTTCTGGGCCTTGATTAATTTTTTCTTTCAAATAGTTATGGAAAGACATTCCTTCTCCCACCCCATTTGTAATTTTTAAAAAATGTATACCATTGCCTATTTTGGTAATAGTAATTATTCTACTAATCTGACAAAGTACCTACAATCCCCTAGTTTGTCAATTCAGGTATCAGAGTTACACCAAAATTAAGGATTCATTAAAAATATTCATTCAGATATCAAATATTAATTAAAAAAATTGGAAATATAATGGAAACTGTCTAAATTACTTTAGGGACAGTACAGTATTCAACAGCATTGTCAAAGCTGGAGAAAACATAGTCATGCCAAGAAACTCTACATAAAATTCAATCTATCAACCAGACTATTTATAAGATTAAAATGTGTTATATTCTGATGATTTTGACACAAGATAAAATATATCTTATAGTGCTCTTAGCAATTACTTTAAGGCAAAGCAAAAGACCAGAGATTTCTTTCAAATTACAATCAAACTGAAAAACTCTGTGTTTGAATCTTATTTGGCAAGATTGATCTACTTGTAATATAGTGTAGTATCATTTGTATAAGCTAGCAATTTTTAATAGAAGGTAAATATAACATAACTAGCAACATAATACTAGTTTTGCTATTCAGCCTCAACGTATTTAATGTGCATTTCAGAATGCCTTCAACTGACACCATTCAAAACCTCTGTTCAAGGCTTCCCTGTTGAGGGGAAGCAGGAAACTCTGTTTCCAAGAGAAAGGAAAAAAAAAAAAGCACTTAAAACTATGACATATTTTTTAGTTTTATCACACAAAAGGAAAAAAAAAGAGAGAGATTTAGCAAAACAGTCTGGAAAATATCTTTTTCTAGTTTTCTTTTCCATTTCTATATACCATGCCTAAAACATTTTCTTTCTCAATATGTACTCATATGAAAAAGGTGTTTCTTTTCTACAGATAAAATATGGAGAAAAAAATAACAGTACATCTAGACTAGTCTTTATAATGAGGGTTTTAAAACATTTGTAGTAAAGAGATTTCTAACCTCAACCCAATTAATACAGAAGACATGTTGACAGGAACCAGCTTGGAAACATCTGTGGAGGTCTGATCTTATCTTTTGCTTGAAAATAACTGCATGATTGTTGCCAAGTGAAGCTCAGGTCCAACTCCTGTCTTTATGAACCATAGAAACACATTGTAGAATTTAGGAAAAATACTTTTCTTATCATAAATGACTGAGAGCACTACTGCCCTTTAACAAGAGAAATTACAATAGTTTTTCATTGCCTTTTCTCCCTCCTTCAGCTTTTCACATATAGCCTTGGGAACATCCTGTCACGCTGTGACACGGAAGGAGCACGCTGGACACGCTCAGTCGCCCAAGGCAAAAAGGAGAACTTTATTTACAGTTTCTACAATTTATAGACTCTCTAAAGTGAGAGTGGATTGGAGGATAATATATCTCCTCCGAATCACATTGGCTAGTTGAACAGTCTGTCAATTTTCTCCTCCTCCAAGAAGGAATGTGAAAAACACATAGTGTTTTGAGAAAAGTGTGGGAATTCTGACTCCATGTATGTAAATATCAGAAGGCTTTTGAAAATCAGGGCGACAACATCCCCCACACGGGCTGCTGTTTTTCCAGAGCCTCAGCATTAGACTGAAGTGACATGGCAAAGCCCAGGATGGAAAATCAATGAACACTGGAACCTGCAATATCCACTGATGAGCTTTTGGGGTTGTTCTTTGTCATCTTGAGCCTTGAAGGTTTTCCCAGGTCATTGTCTCTGTACAACTTTATATCTGCTCCTCTATCAGAGGAATACCCAGCACACAGGTTGTTCAAGTCCATATACAGCAAAGTCATTTAAGAAGTGTCTCAGGAACACATGCTCCATTCGACTTTGCTTCTTCTCTGCCAGTGCTAAAAGGCAAAGAACTAGGGATCACACTGAGGCAGAGACTTTATGTTTTCAGAGGCAGACATCCACTCTGCAAGTTGCAATGTGGATGTAGAGAAGGTTCAAATAACAAGTAAGCTGGAGAGTAATCAGAAACTTTATGTTGACTCTAAGTTGAGAGCAGAGATATGATGTGTTAGAAAAAGCACTGTAAGAATACATTTTTTTCTAATAATTTAACTGTGGTTAGTAAAAATACTGAGATGCTAGAGGGTGTCCAGAGAAGGCCAATGAAAAGTCTGGAGCACAAGCTTTATGAATAGTGGCTGAGGAAGTTGGGGTTATTTTTCCTGGAGAAAAAGAGGCTCAGAAGGTCTTTATCTCCCTCTACAACTGCCTGAAAGGAGGTTGTAGTGCAGTGGGGGTCAGTCTCTTCTCCCAGGTAAGTGGGACAAGACAGGACAAGAAGAAACGTCCTCAAGTTGCCCAGGGGGATGATTAGATTGGATATAGGGAAGAATTTCTTTCCTGAAATGGTTGTCAAACACTTGAACAGACTGCTCAGGGAAGTGGAGGAATCCATCCCTGGAACTGTTCAAAAGATGTGTGGATGTGGCAGCTGGGAATATGGCTTTCTGGTGAATACAGTGGTGCCAGGTTAACAGCTGGACCTGATGATCTTAGAGGTCTTTTTCAACCTTAATGATTATATGATTATATGATTATATGATTATATGATTATATGATTATATGATTATATGACTCTATGACTGTTAGTCTTTGTCTGCACTGAAGCAATTACTCCAACCTCCATACCAATCATATCCAGCATAATATTATCCCCCCAAATAGGCAAGTAACACTTGAATTTTCTGAAAGTCTTGACTAACCCTAACTTCTAAAAGGTGGCTAGAAATTGTTTGTAAGAATGTTGTCTGACCTGAACAAGAAATAGGCTAAGGGCCATAGTGGCTGCTTTATAGTATAGTTAGTGGAAAAAAAAGTGCATACCAATTGCATCACATTTTTTCCATCTAAGTGTAACAACTTTTTCTAGATTGGATTTCTTCAAAGTTTCTCAACTCTCCCCTATTTCCACACAAGATGTTTCTTGTTTTCTTCCTCTACCTATGACAATATTCAATCATTACCTCTAGCTGTTTTGCATATTCTTTAACTCCTTTATGTTTCATTTAAATCTCAACCAAGTGCTTGAAATTTTACTAAAAGCTTCCCTAAAACTCAAGAAAGACTGTTTTTGCCACTGACCTAGAAAAAATTGTCTGAAATTATGCTCTAGCTGTGATACATTGACTTCAGGGAGTTTTCAGAGTGAAGAGATGTCCAAGGCAAAAATAGAAAGATTTATTTTTTGGGACAGCACTACTATATGTACCATGTTTCATCTTACATTGGGAGCCAACAACAACTAGACATTTACCAGAATCATTCCTTAAATTTATGGAATGTTTGAGGAATTTCCTACCTGAAGTGTCAAAAATAGTACAAATATTGTAATAAAGGTAAATAACGTGGTAAGGGAAATATCCATTTTTTATATTGCCAAAGATATTTTCATATTTACAGTTATCCGAGAAAGGCCATATTTTACATATATCTTCAGTGGAACCTTAATCTCACTGTACTATGTGAGATCTTTGCCATTAACTTCTGGGTGGGTCAAGATTTTTTATGAACCACATATTGTCTATATAACTAGTGGAAAACAATGTATACAGAAGAGATTTTAGATACATTGTATAGTGTAAAAGAATAGAAAAGTGATAGAAAAATTGAGCTGAATGTTGGAAGAGGGTCAATAAACTAAGTATTGTACATGCTTCTAAAACCGCGTGTAAAATACATGATGCAGACCATTATGGATCTATACGAGTATTGTCTATAAGAGTCTTGTAGGTGTATAATTCTTCCACATGTGAATGTAACAACCCAGAGACAACATGGAATCACTGTTTTTGGAGTACTTAAAGCACAACTGGAAAAGTCCTACAGAGCTCAGTCCAACTTTGAACTTGTGCTTGCTTTGAGCACGACATCCAGAGCTCCTTTCAAACCTTTTTGGTTTAGGTTTATGTCCTGTGGGTTTTATTTTGTTTTATTATAACTATTTTATTTTATTATAACTATTCTTATTTCAATGTACAGATTTAATGAAGCACAACTGTTCAATTATCTTCCACTCTTTAAAAAGCTTTCTTGCTTTTCCTAACTTTTAAAAATTAATTTCACCAACATGACATCTAGAGTAGGACCACCAAAATCAAATCAAGACAGCTTGGTGAAGTCATTCAAATAAATCTCCCATTTGTTCTAGAAATATTAATTCTGAGATCTCATGTGACAGTAAGTACGTCCACAGATGCTGTACAATTTGCAGATTTGCGACCAGAGCAGAACCATGTTCCTGCAGGCAAAAAAATACTCTTACAAGAGGAAATTGTAGACATGACCTAAGAAAGTAAGAGAATATTACTGCCTCATATTTCTAAGAAGTGTACATATAAAACTACAAAACTTAAAATAATTAAAGAAATTAGGGAAATTTTCATATAAGAATTTTTCTTTTGTCAGTTGGCTGAACTCCACTGGGAGAGGTGCATTTTGCCAGGGGTAAATTTTGTGCTGTGTGTTTAAAATGATTGAGGGCCCAGAAAAAAAACCAGATGAAAACAGTGGGAGAAAAGCACTGCACTAAGGTCAGGCATCTGAAAACAGAAACTTCCAAGTTCTCTTGTGGAAATCTAGAAACTTCATTGCTTAAAAATATGCCTTGCAAGTGTTATCCCCCTTCTTTAATGTAGTTTGGGATATCTTGCTCTTTGTGAACACTATTCAACTTCAAGTACTTCTGACTATGTAAAAAAAGATCCCAATTTGATATATGACAAGATTCTTAATCTTTCTGCACCAAGAAGGAAGGTTATCCTGCAAAGTAATTTCCCCTGTCATAAGCTAGGAAGATAGGAAGTGAGCTGAGAAAACACTTTAAATGACCTTGCAGTACTGAGCTGCCACATCCCATTTCTGGAGATTTCTATACAATAAAAGGCTTCCCTGGTGTGTAAGAAAACCAGAGATATACACAGCAGAATGGAGGATTAAAAACCACAGGGATATCACAGGGAAAGAAGAAGGCATGAGAAAGCTATATTTGGATAAGTTGGAAGAATAAGAATGTGGGGTTTTTTATTGTTTGGGTTTTTTTCTTTTTTTATCTGAACTCTTGAAAAAATTCTTTATTAGAGTTATTTGCAAAATAGGTTTCTAGATATTAAAGTTAGACATTATTTCAACATAGAAGAAACTGCTCCAATAAAAGTGGATTTTGTAAAAGTAGTTTATAAAAAGTATTCTAAGTTATTTAAGCAAAAAATGAGCATCAGCAGGGGAAACCTTAGGTAAGCCTGGCACATTCCAATGCTGCCGCACATGGTTTTAGTTCAACATCTGCTGTACTCCACTGGCAGCATCATGTAAACAGGAAAATACATTGCTTGCACTTGCACTAGAAGGCTACTTGGTTATGTAATCTAGAGAGTATATTACCACATTAGTTGCCCTCTGTCAAACATTTTAATTTAATAAAGCTAAAAATGACCTAAAAAATCTTAAAATTTCTTAATTTATGGGACTGTATGGTTTCAGTATATTAATTTATGCAATAGTATCATTCCTACATAATAGGACCACATAGTGATAATTAATCTAATATTTTTTGTTTATTTTTCACTTCAATATGTATGTTAGGATTTTTATCACAAAAGTAATGAAATGTAAATTCGAGTAAAATGAGAACATGCTAGGACCATGGGTAATGAAAAACACCTCACATTTCCTTACTAGATAATTTTTTCTTGTTTTGTTCTGATGAAGATCATGAACTACTGCTGAGGGTTGGAACATTACTGTTTTTAGACAGACTTCCCCAGATAGAAACAGAGCTGTCCAGGACCAAAGGACAGGCACAACCTCAGTGACACACCACTGTGGACTCTGCATGCCAGAAAAATACTTAGCTGAGAGGATAAGCAGGGGTCTGCCTGCAATTTCAAGCATAAACTGGAATAGGCAGCACAAAAAGAGAATCAGACTGCTCTGTTAGTCCAAGGAAGGTGAGAGCAAAGAAGCACATTTCAAAATTAAGAGCTGAAAAGACTTTTTATTTAATCAGATGTTTTATTCCTTACCATATAACTATTGAATTTATAGCACATGATATGAAAGCACCCAACACTTTTCTCTGTCAAAGACAGATTTTTGGACTATGCAAACCACTGTTGCAGAACAACTTGGCAATTTTCAACCTGCCATACTTTGGGTAAGCATGAATCAACAAATTCCTTGCACAATTTCCCTTAGATATTGAACTTTCATTTCATGCCTTGGCAGACCTGTCACGTGGCCTGGTATTGAGTCTTGTGCTAGAGAGTCTGTTGAATAACAAGGAAGGGATTCAGCTGACATGGAAAAATGTGCCATCAAGAGGAGCTTCTCCAGACTCTGATCAACAGCATCTGGCCAATGGGGCAGCAAGGACTCTACGCCACTAAGACATGTATGAGAAGGATACAGGTATACAGTTTATGGGGCTGGATAGAGAGCAGGTGGGAAAAGAATAGGCATTCTGAATTTCTTGGCATGTCATTTTTAAAATATATTACTCTCTAAACCAGGGATTACTCATTTCTGATTTCTGATTACTCATTCTGATACCTATCATTCTGATAGGTATACTGATTTTCTTATTATCATTATGTACTGTGCAGGTTTGATATGAATCTTAGTAATACTCAATTGCAAAAACTGCTTAGGGATCCTTGAATAATAGCTTCTGTGGAAATACACACAACTGGTCATAGATATATTCAATTAAAATTACTATAACTAGTGTCTGAATTGAAGCAGAGCCAACAAGTCCCAAGAGGAAGACTGCAGCCTGTACAGAGAAAGCCCTTTAGGAGACAGGGTGTCAGATGTCAGCACATCTTTTTCAATTGAAGTTTTCAATGAAAAAGGTGAAAATTACTTCAGACGTAGGAAGTGGCTCATTTGAAAGAGATCCACAGGTGATCTGCCACATTAGATCCAAAGACTGAGCAGGGTAAATAAGAGAGTATTCCTGCCAAAGGGGCACAAAAGAAAAGACCCTCCAAGTTTACAGGGCTGAGAACCTGCAGTAAACATTTAAAAAGTGTTTGTTTTAATGTTTCCCTAAAGTTTTTTCTGAAGAATATAACTGAGCCTGAAAAGAAATTCTCACACTACCTTCTATCAGGGCTGGGAAAGGCTGATTGCTTTCACATCAATAAAGCTGATGTTTTCTAGGGCCTGTAAGGTGAGGTTCTGTAAAAATACAACAAATAAAGCCCATCTTCTTCCCTCCAGTTCTTACCACTTGCAGGTACAAGTCATCTCTTATAGCCGATCTGGTGAAGTATCTACACTATCCAAAACAAACTTTCCCCTTTCCAGACAACTGTAAATATCCACTGAAGAAAGAGTAGATTTTTTAAAAAAAATTAATTCCAACTTACATCACAGAAAATTTAGATAATAGCCCATTAGTTCTAGACTAAACGTACACCAGCCATATTTTAAACTCAAAATTCATGTCAGCAAGTAGAAATGGGGTGGACACGAATTAGAAGAGGTATTAATTACCTGGAACATTACAGACTACACATATTCTTTTGGAAAAATTGAATCTATGTACAGTCTAAAACTAAACTCCAAAGAAAACTTTTTGAAATTTGAATATGTGTCATAGGTAAATAGAGGGCAGGGGCATTTTAGGAGAGGAGGCAATTCTTCCAAATAACAGTTTGGAGAAAACTAAAACTATTTGATTTCTGCTGTATTCTGCATTTTTCCGTGCATGAATACGGGTGTATTCATGAATATGTAAATTTCTGGTATTTGGTTGGATCCCACTGTGATGCTGGCACATAATTAGAAGCTCATCACTTATGATTTATGAGCTGATGCCATGCTATTAGCATTTAGAAATAAAACTACCACAAAAATCCTTTTATTTATACTTTACCAGGGCTATTCCTAATAGTAGCCACATTACTGAACATCTACAGGAAAAACATCAGGTCTTCCTTCTAAAAGGTGATGTTCATAAAACTCACAGGATGTGGGTATTTTCTATAGGGGGGAAAGAAAGCATTGGTGAAGAATTGAAAAAAAACCACAACAAACCAAAAAAAAGTCCAGGAATATAGTTTCTTTTTTTAGAGGCACAATGTGACATTGACATAACAGGTGCAATAAATAGCAATAATTTAAATTTAAAAAAAAAAAAAGTGTAAGGAAGTCTCAGGAAAAAAAGAAAGAAACAAACAAACAAAAATGGACAAAAATACAGCAAGTGCTATGAAACAATTACACAAATCCCTCCAGATAAAGGTTTAATTTCAGTTGAGAAAAGTGTATTTTATTTCACTTTTAGACCCTCTTAATTACTTCTTTGACTATATATCTAAAATATCAGCACGGGAAAGAAAAGGCTTGTGAGGGAACCTATCCATGTATATAAATACTTTCTGGGAGGCAGTGATGAAGAGGGAGCCAGGCTCTCTCAATAGTGCCAATTGACAGAAGAAGAGATGATGGAGATAAACGAAAAAGAAAACACACAAAAAGGGTTACATTCCATCTGAACACAAGCAAGCAGGGGTTCTTTTACAGTGATGGTAGTAAAACATTGGCACAGAGAGGTTGTGAAGTCTCCCTTTGTGGAGATACTCAGAAACTGATTGGAGAGGGTCCTGGGCAAGCTGCTCAAGCAGGGCTATTGGACCAGATGATCTTAAGAAGTACCTTCAAATTTAAAGGATTCTTCTGTGCTAGAAGAAAGGCTTGTGAGGAGAGGGAATATCTTTTACTAGGCCTTGTAGGAAAGCTGGAAAACAGCTACTTTGGGCCACATAAACAATATTAAACCTAAGAAGCAGCATCAAAAAAACTGATAGTCATATTGCTCTTAGCTTAATTATCACAATATATTAAATAACAAAATTACACAAAATGTCAATGCATAACAATAAGACAGCAGTTAACATTCACAAAGCAGAAGTTATTTGCAGATAAAGAAAATAACTAACACTAACCAGTTAATGCTTGCACAGCTCAGTGGTAGGGTTGAGTGAGTTCAGTCTCATTATTGCATGCTAAATTATATTGATAAATTAGGAAGAGCATGCAACTGAGATTTTTGGCCTTGTTACTCTTAGACTTAATCTATATTAGTCTTAAACAGTCAGTGCATTTAAACTTCAGTGTTGTTATCTCTTCCTCTGTGATCTGTTTGCAGTCTGGAATGCCAGCCATGCCCCTGTGGTTTTCCTTAGGTTTCAAAGCTGACCGTTACCTGAGAAGCAAGCTCCTTTAAAAGAGCAATAACACAGTACTGCTGGTTCAGGTGACCATCTCCACCATGGAATTGTCAACCCAAATTTTATTTTCATCTGTGGCTCATTCTGACAAGATGAACACAAAGTAGCTGCTACAACAGTCTTCATCTGCTCAGCTATGGTCAAACTGATGTATGGCAGCAAGCTGTCTTGTTTACCACAGACCAGATATAGAGAGAAGAAGCATATGAAGAAATTAAATTACAGGAGTCTGAACTGACCTTCAGCATGCTGATGAATGGCTTCCTACTGCACTCAGCCTCTGAAAAGAACAAATAACTAATGGCAGACAACCTTACTAGAAATGTGGGAGAAGATCCAGCTGAAGGGGAGTTCACACTTGTGGTGAATTGTACTGAGGTCACTCCTCATTTACTACAGAAGATAACTGCTGCAAAGTGATAACAGGTGGAAGAAACATTTACAAGCTGGCAGTACCCACTCTTATCTCCAGATATACCACAAGGCAGTTTCAGAGGTCATATTCCTCATTTTGAGGAATCTGGTTCCACATTTTCAGGAGACGGAGACATAAGGAATCACGGTGGAAATTTCCTTCATGATCACCTATTTTCATACTAATACTGCGTTATATACGCACATCTATTACCCTGTTTTCTCTTCTTTTCCTTCTCCCCCTCCAGTTTCATGTTGGATTCAATAATTTATCAACAGAAAGGGGTATTGCTCAGATGTTACAAGAGCTGTAGGTCACTGCCAATACTTTCTGCAGTTACTTTTCTAGTAACATCTAGAACATATGTCCATATTTTCCATAATACTTCCCTGGCTGATGTCAGAGAAATAAGCCAAAATATACAGTGTGTACATGCAAGGAACATTCCTGAGGTCTTAAATCTGACCGTCTGTGTGCTAACTTGTTTTAGTTGTGTCTGACTGAATTTTGGCCCATACCATGCTGTGTCAAACAATGACTAGCCAGTCTGGGCATCAGTGCAAGCTGCAGAGTATTTCTGGTAGACTTCTCTGAATTTCAAGAGAGCTTAAAATGACTGAACTAGAATACCCTTTTTCCAGTTAGTGCCAAGTCAGAGAAAGGTGCTGAGCATGCTCAGGTTACTAGTTTATCTATTTAATAGCTACAGATAATTAATATTAATTCAAATTTATATAATATACCCTGCCAAATTTATAATAACTGGCATTATAGAACTGTTCACAGGCAATACTGGCTGCTTCCAGAGCTTTTTCTGGTGTGGCATTAGAGCAACTGGATAAGTGAAAAGTATGGAAAATGCAGCAGTTTCAGTTTCAGTTTCTTTGGCTGGAATCTGGTTTTATTTTCCTCACAAAGATTTTCATTGCCATAGTATACTGTTTGGTCCTTGTGATATCATGGAGAATGAATGTCAGAAGGGCAAGTGTGGAGCCCATAGTTGTGAATGACTGCTCATTCACTGAATTAGGAGAGCCAAACTATGAGGGATATCCTAGCTGTCTAGCTGTGCCAGCTGCTGACAGCTGCCTGCTACAAAGCAGAATCAGGCCTGTGTGTTGGGTGGCAACACATCACAGACCAGCATGTTTTGTTCATGGCTGCAACACATCAAACCCTATAGCCCTCAGGAAACTAGCACTGCAAGATGATTCAGGCTCTGTAGCCTTCAGTATCTGGAGTCCCTGAAGCCCATGGAAATTAATTTCCATACATTCCATCTGCTTAGACTTTACAGTCCCTGAAAATCCAGGCTTACAGCTGCTCTCAGCCCAGGCCTTCCTTTTTCCAGGACCAGCCAACCTTACAGTGATTTCACTCAGCCATTTACAACGGATCAGAATTCTAGTTACAATCTGACTATTGAACAAGAAAACAGTGCAAGGATTTCCTGAAAACTAAGTCAATATGCATGTGTGTGACTCAATTTCCAGATAGATTTTTTTTCCTTGGCTGATTTGCTGTAGAGATTTAATTCAAAATTCTTCAGTCTTGAGTTTCAGGATATTCTGGGGTGGATGTTGGGGTTTTTACAGCATCCTGTGCTAGAGTTCTTCCACTATATGTAAACATCAAGCAAAAATTTGACTCTCAATAGTAAGAAGACTCAAAAAAAGAGAGGTTTCCCCTCTCACTCGAACATATGCACCAAATTCACTATCTTTTTCTATTATAATTTCTCCAATGTTGTGCTTTAACTGTATTTTTGTTTTCTACTTTTCCCTGTCTTATAACAGAGAAATATCTGGCACATCCACTTCACAAAAGAAAAAAAAAAAATCTATTTTAAGAAGTCTCTAGTGGAAAAAGACACAGGCAGTTAGAAAAAAAAAGAAAAGAAAGAAAAGGAAAAAAATTATTGAAGTAAGAAGAAATCTCCTACTGAAATCAGTTCTAAAGGAAAAAAAGGGTGAGTATATCTGATTGCTCTTTCAAACACCAATAATATGGATATAAAATCAATTTGGCCAATAACCTACTATACTCCCTGTATTGCTTGTGGAAAGGGCCAGTTTGTGACAGACAGGAGAGCAAATCCTTGTACTCAGGCACTGAGGGGTGAGAAGGTCAGACTTCCAAAGAGTGGCTGAAATCAGTTTGTACCTCATCACAGAGGCAGAGATGCTGGTCTCTCAGTTGCTGGTGACTGCAAGAAAATTGAAAGTTGTGAGTGGAGGAGTTCAGATTGGACATTAGGAAATGTATCTTCACTGAGAGGATGATCCTGGAATGGTCTCCCCAAGGAAGTGGTCATGGCACCAAGTCTGACAGTTTAAGGTGTGTCTGGACATTGCTTTTAGTAATATGGTTCAGTTTTACATAGTCCTGCAAGGAGCAGGGGATTGGATCCAGTGATTCTTATGGGTCTTTTTCAACTTGACATATTCTATGAATCTATGATTGTGTTCACATTATATGGGATGTAAAACTAGCACACATGTACAGGAAAAGATTTTAAAAAGATCACAGAAAATAGGGCACAACTAAAAAGAAACATAAGGCATACCACAGAATAATTTCAAAACCCCATTTTATGCTATGGGAAAGTGTAATTATTTATACTATCAATGTGGACAGCTTCGGATTTCTAAGGACAAACTACCCTGCATAAATTCCTGATACTATGATCTTCAATTCACAGACTGATATTTTAAAACAATTGGGTTTGTATGTAATATACATAAAAATCAGATCTTCTTTTCTCAGCAATAAATTCCATGAAATGCAAGATTTTTGACACAGAAATTATAGTTCTAACTGGACACAACATTATGCATTCATGAAATAGAATATAAACTAGAAAACTGTTTTAGTATATACTAGACTTCACCTGGGCATTGTAGATTTTTGCTACAATGAACTCAGCATCATCTTTTCTTTGTCTGTTATTAAAAAAGAATGACTTCGCTTGTTTAGATAGGCAACTCCTATTAATCCTTTTAATGACAGAATGCCTCATAGAAAAGTTCAGAAATGTGAAGTTAACACAAAGGTCACATGCTCTAGTCCTTCAGTCACCCATCCTCACAGCAAAAAACTGTAATAAGAGTAGTCCTATCCTATGTTAAATTTTTATTTTAAAAGTTATGGGAGAATTTTGTCTACATGTATTCGTATTGAATAGTGTCTTTTCATTGTGAAGACTAATTTACTGGATGGTATATCAATGAGATGACAGAAGGATCTCATTCTTTCTCATCCAGCTGCAGGTATATGAATTGTATAAATCAAACAGGCATGCATTTAGGTTCAGTCCTTCAGATTTTGAGCACTGGGCATAAGTGTTTAACTCTGGACTGAATTCTGGAAAAGACAAAATAAAAACCCTTAAAAATAAAAATAAGAAGTTGTCACAGATGTACTCAAGATTCATTTTTCTGACAAACTGTAAATAACAGCTTTGAACAAGATAAGAGTTGGCAACTTAAGTATGAATGACCTTGGCAGAATCAGATTCCCAGTTCAAAGACATTAATGGAAATATTTTGAAGGGCAAATTAATAAAATCTGCAAGAAAATAAAGAAACTGAAAAATTGTTTCTGGGTGAAATTTTCTACTGACTTGCTCTCTCTGTTTTTCAGAAAGAGATAATTCGATGATCTTGTATGTAAAATCCCTTTGGAAAGTCAACTTTACTTGCTTGTGGAACCCCTTTAGGGGAATCCTTGTGGAATCTTCTTAGTGATCACAGAAGATAGTAAATGCATAGAAGACAGAAAATATATATTCATCTCATCTCCCAAAAGATGAGAACTACATCATGAAAATGGAGAAAGAAAGCTTTTTAAAATATAAATTATAGAAGAGACATTAATTACATTTGAAGTAATAGCAAAAAAAAAGAAATTTTGATCACATTCTGACTTTCAAACCAACAGTTTTGTGGTATTTTTCTTTCTCTGCAAAGGAAAAATGAAAAAATTGAAAGAGGAGGATTATCTAAGCCAGAATGACAATAAAATCTGAATGTATTAAAGATTGGAGCATCCTGAGAAAGCCAGATATCATATATTTTTTTAGTGCACACCTAGCTAGCAAGGTGAATCCTCTCTGGCAAAACCATCTAATGCAGGAGCTGGTATTTGCCTAGAAGCTTCTGCACACTTTCAGTGTCCTTCCCAATGAATTTAAGAACAGAAAGTGCTGTCTCAAGGTGCCTTCTCCATCTCTCCTAGAATGCAGTAAACCTCCCGCTGATTACTTTAAACAATATAATAAATATTTTAGATAATATAACCTTTTAAAAAATTTTATTTCTCCAAAAACTATCAATTAGATTATTTTTTTAGCAATCAAGCTTACTTTGATTGCTCAGTCATGTCTGAACATCTGTGTTGCCAGCCCCAGTGGTAGCTACTATTCAAAGCTCTTACCATATGTGACTCCATAAGTACCATAAGTACCATAAGTACTGTGTACGTTAGTTGATGGAGTATTCTATTCAAGTACTTTCTGCTATTTCAGACATTACCTAACATCTTTTACCTAAATCAGACAAATATCACTTGTCTGCCAAGCCTCAGGAATTCAGCCTCTTTCAAGTAATTACAAGACAAAAATACTACTGTAACACATACAGCCCCAAGCTTTCCTCTCTCACAGACACATACAGGCACATAGCCCTGGGTAAACTTAATAAGATAATTCACTAAATATTTTTTTTTAAAGTCTGAAAATGAATGGGAAAGAAACAGATACTCCTTAAGGGGATAGTGAGCAATATTTGAAGAGGCCTTACCTTTAATTTTCAGCTCCTCTATGAGATTCATGTCATATGCCCTTTCAGCCTGGTGTTAGACTGATAACGAAACTAGTACTATGACTAGTACCATTCCCATAAATCTCAAGGATGTTCTCTCTCAGCTTAAATTTTCTTTTTTGTAAAGTACAAATTATATTGTTCTCAGGAGCATCAATTACAAGTGCTACATGCTCTTTATACTAAGAATGCATATTTTCAAGGAGGCAATCAATGAAAGGTTTCTTTATATTTAGTACTCAACTTCAGCACAAACTGTAGTACCGCAGGTCTCCAAAAGTCTATAACTAAGAGTATGAAGTTAGAGAAACCTATTCCGTTACAGATTCTCCACACAGTGCAGCTGCCTTAAAACCAAGCCTCTCAGTACTATATGAATCTCACTTATGATGCAATTACAATTTCTTTATTACTGGTTTCTGCTACCCACACAATAATGATTTTCCTCCCGCAGTAAACACTAGATAATGATAAATTTTACACTGGAAGTAAAACCTCCCTGTGTTTTGAAGGACACTGTATTTAATAATGAAAAAACATGCAGATATGCAATATGCTTGAGAGAAAAACTTTGTATTGAGATGTGGTAACAACCTACAACCTGAAAATGTGGAAGTCTTTGAAGTGGATCAGGGTCTGTGAATTGTAAAAGAAAAAGAAACTGAATGCCTTTATTTTTACCAGGGAATCCCCAGAAAGTCTGCTGTCCTGCAAACTCTTGAATATATAGACAGTTATTTCCAGGAATGAAAATGTGATTATCTATGCTGTACAATTGATAGCATAGTCCTTTCCCTGGTACTGGGACAGTAATGATATAGAGCAAAAGTTTTTTACAAAAAAAATTCATGGGAATAGTTTATGAGTTCACTAATACAGTAGTCACTTCACAGACATCATAGCCTGAAAATCAGATTCCTTAATTGTTCACTGTGGGGTTTATTTATGTAACATTTATCTCACACTTCAAGTATGGTTTTTACCGAGGGCATGACGGACAACATCAATTTGGGGTTTTCAGGAAAATGGGAACTAAAACGCTGAGCTAGCTGTACAACAGAGATCAGATGTCCCAGAATGTGTCCTGTGTCACTGCTTCTAAATACTCATGGGCACAGATTGGTGGTAGGGGCGCAAAAGGAGAACTAAGGTCCTTTAGTGTTATCCATGTGCTTTATCAGAGCCCAGATTTTGGATTTATTACTTTAAACACAACAAAATTGTAACAATCTTTAATTCCTGAATCATTTCCATTGAGGGTGTCCATATTCCTTTGAATAGAAGGAATTCTATTCAATAGAAGCTGTCCTACTGACAGCTATGGATTCAAGACGTGACCTAGCACATCCAAATATACAGTTTAGGTCACAGTCTACATGTGAATACATGTCCCATCTTGTTACATTTTGAAAAGTTTTAGACAATTTTAAACAGTTTTAGACAATTGAAGCTATATAATATTATTGCTACATAATATCTCCTATTACAGAATGAATTTATGGTCATTTAAAGAAAAAAAATGTTATTTGTCTGTTCTTATACAGAAACATGTTCAAACAGTTAATTAATTTTTTTCCTGTCCAATATTACAGCATCTAATCTACTCACTAGATTAGAGTAGCTTCAGTACTTTGAGGGAAATATTATTTAATTTTGAATTTTGGCTGTTTTAAGTACATCTAGTTAAACTGTTTTAACTATATCAAGTGACACATAACCACTGTCAAATCAGGGACTCAGCTGCCAAACTGCTCCACACATAACTGACCTGTGGAACAATACAATGCAAACAAAATCTGGAAATTTTATTGTAAAAGTTACTTTACGAAATTGTTTTTAAATTGTGGATTATGGGTTGAAGTAACAAGTTTTTTCTTTCCTTTTCTCAAGCATTATATAGAGCAATTCAGTCTCATATTTGTATGTCTACATTTTGCAGTCATATACACACCTTCAGGAATACTGGATATTGATGGATATTGTTCAGAACATAGATGAGGGAATGGCTTGTTATGAATTATTTCTTTTAATCCTTTCCTTATGCGATATCTATGAGCAGATTGCAGTTCCTTCAAATTTATTAAATAATCAGAATTAAAATAGTTTTTTTTTTTAAATTGTTCATTTTAGGGACTAAATATGAATGGTTTTCACAGAATATTTGTGTGTTAGATGCCTTGATCAACAAAGTCATATGCTGCTGTTCTCATTTCTTGATTGGATACACATCCAAGCAGCTCTACTACAAATCCTTGCACACGCAAACATAAATTTAGATTTCAGGTTATTTTCATAGAACTGGCCTTGTGTTCTCTGTCTACAAACATTTTAGCCACAAAAAGCAATTTATACTGGCTTTAATTAAAAAAAAAAAAAAACAACAAAAAAACACCACCAAAACAAAAAAAAAAAAACCACCACGAAGTATAAAATGTGCACAGAAGTCAATCAGATAATCATAGAAATTATTTTGCATTATTTTACTTTAGCTGATTTACAACCATTAAATTGGTACTACTTTCTATCTTCTTGCTTTTCCATAATTTATGAAATAAGGTCTGCAAACTGTCATTTCTTGTTATGAGTCTTTTGTCTCCTCTGTTTATTGAAAGATCTAAACCTGTTTTCTTCTGTGCTAAATTATTATATGTCCCTTTCATGACATTTGAAAATCAATAAAGCATAATGTTTAAAGGAAAAGTCAAAGCATGAATTTTTCATGGACAGATTATTGATTAATCTGATTGTTCTGAATATGACTATTTTACAGGCACATGCAACTAACTGAAAGGCAATATGTACAAACTTCCTCATGCATACATTTCTCAGTGTACTTCTCAAGACAAAAATATATATGTCCTATGGCTTCTTCACATTCTGAAAAGAATTAATTTACTACCGACATAAATTTGGTGGGGTTCCAGTTCACTCTGTTGTTCAGATCAAGACCTGTAAGAATGCATTACAGTTCTTTCTGTAACCAAACTGAGACTAATGTCTGCTTTTGACATATTCAGATGCCCAGGAGATCTCTGTTATGTGAACTTGTAGTCTGAGACCTTAATGTACAGCTTCTTTATACAAATATGTGTGTAACAACTTCATTATAATTATGAACAGTATTAGAGTGGTAACAACAGCAGTAGTAATATTGCACAAACATCAATATAGTCATTAGATTTCCTTTTTTAATTCATCAAAAAATATATAGCAGAACAGTCACTGCCTCTGACAAGAAGCTAGACAGAGGTTGAAGAGGCTAGAAAATTATAAAGTCATTATTGCAGTGTCTCTGGATGTGCAACTGGGTCATTAGTGCTTATAAGCCCCCTCTCCTTCTTTTGCCCTTATAAATTTGCAAAAGAAGAAAAGTTTGATAACATCTAGGAAAGAAAAGGAAGGCCGAATAATGACATGTCAAAGATCACAAAATAGTTTAGATCAGAGGTATTAGTAGAACAAAATTGTTTTCATATCTAGTCTTATGTCTTACCTACTGGCCCCTAATACACTAGCAGCTCTTTCCAAGTAAATGTCTTAGGTAGCAGGATGAATCCTCAAGACAACTATTCAGAAGGAATTCTATTTCTGTCTGTCAGTTTTTGACAGAAAGCCAATCCCACTTCAGCCTCTCTCATGAATAAATACATAGTTATATTATCATTTAAATAGAATTTTACATCTAAGGGTCTCCAAATGCTTATCAAACACTACTCACTTCAATTGCATTAAATACTTAAGTGACCCTGAAAGAAGCACCACTTGCCTGAAGAAATTTCTCATTGTTCTTCCAGCTTCCACTAAAGTTGGGTCATTCAATTCAGAGTTTCCTAGACCTGTTCAGTAGAACTAGCAAGACAATCTGCCCCCCTCTAGAACATGAAGTTTGCTTTACTTTCAAATGGGTGATGTGTTGATGAAGAACATTTTAATGTAACATTGAGGATTTAGAGGAAAAGTGGAAGCTTGAAAATTGGTCACAGTAGCCATTTTCCTGGTACATTTTTATCACTTTATAAATATCTTCCTGTTGCCACCTATGGGAGATGCAGAGTGGCGTCTCTGTTTACCCAGACTGTCTGGGTTTCTGATTCCTGCTTACCTTGGTCTATATGCTGCTGTGTCACAGTCAATGACAGACCAGACTTAGTCTCCTCTGAATACAACTCAGAAATGCTGTTGGGTTTTGGAAAGGTGAAAGCAGTATGTGGGTAGTGTATCTATGGAAAATCTCAGACATTCTAACTATGCTTTTCTTTGTAATTGGTGAATCACATAAAATGCCTCCTACAGAAAAATGCTGGACAACCTTAGGATGGGATTTACATTTCTCTTCTGTGATGTATATTTTATAGGTTGCTTGAGTCAAAGGAAGAAAAAAGACATACTAATTTTTAAATTTTGTTTAGTCTTGTATTCTGCAGTACTATCAACACACAGTTTGTGCTTTCAAAAGAGCAATATTCCTTAGCACAGATAATTGAGAGTTCTTCCATTTCCTTTTAATGAGATGGAAGATTTTAAATTGATGATCTTGTAGATATTCAAAGGTCAGGGGGGCAATAAATTTACAGTGTTTAAATCCAGTATAGATATTGTAGCACTTACTGTGATATTTACCTTAGGAGTTTTTTCATTAGGCTTCAAAGTTGTCCATGACATGTTTACCTAATGGAATAGTATTTCTGTATTTGAAATATATTTCAAATACTTTTAGAAAAGTCCTTATTTGCCCATCAGCTTTTACAATAATAATGAAGACAAAAGCTGATATTAGACACCACTGAAAAAATACTAATAAATGTTCTTATGGAATTAAATATAAAATTAAAACGTATAATTTGGATTTAACTATTCTAAAAAATTTATCTAAAAATGGGACATTTCCACCAAGCATCCTTTCCACTTGCCTAGTTCCATTTCATTCTTCTCTGAATTAAGGCTATTAGAATGTTCTGAGGTTGGTTGGATTTTTAGAAATTTGAAATAAAATGTGTTTTATTAAGTGAAGATAGTAAAGAAGCAGGAATTCAAAATTAAGATGAGAAGTTACCTGTAGATAGGACTCGATCCAACATAAATGCACATTTTCTCTTTGATTTCTTTATGTTTACCACAGGAACCTTATTAAGTATGGCCAGAGCTCTTACCCCAAAAAATCCTTTTAGCGTGCATTCTGTTCCAGATTGAAGCCTTATTAAATTCAGAATCTTAGTTATTCGCCAGAGGAGTAGTTAGGAGGAAGTATAAGTACAATTTTCTTAGCATTTTAATCCAGTTTTCCCCCTAGCTCATATATGGGTACCTGCAGGGAATTACAGCTTCCCAATTCATCTTTTAGAGCTTCTTCCATAGGCAATAGTACAGTGCACAAATCTGTCTACTTCTATGACATAAATTAATAAGACTCTAGAGGACTTCCACCTCCAATCTGAAATCTTGAATGCTTGCCTTAAAGAACAAGCATTCTTTTCATTGTAAGCTATAATAGTCTATAGATAATGGATTCCTATTATTAGCCTCTTGCACCAGATATGCTTAATGATAACTCCTCATATGAAGGCTCCAGAAATGAGGAAATTAGAAAAACAAAGTTCCTTGGCCCTAGACTTTTGCTCTTTAGGGCATATAAATGATCACTTAGATTTGCATCAATAAAAAGGTAATATCTTCTTTGTAAGTGAAATATGAATGAGAACCTCTGGGTGCAGATTGTTTTCTGTACAATGGACAAATACTATCCAGTCCCGTGGCTTTAAATGTCATGGGTTACTCCAGGGACAGACAAGTTTTATTTCAGGTCTGGTGCCATACAGATTTTTGGCCCCCTACCTATTTTTTCATACAGGCAGCCAATATTCTCCACTTTTTTTCCCCATTTGATTAAGATTTAGCCTTTCATTTGTCAGTTTTAACAGCAGCTGATGATGCAAAAATAAAGAAAGAAAACCTGTCTTACTTGAAATATGTCTCCCAGTAGATGTTACTTAAGGGGGGAATTAAAAAGAACACATCGAAACTTAATGTAGAAAATTCCTGCTGAGCTAAGAATTCTGTGAGTACTCACATACTATCAGCTATGTTGAGGGTGGGCCAAAGACAATCTCAATGTACCACCACCACTGTTTCATCCTTTCTACATGGTTAAAGTGAATGGTTCCTCTTGTAATTTTGAAACTCTTCCCGATGTAATTATTTTAACAAAAATGGTGATTCAGCCTTTGGAATTTCTTCAGCAAATCCTTCTCTGATATTATTTATTATTGCACTTAGTGCAGCACGCAATCTCAGTAACAAGTGTATCCTGCTAATGTAATTATATACCACTGGGCAATTGTGTTTATATGAATGCTTTTTCAAGATCTTGCAAATAATATGCAAGTTTCAGAAGAATCTTTTAGTAATGATGCCATTCCTACACTCATTTCTATTTCCACCTGCAATTACTTTTCTCAAATTTCAGCAATGGAGCTACAATTTTCTTACCAGATATGTGCCTTGGTCTAAATTTGATAAAATTCACACAAAGTGAATTCAGCTTTACCCTAAACTGAAGTATGTGAAAAAAAACTTTATTCCCTATGTTTAGAAATCATCCGGTGGCTATTTCTCACAATACCAGAAGCACAGCAAACATTTGAACAGAAAACTATGTTTTACTGGAGATGTGAAGCCCATCCCTTCACCTCCTCTGTGAAAAAAACCCACAGGGATATAAGCCCTTCTAAAATTTATGACTCACATGTTATCAGACAGTTATTTTGAGATTGATTTAAAGCCTGTGCATGTGTTATACACACTTCTGTGTGTGGCTGGCTGACTACTGCTACCTAAGCTTCTGTATAATGGGATTATTCTGCTGGCCTTCCCCATGACATGCATTTTCTGCTCACCTAAGCTGAAGATAAAACTGAACCTAAAACTAACCAAAGAATTTACAGTTTTTCACCTTAAACTTATGACCCAAACACTCAGAATATCCCTCAGTGATGCTAAACTTAGGAGATGTGGCAAAAGTAGTGACAAATCTTGGACCTGCATTTAGGAGTCTTGTCATTCACCATGGTAACCACAGAATCAGTTTCTCATGCTCTCTAAGTCATGGCTAGCTCTTGGGAACTTGGCTCCTTATCTTAATCTGTTTAATTTTGTCTAAATAGATAAATAAATCTGAAAGGAATTCTGTTACTGAAGATAAAATAAATCAGCTATATGGATTCCTAGCTTGTAATGGAGAGTCACTGCTTCACAGAGTCCAAAATACAGATTTTTTTGGACCTGGTAATTTTGGTTTAAAAGAAGACGACATCTGTTAAGATGCGCAAAGGAGAATTCAATGCTTAAAAATGCTGCTTCAAAATGATGAGAATAGTCAAACATTTATCGGCATGAGACCAAGAACATAAAAAGTATATAACTTGCAAAATGTATTTAATTTATGGCTTAAGGTTCCCAGGAACATTCTGTGATATGATCAAAAAGACACACCATCCTGAGTCTGGCATATGGCTTTATTTATGGGCAAAAGAAGCTCAACCACAAAATCCAAAAAAAAAGAGACTAGAATTAGCCTGGTCAAATGAAACATTTATCTGAAAATGCATACATCAACAAAGTTAATGGGAGTTGTGTATGTTAATCTCAATGCCTAAAAAGCAACTATATATTTAACATTTTAAGAGCTATTCTGGTCATCAAAAAATATGTGAAATTGATCAAAAAAAGGAGTAAAGCTTGAAACTAATAATAAGTAACAAGTAGGTTAATACTCTTAGCCAAGACTATTTCCAAGAATATCCAGAGATATATCCAAAGGCTGCCTCTGGTATAATAAAGTTTGAACAATACTTTTCTATCAGAAGGCTAGGTAAGAAAAGACATTTTTAGAGAAAATGAGAGTATCAGACTTCCTTCATAATCAAATAGCTTCTAAAAGACAATTCCAGAAGATGATATTAGGGTCCATGACATCTGCTTGGTCTGTTAGCATTACTGTCTAATCCCATATTAAAGGGATTTGATGAGGACATTACTGAGAAGCAGGGTCTACCCTAGCAAACTCCATAAGAGAGAATACATGTAATAATGATAGCATTAACTAATAGCATAGAATAGATTAGGTACTCTTTAAGGAGAAGATACTCCTCCAGAGCAGATTCAACAGTCATTGCACATGCCTGAGAAACTCACAAATATAGACTACTATTAGAAATATGCCTTATGTTTTTATTGCTATATATACACACATAACCCATTTTGGAAAATTTTATCTAAAAATCCCAGTGAAAATGGCAACAAAAGTGTATCTGAATTACTCCAGTGTAAGCGGATCTGAGAACACAGTACTGCTTTACTTGCTAAAATTATACACATTACTGTTCTCAGCTATCTAGTTCTTGCCTTCTCTTAAACATGGGAAGTGTTTCCTGTAGTATTCCAACTCTTATGAGTGCTAGAATGTTTATAGGATCTAACAAGTATTTTCTGGGTTCAATTGGATGATTGAGATAACAAAACATTGAACAGGAGATTAATCACAAACTACAATCTCTGCTTTTTCCTTTGATAAAAAAACTGCCTCATATTTAACAACTGACATTGGTGATTATGTGTGCTGGTAATTCAGATCTCAATGGAGTTCCCTGCCAAACCACCCACAGCAGGAGCTGGCATAAGGCCTATGCTGTGGATGGATCAGAAATGGTATGTACATAAAATCAAGTAATTTTTGTGGTGGGAGGAACAGTTGCTCAGTATGAACTGAAGGTGTGGAGAAAAAAGTACTACTTACAGACTGATCCTCTGTGGCAAAACTTATATCTGGTATAAATATGTACCATACCTCTGAAGACAATTAAACTGTGCCTGTTTATACCCTGGCTATATTTTGGTCTTTACTTTCAATATCATTAGTAGAGTGATGCAGCTGACAGCCAGTTATTCCTAACCAGATATATATTTTGCTGCTGTCTTGCTAATGTAGACTTTGAAATTCTGCCAAAATGCCTATATCAAATTTAATTGAGTAAATACTGGAATGAATCTAAGTTTGAAACATAAATTCATTTCTGAGGGAGCATCTCCGAGTACTAGCTTTTCTTTGTGCATGATCTTCTCTCACAGGTGACAGGGAGCCACTCTTTCTCAAATCCTTACTGATAAGCAGAAGCCATCTGCCTAGTTACTTGCTATTTCTTTTCTCAATTAATGAAAACCTGTTCTCTCTAATGGGATATTTATTGCTACTGTTCATATTGCATACTGTTCATATTGCATACTGTTCATATACTTGCAGGTATATGAACTATATCAAGCATAACCTGACCACAGGTGCTATAAAGCTCACTTTAATCAATCTCTTGCTGTTCCTGGAATCAGAGTTGGCCTGGCCCCAACTTCACAAGCTTGTTATGTCTATGCCCAGGCTGTACAAAACACCAAGTGCTTGGGGCACTAATCTGTTTATTTTTGCCCAACAAGCTATAGACTGTTTTCACAGTATAGATTTCAGATGAGAAAATGTTTGTTTGCTGGTCACTAATACTTTAGGATTTCAAGGGCCACTAATCTGTCAAACCTGTGTGGTTCCAGGGTGTTAAGGCTTGTTACTTCCTAGCAGGTAATCAGATGATATAGACAGCTTTGATCTCTAAAAACCTAGTTTAGGTTCATTTAATTAAAATCTTTATTAGAGATAAATATTAAAGCAGTAGGGATTGGCCTGATAACAAACCGGGTAAGACTAGTCTGGAGAAATAGAAGGTGGCTCCATTTGGCATCTAGTGAGGGACATGCTGGGGCAGCATCTGCCATTGTCTGGCACTCAGCAGCAGCTGAGCAACAGGCCTGATTCCCAGGGAGATCTGTATAGGCATGAGCTAGAAGAGCAGCTCTCCCAGAGGCCCCTTCTGACTTCCTTTCAGAGCATGGTTGGGATCAAAAGGATACAACTAAAATTCCAGCACTGTTTTGTAACACTGGGTTCTTGCTTACCATTCAGTTTCAAGAGCTCTGTTTTCTGTCTTTTGACAAAGGGAACAACCATGAGTTAATACATATGTTCAAAATGTGACAAAGTTTTTTCTAGGCAAGAGATGGAAAACTTCTGCTCATTCCATTTTAATACTAAGCTAGATTTGAACCCAGGCCTTAAAAATAGTTTCTGTGAGATCATTATTTCTGAGATGAAAATGAGGATGTAGCACTAGGGTCAGCAATGTGGAAGATGGAAAATACTTTTTCAATGCATTGATTTTATTTCTTAAGCAGTTGGTTGATGTTTCCCCAAGGTATGGAAATTAAAGTAAATCATGGAGAAAATAGGGTAGTGAGTAGAGAAGAAAACAGACAATCTAATTCAAGCCTTAAATGAATATATCACATTCTTCTGAAAGCTATCCAATGCCACCACAATTTACTGCAAAGATGATATCCGTTTCTGTATCCATATTCTTGGATGGACAGAAAATTATATATAAATAATATGATACACTGAAAGTGAAAATCAGATTTCACACAACTTTTAAAAAAGCATTCAAATACACAAGAATGTAAAATCATGTTGAAAAAAATATACAGAGTGCCATGCTTAATTGCTAAAAAAACCTCTCAATATACATTAACTAATTCCATGATAAGGTATGATCAATTCTTTAAATGACTATAGAATCTGAGAATTTTTAATGTGTTTTGCTAGGTTTTTATTCAGGTCGAATCCCCATTAGTTTCAATAACTACTAAGTTTCTGATTTTGTAGATCCAATGATGGTATAATAACACAGTTTTATGTCCTGATAGAAAGTGACTCTACATGAAAACCTTAAGCAACATAAAATCAATTGCACTTGTGTCCTACTGAACATGATGATGACACAAAAAAAATGGAAAATACAGCTCTATCGGAACAGCATCTTCTGTATCATGAGTCTCAAAAAGTCAGTTCAACAGAGTTTTCTTGAATGGAACTTATTGGCATAACCCTGCAAGATGTTGAGTGCTTGTAACACTACTAAAACACCAGTCTTCAAATCTGTATCATATATGATTGATGGGATTCAACATTTTTGAGGCACTTACGTCATCCTTGGATGCAAAGGCATTTGAAATGTAGTTATTCATACTTCACAGTAGAACCTAAAAATTTATTTCTGTGTCTATATAGGGTTTAGGGTGGTTGAGGAGGGACAATGCCACCTAGTTTCTTTGTTCCAACTATTAGAGTAGTGGCGAGCTTCACATAAGAGCAAACTTTAAATGACTGCATTTTCTGTATAATGTTTTCTAAAGCTCTCTTGGCTGTACTTAAAATGTTGCCTTAGAGCATCCTTAAGTACTTATTTTTACAAAGAGTAATCAAAAAATAACATACAAACACACTCCTATGTATGCTGCATGAAAGTCAAAAAATGGCTTAATCTGATACTTACAAAAATGTGATTCTGGTACAACACTAAGTAAATTTTCACAAGACAATAAGGTTATTATTAAGAGCAATAAATGTATCTCAACATCCTGTCATATAGAGAATATTCAAAACCTTATGAATTTTAGGATTAATTATATCAAAGGACTATAAAATCAGAGAAGTTTTAGTTAGGCAGACTTTTGAGGTCATGTAATCCAATACAATTCTTTAATATAGGAGATCACCAGTGTTCAATTAGGTCAGTAACGTCTGTGCCTTACAGAGTCTTGACAAACTCCAGATATGGAAATTTCATCATCTGTTCCATCACTGCATTACTCCTTATCAAATTTTTTATCTAATCACCAACCTTAGTGTTTCAAGCCTCAGTTTGTGGCAGGCCAGGCAGCCCATTTAGTCCCTAAGAAAATAATGGAAGAAGTATTTTTTGTACACTTTCTAGGAGATACGAGAGAGAAGGAGGTAATTGGAACTAGTTGCATGGATTTAGCAAAGATAAATCATGTCTAACCAGCCTGATTGCCTTGAATATAAAGGCAAAATATCAAGGCCTGTGAATGAGGTGAGTGTAGTGAATATAATTTACCTTTAGCAAGTCTTTTGATACTGACTTACACAATAATCTTAAATCCAAATTAGTAGATTTCAGTCTAGATGGGTAAAGAGATGTCTGGACGCTAGTGGGCTCAGCAAGTAAGGGTTAGTGGATTTGTGCTCTGTTTGGAGGACATAAAAAGTGTAGAACTGCAGGGGTCTGCTCTGGTACTTGCTCTGTTTAACACCATTATCTTGAAGAAAAGACTGTGCAGTGCCCTCAGGTTTTCCGAACATACTAAAATGGAATAAACAGATGACACAGCTGAGAGGAGACTGCCATCCAAGGTGGCTTGGCCAGACTGAAAGTATGGTCCAACAGGAACACTATAAAATTCCCCAAGAACAAATGCAAATTCCTTCTTAGAAAGAGGAAGCCCTGGAAACAATATGGGCTGGGAAGAGCCTGGCTAGGGAGCTGCTGTGCTGCAAAGCACCTGGGGGTCTTCACTGATGGCAGGCTGAGTATGAGCCAGCAGTGTCCTGACAGCAAAGACAGCCAACTGAGTTCTGGACAAAATGAACAGGGGCACAGCAAACACATATGATGCACTTCCATTCTACCCAGCACTCACGAGACCACATCTGGAATACTGCACCTAGTTTTGGATCTCCCAGTATAAAAAATATTCTGAACAAGTGATTTCATCAGGAAATAACCACCCCAATGGTTTGTGCTGGAACATTTGTCTTATGAGGAAAAAGTGAGGAAGCTGTACTTGTTCATATCAGAGACTGGAGGGCTTCAAAAAGGCTTAATGGCAACCTACCACTACTAACAGAGAGTTAGGGAATAGGATGTCAGGCTCTTCACAGTGGTGCATATAGGGTGGATGATGTACAGCATGCGTAAGTTGAAGCAAGAGAGGCTCAGAATGGATATGATGATAGACTTTTAAACAATGAGGGCAATTAAAAAATGGAAGAGGTTGGCAAGGGAGGTTATGCAGTTTCCATCCCTGAAGGTTTTTAGACCAGAGTGTGTGAAACCATAAGCAAACAGATCCAATCTAAAAGCTGACTATGCTTTGAGTAGGAAGTCAGCCCAGAGATTTCTTGAGTTCCTCTGTCCAGCCTGAATTATCTTATTGCCACTTGTTGAAACATTTGTTGAGAGGAGTTTTGCTCCTTCATGTTTTTAACTGCCCTTCAATTAGTTAATTCATTGTCTCATAGCCTTCCCTCTGACAGTCCAAGAAACTTCGCTTAACCTTTTCCTATGTAGCGTTTTCCTCTGACTATCTTGGTAGATAACTTTTAATAATGCTTAAGAGCATCAGTTTTCCTTAGAAACACTTATATTGTTAAAGACAGTAAGTCATACTTTTTCCTATTAAATTTGTGTCAAATTTGTGCAATTGCCTTTCACTTGATCGCCCTTCTCACATATGCTCCAACCCTTTCCACAGTAATGATCAGGAACAAATCTGGCTTTAAAAATACTCAGTCAAAATATAGTGAGATGACGCAAATGCTTTGGACATACGGATATACAAATCTTTTTCCTAGGCCCAAACTGAAAAATGAAACTATTAATATAAATTTTCCAGGGAGTCAAAAAGAGGGACATGTGAAAAGGAAGACAAAAGCCAGAAAATAGAATTTTATCTCTGTTAAAATTAATGGCAATATTTCACTGAATTCAGTGGAACCAATATTTCATCCACATTTTCCTCAAAAACCCTCATTCTCAGAGATCACCCCTAAATTAAAATCCTCTGTTTTGTGAATAATAAATTGCCCTTGATCTTGTCGGCTTTTGTTTTTGCTGTCTGATATGCATTATTACATGTCTATGTACTAATCTCTTCTGCTTATAGGAGAAGAAAAATACAGTCTGTCTTGGATGGAAAATAGAACATGTTCAGCACCGCATCCAGTCAGACATTTCTATGCTTTTGAGTCACAAGAGTCCTCTGTTTATTTGCATTTCCCCAGGTTATTCCTTTCCTCTGGAGCAGTACTGTATTTCAGGCATTGACCTGAAGACCTAGCAAGAAACATATCAGGGTTTATTGATGTCATACGTGACACTTGGATGTGATGTGCACTAGAAAGTAATTTCTCTCTTAAGAGACCACAGAAATTGCATTTTTTTGGTGCAGATAGAAACAATTGTAGCTTCAAAAGGACTCTTCATTTTCAAGGAACAGGCAGAGTAATTTCTTAGTGCTGTCATACAAATGAGTTTGTGCTCTAACTTTAGTGACTCAATAGTGTGAAACACCAATATAATTCATCAATCACACTGTCAAAAAGAAATAACCAAGGAGGAGGGAAGTAAAACAACATATTATATTGCAAAACCAGTATTTGCAGTTACCAAGGGAGTAGGGTACCCAGTTGATTAATATTTAAATATCAGATCACTAAAAATAGCTCAGTTAATAACTGCCATTTTAAAAAGCTTAATTATTTAATTTGATTTCTTTCTTTTCTGGAGAGTGGTCTTCTGGTTTATCTTCACCTGTTTTAATAAGAAGTTTTTCAGTTAGGGCTCTGAGTGAATTCTGAGAATATTACTTCTCTTTTTTGATTAATATCTTAAAATTATTATCTTTTCACACTAAACTTTTCTGAGATGTAATTTCTGAGCTGATTTAATATAATGGGTCATGTTACTTTGTTTCTAAGCCATTTAGAGAAATGCAGCAGATTTAATCAGCTCTTCACTAAAAGAAATTATTGCAGTGTCACTTGGGATATTCATTTTAGCAGGAATAATAGAGGAACTGTATTATAGGTAAGAAACTGACCAATGAAATTCAGAAAAGAACTGAAATTAGATTTTTCTTCATAGAAAAAAAACCTATTGGTCTTTTCCTAAGTTCCTAAAAGGAAGTTCCTAAAAGGTTAGCCTTGGGTCTGATGCTATTTAAATATTTCATTAGGGACTTGGCAAAAAAGTGTCAATGTGATAATGAAATTTATTGATGATAAAGAATTGAAAAGCACTTTAAATACAGAATATCATGTGAGGATGACTGAATGATTCTGGGGACTGGAATAAAACATAATTGGGACAATATAAAAAACTTGAAATGCAGGGCTAGACCCCAAAGTATTCTTAGGGCATAGCCTGCTCTGTTTACCTTCCATTTCAGTTATATAAAAGCATGCAAACTTCTAGAGGAAGAGCTCACATCCATTTGGTCAATGGGGAGAGCAGGTGCTTCTGAAGTCCTCATGAGTGGTATCATACGTGCCTAATTTAGGTTCTTAATCTTGGACAAATACATGTTTGCAGGAGAGATAAATCTTACCACATTAGATATCTAAAATGGGGCTGTTAGCTAGCTATCTAAGTGAAATCAGCTGTATTTAATCCCTACATATTTGTTTGACATGTGAGACCTATCAGTCTGGAATCTCAAATACAAATTAAGAGTCTTGATCTCTTACATTGTACATGATGTATTAGGCAATCCAGAAATGAGCAAATGTAAAAGTTGAGCAAATGCAGAAGTTAGGAAGGAAAGCAGGTCAAAATCACTATCTTTTATATAATTTAAGCAAGAATATTCACTGGATTTCCATTTCAAATTTACAGATTGAAGGAAGAGGAGGTAGCACTATAAGCTTTCCTACATCAGGCTCCTATTCCTCTGTTCACAGGCATGGGTAGACATTTATCAAGGAATGGAATGAAATGGAATGGAAAGATAAGATGGCATACCGTATTTGTAATTTCCTTATTTGCTAGTTGCAATTGAGTCTCACCAACTTTTTAACTTTTTCCTGCCCTTGCAAATATTAAAAGAAAACGAAGTGGATTTCTGCAGCAGCAATAACTGCTCAGTATAATATAGCTCAGCTTGTGTCTCTTCTGACAAAAACAGCATTTTAAATCCTATAATCTCTAATGTTTTTCAAATGCTGTCAAGCGAATCTTTTTCTGCCTATGATTCCACACAGTTAAAAGGTAAAGAAAAAATTAAAAAATGACGAATGTACTGTTGCTGTGAGCAATATTTTGTTTACTCACCCTCACTGAACATTTAAGTTTCAAGTGTTTTGATCGTTTTTTTTACCAGTGGGTTTAAAGTTGTACTGTTGGTTGTTAGTTGTTGCAGTGTGTTTTATGTTTCTATATTATGATGTTAATGTTTTAGATTTATATGTTGTTCTGGTACAGTCTGTAATGGTTCATTCCAAGTTTCCTCCTATTCCACTCCCCAGTTGGTATGGTTCCCGCCTTGGAAATCCCCTAAGCTTTTTTACCCCAAGTCAGTTTTATTCAATCATTTGTTACTCCCTTCCCAGGGCCTGCCAGTCTCCGGGAGGTCTCTCCCTCCTTCTCAAAGGATCGGGGGAGGTCAGTCCCTGATTGGGGCAGGCTTGGAAAATCCCCCACCCCCCATTTTTGATTTGATGTTGTGTGTGCCACCCCTCTCTTGTGATTGGGTTCTCCTCTTGTGACCACTCCTTCTGTCAGTCCCTTATAATCTCTTGCACTGCCCCTGCTGCTTGCTTCACCTGGAGCAGCAGCAGGGTGATAATAAACCTTGTTGCACTCCTGCCAAGCCTCCTTCTCATTTATTCCTCGTCGTCGCCTCGCCTCCAGCACTCACGTTGCCATACAGCCTGACCCACGAGGAGAGAGTCGCCGGTCCGCCTGCGATCTCTCAACCGAGGCTGGGACGGTTCCCTGCCAGGGCTGCCGGGTCAGCTGGGAAGCCGTTCTCAGCAGGACAGGGAACACGCCTCAGTTAGTGTTGAACCAATAACAGTGGCTTTGTTGGTGATTTAATTGTTAGGCTTGAGACACCTTTTATAAGGACACCAGTAAGGACTGCCCAGTGTAATTAAGAGTAATAAAACTTTGAGATTAAATTATTTGTTTATGTAGATAAACGAATCATTGTTCATGATTTTATGAGCCAAGAATGTGTAAATACCACACATTGCAAAAGATTTCAAGATGCTTACAGTTTTCAGGGTTTTGTAAACTGATATGCCAGTGAGCACTTGTGCTTTTGTGCATGGTACTGCACTGTATAACATCCTTTTTTCCAGGTATGTGGAGCTTTGGATACCAAAATTGAACCTTTTCAGAATCTGGCAAGTAACTTAGGATGTTAGTACAGGTGTATCTTCTGTTTTTGAGCTATCTGGTGAATCTACATAGAAAGGTACATTTAGCTGCTATCAAACACTTCCATGTATCTAAATCTCTCACTAAATCTAGTTCTCTGCCTGTCCACAGAGAGATTTATCACTCGTTTTTGTTGCTCCATCTGTGGTTGGTCCAGCCTTGAATAGGAAAACATAACCCAGTAGGAATCAATTAATATAGGATTATTTGTCAGTTATTTAGTTTCTAAACTACTCTTCAATCCCTCAGTGAAAGCCTTCCAGACTGGAAGGAAACAGTAAATTTCTACTCTGTATCTTTAAAGTAGCAAAAGTAAGGAAAACAAAGACACAGCACAAATGGAGCCAACCTTACCATTTTTGTCATTCTGTAAACAAGATCTCTCCTTTGTGAAACCTGTCTCCATGATGTATTAGCTGCATTGAGACAGTTTTGAATAAAATTAAGAAATCACTATAGTTTTGCCAGTTTTGCATTAAAGATTTTCCAGTATTAGGTACATCCCAGGGCTTTAAATATCCATTAAAATTATCTGTTTTCTCAAAGAGCAAAGTAGGAAAGGTATTAAGAAATCATGTATTAATGACTAATCCAATAATGTTCATGCAATGCCAGGGCAATTAAAATTATATTTAACATTTTAAAATTTGCATTCAAAAATACTAACCTACTAAAAAACCTTCCTACCCACACTTTCCTACTCTTTATTTTCTTTGCAGATAAGCTATATTCCAATCCTCACTTCTTTTTTTTACTCAGGGAAATTATGTATCACATTTTATGGCTCTAAATCAGCACTGTAATGATACGGTGAAATGGATAGCTTATTCCAATAAAAATATGGTAGTAGGATCAGACTGTAGGTTGGTTAACTCTTCCCTCCTCCCTTCACACTATATTATATTACATCTGTGAACACATGAGCACAACTACGAATGAGATATTTTAAAAGCTATAAAATCAAAGTTTAATCTACACGTATTTAAAATAAAATTTCCAGCTAACATAAAATATAAAACTGTTTTCCAGAGAGACAGTTTTCAAATGCCATGTCAGGGGAAATTCTCTGTTTTCATGTGCTTCAAATATTTATTGCTAGCCAAAACACTGCACTAGAAGCAATGAGAATGGAAGCAAAGGGTGTCACATAAATGCTCTCATATCACAGCATGCCATCAGCATCAACAGATGTTCAATTTTTTCCTTTAGCATGGAAGTATTTTCATTCCTATTTGATGAGAATTTACAGGTATGTTGTTAGGTAAGAGATATTTTTAGGGTACCTCAGGTGAGAAGTATCATTATAATTACATTGTATATATGAAATGAATAGAAATTCACCATGTGCCCTTTAAATCATTTATTAATTAGACCATGACTTTTAGGAATGCATTCAGTTTTCAATTCAGTGTCATGAAAATCCAACACAGTTCCTGCTGAATTCAGTGGTTGTTTCCATTAACCGAAGTAACTATTTTTGAAATATAATATAATATGGTATCAACTTCTTGGTTGGTAAACTATCTCTTTAGATTATCTTCCTACTTTAAGGTTAGGTAATCCAGATGAAATCCAGAAATTATATTAAAACCCTGATTATCTGTTTGTGAAACACTTAAAAAAATACTATTTACAAGGACATCTAAGATTAAAGTTGAATCTCTGATATCTTTCCCTAAGTAGCATTAACTGGAATAACTTCCTGAATGGATTTATATTTTGTAAGAATATACAGAATCATACAGAGAGCTTTGAAAATATATGCATAATTTTTAATAAAATAATCAAAAGAGATTGAACTGCCTACTTTAAAAAATTCACCCTCCATCATATTTCATGCCTACATATGTCAAAAAGGATGATGTCTTTTACTAGAGATACTTCACAGATAGGAATGGTATATTTGGTTTGACGCCTAAGTATCTACTCTCTAGTTGTATAAGCTCTAATATTTAATATTTCACATCCAGTATACCAGCATACTTCACAGCCAAATATATATTTGGTCTATTTTTACAGTACTTGGCACCATTTCTTTCATCCATCCTGCCTGTCTACAATGGATCTTGTATTTTTCATTTAAGTGAGATTCCATTCAGTACGACTACCTGAAAAATGCGAGTAAACTGTGAAATGGGCACTACCACACTGTCAGCTCTCTTACAGTTTCATTGAGAGGAGGCTAGTGAAGGTGTTACCCTTCTAAATGCAATCTCACTGTTTCCCATCAAATTTTAGCTTGCCAGTTAATTTCCATTTAAAACACTGAAGTTCCTCTGGTACTGATGTGGCAGAGACAAAATTAAGAAACTGCTTTGAATACCTTCATACAAATTAAGTAAAATCTAAAATCTCCAAGTAGTGCTTATTAGTAAGCTCTTCCCTGATACTGTGAAGACAAACATTGTATAATTCTACTTTGATATAATTCTGTGACTTACACTGATAAACAGTTCTACCTAAATTAAATTTACAATCCACAACACATAATCCATTTGTGATAGTGTTCTATGAATATATGAATGATTATTCTAGATATTTCCTTAGTATTGATTATATAGGATAAATGTAACATTTCTCACTTAAAGATCAAATCAGGGGAAAATATTAAATTCTGCTTATTTGTGCTATATTTAATAAAACAGATTTTCATCCCTTTGTGTGTGCACTAACTGCTTAAAGAATCTGCTCCAAATTAATAAATTGTTAAATAGCTCACATTTGGGAGCATGTGATGTTGTTTAAGCTATTTATCTTGTGCATTTTCAGAAAGCCTATGTACTGTAATAGCGTAGACATTAAAACAAAGTCATAGATGGAATCTGGTGGAAAAAAGGAAAGATCTTGCCATCAGTTTGGAATGGGTTTGATGGCTAAATCCAGCTCTCTTCTTGTAAGATAAAGGTTGATGATTACTTCTGAATCAGAATGGAAAAAGATCTTTTCAGAACTCCTATCAATGTTAAAAAGATTTTTGTCTTTGAAAGTCTGATTTTGAAAGTATTTTTAGTATCTACGAGGATTTTTTAGCTCATGTAACACTTGGAGATGTATTAGGTATACTCATTTCTCATAGGATGTCATTCTAGGTCACACTGTAGCTATTCTTCTGTCCTTTATATACTGTCAGTCTGCCAATTCCATGCTGTTGTCCACAGTTTTCTCTCCACTGTTCTCTCAGTCTGTGTTTACCTTACAGGCAGTATTTTCCATGGGAACATGGGCTATTGCCTTTGTTTGGCAATTGGACAGTCGGACGTGATCATGCGCAGCTGTATAGAGGGCTGCCCACATTGCTTGGCATTCTCTTAACTGTGATAGAGTCTGTCATTTCTCTGATGAGGTCCAGATGACTTCAGGGGATAAAAATGTTTTTCTAGCTCATCACACTTTGTTTTGTTACCTGGGAAGATGTTCTGCTGGATCCAACACTGCTAGGTAAGGATCCTTTTCTGTTTGTTTGCCCTTGTCATCAGTTTCTTGGATGTCTTTCCAAGGGATTATGCATGCCTACTGCTATCCATTATGTTTTCAGATTCCCAGATGCCACTGAACCACTAGAATTCTCCTGTAATGTGTTGCTCATTTCCTGAGTCAATGTCAGATAGGTCAGAAATCTATATTTAGTTTTCTCATCATGACATTTTTTGCCCTTTGGATAGTTTATCTCAGAAATTGTAAATAAATCTTCTGGAATCCAAATATTTCCTAAATACTTGTCTGATCTTTTTCAGGTCTATTTGAGAATTTGTTGAGGCTGTATGTCTTCTGTAGTGTTTGTACTCTTCTCACTGTTTAAACATACGTACAATAACCTTACATACACAGACACTTGTTTATATTTGTCCAGCATGAAACATCCATTTTTATTAGGTCTGTTCCTAAATCTGCAAGGGCTACCTCTACAGCTACCTCAGTAATTTGGCATATTTGTTCCTTAAGATCTGTCCATCTGTTTAGTACCCCTCTTAGCATTTTCCACTAGTAAGGGTATAATAGCAGCTTGATGGGATCAGTATTTTGCTTTTCAGAGCTATCCTCTAGGAACCTTGTCTGTGCCATCTTGACAACAGTTGGAAGCAAAATATTTTCAATTAGAGGAATTTTACTTATGTTTTATTGTCAGTTAACAGGAACTTTTGATTACAGATTAATGTATTTAAAAAAAAAAAGAAAAAAAGGAAAACACACAATTAAACACTAACATTTTCCTCCCCTCTCCCCAGGCTCACTAGCTTTTTGCTGCCAGTTTACATGATTCCAGTTTTTGAGAAATTTTTACACTGCATTAGCCACTAACAAGAAGACTGTATGTATATATACTGGGGCCAGTGATGCATCTGAAGATGTTCCAAGGCTATTTTCAAGTCCATTACTTCTGCAAACTGACTAGAGCCTCCAGTCCCTTCACAGGTGGCAGCTCCTCCCATGAAGGGATTCCAATTAGCGGCTCACCACCTCCTGATCTCTGCTGTAATTTTACAAGGTCTATCTGTAAACATATTCCATTGTTTGTTTACAGCACTAAGTTCATTATATGCTGGGGCTTCAATAGCCTGAGGAATTTGGTTTTCTCACATTGTTGATTTGCTGGCTACAGACTAATAAACTCACCTAGACCCAATCTGGATCTTGAGCCAGTACATATTTATTGGGTAAAGGTCAGCACACATTTTTGCTACATGGCAGTAGTTGTTCTTCCATCAGTTGGTTTTGAATCCTTGAAGAAAAAATTCAGGGCAGATACTTTAGGATATAATCATAGCGATTTCTCTGTGCCTAGCACTGCAGTAGCATGCAGAGTGCCCTCAACAGCAGCATAAACCCCTTACTCCCCAGAAATGTAGTTATTTTTTGAATATTTTATGGCCTCAGCACTTGAATCCCAACAGGTTGCCTTGCATTTCTTGAGAGCTCATTGCCATTAGCTCTTGATGCTGTTGTCACAAGCTGCTGTTGTCTCCTGTGCTGGTATATAGCAGAATTTTTATGCCTCTCTTTCTGATCAGTACTAACATCATTGCAGGCTACCACGTGCATGACCTAGTCAAAAGCTTAATGCTACTTCTCTTCCCTCTCAAAATTACTCCCTTTTTTTGACATCATTTTATAAAAGTTTGGTCAATTGCCTGTAACTGAGGATGTACATACACCAATATGTATCAATGATCAAGACGGCATTCTTGTTGATTCACCTCTGTGAAAATATTATTGTGAAAGGGCAAAATCCACCACACCTGTGGTTCCTGAAACATTACTTAAAAATAATGTATTGCTGTTCTAGTTTCTGAAGAGGTAAGGTTCTCTAGAAGATGAATCTTTCCACAGTTACACTTTGCGTTATTCCAAAGTACTTATTTTTCACTAATCAAATACTTGTCTTAAATCTGGATCTGACAAGACAACCCTCTGCCACTACAACTAGCCTAACACTAGTTACTTTAGTTACATTAACTCATTACACAGATAAAGTTTCTAAAGATAAACTGATTTTTTATTAAGAATATTATTAATTTATTTACACTATGTACAGAAAAAATCTAGCTGTAAATAAGATGCTTTCTTTCTTCCTACAAAACAGTATTCTGCCACAGCTGCTACTCTTCTAAGTCTAATACTATTCTGGCCACAAGCTAACAAGGTTTAACCTTGATGCAGAGAGCAGAGACCAGTTACCTTCCGTCCCTGTATGCCTTTGTGTTGTTGTCAATTCTTACTGTATTTAATGTGCTCTTCTTTATATATCAGTACTCAGAGATAAGTGTTTTCACTTATAGGATGCTTGCAGGGAGAAGCTGAGTAACATCTTATGGTCACAATACAGCAGTAACAGGAAGGATGACAATATTATTACAATGAAGAAGTAATTTAGAAGCCTAATTTAGAAACTACTCCTAGGATAGAGGATGGTGAATGTGAGTCATGTATGCACTACATCTGAACATTTTGCTGGTGCCCAAAGTAGTTAGGTTACATCGTACTGTTTAAAGGTTTCATTTGTCTGATATTTCAAAATACTTTGCAGAAATTTCAGGAAATACAGGCAACAGCAATTAACTGATATTGTTATATATATTGTTATATATGAATTTGTGTCAGTTTAAAATGTCAGGGGGTCCTTTCCCAAACAGTTTCCCAATTATTTTGTTCTCTTGTGATGTAGACACTTAAGGTGCCTTTAAAAACATGGTGAAAATAATATTTCTCCTAAATTGCTGATGGATTAATTTGAAAAGTTTCCATATGCAAAGAATAGAGGCTCTGAGTTTACCGGAAGTTTACTGAGTTACTGAGATGTCCACAGAAGAGGATTTCACTTGCACAAGAGCAAGTGTTGCCTTTTGTTGCTGGGATGACACCTTCCTAGCAATCCTGCCTTCCTATCATGGGGAGTGAACCTGTAGTTTTAAAGTCAGGAGCATAAAGTTTTTGAGAGATAAGATTTCATATATCATTTAATTTAGTATTCCTATAATGAACCTAATTTTGAGTTGGTGAGAACACAGTAACAGACAAAGATTTCATTGTAGTAAAATGTGGAATTATTTCAGCTATGCTGTACCTGGATCTACAGCACTGGACATGATGGTTTAAGAAATATCTAAGGTTAAGAGAGCAACATGTTCATAGTTGGACGTGGACTTTACCTCTTAAAGGTTTTAAATTCAGATCCCCATTATTTCTGAAAGCTTTATAATCATTATTAGTGAAAACTTTCTCATAAACTGATTTCCAAGGATCAGAAAGAACCAGCTACTTTCTTAGGGTCAGGGGCTGGGGCCCTGACACCAGTATTCACTGCATTAGATAGAGCATACGTCTTTCTTGAAAGTTCCATCAAAACTTCACTTCGGCATTCTGGAGATGAAGCTCATCTGGGCTCTTCCAGTCTGAGTTTTAATATTAAGATGTGTTGGTTTTTTTCTTATGTACCTACTACCTAGAGGTAATTAGGATAAATCAGAATTGATGCAAATACAATGATGTGACAGCTCCAGTACTTTTGGGGGAAAAATGGGAGACGCTATGGACTTAACATTTATCTGGGTAGAAGGAAAAGATGATTTCATATTTTATTTCCCTTGCTTCCACATGCCTATCAGAAGGCACAGGGAATTCGGCAGCCCTGGCATAATAGAACATCTACAGTGTGCCAGAGAGAAGGCTCAAGCAGAATATATTCCCCCATCCATTTTGTGCAACAGTTAAGACCTTCTAGTTTACAGTTTCCTGTGTGAATTCCTCCTGGAGCATACATCAATGTTACCCTATCTTCAGGATTAATTCAATGTTACTACTGAAAAACTCACCATCTTTGACATCACAACCCGGTCATTTTCGCAGCATCTCCTTTGGCATCTGGAACATGTTTCCATTTAAACTGATTTACTTATAATTTCATATGCATGTTTATTTCCTTAATCCATTTCAGACCTTGCACGTAAGTGTATGTGTGTATAGCAACTAGAGATATCATTAAGGCTTGGTTAATACTAGGATGAAATCTGAAGAGAGACTTTATTTCTAGTTTAATTGCTCAAATTAATTTTCAAGATTAGTTTTATAATTGAACATAGACTAGCTGGATTTTTTGTTTCCTAATAAATACATGTTACTATTTTTCTCAGAAGAATATTCTAAAATACTCCTTTTGTTAATGTTGTCTTACTTACTTAATACATATTCCCTACCCACATGTCCTCTACCTCAAAGGCCTAGACCTCTGAGAGACCTGACTAGTGCCACAAGTACTGAGTAACATTCCCAGGATTCACAGGTAATGGCAATTTTTCCCTTGAGCAAAGCACTCTGTAGAGAGGACAATTTTCTTATAATACCAAACAGAATAGCACTTAGACAAAACTACATATAGCCTTTATAAAGTATCTAAATTTAGTTCTTGTTTTCTCTGTTAAACGTCATTCAACCTTTTCCAAACAAACTAGCAATAATTGGTTATGGAAGGCTTCGTTTGGAATTAAATCTGCAACAGAGTTGTCAGAGTTCCTGAGTCTGAGGGGTCTTAAAGTACCCATGAAGACATAAAGATGATTTCTTTTCATTACTTCTTTTTAAGGTATGACTTTTTGTAGACAACAGACAATAGTCATGCAGAGAATTAAAAAAAAAATGGTCTCTGATGCTCACTAACTCATGGAGAGTGTATTGGCATTGTTTGCAAAGAGCATCAGTTGCTGCTTGTCTTCTCTAGTTGTGAACAGCTGATGTATCAATTCTTATGGGGACAAAGCCTAAAGAAAAGTCTGATTTTTCTATTGTCTGGCATGACAATAGAGGGCCATATGCTACATGCACATGCTGAAGCATGCAGTGTCTTCTGTGGTAATAAGCATCAAAGTAGAAAAATCGAGGTGAAGGACACCAACAGACTGTTTAAAAGGTTTTGTTAGCCTTTGCACTCCAATGAGTATTACAGAATTACAGAAGCACAGAATAAGCTTAGATGGAAGAGACCTACAAGGATCATTGAGTCCAGCTCCTGGCCCAGCACAGCACCATCCCCAAGAGTCACAGCATGTGCCTGAGAGCATTATTCAAATGCTTGAACTCTGTCAGGCTGCTGCTGTGACCACTTTCCAGGGAAGCCTGTTCCAGTGACCAACCACCCTCTGGGTGAAGAAGCTTCTTCTGATATCCAACTGAAACCTCCCCTGACACAGCTTCATTCTGTTCCCTCTGATCCTGTCACTGCTTACCACAGAGAAAAGATCAGTGTCTGCCCCTTTTGTTCCCCTCATGAGGGAGTTGCAGACTGCAATGAGGTCTCAGTCTCCTCCAGGCTGAACAGACCAAGTGACCTCAGCTGCTCTTCATTCAGCTTCCCCTCAAGACTCTTTGCTATCTTCATTGCCCTCCTTTGGACACTCTTATTGCTTATTGTCTTTCTTATATTGTTGTGCCTGGAACTGGTCACAGGACTTGAGATAAGGCTGCCTCAGTGCAGAGCAGAGTAGGACAATCCATTCCCCTTGCCTGGCTGGAGATGTACCTGACGCATCCCAGGACACGGTTGGCCCTCCTGTCTCTCAGGGCACTGCGGGCTCACATTCAGCTTTCCATCAAGTCTGAAACTGTGTTGTATTTATCATTTTTGTACACTTTCTGTATAATCTATGGATTAAAGTTAGGCTTTCACTTACTGTAGAAATCTCTATTCATTTAATCAGATGTGAAACATACATGCTAGAAAGCTGTAGCATAGCTCTGAGGAACGAGGTGGGAAATTAATAGAATATTTCTTCAGAAATATTCTTTTGCCATTCCTTACAGTCAAAACATTTTCAAAAGAGACTCCTAACCACTCTTCTATCTTTTCTCTGATTCTTTATTCATGTTTTCCTTCTCATCCTTTAAGGTTTAGTGCAAACTCCTAAAGAATAGCTTTTAATGACACTGGCAAATCTTTCTGGTACCTTGCAGGTCAGAAAGGGATTTGATGATAAGGATTTTACTTTTCCAACTTCTTTATGTAAGTAAAGGACATTTTAACTAGTAGGACATGAAATTATTGTTGAGGATAAAGACTGAAGGTCTTAATATCTCAAGATGAATTACACTAAGTAAATGGGGTCCCTGAAACTCTCTACTTACATAATTGTCCTTCCGAAATTTCCCTTTCTCCTCATGGAAAAAGGGAACATCTGAGGACTGGTACACCTGAAGATGTTTACCAGGGTGTTCATTTGTATGCCTGGAATAGGAAAACTGAAGAAGCTTAACAAGTACTGTTCTCAGTCTGGAGTCAAACACCCAGTCACTTAAATGGTTCCCTGTGCTTTTCCTTATTCACTTAATATTTTTTAATCAAAATGAAATGTTGCTATTTCAGCTACATTAACAATGTTATTGCCCTCTAGTGGATTTATTTATTTGCAATTGCATAAATTAACCTGAAAAGATTTTTAAAACATATGCTCTGCAACATAGAGCAGTGAGTCTGAACCAGAAAATAACTTTGATTGAAAAATATCCCATGAATTACTTTTCATAATGTATGTGCTGGGGACTTTGAAATGCAAATTATATTGTAAGACAGGAAACTTCTTATATATTATATTGAACAATGAAAAAAGTCTGTTGCAATAAAGATTCAAATATCTACCTGGCAGTGGCACCAACCAGTCAAGTATGGCATGACTGCTTAAGGCCCAAACAATACATCAGGCAGGACAAGGGGAAATGGCTTCAAACTGAAAAAGGTTTAGGTTCGATATTAGGAAAAAAGTCTTTACTGTGAGGGTGGTGAGGCACTGGAACAGATTGCCCAGAGCAGCTGCGGATGCCCCACCCCTAGAGGTGCTCAAGGCCAGGCTGGATGGGACCCTGAGCAACCAGGCATAATGAAAGTGCCCCTGTCCATGATGGACTGGGGGAGGGGGGAATGGGGGGTATTTGGAACTGGATGATCTTTAAGGTACTTTCTAACCCAAACCATTCTATGATTCTGTGATTTCAGCTCTTCAGTATGTGCATTCATCAGTCTCAATAACTCCCAGACATTATTCATATTCTACTGTAGCTTCAATGCTTGGTTAAATTTCTGAAATTAGTCAGCATGTCTACCTGTTGGGAACAGAGGGCAAGCCTTAAAAAACGTTCTATCAGAGAAAAAAGTAAAGGGTAATCACTGAAAGGCAACAAAAGAAAATATTGTAAGAAGTATATTGGAAAATTATCAGGCCATGCATAAAATATAGGAGTTTTTAAATTCCTTTATAAAGATTAAAATTGAAGGGACTGGTCTAATAAAGATAGCTAAGATGAATAAAGATGTAGACGGATTTTAAAAAGAAACCACAAGGGTAGGTACTTAACTTGCTGACTTCTAAAAGCATTGTTTAAGGAACCTAACTTACCATTGCAAATTGCACTGAGCATCAATCTAGATAGCATAGCTAGATCCTTTCACATGTGTCTAAATACAGCTTTTACGTACTAAATTAATTGTAATTTAGATGTTTTAATTTGGAACAAGAATCAGTGAAACTCTCTTTGCGATAAAATATGTCTGAATTTTTTGTGAAATACTGAGTATTAGTGGGAGAAAAATATGGTTTCACAAATATCAACAATTTACATGTTGCAGTATTTCTAATATTATTATAATTTGGTAATTTAATATTTTTAAATATCCAGTGGGAGTTTTTTTTAATATTTGGAGTTCATCAATACTACTTATTTCATACAATAAGGAACTACATAATTTTTTATTAAATGATGCATATTTCTTAGCACATAGCAGGCTGAGAGAGACTGATTACTGCAAATTCCATTGCTTATGCTTTGAAGTGCATTGGATTACTCTGGATTTACACAAGGGCCTCGAGTACATTAACAGGCTTTAGCTACCCTAAGCAGCCTCACCTAGATCTTCACCCAGTCACTCTTCAAGGGACCAGTGAACCATCCTCTTCTGGACTAGACCAGACCCCTTTAACCAAGGGCTTTTGTTGCTCCCTGGAAAACAGGTACTTTAAACAAGAATTTTTCCCTAACAAATTTACATCCAGTATTAGCAAATTAGGCACAAATTTATATTTGCCTGAATTTTGCGAATCGTGTTTAATGCTTCTGGGTTTTAAGGGCAGAGAGGACTTCTACATATCACTCATAAAGAATTAGGTATAAATTTTTCTACAATGTATTTCTTGCACCATTCTGAATATTTTTTTAATCTGGTATTATTCTGCTCCTGTCATAAAGAAGCCTAACATATTCATAAAATCCAGCCTTCACTTATAATCCCTTTTCGGAGCTTTAACTTCTAGATTGTATCTGCAATTTAAAATTTGGCATCAGATTGCATATTTTACCAAGTATATTCTCTCAGCAACTGTTGATTTAGGCAAAAAATCACAGTAAAATCACTGTGAAAGAAGAGACATCCACAGTAGAAATCTAAAATTAGACAAATCTTCCGACTATTTAGTGCCTACCTAGGAGTTTTACCCCTGGGGGGGGGGGGGGGAGGAAGTGCATAACATTAACCTGCTAGTGAAAATGTGGGCAGATATACTGTATCTTACACAGCCTCAGAGAAGAATGCAAGGAAATCTGGCAAGTTGGGGGTTTGCTTCTTCCATTATAAAAAAATGATCAGTGTAAGTGCTTCACAGTACAGGTCTCACCACACTGATATAAGTTATCATATACATGGCTTCTAAGGGTGAGCATGGTGAGATGTGTGTCAGCCATGCAACAATTCCATCCCTCTACTACTCCTGGGCTCAGATCAACTACAAAGAAACTCTATATGCAGCTGATGAAAGCAAGCAACCATTTGGTCTTAACTGTGATCCATCCTCAGGCTAGATTTAAAAATGCCACTATGGTGGATTCCTCATATTAGGGAATGTCTCTGCATATTCTGAATGAGTTTGAATTGTGCTTGCCTTGTCATGAATTTCATAACATTCTACAAAATTATAGGATCGATTCTATTAATAAAATTGACAGGATCCAGATTTACAGCAATATTTGTGAATGAGAATCTAGGACTCGTTTTATGATAAACAAATCTACAGGAAAATATTCAATAAACTGGGGTAACTCACATCTCTGGGTTGTAATTATATGACACATGTCCCTTTGAATTTCACTGGATGCAGGATTTCTTAATTTCTCTTGCAAGGAATCAAAAACTGTTTTCTGTGCTGCACAATAATTTTGCCTGTGCTGCTTTCATATATACCAGGCAATTTCCAGATGAAGGATATATATTTTCAATTCAGTCAAACAGTAATAAATCTCATAATTCCACTTCTTAATCTCATCCTATTACTTCACTATTTCTTCGTTCCTTTGTTCTAATCATAATGTCCTCAGACAGTACAATTTTTCCTGCTTTCCCTTAGTGGCACTTATACTTCATCTTATCCATATCCAATATCTGAAAAGACATCTGAAAAGGATATTCCCCCATTCAGTTTGACTCATCATTTTTTATCAGTCATTATCTTTTTTCTTGTTGTTGTTGGGTTTCCTTTTTTTTTGTTTTTTTTTTTTTGCTTGGTTGGGCTTGTTGGTTGGTTGGTTTTTAGGGGGTTTTTTTTGTGGTTTTGTTTCTTTGGTTTGGTTTATTATTATTATTTTTCTGCTCTTTTCTTTCCTTATTATGGAGCAATATTAAACTGGCCTTCAGATGGATGTAACAAACCCAGCCTACCCCTTTGAACAGGGAAGAGATTGCTTCTTCCATTCACCCCAAAAATCAAAATGCCTCCCAAAGAATGGGAGAAGAGGCAGAGGGAGTAACAGAAAGGCAAAAGGCTGTGATGCCCTTTTCCCATCTGTAACAGTAAGTTTAGAGACTGTACTGGTAACTATTATGAGGACCCATGGCTTTCAGAAAATGAGATCACTTCCCAAAGCTGTACATGCTGTAATTACATCACAATTGTATTATTGTCATCATATTCTCAGAACGGCAAGCTCATGTCATTCCAAGCAAGTACATTTTTAATCATTTAATCAAAAGGTTTTAATTCCAGGAGCTAGAGAAAAAATATACCAAATGATGCAACTATGAAAGGAGAGAATATTAGTGTTTCAAAGAGTAGTTGCATTAGTTAGTACACTAATGTGTTCCACAAAAGCCCACAAAACTTCACATCATGCTATGATTTTTCCTGACCAAAAAGAAAAAAAAAAGCAGCTTATATTTAATAACCAAATTTGATCTATGTACTGCAGAAATGCAAATATTTCTTTGTCCTGTATTCCTTCTCAAGGGTTAAAATTAGTAAAAAGCTTTTATATGTATTTAAACCCTGACCAAATATCAATTTACTTTGCTTCTAAGGTTGATTGCATTATTTACCGGTAAATAATTAAAGATAATTAGTGGGTCAGTCATTTGGTCAATTTACTCTGCTTTCAGGCAGGAGTAACTTGAAACATTCTTAGTTTTTTAATTTTCATGGCCTTTTTAAAATAGCCTCTTCCAATATTTACATATTATTACAGCAAGGCAAAAAATGTCTAACCTAACTGTCTTGGGTTTAAATTAAGTCAAATTTATCTGACAGTGATGAGGGATAAATGTGTTCTTTCATGATACTTGTACATTTTCATAGAGATGATGGCCATGTCCTCTGCATCATCTTTCTTTCTAGGCTATACAAATCAAATTTTCAGTTCAAGACAAAAGCTTTTGTCATCTGTCTTAAAATGTCTGATCACTTTGTTGCTCTTTTCTGTTTGTTTTCTCTTAGAGAATGGTGCCCAAACCTAATTTCTAGATAAAGCCTTGCAAGACTAAGGAAGGAAGAAATAATATCATTCAGAGCTGTCAGTTTTCCATGAATCATTCCCAGAACAATATTTACCTTTTTTGGCAACCTCTTAAAAACCTTAATTCAGACTATGGCACATTTATAGTTTTCTGTAGTCTTTCTTGTGTTCTCTTCCTCCTTTTGTAACTGCCCATATAACATCTTTGCCAAGGCTGGTACTTGTATATATCATCATTAAATTTAATCAGATTTAGGATTTTTTCTCTGTCATATGTTGATCTCCAGAATACTTGCAAACTCCACAGTGCCAGTTTGATACCATGATGCCAATGTCATTATATGAAGCACTGTCAAGTAATTTGAAATTTTCCAAAGGGTTGGAAAAGTAAGTATCCAGTAATAATACTATAAATGAAAAAAGTTCTGTGTATGTGATATCTGTCAGCAAACCATGTTACCTGTATCATTGTGATTTATAAAAGTGAGTAAAAATCCAAGGGACTGCATCGCAAGATTAGAAAAAAGGCTTATATATTTTAAATATTTATAAAGTACCATAATGAAAAGGTTCCCTTAGTACACATCAGAACCACTTTTGAATACTGAAGAAATCTTGTTAGACTGAAGACCTATGTTCTACAGACTTTGCACTTACCTGAAACTCACATTATAAAAAATAACAAAATACTTAGTTTTCAGCATTATTATTGTTTATCACATAGACACTAATCTGTTATCTGGTGTATATTAACAAAATATTTCAATGTACTGTGCTACAAGAAATTATTTAAGTCATATATAAATTTCCTGAAACAAGTAAAAGTTAGTTCCATTGAAAACAATGAAATCACTCTACAGCACATCAAGCTGAATGCTGAAAATGACTCTGTCTGCTTTACACGTTTTTGGAGTGGAATTTTTAATCAAATTATTTTTAATTCATAGGTTACATGCAGTACACTTAATGGAAATTTCCAAGTCTTGTATGAGTCTGGGTAGCCTCCTAAGTCATCTGATTATTACTTATGGTTCCTGAGAATTTTCTGTGTGATCATATACTTACATATATACTCATGTATTTGAATTCCTCATCTAAATATAAAATCAGCTTTTTTTTTTTTATTATTGATTATTTATGTGCTTTGTGGATATTTAGATTTTTTTAACCCTTAAATTTTAGTTTTTCAATGATAAACTTTGCTCAGAATTACATTAAATAAGGAAGAAAAACAACTACAAAGCTTAGAGATCATAGAACCATTGAATGGTTTGCGTTGGAACGGACCTTAAAGATCATCCAGTTCCAAACCCCCTGCCATGGACAGGGACAGCTTCCACTAGACCAGGCTGTCCAGAGCCCCATGTAACATGGCCTTGAACACTTATAGGCATGGGGCATTCATAATTTCCCTGAACAACCTGCTCCAGTGCCTCACCAGTGTCACAATAAATAATTTCTTTCTAATATTTAATCAAAACCTACTCTCTTTCAATTCAAAACCATTTCCCCTTGTCCTATCACTACATGCCCTTGTAAAAGTCTCTCTCCATTAGTCCTGTAGTTAGACACTTACAGACTACAACTCTATGTATAGTAACACCACTTTGGTGAAATAAATGAAGCAAAATAAAAACAGAAAAATCCCAATTAAATTCTTTTATGAGCTCGAGTCTTCAAGTTGTAATGATAATTAAAGAATAGACTAGCTCTCTTATTTGATTAATAAAAAATGGTAAAGTTACAGAATTGAGTTCCGGACAAGATAGAGTTAGTGAAACAGAACTTTCTCAAAGAATTAAGGAGAAAATTTTTATTTCTATTTTAATCTAACCTCCATGGTTTCAGTCCATATTTATATATGCATTCACACTGAGAAACTATACATATATTTCACACTCGTATTGTTCAATACTAAATATGGATGAACATCCTAAGTTTGAAGTCAAGTGCCTCTATGGGTTTGGGAAAAGCAAGAAGTTTCTGTCTCAAAACTTCACCTTTCACTCCACATTCTGGCAGCTCTCTTGGTATCTCTGGTAATGAAGAAATAGACACCATACTACGTTTCTTAAAATAATTCTGGAACTCTGCCTTATGTGTTCTCTCTCCCTCTCTCTCTCTCTCTCTCTCTCAAACACACACACACACACACACACACACACACACACACACACACACGTGTGTGCACACACTGACAGACTCTTACAGATTAGCAACCTTAGCATGTGTTACAATGAAAACTCCATATATTTCTAATGATGCTGTTTTGTCATCCTCTGTCCTCCAGAAATTCTACTGATTCTGGCAAACATGCCTGGTTTAACAAAATGTGAAAAACTTTCTAAAAGGTGCAACTGTTTTCATCTGCCTTTGAGTCAGTGACAGTTGAAGGTTTAAAAGTCTGCTAGAAGCCCTTTGCCTCATAAAGCCCACTGACTACATGAAGAAGGTGACTTTTTGCTATGAATGACTGGACACTAACGGTGGAAATAATACAAAGAGTAACAAAGGTTTTCAGAGCAGTTAAGCTGATTAATAATAAAGTAATTGATTTGATATTAATCAAATAATTGATTAATAATCAATTAATGCAAATCCTGTGAAAATGTCAGATGATGACTTAGCAACTAAATAAACAGCAAATGCACCTTTAAAAACAATTATATATATATTAGTAAGTCTCTTCCTAATTCTCCTGTTTGTAATTTCTTTCATTTTTTAATTCATACTTTCTGACACAGGACAATGAAGTAGATAAAGTGTAAGCCTAGTATGTTCCAAAATGCCTGTGGGGTCAGTTTGACCAGTTCCCATAAAAAAATTACTGAGAAGTAAGAGTTCAAATCCTACAGGTTCATTTGAAACTTCAACCTGAAAATATGAGTACTATTTTGAAGCTTCTCTCAAGTTAAAGGTTGAAGCACAAAAATTCTGCCTCTTCTTCAGTTATGCACGAGTAAGAAAATACACATAGGATTTCTACTTGAAGACTCCTTAATGATACAGAAATACTGTATAGCCAGTTCTTGTGCTTTTATGAAGTGTCATGCAATGCAGAAGTTAGAAGAAAATAAAATTGAGAAGACTAGAAAAATCCAGGCAGAGGGAAGATAAAAAGTTCTACATGTCTTAGATTAAGGAAGATTAGAAGACATATACAATAAAAATACACAAATAATATTTTTCTTGCAGAAAGATTATACAAAGCATTACAAGGACCAGGATCATATTTGTACTTACACTTTGTAGAGAGCAGAATTGGGCTGGAAGAGGGTGCAGGCATGTGGGGTGTGTTACAAAAATCTTCAGTACATTTTGCATGACTTTGCTGTGCCTCAGTTATACAGGTCACAGTAAACTGAACCACTAAGAGTTAATAAAAGTCTACAGCATAATCTAACTACTTTATATATGCTCTTTCCAGAATACAGATGTAAAACTGGACTGCTTATCTCACTTTCTTGCCAATGTCACTGTCACCAGGAGCCATGTATATACAGACTTTTCAAAGCTAACAACCATCAGTTGTGTCTCACTTTTTTTATAGAATCACAGGATCATAGATTGGCCTAGACTGGAAGGGACCTTAAAGATCATCTAGTTCCAACACCCTGATCTTCCTATCTTTTTCCTTTACCAGTGAGCACTAGAAACACAGTGAATTTAAATCTAGTTTAATAGCTCTACACACACCTACAACACCAGCATATGTACAGATGGGTTTGAAATGTGACTCTTTACATGAGCTCATCCCCACCAAAATGCTAGAATAATATTGTAGTACATAATCAGATCTATCCTTTTCTTCTTAACAATCTACACCAGCACCTTCATCCTTTTCCACATATTTTATGCTAACTATTTAAATTTCTGTTGCTAAGGTCATGACTGCCACTGGAATAGCAAAGAACAGCCAAGGTGGCCATGAAATTTGACTGATGAAAAAAGTTAACAAGGCAAAATTTGGTTTCAGCTTAATTACTGTAAAACAATTTCCTATCCTCTCCTTCTGTAATATAAATTAAAAACCACCTGTAAGAGTAAGAAGAGAATGTTCACGGTGCTCTAATTAAGAAGTACACTGTGTTAAAAACAGATGAACAGGAAAACTGAGTCAGGTCTAAATTTACATTCTCCAGAGATATGTAAAATCACCTATACAGTGCAACTAGATTCTGTGAGTGTGCAATGCATTTTCAGACAGCAACATCCTGGTAAATATGTCTGCCCTACTATTCCGAAGAATTCATTTTCTGAATCTTTTCTTCCCTTCACCTTCCCAAATTTTTCACCTTGGGATAAGTCTGACTATAAATATTCACCCACATTCTAATATTCTTGCACTTAAAAGCTGCATTTCTAAATTTAATGTTTCTTATTAGGCCACCAGAATTTAAGATAAAAAGCTGAAATTGCAAATGGAACCTTTATGCTAGTCTCATGAGAGTGTAGTCCTCTTTGACCATATGACTACTTCCCAAATGACCAAGAGTAAGTCAATTATAGCAAAAGTATATGCTATAATTTTATCGGATATGCATTGACAGATACACTTTGGGTATATCTGTATTGCAGAGTTAAGTAAAAAAACCCTTAACCTTAAGAAACCTCCTCTTTATTTGAAGGCTGGCCTCTTGAGATGATTTCAAGTATGTCCTTTTAGAACACATTTTCTTTTGTTAGCACTACTCTCCCTTCACAAGAAACATGCAGGTTTTTTTCTCTAAGCTCTCCTCTCAGCTCTTCTTGAACAAAAAAGACATATGCATATGGTTTAAAGTAAAATGATCTTAAGGAGTCATATGTGTCTGATGGTTTTGAGGGAAGTTACTCCAGTTCTTGGGCTAGTAAAGCTGCAGAACTGCTTTTTAGAACCTGAACTTTAATTCATGCGGAAATAATTAAAGAAATTATGCTGTCACAGTAAAGATATTCCTGAATGTGTATGTCAAGCATAATAATTATTTTCTTTCCCAAGACTGAAAAAAAAATAGCTTTAAGAGGTGCAGTGATTTCATTAGTGACACCGCTAATTAACTCTGAAACTCACCAATGATATTTTAATATTAACATTCCTATCTATTTTACTGGTACTCTTTTTGCCAGATACATCCAATGCATCTGTGAAATTCCAATCTTTGGTGTACTTTTCCAAACACAATGCTATTTCTCTCAAAACTCCGATTGCCAACGGGAATGGGAAAAAATGTATTAAGTATGTTGAAAGATGAAAAGAGAAAATATAAAATTCATTTTTCTGACAATGAAACAAATGACACAGGTTCTAAGTACAGTTGATATGGGGACATTAATAATTAGAGTAATTTAAAAAATGCCTATCCTAACCCATCTTGATGTGGAATTTTCAGCTAGATTTGAGCAACACAAAACCTGGATTATTTATCTTCCATTTAAGATTCAAATTGATATAGGGTTATGGAGGCCTTTGTATTTAAATTGTAGAAGCCATTTATTAACTAGACCTTTAACCACCTCTGAAGCATAATATTTATGACAGACACCTGTTTGTGTCTTTCTTGACCAAACCCTTCAATATTTCTCGGAGGACCTGGTTACTTTTCAAGCCATTTAGGTATGCTTATGTATTGTCTCAGAACGCCTCGTGTCTTCCTCCTCAAATCTGTCAGACTCACTTGACACTGCTCTGTGTTATTTTTTCTCTTTCATGTACTGTGTTCTTTTCTTACCTAACAGTAATATCAATCACAGGAAACCTTGTAAAAATGAAGGAGATTGTTAAAATCTTAAAACAATCACTGGACTGCCATTCAGACCCTACTGTAAACTCAGTAAATAGCACAGTTCAAAGGACAGATGGACTGCTTTTAAGCTTTTGGCTGTAAATCCTCTAATTTCAGATAAATATTTTGGGTAATTTTTGATAGACTTGATGCTTGAATGGGCCTTTCTTGTTCTGCAAGAAAGCAAAAAATCAGAAAGCATGGAGACAAGGCATCAAGAGTGGGACAGAAAAAAGCAGCATGAAAATTGTCATAAAGCAAAGAATATAAAGTTTCATGTGAATCGTTTCACAGAGTAAATAAGTCAAAGACTTGACTGATTCAGTGTATTTTGTACCTTTTCTTCATTAAACCAATAATAACTCACATTCCTAAAAATGTTATCAAAAAAGAGATTTTTAAAATTATTGTATACTTATTGATGTTTTTCTTCCAGGAGCCATTTCTCTTTCTCACTCTGTTTTCTCTTTCTTTCAAATGTATTTCTCTCAGTGTTCAGCTACAAAATTCTATTTTCTGTTCCTATTTCTCTTGACCACTTCTCCTGCCTTCAAGAGATTAGGAGATACCTGCTCTACTTGTCGAAATGGGTGTTCTCTCTACAGAGACCAAAATAACTGAAAGTCTAACAAATGCCTCACAGAAGAGATTTTACCATCAAAATACTTCTCCCTGAGACAGAGAAATCACATTCTAGATGAGAAAATGATGATGGGTTAAACTAACTTGATTCATAACTCCCTGAGCAAGCACCAGAGTAACCTGAGTTTCCTCTGCTTTGTACAGAGTTGGACATGACTTCTAAAGGTCTCATTGAATCTAAATTATTCTATGATATTATGGTTCTATGAATTAGATATTCAATTTAAAACTTCCTTTTAAAAACCCCAACAAACTTACACTTTTAGATTTTCTTCCTCTCTGACATCACTGTCTCTGTCAAAAACCTCAACCACGTCAACCAAAATATTTTGAAATATTATTGATTTTTATTACTCTAAGCATTTTGCATGTGATTCTACAACTATGTGCGAGGTTTTACACTGTCATTTCTTGTTATCTTTACTTAAGTTCTTTATAAAGCCATCGATGGAGCTGCAAGACAACATAGTGAAGTGCACTGACAGTGTAAGTCAGTTCAACTTCCTGACAGGATAACCTTACACCTACAGTGAACCTTGGGTAAACAGATACCTGAACACAGGCAATACGAATGTGATCCTGACAGGAATATATATTCAATGTAATAATCCCTCCTACGCTGTTAAACCCACTTATTGCCTTCACATCCTGTAGGACCTTTCAAACACTCAAACAGAATTCATATGGACACATCTATGAAATTCTCATTCCACAAATAAAAGGCAAGGTGTTTAGAAAATCTTTTGCAAACTACAACTAAATATAACAGTGTGAAATATGTGATATCTACCTTCACTCTTTGCAGTTTGTTATAACTTGTAATGAAGGTCTCTCTTTTTCAGACGTTCCAGCTGGTACTATCTGCAGCTAAGCAACACAAAATGCAGAAAGGACAAGATGTAATTTTTATTATTATTTATCATATGAATTTCTATTCATAATTGGTAAACAGAACAGCAAAAGATTTTTGCCTTGTGTTCAAAGCTAGACATGGGAATGTATCATGTCTATGTCAGATACTGGTATTTATTCACTGCAAACCTGTGACTACAGTCATCTAAAAAATACATATTCTAGAGTCTAAGAAACTCTGTCAGTATATGGGTTGGCTGATAACACAGTAGAGAGAGAGATCTCTTCCTGCCTTTTTAAAAGGCTAAAAGTTTTAGAATTAAAACTTTCACTTTTAAATTTTGCTTCCCTACAAAGCAGCTCACTGTTTATTAATTACTGTTGGTAATTGCCATAGGCAAGAATACAAAAATCATATGGGTGTTTGATAAAGACAAAAATCTGTAAGAGTACAAAGTATACGACTTGAATCACTCAAGCACTTCAACAAACGCTTCCCATTTCTTTCCTATTTCATTATTCTGTTTTCTGCCTTCTTTACTTGTTTACTTATCCTTTCATCTTTGTTGCTTTTTTGTCTTTTCTTTAATCTCTATCATATCCCATACACATGTAAGTAGGAACAGTGCTCTGTATGGAGATTTGAATTCTTTTCTATTTTTTTTTTCCTTCTTGTATGTCTCATGTGGCTCTGACCCTCCTCTTGTATGTTTCTGCCCGCAGCTTACTCATAAATATTCAAAACCCTTTCTCACCATTGCATTTTTTCACTAACATAAGCATTCCTGAATGATATCTTTCCCTTCAAATATCTTCTCTGTCCTTCATATACCTTGTCTCTCCCTTGGTGCTCCTATTCATACATTGCTACTCTCTTTCCTTACCACTCTCTCTCTACCTGTGTGATCTTCCTCTCTCTTCCTCAAACACGCTTAAGAAATATTCACGGCTTTCTTTGTCCACCATTCTCCTTACACCATTGCTTTTCTTCTTCTTCCTTCCAACGGATACAGTGTAAAGGAGGGAGGTAGCTGTATTTACGGCCCTGTGCTTTTCACAGTCAGAGCAGTCCTGGCAGGGCAGATAAATGAAATTCCTGTTACAGTAACTTATCTATTTTCATTTCCATTTCCATTTCTGGACATTGCACAAATGGCAGGCTCTACAAAATAGATCGGCACACATAGAGCTAGTGTTTGCTGACGGCACACACACAGTCCCTCTGGGAAAAAGGAGAAACAATAGGGACAGTATAAAGTTATTGTTTCCCTCATATCAGTTAAAGTGATGAATTCACAGTAATAAACTGAAAAGAATTACTGAATTACTTTTGCTAGAAGTAAAAAAGTTTACTAGGTCTCATAATACAGTCCACTTCCATAAGAATAGAGAGGCTAACTATAATAATCTTGCCTATCAAATCTACATATGTGGAAGAGATTCCACACTTCCACTAGGTAAGTATCTTATTCCAAACCCTAAATTTGGGACATTATTGTTCCAGTATATATAAAAACATATATATTCTAGCATATAAACTGTTATAATCAAAAAAAGGGCAGGAGATCGGTTTTAACTCCTTTTGTGCCTTTATTAAGCTCTTTTAGATGGGTATGGGTGGCGTCCGGTTTCGCCACCGCCGCCGCTCCCTCGGGCACCGCTGTCACCGCTGAGGAGAACGCGTAATTCGATCCTGTGGCTTGTCGCTGGAGGGTCGGGATTCCTGCCTCGTGGGGGTTCCTCAGAACTCAAACCTGCCTGGCTCAGTCCAGGGATGTATCCCCCTTCAGTCACCCTGAGGTCAGCAAGAACACCTCAACAAGTTGGAGTCCATCCCCAGGTAGCTGGATGTCTTCTTCCTACAGCAGTGTCTTTTATAGACTCAGTTTTGTTTGAGCTCGTTGTTCTAGGGACCATTTGTAACTAAATGAGGTTCTGCTCATTAAGGGGACCTACTCGATTTCCATATTGGGCGGGGTCTCGTGGCCCGACGAGCAGGCGGGGAGCGGCGAAGGCTTAACCCGATGGAAAGGGGAAACCCGGGGGTTGGGAAAAGGGGAACATACAACTTGGAATACAGGGTACAGTGCTGGCACAGACAACTTGAAGTAACAGGAATGTGACATTATAACTTCAAATATAACAGCAAACAGCATAACAATGCAACATGCAACGTATATAACAGTGATTAATTTGGAGTCTCTTCAGTTCTATTCATTTCATAAACCATAACATTTTAGAAGGTTTTGTCCAACATTGAATCTGAACTTTATGAAAAATTTAGATGATTTTTTTTTCCCCAGAAAGAATGAAATATTTCTGTCCTTTTCACAGCAACACTTAGACATAAAGAGATCATTTACTTCTATCTTCTTAAACAAGTGTTCTTTCAACTTCTATATCCATCTCTAACTTTCAACATGTTCTAATATGTTGTGATTTTCCTCTGGAGTGTCTTCAGTTTGAGACCAAACACAGTTGGCTTCATCAACCCCTTGCAGAAAGATAATTTGTCCTGTTAGATGTACTGCACTCCTATTAATACATTCCACAGTGACGGTTTCTTTTTTCTTTAATGGAAGCACATTGCTGACTCATATTTACATTATAGCCCTCAGATTATTTTCTTAAGTGCTGGTTTTTTACCAGTATCCTTTTGATTTTACTAATTTTTCTTCCCAAATATAATTTGCGTCAATATCACATTTTCTCCTGCTTCTACCAAGACATTTCTTTAACTTGTGTCATTTCTTTAATTTGACTTCCTGTATTTGTCACCAGATTGACAACAGATCCTTTTAGCTTGCTGACAACTCTGTATTTCATAATTTCGTCATTCACATCACTAAGGATCAGAACATGAAAAAAGTATATCACATAAGGAATTCTGCTTAAACAGGATTACTTTTGATTAGGCAGATCATGACTTCTTCACGTAACTGTCTTACTCTTAAGATACAAAATGGTGGACAACCTAGTACATTCCTACATTCTCCTATTCGGTGCTGTAAAAATTGTGTACATCTAATCTGCACGTGTTTTAATATCAGCCATTGGCTTCAACCATCAGAGTATGGAAATTTTACATCGGGTACATCTTCTACTTCCTGTTTGTCCCATACAATGATCAAGTATCTTTGCATATTTTTTGATAATCAAACAAAAAAGTAGGATTAGAATTTTAATTTGGTTTTTGTTGGTCAGTAAACTTGGCGTTTTGGTTTTTTTTTTTTTCCTCTCCCCTTTTTTTTCCTCAAGATGCATTATTGCAATATCATGTCCACTGATGTTACGGATCATCTCACCTTCCTTTCACTGGATGACATATCAAAGGGCCGCATAAAAAGACTCGTTTACCATTAAATCACTGCTAGAGTAGTTCACCCGCCATAATCACGAGGCATTTTGAATATGGCAATACCCAGGATGAAGTTAGTCTGTGCTATAGTATTTCACACGCTGTTTTCCCTTAAGTGTATGGCCATGTTTTCGGACGCATTAAGCAGATTCTCAGCATCCAAGCAGCCCCACGGGCAGGGGAGCGCGGCGCTCCCGGGGCACGGGCACTGCATGGCCGCGCTGGCGCCTGGCGGGAGCCGCGGTGGCTCGGGCCGCTCGCTCCGCGTCGGGCGCCTCCCGTGAGGAGGGCGGGGAGGCTCCGGCACTCGTGCGGCTCCTGGGAATGGCACGGTGAGGAAAGGCGGCGGGCAGATCCCGGGCGGCAGCGCCCAGACCGCCGCTCCCCTGCAGCCGCCCACGGAGGCTGCACGCCAGGGACCGGCGAACGCGGCCCTGCGGCGCTGGCGCGCCGGGGCCGCCTGGTGGGGCCGTCGCCTTTAGGCCGCCTATGGGGCGGGGCCGTATAGGTTTCGGCTGAACATTCTGGGGTGGAGGGGAGCGGCGGGGGGGCAACGCAGGGCAGGAAGCCGATCTGCGCCGCGCCGCCCCACGGCAGGGAGCCGAGCTGAGCCGAGCCACGGCAAGGAGCCGAACCGGGCCGAGCCGGCCCGCCTTTCCCGGGAGGAGGCGGAGGCTGAAGGGGAGGAGGTGGAGGAGGGGGAGGGAGGACACGGGGAGGTGCCTGCTGCTGCTGGGCAGAGAAGAGTCGTGCAGGAGCAGCGGCTGCACTCGGACGCCACATTCCCTCTTTACGGGGCTGGTGGTGAGGATGAGCGAGAGCTGACCCTGCCGCGCCGCCGCCTGTGCTGTGAAGTGCTGCTCCTCCTCCTCCTCCTCCTCTTCCTCCTTCTCCCCGGCTGTGGGTGAACCTGCGCTACGGGCTCTTCACCGACACGAGGGAGGTTGGTTTGTTTGTGCATTTGTTTAAGGCAAAGAGAGAAAGAGATCTTCCACTCGCTGAAGCACAGTTCACTATGATCGTACTCGCATCCAGCACTGGAAGCCGGTTGGATTTCGTGTCTCAGTCCAGGGTGTTTTTCTTGCAAGCCTTCATTTGGATTTTATGCGCTACAGTGTGCAAAGCGGAGCAGTATTTCAATGTGGAGGTAAGATCAGCCGGATGCATGTGCGAGCGTGTGTGCTTCCCCCTCTCCCTTTCCTCCCTTCCCTTTTTTTTTTTTTTTTATGTCCCTCAAATCAAATCAAATAGCCAGCCATGTCTTCCAGCAGCCAGGGCATTCGTCTGCGTAGGCTTTCCTTCCAGCAGCCGGTAGCTAGCTCCCCTCCCCGCGCTGCCCCGCCTGATGGATGCGTTTCAGCCGGAGATGCCGTTATCCCGGCAGCGCGATGCTGGGCGCTGGAGCGCAGCCCGCGGGAGACGGGAAACCCTTACCCGGGCACGGAGGAACCCTGCGTGGCGGTATGTACATGCAGCTCAGGAAAGGTTCGGTGAATGTCTTGAAATTAAGATACCAGTGTATTGCTGAGTTTTCCCAGCCTTTTTTTGTTTGGGTTGGGTTAGTGTGGGTTGTTTTTTTTGGGGGGGGGGGGGGTGTTTTGTTTTTTGTGGTGGGAGTTTGGTGGTTTTTTTTGGTGTTTTGTGGTTTTTTTTGTTTGGTGTTGTGGTGGGTTTTTTTGTTGTTTTTATTTTTTGTGTTGGGTTGTGGTTTTTTTTGGTGTTTTGTGGTTTTTTTGTTTGGTGTTGTGGTGGGGTTTTTTTTTTTTTTTGTTGTTTTTGTTTTTGGTGGTTTTTTTTGTTTTGTTGGTTTTTTTTTTTCCCCCGAAGAAGAATGAATGAAAGAGCGTTATGGGGACAGGAGGAAGGAAACTTGAGATTTTTGGCACGTTTCTTTGTGGTGGAATATCTGGGGGAAAAAAATCTTTTTCCCATGTAGACGTAAAAAAAAGAGTTGCCACTAGAAATAGTGAAACAAACGGCATTAAGGTGCAACTACAGCTCGGAAGTTAGGGGGTGTGGAAGACAACGAAACTGTTTTTCCTAGAGAAAATAAAGATTAAAATGTGGGGATACCAAGATGGGGCAAACCCTAAGAGTTTACACTTACAGTGACCATCCATTTCCAGTCACCTTTGTCTACACTCCCAGTTTTCCCATTAGGAGTATTTACAAAGTGCTTTCACTTAAAAAATGTTCCTTTACTAACTTTTATCATCTTTGCATATATTCTTTCCTCCTTTTTCTCCATCTTGTCACTCCATTTTTTCTGCTGTGATCCCTTAGTCTACTGAAATGGGATGTGTCTGTTTCCTTCTTCTTTTCTTTGTCAATTCAACTTACTGATTTTTCCTATGTGTCTGTAATTTATATGTGTTCTTCCAACTTCTTATATGTAATTCTGGTATTCTGTTGGGTCGCTCGGTACCTTCACTTTCTTCTGTCCTGCCACCCCCACTCAAAACTTTCTGCTGCACCCATACACCAGCCTTTTTTGTTTTATGGTCTCTTTAGTCTCCTGGGTTCCCATGATTTTTTTCTCTCGCAAGAGTGAAGTCTGTGTCCCTGTCTCATACATATGTACACTTGCTTGTTTTGTAAGCGCTCTTGTTCTCACTCAGCACATTTCTTGCTCCTTTCTCCAACAAGATTGCTCATGCAGATCCTCCTCTGTTCCTATATTGTCTAAAGTTCTTACCTGTATGTCTTCTCCCCGTCTCATACAAGATCACATCAAAATTATAAAGAACCCACATTTTCTTTCTCCATGTCTTTTTTCATCCTATTCTTTCCTTCTCTACGGGGAGTTTCCTTTGCAATTCTCTCATCTTAATACTACTCATCCATTGATACTTTCTTTGACTTCCATATCTCCAGGAAGTATTATTTTTTTACTCCATCATTAAAATCTCTCCTGATTATAAATCCAAGTCTTTTTTCTCTGTCATCTGTGCTCTAGTCACTCATTTAATCCTTATCACAAATGTGCATCTCTGCTTCTGTTGGATTTTAAGGTTTTTGGAGCAAGACTCATGTCTTCTCACATGTTTATCTGGTGTGTACCATGCTCAAGTCTGGAGTACAATAGTGAGACTTCTGCTATATGAATATTAAAGCTGCCTATTTAAGAACACACATTGGCATTTTATCCTTCTGCTCATGTCCTCAGCTGCCTTCTTTACTGATGAACAGGGGAAGGAGAGTGGAAGAGAGGAAGTTGCTCGCTGTGTCTTCCCCATGCTTCACAGGCTGGCCCCCTGCAGAGTATAGGGATGAAATTCCAGCGACAGAACTTTTTCCTTCCACAGCAGTCTGCTTTGCTGGCATCTGGCTCTGCTGGAGGGACGGGCAGCAGATGGAGCTAGTGTGGGAGGAGAAAAAGATTGGTTTAGTCAAGTGGAATATGAACAGGAGGCCAGCTCCAGTCAGGAGGAGGTTTTCTGAGGAAAGAAGGGAAACACTTTAATTTTTTGCCACTCTTCCATATGGAAAACAGCACATTTTGAGGGTAAAGGCAGTACCAGGAACAAGAAACACTGGTTGATAGAATGAAGTGGCATGTATGTGTGATGGGGGCACATATTTCTCCTTTTTGAAATATGCTATCTCCTGCTCTTCTTTCCAGCCCTTCTGAAAACAAAGAGTGTTATCATATGCCAATGCTTCCAGTCTTTTCATATTTAAGTCTTTGAGCCACACATTGCTGGGAGCCAGAAGAATATTCCAGGGGATTGCTGTATTATTTGAGAGTTGTCCTAATATGGGGCTTTTTCCTAGGTTAGTGCCTTTGACTACTGCTAGTGACATGGTTCTGGCCTAAATGAACCTCAGATTTGCCCCAGAACGCCCAATGCTGTGTTCACATTCTTTGGATAGTGCTGAAAATACAATTTTCTTTTTCCTGGGAACAGCAAAGGCTAAAAACGTGGGAAATTTGAGGCAAAGGACTTGGCAACAGCAAGTATGTATTGTGCTGTAAAACTGTCCATGTCAGCACAAGTGCATAAAGCAGCTGTACTTCAGAGTGAATTGTGAAAATATAACAAAGATTTTTATGACAATAAGAATAAATATGCAAAGTAGGCTTCAGGAAAGAAGTAGCGTGCATATAGTTGAACAAAATGTTATTGGAAGAAAAGCGCTTAAGGATGGTTGGAAAGCAGACTTACTTTTCATTCTTTCTTGTCCTTAAAGAAAATACAGATAATAGCTGTTGAACATTATAAAATGTGGAGATGATTTATTTCCTCTTGTTCTGTTTTGTTTAGTTCACTTTCCTGATTGATAAGTAAAGTCTGTGCAGTCTTGTTGAATTTTTTGGTTTGTTTGTTTTAGTGCTATGAACCAGGGCAATCCTTAAGAGATACTACTATAGCTCAAAGACATTAAATAATAATGTTTCCTTTTAAAAGTAAAACACAAAGGTGAAGTTTGCAAGCTCGTATGAACATTTCCGTTCCTTGTAACATGGTTGTCTCTCCGTAAAATTTCATTTAGCCAAACTGAATGGAGGAATTCCTCAAGCTTCCAATGATAGCGGAATTCAGCTGTCTGTCCTGAGATGTATTCATGTATACGGTACTTAATGTAATAGACACAGTGGAATGGGATTCAAATCTTGGAGTATGGTACATGAAAGGGGCATGCTTCTGTACTGGTGAGAGTTTTGTGCTAAAGCTTCATGAGAGATGACTGTAATTGATAGCTTAAGAAATCATGATGAAATTTAGGAATCAGTTAGTTGTATGTGAAGGAATCTTTTAGCTTCCTTTAATTTTCAAAGTTCATTGATTACCAGTAGCATTTTTGTGAGACTTTGTTTCTGACATCCTGGGAAGAACTAAGGACTACACTCTTAGCTCTCTCTTTTAGAACTGAACTATTGGTCCAAAACAGTAACTTGATTAAGTATATTAGTGAAAGACTGTGTCATCAATGTTGAGTTTTGCTGCTCTTTTCAATAATTTCTGTACACTAGCAGGGGAAATTGTCCATCAATGAGGTAGTGAATGGACTAACAGTTATGAAAAGAGCATTCATACAAACATAAAGCATAAAACTGAATCAAACACATAGAAGCTAATCGTTATTAAAAAGTGATAGAGCAACAAACTGCCTTCTTTCCCCTACTGGGCTCCTCACTGTAGTAATAATATTTTGTGTGACTAACCTTTGTGTGTTACTTGAAGTGTCTGTAGGCAGTCTTTCACAAGTACCATCCATCTAGTGTGTATATGTATATATATTTGCTTTCCTAAATCAAACAATTGCACTGTTTGAGCTGGTATTGTTCTGCAAATTTATCTCCCAATGTCATCCATTAGTTTTTGTATGTACTTGAATAATAAGTATGTTTATATTTCATTAACTATTAAATAGCCAATATTTTAAAAAAAGAAAACAGATATTACCATTTTGTTATGGGAAAAATGATTATTGAAACAAAGGTACCTTGATCAGAAGAAAAGATCAGCATGCATCTAGAATATGATTGATCTCCGGAACATAATGCTGATACTCAGATGAGTATCTGCCTAAGCCCTGTCGAGGAAAGTGTTTTAGAATTCCCACCTAGTTTCATTGACTGTATCTGTGATGTGGGAAGCACTAGAGAGAAAGCATGCCTCATCATCTCCTCAGGCTGGCAGTTATGCTGTTTTCCTCTTTCTATTGCTAGATGTATAGACTTGAATCTGTAGGGGATATCTTGAATGACTCTTAGTGTGAGCAGATCTTTAAAACAATAGTTGTCTCCCATTTTCTATAGTTAAATTGCATATTGTAGAACAAAACACAGTGGAATCCAAACTTCAGAAAAATAACATCAGTTTCCTCTGTGGTGATAAGTTTCTGGGAACCCCGTTGTTTTCATTGTTAATAAACTTTACAATTAGCCTCCAGCTCCTGTTAAATGGTAAGGCATGACCTTTTATTCCATAAGCTCTTAGTCTTTTAGGCTTAAAACTGGACCAGTTTCATTCTTCAGCTGGCAACTGAAAAGGAATAAACATTCGTGAGGGGAGAAAAATTCTCCAATATCAACTTTACACACTTTTGAACAAGCGGACTTGGTTTATAGGCACTACAGAATACTTTTATAGTTTATTAAAATGTAAGCTGAAAACTATGGAAAAGCAGTTAAGGTGATTTTGGTATCAATAGTGCCATGTGTCCTAACAGGAATTTACAGGACCTTCTGCATTAAGTTACAGTCAGTATGCATGATTCTCAATTACTTAAATTCTGAATCTCACTCTTGCATAGGATATCAATGAAATTAACTGGACTTTTGTTAGAACAAGGAGTTCAAACTGAAATTGTTAGTTACTGAATCAAGTGATGAAGATGGTTAATGGGCAAAATATTAGTCAAGGAAAATACAGATATAATGTGGTGTATTTACTATTTGCTTATTCATGAAATACAGATACAAAGAAAAGCTCCTATAAAGGTCTCTGGTGAGCAGATGTATCTAGACAACGAAAATAACTGGAAAATTATGTGTCTGATGGTAGACAATAGAATGCTTTTCTATCAGAGAAGGAGAATATCTACTGTATAATGAACTTGCTCTCATTTGATACAAAGAAATACATGTGAAGAAATACCACTTAGTTGTTAGAGTGCATTTTCTACTGTAAAGTGTGAGATTATTTTGTGCTATTGATGTAGCAGGGAAATTCATGGATACTGTTGCCTGTATTTTTTTCAAAGCCAGGTTGGAAGCATGGTGCCTGTTCTTCTGGGTTCACTGCTGATGTAGTATGTTATACCTTGGGTACAAAACATATTTGTTTATTTTTATAGTTCAACTTGTTTTCCTGTTGCAAATTTTTGTCAGTTTAGTGTTAAGCATCCTGTGATATTAGTGAATCTCAATTCTACCAAAGAAAAGAAATAAAATGGTTAAAGAGATTTATGTAATCACCTTATATAGTGCAAGATAATTCTACAGAAACATGTATTTCTAATGTTTTCTGACATGAGAGCTTAAAAAAAGAAATACAAAATTTATTAGCCCACCAGTAAACCTTGAGCAAGCCCAAGCTCTCCCATTCCATTATTTGGAAGGCATAATGTAAAACTCCTGCATAACCATTCATTGTTTCTTCAAAGTGGATATACTGTGTTCTTTAACTGGTTTAAGATTTATGCTGCTCTTTGTCAGTTTTATTTGAATCTATCTATAAGGTCAGTGCTTGCTCTAGGCACCTCAGCTCTGCTTATGCACTTAGCGAGACTGTATTGTAAGAATTTATAAAGATAGAATGTGGTATTACACAGATTTTAAAGCATTTCAAACTGCATCTGTTTTTAGTATTTTAGTCTGTCTCATCCTTGTACTTTACCGAATGATCATTTTATGACATTAAACGTTGGAGGATTTTGTGTTGATACTGTTTGAAACCCTTAAGGAAACAATGTAACTTAAAAAAAAAATAATTACCCTATTTAAATTGCTTAAATCTTCTCAGCTCTCCATTTCAGATTCCAGTTTATTGTCTAACCTTCTTGCCACCCTCAAACTGCACTGTTGACCATAATCTGAAGGAGCAGGTTGAGTCTGTTTAATTTGTTATCTGTGATATGTCAAATGACAGATTTGGTTTCATTCTGTGTGAAGAAGGCCGGGATTAGTGCTGCAAACATGATTTTAGTTGGCACTGAAATGAATTTGAAAAATAATTATGATTAGACCTTTATCCTTTAAAGAGAGGTCATGCTATTTGGAACCTTTACTTATTGGTTGCCCAGCAACTTGTCATTCATATTCCTGCTTATCATCATGGATTGTAAGCATCTTTGCTGTACACTAAGAGCAATTAAGTGGCAATACTTTTTTTTGGTGATGAATTAAATTTGACGTAAATTACAGATAAAGAAAAAAAAAATCTTTAGTTTTACTTATTAACCAAAACTATTGGTACAATGTTTCTCTGCTTATTAACATCTGGTTTATACCAGCTGAGGACTTCAGCTGTAATAGTAATGTTTCTAGCATACGTTTTGAGGTATTACAACACAGACTTAGGGGCTTGTTCAGGTATTTTTGCCATGTTTAGAAACTCCTGGTAGTTTCAAGATCAAGGCTCTAGGGTGCTAGGAAACTTATGTCCTGTTGATTTCAGAGCTTAATATTAGGCAATCCAATCTCAGGTATTGAAGCCTGAACCTAGTCATTGGGAAAGGGGTTTCACATTCTGGAGTTAAAACTGCTGTGCTAGGAGATGTGCAGGTGAAGCAGTAAGAAGAACGTTAAAGTTACTTGATGCTTTCTCTCTGTAGAGCAATAGAAGTTTTTATTACACTGTGAAAAGAACATAAAGAATACTATTCAACTATTACTTTGTGACTGTGGATGAAAATATTTTGCTCTCTTTATTAATTCATTATGAATCATATCATGATTGACCCTTGTGTGGAATAGCAGTGTGGAATGAGATTGCTGGATTATGGAGTATTTGTAGAAGATGTCTTTTGTAAAGAATATTGAAGAAAATTCCTTATGGCTGCATCTTAAAAGAGCGTCAACAATGTGTGGCCAGGGTGGAAGTAGATTTATGTCTCTGCTGCTACCACTTGGTAGGATTACCTCTATTCTGGTTGGTTGAGTGCTTTGGAAAAGAGGCCATGTCTATTCATGTGGATGATAAGAATGTTACCAGGAATAGACAGCATGGATTCACTAAAGGTAAATCATGCTTGACCAACCTGATTGCCTTCTATGATGTATTAACTACCAGGATGGATGAGGGGAGAGCAGTGGATAGTGTCTACCTTTGAAAGCAAGGCTTTCAAAGCTGTCTTGCTCAACATCACAGGCAAACTCAGGAAGTGTGAAGTGAGTGAGTGGACAGAGAGGTGGTTTGAGAACTGGCTGAACGGCAGATCCCAGAGGGTTGGGTCTAGTTGGAGTCCTGCCGTTGGTGGTGTACCCCCAGGTTCAGTACTGGGCCCAGAATTGTTTAACTTTTCCTCAGTAACTTGGATGAAGAGGCAGAGGCCTCCTCAGCAAGTTCCCTGACAACATGAACTGCGAGGAGTGGCTGACACCTCAGAGCGCTGTGCAGCCCTTCAGAAGGACCCTGACAGGCTGGAGAGATGGGCAGAGAAGAACCATCTGAAATACAACAAAGGTGAATACAGGGTCCTGCACCTGGGGAGGAACAACCCCAAGCACCAGTACAGGCTGGAGACCGACCTGCTGGAAAACAGCTCTGCAGAGAAGGACCTGGGGGTCCTGGTGGACCTGGTCTTGAGCCAGCAGTGTGTCCTTGTGGCCAAGAAAGACAAAGGTATCCTGGGGTGCCAGGAAGAGCACTGCCAGCAGGTTTAGGGAGGTGATCCTGTTGCTCTACTCAGCCGTAGTGAGGCCACATTTGGAGAGCTATATCCAGTTCTGGGCTCCTCAGTACAAGAACATCTCTCATACAAGAACAGGCTGAGGGATCTGGGCCTGTTCAGCCTTGAGAAGAGATGACTGAGAGGGGATCCCGTCAATGTGTATCAGTATCTGGAGGGGGAGAGTGTCAGGAGGATGGAGCCAGGCTCTGCTCAGTTGTGCTGAGCCATAGACCAAGAGACAATGGGCAGAAACTGGAACATAGGAAGTTCCACCTGAATATGAGGAAGAACTTTACTCACACTGGAACAGGGTATAGAGTCTTCCTCACTGGAGATATTCAAGAACCATCTGGACACAATCGTGGGCTATGTGCTCTGGGATCACCTTGCTTGAGCAGGGAGGTTGGACTGGATGACCCACTGTGGTAACTTCCAACCTGACCCATTCTGTGATTCTGTGAAAGAATGTCCTTCTGGGACTGATGCCCTCTTCTTTGAGCTTCTGATTGTATTAACTCATGAGTACTCGTCATATCATGACACGGTTAGAGGGAACAAAGTAACTGCTGTAAGACATCTATATCAATTTTCATCAGATTTTCCCACTCATGTGACATGTTGGTAATGCATGAAGATTGTGTTGTATGTTTTTCCCCTTTTATGAAACAGTTGAACTGGTTTCAAAGCTGTATAGATAATTTGAAAAAAAAATGCTAACCTCAGAAAATCTGGTCTTTAGTATTTTTTTCTCATGATATTGTAGGGAAAAAATTGTTTAATTTCATTGGTTCATTTTTGCTGGGATGTAATCACAAGTTCCCTTACAGGTGTGAAATAGATGTTGGCAAGGGGAAGACTTAATTTCTTAGAAAATTACTAGCTTAAAGGCAGAAAGTAAATTATCAATGTCTTTAAAGCATAGATAGTAAAACAGAAAAACAAGCCTCCCTTTCAATGGGGAGGAAGATACTTTATTTAAATGTGTTGGTGGATATTTACAAAGTGTACAACAGAGGAAATTATTTTCTTTTTGTATGGCATGCAGATCTGAAGGTGATGATCCTGTCACATTTTTACTTCAGACATGGATTGTGTGATGCTCTTCTACGAAATTGCCTTGACCCACTGTCTTTGCAGAGAAATTGACAGATTTTATCTGTGTTGTGGTTTATGTTTAATTGCAAGTGAAAGAAATGGTCTTTCACACAATAAAATGTATTATTATTATTATGAGAAGTAATAGAAATATATTGTTAACTTTACAGCATGATTTTGGTCTTGGCATGTGAGGCTTTTTTTTTTTTCTCTCATTGCTTCTATATATTTAGAAAAATGAAGTAATAATAATAAAAAACCCCTCAAACCAATCCAGTACAGTGTTCCAATGTTTGGTTTTTTTTGTTGATTATGAAGTGCTGAGCTCTGATACTTCTGTCCTTCTGTCTTAGCTTTGAAAGACAATTGTCTGCCAGGGAGAGCTAGATCTTCCTTTGGAATGGAGAATGTCACCCCCCTCTCTTCTAAATTATTATAATTTTGCAATTACGGGCTTTCAGGCAAAGATATGGGAATAGGAGAAACAGTTCTTTAATAGGAATAAAACAACAACAACAACAACAAAACCCCTAAAATACAAATGCAGTAGTACAAAGACAAGCAAGCAAGCAGAAAAAAAGAACATTAAAAAAAAAAAAACAGCAGCAAAACAGAACTCCTGGAAAAAATCCTGACAGAGTCAGGGATACGACCTGACACCTTGTTGGTAAGGGTGTTGGAAGCAGTCTAAATAAATCTTAGATGAGGTTCTGTGGGGTACAGATAATGGAGTAGGAAAAGTCCAGTGGTGGTGAGATGGGTCTGGTTTTTCTCTGGTGGAAAAAACTAGATGCCTGCTGTTCCTGAGTCTCAGTTTTTATCTAGGTAGGAAGGGTTAGCCTCTTCAGACTGGGTGGAGCATCTCACAATGGGATGATGTAATGTGTCAGGTAACTGATGAGCCTTAATGGCTCATCAGCAGAAGATATCTCCCTGGAGGATGTGAAGGAGATAAGAAACACTGCCATACCTGGTTTTAACAGCTGGCCCATTATCAGAAGGCGTCTGCCCTCCTCCCCCCTGGAGTTACAAGAGATAAAGAAATACTTGCTTTTACAACAGATGAAATAGAATACAAATCTCTTGGCTACATAACGCAAGACACCATCGTTACTTGTACATGAAATGCCTGCTTGGAAAGGTCTTTATTATATTTTTCTCTATTGCAAATATTTTTAAATATATAGGGGAAAGGATGTGATGTAAATGACTGAGGCATTTTGCTGGGGAGGCTGGCAATCCAGGTTGTGTAACCATCATGAGTCTTCATATGGATCATGTAGTTTGTCCACCTTTGTAACCTAGCTTTCACAAATGTGCCTTGAACTAAGTGAAGTGTTTCCAGCCTTTTCCAATACATATCAAGAGCAATAGAAGAAAAGTGATGTAAAAGAGCCAGGAATATATCTTCATCATTCCTTGGGACTATTTCACTTTTTGTCATGAAGAGTAATAGAGGAATATCATAGGGTTTAATCATTTAATATCATTTCAGTTTAATCATCTGTATAATTGTTCTAGAAGTGAGTGTGTTCAAAAAAAGTATCAGAGCATAAAAGATGAAAGATGTCTATAACAGTTGGAACACTGTTTTTTTTGATTTTTTGTGGTTGTTTTTTAGGGGGTTTGAGGTTTTTTGTTGTTTGTTTTATTTTTCTTTGGTTTTTTAAAATATGAGTTCCAAAACTTGGTAGACAACACTATTAGGATTAGGTGAAGGATGTCATTAGATAACTGAAGATAGAAGCATAACAATATCTTTCAGAATGAAAGTTTGAATAAGAAAATTTTTGTTACCCAAACATACTCAAAATGATATTAAATAAATGTAAAAGTCTTTTAAAATAAACCAGTTTTGGGTCAGATTGTAAATACCACACAATGCACAATTAAAAACTCTTCTGGTTTAGAGTGAATGTACCCTTAAACAAGTAAATTGTTCCACATACATTCATGCTTCCTTTCCATCATAATAGCTAAGCTTCTCCTTTTGTATTTGACTATTTGTGGATTTTTGTGACATACAATTAAAGGCGCACTGCTCCAAGCACTTAATATTTTATATTTGGCCCCACTAACAGGCAGCCATACTGCTCACATATCCCTGGATGTTAAGAAATTAATGGAGAGAGGATAAGGTAAATAAGATTTGCTTTGATGACATGTTAAGTATGATAGAATCTTTTTCCACAAGGTTCCTATACCATCTGTACACCTTATGTCCCTGTCTTTCTGTCTCTCTTTCTCTCTTTGTCCTTCTGTCTTTCTTTCTGTCTTTCTCTCTCTTTGTCTCTTTGTCGCTTTCTCTCTCTCTTTCTCTCTTTGTCTCTTTCTCACTTTCTCTCTTTCTCTTTTGCTCTTTCTCTCTCTCTCTCTTTCTCTGTCTCTTTCTCTCTCTCTCTTCCTTCTTTATTTCTGTCTTTCTCTCTCTCTCCTTCTTTTTTCCTTTTCCCTTAGTTTGTCTTCATACAGACCATTACCTGCAGCCCAGGAACACCATCAACCATTACTGACCCATAGAATCAGAAATATTAGAGATGGGAATGACTCATCAAAAATCTATTTCTTTGCCAGTGGAGGATTGCCTAATAAATCAATATAGGAAATATAGCTCGAGATTGCTAAGTCAAGTTTTAAAATCCACGGTGGGAGGACTTCCAAATTTCGAATTAAAAAACCCAAACATGATAAAAGTACAGTAGGGAGTACTACCATGGAAGAATTCTCTTCTATATATTTGGGTTTTTTTTCCTTTGGCTACCAGCACCAGTTAGAAGTTGGCTCAGGTTAGGCAATTTCTGATTGTAAGGCATGGCTGTCCTAAAATCCAAGATGACAGGAGCTGTATACAAGCATAAATGATGTGTACTGATTGGTAATTCAGTGTATTTCTTTGGCTTTAGAGAATCAAAAATAAAGGGCAGAGAGAAATAAGGATTGATGAAATTTTCACTCCATTTGAAATCATTAGTGCAGGTGACATGGACTATCACTGCCTGATTTTAAAATATTTATATGTAAATGGCTGACACTCTCAGGAGGGCTTGATTAGTTTATGATTTTCTTGAAGTACTATGCCTTTTTGTATATAAGTATTGCTACCTAGTTAATAAAATTGGATACTAGTAGGAGTGTAATGGATATCTAGATATAATATTCTGTTAAGAAGTGTTAGTTTGGTAATTCCCACATTACATCATTAGTATGGACATGAACATGGACTTAAAGATGTCCATGACACTGGCAAATATGGGTGGTCACAATAGCCATGCTTTGCAAGTGGTTTAACACTTGGTAAATGAGGATCTCAAGTTATTTTGTGTGGCACAGTTGAGTTTCTTTGCTCATATATATCCTGATGATAAGAATCGTGCAGGATGATTTGCATGAGGTATATTTTTCTGCATGTGTGCAAGCTTCAGGGTTAGATGGCAAAAGGGATTCAGTTAAAGAGAACGGTACTTAAATTTAAGTGTTCAGATGTTCTGTACATGTTCCCTATATATTAGTAGTGTTCTGATAGCTGCAATCAATGAAACAGGGAGCCAACCAACCAGTTAATATGTTTCAGAGTGACTTCAAGTATTTTTCTGAACTCTCCTGTTGGTATTGACCAGAAGTGTAATTAAGTTGCTCACATGTGGATATCAAGCACCTTTTAAGGTGCTCTTGGCCAAGATGTGCACAAGGCTGGCAGAAATAGCATGGGACCAACAAAAATTTCCTCTTTAGGCTAGAAACAGGAAGCCAGTCTCTGTGTTCTAAGTCAGCTCATATGCCTCTAGACACTTCTATTTAGGTAACTAAAACCTGTTTCTAGTTTTAAATGATGGTGGAGAGTGATGAGACCTATCTCTATGGGCTTCCCCAGGTCGACACTGCCATTCCAATGTCATAATTTGGGATTGAAACCCTTCCCTCTGCAGTGATAGGATTCATTACACTTGTACAGGGACCTGTTGCTTTTTAGGCCCTGTGGTCTGACTTGCTTGGTCTCTAGATACTGTTCCAGAAAATCATGGGCCTCCTAAAAAATCCAGTGATATATCCCCCATCCCCTGGATAATGTAGTTCATCTCAGATCACACCAGACACCTGTATTCCTGACAAAATCAAGATTAGAGCTCCATCCTTATGTCACTACAATTTTTACCCTGTCACTTTGATGCCCTGCACACTATTAAATATATTCATCTCTTAGTGTAAAAGGTTAGCACTTCTCATCTTTGGATCTCATGTATTCTAAGTATTTAGTTAGGGATTTAAAGAACACAACATTTCTTTACTGTAACAAGGCACTTTTGCCTTCAGCTATAATGAGATCAGGCCTGAGCCTATTCAAATCCATGTAAAACATGTTACCTGACTCAGAGCAAACACTTATGGCAGGTTTTGTAAATTTACTTCTTCTGACTGTTATTTCGTGCCTTACCTTAAATGGTTTTAAAGGCTCTTTCCATCCTAATGTTACATCTAAACACCTTGAGGGGAGAAAACAGAATGTTAAGCATTTGTATAAAAAGCTAGTAGTAAGAAAATATATTTTAGAAGAATGAGCTTGCTAAGTGTCCATTGCCTGATAGACAATCCCCAAGAAGATAAAAATGAAAATGATATTTTAATAATTTCTTTGGCTAAGAGCCCTTGGCCTTCAAGAATAATTATCTTGTTTTCAAGTGCTTTTGTTATGTGAGGCAAAATAGGGATTAAGTCAACAGAAATTCACATCTGTGTATAAATACCAGAATTTAGATCTCATCATAGACAGGTGTGTAATTTTATTGATTTATTTATACTACTTGCTTTAGGTCTTCAAAATGGTAATATTAACTGTGTCAGATTGAGTGTAGTTGACCAGCTTGTATTTATGCATTTGTTTATTTACTTAATTAGTAAATCCAAAATTTTAAATACTTGAGTATGCTACCTGATACACTATTTAAATGAGCTTTCTGCCATCATGGAATTAGAGACTAGATCTGCTGTGAATTTTTAACTCTGCATTTGTGAAGAAAGTGAGATATCTGCAATCCTTTAATCAGAAGATTGTAATGTAATACATAGCTCTACACTTGCTTTACACTCGCAGGCTCATTTGGAGATAAAACAGTATTTTAGATGCTTTTTGAATAATTCCATCTTTTTTCATGACTGTTGAGAGAATTCACTTTTTGTGAATCTGCCAGCAGTCAGATAAAGATATAATAATTTTTCTTCATAGATTAGTTGCTTAGATGCTATTTCCACTGAGATACTAGAGAACTTTTCTACATGCAAGATCTTCCTGAGGATGTGATATCTATTTAATTTGGACCAAAAGTTTTGGATTCTATAGAAATATGTTCTTGCTCTAACTTTGCTCAAAAGAAAGATTCTGTTTCATTAAAAGTTGGGGAGGGGTTTATGCCTTTATGAATATTCGCTTCCTTATCTAAATTTTCAGCACCAGAGGAAATGATTCTTAAGGTGAAACTAAGTTTTTAAAATGTTGGAACAATACATTCTGTGATGTTTTGTAAACGTTACGAGTGATAACAGACAGGGCAGTCTAAAGCAATTATAGCTTAGCTCATGTCCCATCTCCAGTAATGCAATAGAGAACTTCATGCCTGTTAGCTTTATCCTGATGACTAGAAAAGGAAAAAGGTACTTTTAACTACAAATTTCCTGCAGTCTGAGGGCTTTATAGGTTTTAACTTGTTTTTAGAAATAAAATAGCTAAACATGTGGTTGAAAATTGTGTAATGGTGTTTGATGAAGTAACTAATTAAAAAAAATGGTTACTTTTTTAGATTTGAAACAAAGAATTCATAGAGTTGAAAGAAGTCAAGAGCCTTCAGAGTTATATAGAAATGGAGAATATAATTTTCCTCCATGCTTTCTTTTTTTGGGGGGCTCATATACTACCTATGTTTCAGTAATAAGAAGAAACTAGAGACAGGAAGAAGAAAGGGAATCCACCCATATTTAGTTTATTTTCTTTTTTGTAACTGTTATTTGTTTATTTATGTACTTACTAGCCTAATAAAATATCTGGTCTTCATTGGAAAACTTGTATGAGACTCTAACTTAAAGGAATTGTTAAGATTGTGCTATTAATTTCATTGCATCCAGGTTTTACTGCAAGCTATTTGAAAAGCACTGAATTACTAAACATTTTAACTTAGTTAATTAAAAATATGTATATCATAGAATCACATAATTATTTGAGTTGGAATGTACTTTGAAGATTACCTAGTTCCAGCCCCACCTGCCATGAGCAGGGACATTTTCCGTTAGACCAGGCTACTCAAAGTCATCCAATCTGGCCTTGGAAGGTTTCAGGAATGAGGCATCCATGACTTCTCTCAGCAACCCACCACTGGTACAGTGAAAAATATCTTCCTGACATCTAATCTAAACCTGCCTTCTTTAATTTTAAAGTCTTTGTCCTGTCACTACATACTTTTCTCTAAAGTCCCCCTCCAGATTTCTTGTAGGCCCCTTTAGGTATCAAAATGCTCCTAGAAGGTCCCTGAAGCCTTCTTCTCTCCAGGCTGGAAATCTATATAAATATATTATAATACATATTTAATATGAATGTTTATTAAATATTTAAGATAAATATTGGTGTAAAAATCCATAGGCTTAACCTATATATAAGGAATGAAATTAGTACAAAAAGAAGTGGAGATACACCATCTATGCATAAGCTGAATCTTGTAATTAGAAGAAAGTTTCAAATCACTAGAGGGGTTGTATTCTTGAACCACTTTTTGAAAAGAATGGTAGTGGGGTCATGCAGAGAAGAAAAAGTTAACTTGAGATGGGATCTAACTATGCATGCATAACTATACTAGTTATGCAAAGTATAACTTTACTCATCACCAATAATGGACTGGATTCCTTTCTTGTTCTATACTCTAACAGTAATTTCCTCATTCAGAGAGGCTGATAGCTCTTCTGACAGCCATTGACTGTAATGTTTATTCTTCTGCATTAGTGTGTCTACCTTAAGAACCCTATAGCTATTGTATTAGACCCAGAAAGTGAGCTATATTACATCAATACAGTTTTCTGCTTCATTGCTTTTTGTCACTTACACTTTTCAGTCACCATATGTGAAAGTTTTTTTTCCAACAACATTGAATTCAATGCATGAAAATTGTAAATAATGCCAGTGAAATCAACTATATGTGTTTGAAAATCATATAAAAAGGCTTTAAGAGTATTTTTGGTTGTCTTATTCTTTTTGGGCTCTTGGGTTCACTTTTTTTTATCTTTTTTCTTTTTTGAAACAAGAATGAGAAATTTTCACTGTTAAAGAAGAAACAGAATATTTCCATTTTATACAGTAAGCCAAGTCTTCAAGAAGCTTTCCGAAAGTTTAACGTGAAAGTTGTTTAACACTAGCCACACTGATTACTTCATACCTCTTTTCAGTTTTGATTGTCTTCAAAATTGTATTTGCTGCTATTTTTGCTCCTGTTAAAACCTGCCATTTCAAAAGGTCAAAGTACTTTTAACTGCTAACAAACACTGTTTTTCATTATATGATGATTGTTAACATTATGCAATTTGCGTAACACCTTTAAACTGTTTAACAGTAACTAACTGGGTGACCTTGTGCATCACTATGGCAGGAGATGCCTGTTTGATTCTAGGACTTAGATGCTAATTGTTTGTAGCTGCAGGGACTGGGTAGTTCTGAAATTTAGCTTTTATTTTTATAGGTATTGCAACTTCTCCAGTTGGAAAAGGAAAACACAGATTTTACTGCTTTTAAAGTGTGTGACTTTGTACTCTTGATTTGGTATTTTGTAGCATCTATGAGAGACAAAAATAGCGTTATAAGTGGAGTAGGACCAGGGTCACAAAAGTTTAGGATTAAGCCTTCAAAAGCAGCATATCAAAGTACCAATATCAGTAGTGACAAGTACTTTTAGTCATAAACTAACATTAATTTTTGAACTAAGGAGTTTAATTTAGATAGTAGTATTTAAATAATAAAAATGAATTTTAGAAGAATATTTAGATAATATAAATTCACAGTTCTCTTATGTAATCTGATCCTTTTTATTTTGTTTTTTTTATTTTATTTCACTCTGATTGAGATATATGAAATTTAACAAGATAGGACTGCTTCGTAGCTGACTGCTTAGGTAGTATTTTCATGGGAAAAATGCATTGATTGATACATACTCAATGAACATTGGTTGAAGGGAGGATGACCACTATAGACAGTTGACTGCCAACAATATAAACTGTAACTTCAAAATTACTATACTGATTGAATTCATGTCATGAATCAGGATTTGAAAGTCAGAGGATGGCTGCTGGAAAACCTGCCAATAGAGATTCTACTTGTTGAAGAATGCAGATGGAGAATTTAACATTATTTTAACCATATATATTTATAATAGAGGGTATTTAAAGTCAGCCACCCTATTTCTGTCCTACAATTCAGAAAACATTTCTCAGGTAGAAAGGACACAGCAAGTAATGAATTTCAAAAAGATAAACAGGCTGTAATACGTCAGAAAAGCAGTGTGGCTTTCAGTTTTGAAAAAAACAGAAGAGATAATCTGTTGAGATGTTGCACTTAGTATTAATTGGGTTAGATTCAGCTCTTCAGCTGTAGTCCCACGAAGGCTCTCTGTAAGGATAGATGGAGCACCTAAGTGTGGAGGTGAAGGAAGAGAATCAGCTGAAGCAGAAACATTGTTATCTCTGATCATGAGGGAAACAGGTGGCTCTAGTGAAAATTCTTCCTGCAGTTTGTATGTTTGCAGTACCCCATAAATTCTATTAGATTGTAGATTGTGAATGATGCAAATGTTAGATTGTTGCCTCACAGTCCGGCCCATATCTTGGGGTTAAGTCTCACAGTGGATGAAATTTTGCTGGAAAATGTTTTCCCTGTTGGTGAGAAAACCAAAGGCCCTTTGAGGCACATGGACAGTTGTATACTGGTGACATGATTCATATCTGGGATATGGTTCAGGGAAAAGAAGAAACCAGTTCCTGGAGTCTCTTCTGCTGAAGATGAGGTAAGTCAAGAGAGCTTTCCAAGGCTCATCACTGTTTGGTACTTCCTAAGACTGTCAAGGAAGAATGCCTTGTACTATACTGTAGAACTGTACTATATTTTTTGGGAATCTAGCTAGGATTTTCAACTTGTTTTATGCGCTAGCAGCCCTCTGAACTCCTGTAGTAGCAATGATAGTAGCCTTTAAGAAGCACATTCAGAGTAGTGCTTAAGAGTCTTCCTCTGCTTTATTCTTTTCCATTTCTCTTTATAAACCTCAGCCTGGTACACAGCAGAGGACTTTCACCTTCATCTGGGAAAGCATGCTATTGAGAACTGTGTTTAGGAAAGTTAGACCAGTCAGCATCTTGAAATGAGGAAGCCCAGAGTGGCTTTTTTTCATTGATACCATTAGCTTGCTCTGATAGCCTGTGAAATACTGCCTTCAGTATAAACTGTGTAAACACAATCAGGCTATTGATACCTACTGGGCTTATTACTCCTACACAAGTCAAATGTTTTCTCTTGATCTGACACACTCCATTCTTGTTTTGAAAGCCACTTAATCTCTGTGAGCAAATTCCCTAATGTCTGACCTTGTAGGTGAAACTGCTGTGTGATGCAGCATTAACTGATCTGAAACTGACATAAATAAAATGTTCATTGTGTAAAACTTATCTCTATAATATCAGCAGTACATACAATATTGCTGGCTTTTTTTTTAATGAATTTAACTTACTCTGGCTGTTCTATGCTGCATACAATTTTAAAGTTTATACATTAAGCCATAGAAAGTATTTACAATTTCTGTTCTAAAAATGAAGTCAGTTACTGGATTGCAGTTTTTCAGATCCTCCCTTGTTCTTTATGTAAATATAGTTATTACCATATTATATATGGATCTTTCTCTCTGCTTTTTAGCATATTTTCTTTATTCTAAGTAGAAGAAAGGATATCAAAAATACAGTGAAACTAGCGACAATGAAATCTCCACAGTGAAATTGTATCCTGACTGAAAAAACAAGGAATTTTACTCTGACCTCTGTGTGCCTGTGGTTTCACCTGGAGCACTTCTCTTACAAAGCTTTCAGTTCAAGTGTGAGGGGTAATGTCTGAAGCTGTGAATCCCGTGTCACCAGCTAGAGTGCTTCATGTTACTTTGCTCTTTGCTCCTGGCATCAGCACTTCCTAATCCTTATCAGTTCTGTTGCTTGAATGCTGTGACTATGGGGTAGCTGTAATTTAGGAGAGTATTTCTTGTAGGATGGTAATGTTGCTGATAATTTTCCAGAAATGTTTCAAGTGTACTTGGCAAAATTATCTTCAGGTCATTAAGACTTATTTATTTTATTTTATTTTATTTGGAAAATGTTAAAATGCAGGAAAATATCAAGTGAGGTAATGCAGCTATTTGAGATGGGGAGGACCTGATTAGGAATCCTTTTAGGAAGGTGCCTGGAAATTTTCAAGGTAGTGTCTAAATTTAAGCCACTTACAAATGTGCAAATTATTATCAATATGTTTAACTTATTGTACTGGTTTCAATTCGCCTATTTCTGTTTCCCAAATTTTGTAGTGGTTTGAGTGCCCACTAGAATTATTTATTCTTTTTCTGCTATGAGGTAGGATTAGAAGAGAAGCAAAGCAGGCTCAAACTTTATTGGATATAAAGAAAAGTTTATTAACAAAACTACAAGAGAGGAAAAAAAAATTATAAGAATCAGCTAGGTTCATAAAACCTTCAAAACACCTCTCCTTTCCCCACAGTTTTTCTTTCCCTTCTCAGTGACAACATATAGACAAAACTTGGAACCTAGGTCAGTATACCACTTTTAAAATAGTCTTTTATCAGTTCTCTTAGAGAGAGAAGTCTCTTTTGGTCTGCCATGGAAACTTCCCCACAACAAGAACAGTTCTCTTGTTGCTTTTAATTCTCAAAAGCAGCCACCTGGGAATCTGCATTTGTGAAGTCCCTCCCATATCATGCAGCCTCCCCACAGCTGCCTTATGAGCCATGATACTTGTGGGGTACCATTATAAAGATGAGTGGTTCAAAAGCAAAGGTTCTCTGCATTCTGTTTGTAAAACTATCCCCATCTTTAGGAATAGAAATCTTTTTCTCAGAGCAGATTTCCATCTCCATCTTATTTCTCTCTCTGTTCAAGCTTCTCATAAGATCACAGCTACTTAGAATATAGTTAGTTCACCATGAATACCTGTGCTCTTATATGCAGTTTGAACTCTCTCATCTCCCCAATGCGTATTTTCCATAACTTAAAGGGATATTTTAGTATATTGCCATCCATTACCTCGGCAATACAAAAGAATCCCAGCCTAAAAGCAAGGCATCTTCTTGTTCTCATCTAAGACGTGACTCCTCCTTCACTGACATTAATGTCTTCATATTGTCTCTCTATATGTCTTTACCCTGTCCTTTTTCTCTCACTTAAGAGGGGATTAGTACTTTGCAAGTTTAATCTGTGCAAGGAAAGAGTTAATATCTCACCCAGGTCTGCAAAGGGTCATGATGGTTTTTCCCAGGCAGTGGCCAAAGGTAGTGAATTCAGGCTGTGTCGGGGCAACACCAAGATCTTGGAGGCCTCAGTTGCACCCAACTCTAGCTGCGGGCCACTCCGCATGGCTGGGCCCCAGCCCCCCTCGGCTGGATGACTTGATAGCAGTGGCCAGAGCTGTCTATAGTAAAGGATTCTTTGGAAAGCCACGCTCCAGAGAGGGAAAGAGACCTGATCCCTTGGCAGGGCCAGCTCAGCCTGGCCCTGCCAGGCCTTACAGGCTGCGATGGTGGGGTGCCTAGTGGCAGGATGTTAATAGTGGCTGGCAGCCCAATCCAGCCGGGATGGGGCCTTCTCTCCTCCCCTCCCCCTGCCCAGTAGCCACCGGGCACGGCCCCAACCTGGGGCCCAGTGGGCTTCCCAGGAAGGGACCTGGCCCCTTGGCAGGGCCCGCCCAGCTCAGCCTCCACAGCAAGGAGGGAACTGAGCTCACTTTTTACCTCCTCCAAGGCTGGACAGAAAAGAGAGCTTCCTGAGATTTTTTCCTGAATTTTTAACATGTGTTCCCAGAGGTGTGTCACCTTTCAAGTGACCTCACCAGATGCCAATATTCAAACCTAATCACTGATTGGTTTTGCCACAGCTTTTCTTAGAAAAATCACTTCCATGCAAAACCAGCACACTTATCTATATCCCCCAGGTAGGTATATACCAGGTCACTAGAAATATTTTTCTTGTATTTCATCATGATATAGAATGAGAACTGGTTTCTTCACCAACTTGAAATTATTCTCTCTTAAATTTGTTTATTCTGATCTAAGTAATCACCAGCAGAACAAGGTGTAAATGTTCTTACTTTGACTTAAACATTTTGCTTGAACTGTTCTTGGGACAAATAATTTGCAGTTCCTTTCCATGTGGATGAGGATACTATGAAATAGATTGCACTGCTGCTGCGGCACATTAGCAGTGTTACTGCTTCTTTCTTTAGCCAAGGACCAAATTAGGTGTTTCTTTGAAAATATATGAGATACTCATGTCACTACAGTGACGTATAATTTGTGGTGTGCAAGGGGTCCTGCAGTACAGAGTGAAACACAGATATCCTGAATGTTATTGATTCTACCTGCTGTGCCTGATACTTGATTGGGCTCCCAAGAGCAATCATGCACTGCTATGCCTGACCCCAAAATCCCCATATCCAAAGACAGAAAATTAATATGTGCATGAGTAGGTCCAAGCCTACATCACTTTACTCCTTTTGGACAGAGATCCAGGGGAGATCCCTTCCTAACTTCAAAATCTGTTTTGCTGTATTTGATTTTGCAAGTTAGCCTAGCACTTTGTTACGCAATTGTCTTGGCTTAAGCTGAGGAAGCACCTGAACCCTACACATCTCACTTTTCCCACAGTAGGATGGGGGAGAGAATTGGAAGGGTGACAATAAGAAAAATCGTGGGTTGGGGTAGAGGCGTTTGTAGAGGTAAAGCAAAAGCTGTGCAAATGAGGAGAGCTAAGAGACTATTCACCACTTCCCATGGTTTAACCATGCCCAGTAATGCTGGGCTCCATCTTGCATAACAGTAACTTGGGAACTTGCCACAACTTTGGATGTCCCCTTGCCTTGTTCTTCTCCCAGCTTTGTATGCTGAATATAACACTAAATGGCATGGAATATTTCTTTTGTCAGTTGGGGTCAGCAGTCCTGTCTGCATCCTGTGTTTTTGTATTATTTCATATAAATGTGCCATTGTTCAAAATGCTTGACAAACACCATCAAACAAATTCTCCTAACAATAATAATGCTGAGTAAAAGTATTATCTCTGCACTTTCTGTAGCATTTTACAGGATATTTATTGAAACCTTTTATATGTATATATGTTGGAAAATGTTAATCATTGTTCCAGACACATTTTAAATCACTGTCACAGTCCTATAGTTCTTTTTGTGTCTCCAATCTGTACCCCTTTTACATTTTATTCATGATCACTCTTTGTTTAAATATCCCATTCAGCAAATGCCCACCATCCCCAGTGATTTCTGTGGATTTATCACATGCCATAGCAGTTACTATGGCCTGGTGGTAAAGTTGTTAAGGAATCATGGTATGGATCCAAAAGTTCATGCTCCAGAAGGCTTCCTCTTATATAGCAGTTCAGGTATAAATGAGATGTTTGGTAATGTGATCTTTGTGGTAAAAAGCAAGCCACAGTGCACCATGCCTGATGCCAATACATTTTTACCATTCTAGTAAAAATGTTTCTAAGTGACACTTCAGTAGACCTTTGATAAAAGTATGCCCTCTTTGTCAAATGGGATTTTTCGTAGATTCTTTTATTAGTCTGTCTTAGGTATATACACAAGGAAACTGATGTCACCTAATCTGCCCAAACCTTGCTACAAGAGATAGACCCAGACATCATGATTAATATCTTTGGAAGAACAGTGTTAGGCCACAGTGTCACACATTCTCCTATTAATGAGCTTTAAAATCCTGGGTACACTAGCACATAAGCCACACTGTCTGCATGGGTTACACAGGATAAAAAGAAATGGAGATCAAATAACTAACATCAGAGTGCTTAAGAGATGCTAAAGGAGCCTGGAGATTGAAAGAGACCCAAGCAACCATAAAAAAAGGAGAAAATTGTCTCCCTCTGTTTAAAGGTGTGGCTTCCTCTGACAGAGGACAAGGGCATGTACATTCTACACCAGCTTTCCTTTCTCCTGAAAGGATAAAGAAGAAAGAAGTAATTGCTTTGGGAGAGGGTGAAAATAATGCATCTCATGTAAATAAGTATTTCTCTACCCTCTTCTGTGTTAAAAGAATCCTGAGTTCTGTAAATGATGTTTATATCTGCTATAGTATTCCTGTCCAGAGAAGATTGGAAGAGCAAACTGGTAGCTGAAAACTAAGTCCAAAGAACCCATTTCCTATGTCTTGTGTTCCACGTGATCATGATAACGTTAGAGGAAGCTGTATGTCATGAAATGTAATTTTTCTTTATTCCCTTTGTTTCTTTGACATATACTCTCAGCAGTGACTGAATCCATCTTTTTACAAAATTTTCTAGTAAATTTTTGTGGTAATTGTTCTATTTTTTTCCCATGTCCACTTACGCTAAAGGAAAAAGGTGTTCTAAAGGAAAAATGTCTGAATTAACTAATTTATGCTATATCTTTTCACATTTTAGAAATAAATTAAGCTATTAAATATTTTTCTTTTTACAAGCAACAGTTTTTAAAAAAGAGATTTACTAACCTAAGTAACTGCAGGGATTTACAAGGGTGTAAGTGCAATACTCTTGGGACAATAGATAAATTTAAGACGAGTGAATAACAATCTTTTTTTTTTACAAGCTGTGCATGTTCAGGAGAAGATAAAAGGCCTGGCTCTGGAATAGATTCCCTCAGTTGGTTAGAGCGTGGTGCTGATAACAATAAGGCTGGTAACACCAAGGCTGGGGATTCCCTCTCCATACAGGCCATTCACTTAGGTGTTGGATTTAATGATCCTTGTGAGTCTCTTCCAACTCAGAATATTCTGTGATTTGAATTAAATCTCTTCTAGTCCATTTAAATCAGTGTGGGCATCAAAATCGTCAGCACATTTCCTCAGCTATCCAACACTTGTTGGTGTTTGTGTTAGCATATCTGGGTTTTTTACACATTCATAATGAGGTCTCCATGATAACCAGGCTGTTCTGTGTGCAGCCTTGGAAGCAAACCAGACCTGTCAAAGCCAATGGAAAATAAATGTAATGGCCAGCTGGCTTAGAAGCCTGCAGTTAGATCATCAAGAATGAAAACTCCCCTTGGAGGTCTTCCCTCCTTAAGTGGCCTTTGGTCTTCCAGCAACAGATCATGCTATCCCTATCTGAGCCGCAAGGCTTTAAACTTGGGGTTTTTTAGCATTTCATAATTGAGCAAAGGAACTATACTTGTTTTATTTTTCTGTCTGAAGCGTGTCAGAACAGCAGTAGAGATTTTTTTGTGATTTAACAGCCTCTTTCTAGACAAGGGAACTTTTTTTTAGTGTGATGAAATAGTGAAAAGATGTCCCACATGCCTTCTACCCAGAAAATACGTGATGACAAGAATCAGTTTTCTGAATTGTTTCATGCCAATATATTACTCTGAAAAAAAAAATCTTCTCTGTAATATGAAAAAATATTTTTTTAGCTCTTTTGCCTCCTTAATAGTTAGACAGCAAATACAAAAGAAATATGTTGATAGAGGATGGATTTTGGTGGGTGGACTGGGATTTAAACTAGGTCTGATGGTTCTGACATCAGGGGTTGCCTGACTTTTATGTCCTCAGATTTTTTTCAGGAAATGCACTTATTTCCAATTATCTATCAGCCTTGCCTCAGTAGAATCTGGTCTCAAATTCTGTATGACTTTTGTAATAGTCTTGCAAGAGGCAACACTGTTACAAAATGTAGTGGTACTTCTGTTCATGAACTTTAATTTGAGCATGGAGAATCTCTGTAGGAATATTGAAATTTAGGAGAGGTCAATTATTTCCATTCAGCCCTCTTTGACTACAGTGTTTAGTAAAACAAAAATCTGTAAGGAGAAGTGATAGACAAGAATATTGCTGGAAAACATTGAGCCTAAGCAGAAGGTGGGATTAACAGTTATAGAGGAAAAAAAAAATAAAGGAATTAGTCCATACTAAACACAGGTTCTGCAGCCCTAACAGGAGTGTGTATGGCAGGCAGTGGGAGGCTCACAGAATCACAGAATCATTAGGTTGGAAGAGACCTCCAGGATCATCAAGTCCAACCCAACCCTAACCTGAACTAAACCATGGCACCAAGTGCCACATTCAGTCGTTTCTTAAACACATCCAGAGATGGTGAATCCACCACCTCTCCAGGTAGACCATTCCAATACTTTATTACCCTTTCTGTAACAAACTTTTTCCTAATATCCAGCCTATATTTCCCTTGGCACAGCTTAAGACTGTGTCCTCTTGTTCTGTCAGTTGCTGCCTGAAGAAAGAGACCAACTCCCACCTGACTACAACCACCTTTCAGGAAGTTGTAGAGAGTGATAAGGTCACCTCTGAGCCTCCTTTTCTCCAGGCTAAACAACCCCAGCTCCCTCAGCCGTTCCTCATAGGGTTTGTGTTCCAAGCACCTCACCTTGTTGCCCTCCTCTGGATGCACTCAAGCATCTCCATGTCCTTCCTAAACTGAGGGGCCCAGAACTGGACACAATATTCAAGGTGTGGCCTCACCAGTGCCATGTACAGGGAAGAATGACCTCCCTGGTCCTGCTGGCCACACTATTCCTGATACAGGCAAGGATGCTGTTGGCCTTCTTGGCCACCAGGGCACATTGCTGGCTCATGTTCAGTTGGTTATCGACCAGAACCCCCAGGTCCCTTTCTGCCTGGGCACTGTCCAACCACACTGTGGCCAGCCTATAACATTTCAGGGGGTTATTGTGGCCAGGACTCGGCACTTGGACATAATAAACTTCATCCTATTGGGTTCCGCCCATCCATCCAATCGTTCCAGGTCTCACTGCAGAGCCCTTTTACCTTCCAACAGATCGACACATGCTCCCAGCTTGGTGTCGTCTGCAGATTTACTAATGAAAATCTGAAATTCCATTCAGTAAAAATACTGAATGGAGCTGGCCCCAGCAAAGACCCCTGAGAAACACCACTGGTGACTGGCTGCCAACTGGATGCAGCACTGTTCACTACCACTCTCTGGGCCTGGCCATCCAGCCGGTTCCTAACCCAGCAAAGACTTCTCCTGTCTAAGCCACGAGCTACCAGCTTTTCCAGGAGTATGCTGTGAGAGACAGCATCAAGGGCCTTGCTGAAGTCCAAATAGATAACATCCACAGCCTTTCCTGCATCCACCAGATGAGTCACTTCGTTATAAAAGGAGACCAGGTTGGTCAAACATGACCTACCCCTCCTAAACCCATGCTGGCTGGGTCTGATACCTGATCATCTTGCAAATGCTGCACAATAGCACTCAGTATGAACTGCTCCATTATCTTACCTGGTACTGAGGCCAGGCTGACTGGCTTATAATTACCGGGATCCTCTCTTCTACCCTTTTTATGAATAGGAATCACATTGGCTAGCTTCCAGTCATCCGGAACCTCACCAGTAAGCGAAGTTTGTTGGTAAATGATGGAGAGCGTCTTTACAAGCTCATCTGCCAGCTCCCTCATTACCCTGGGATGGATCCCATCTGGGCCCATAGATTTATGGACATTTAAGCAGCTCAACACTTCTCTGAATGCCTCCTTCTGAATAATAGGAGGACCATTCTGCTCCCTGACACCTTCCTCCAACCGAGTACAACAATTATCCTGAGGACAGGCCATCTTCCCACTAAAGACAGAAGCAAAAAAGGTGTTAAGGCACTTCTGCCTTCTCCTCATCTGCAGTTACTATGTTCCCTCCTGCATCCAATAGAAAACAAAGGTTGATCTCATCCTTTCTTTTGCCATTAACATATTTATAAAAAGATTTTTTATTATACTTTACAGAGGTTGCCAAATTAAGTTTGAATTGAGCTTTGGCCTCCCTAATTTTCTTCCTACATGCCCTAGCAACCCCCCTAAATGCTTCCTGAGAAACCTGACCCTCCTTCCAAAGATGATACATCCTTTTTTATTCCTAAGTTCTTTCAAAATGTCATTACCCACCCAGGCTGAGCGTTTGCCTTGTTGACTCGTCTTTCGGCACACAGGGACAGTCTGTTCCTGTGCCCTCAAGATCTCTCTTTTGAAGCATGCCCACCATTCCTGGACTCCTTTGTTTTTAAAAACTAATTCCCAAGGAACTCTCTGAACAATTCTCCTGAATAGGTCAAAGTCTGCCCTCTGAAAGTCCAATGTAAAAGTCTTGTTGATGCTCCTCCTAACTTCACCAAATACTGAAAACTCTACAGTTTTATGATCACTATGCCCAAAGTGGCCTCCAGCTACCACATCTACCAGCCCATCTCTTTTTGTGAACAACAGGTCTAACATAGTCCTACTCCTAGTGGGTTCACTCACCAGCTGCAACAAGAAGTTGTCCTCAATACACTCTAAAAACTTCCTGGACTGCCTCCTTTCTGCTATATTAAGTTCCCAGCAAATGTCTGGTAGGTTAAAGTCACCTACAAGAACAAGATCTGATGCTCCTGAAACATTCTCCAGCTGCTTATAAAATAGGTTGTTCACTTCTTCTTCCTGGTTGGGTGGACGTTAACAGACTTCCAATAGGATGTCAGCCTTATTGGCCTTCCTCTTAATTCTTACCCATACTCATTCAACTTCATCATCACTAGTTTTAATGTCTATGGCATCAAAAGCCTTCTTAATATAAAGGACCCCCTCCACCCCTTCTCCCTTTCCTGTCTCTTCTGAAGAGCTTGTAGCTGTCCAGCAAAGCGCTCCAGCTATGTGAGTCATCCCACCACATTTCTGTGATAGTGACTAAATCATAGTTCTGCTGTTGCACCCTGGCTTCAATCTCTTCCTGTTTATTACCTATGCTGCGTGCATTAGTATACATGCTCTGTAAGACCTTCGAGGGTAAGCAGTCAGAGATACCCTTCTTCTGTTTTTAGGTTCACCACACAGAAGTATGAGGTCCTCTCACTTATGTACTTGTGGTCTCATAGTGTAAATTTTTCCATTATCACCTATAGAGAGCTGACTGGGGCTTGCAAAGGCTATATATATAGTACTATGCTGTATTAGTGTGATGTCAGCATTCCACAAAATCATTTTTCCAATAAATGTGTAAGCTTGAGGACGTGGGAATGTTCTAGAGGGAGGAATTTTATATTGTTTCTGGAATAAACAAGGTTACAAGTGAGAAAAAGAAAAAAGAGTCAAGACGTTTAGAAGGTTGCAGAATACAGTTTTTTGAAGATTTATACTTTATACAGCTAATAAAAACATGACCACGCTCTTGCTTTTGAGGTGTTTTTGGGTAATAAAATACGGTGATGTTTAATAACAGGTGCCTGGAGAACAAGATGGTCAAGGAACAGCACTACACATCAGGAAAAAAAGGAAACAGTGGTTATGAAGTTAAGCTGGTCTACTATAAATATATCAGATTATATTTTCATTTTTTTCATTCATGAAGCATACAAAAACGGCTGGTTTCAGGTTAATGGAAAACATTTAGTGAGAAATAAAACAACCCTTCCATAAACACAGTTCAAAAGCATTTTTCCTCTTGATGTAATATAATTTTTCCATTTCTGACTACTATTTTTTTGTGTTTGATAATAAATATGCCTGTCTTTTTAAAGAGTGATGAGAGAACTCTAAAAATCAGTATTCAACAGAAACTATGCAAAAGATGGTAAAAGAAATCTAAGCAATAAATCTTATTTCTGTGTTAGGATTTCATTTTACCCCTTCAACTCTATTTTAGTAACAAAAATGAGTTCTAAAGAAAATCTAATAATTTTCCATCTGCAGTGTATAGGATAATATATTTGTTTGAAGAGCAGCAATAGCTCTTACTAATAATGGGGGGTTAGTACTTCTTTCGTGTAAAATAATACTTGTGGCAGTCCAAATAGGGACTGCTTAATGACTCATTTGTCATTTCAGTCTTTCAATGCAGCTACAGAAGATGCTTTTGTATCCTTATTTTGCTGCTTCTTTCTTTTTTTTCTTTACTTCTTTTATTGTATCTATTGTTCACTGCTGAAATGAGCATGGCTGCTCAGCTGATGCCATTTTTCATAGGCTCACCCTGCAGTGGGGGGAGATGAAGCTGCATGTAGGTCTCCATGGTGACCCTGGTCTTGGCCTGGTGCATGCAGTCTGGCCTGCTCGCAAAACGCTGTGCCCTGATGAATTATTTAGCTCTGCTGAATCAAGAAACCCACAGCAACAGGCTCCTAGTGAGTAACTGAGGAGAGCAGTAAGATGACATAAGTCAGCTTATACCAGCATGCTTGGGGCTTCTCAGCAGCAAGCAGAGGCATTAGTTTGCGCTTTCCTTTCTTAAGGCTCTTTATGCTATTTATCATTGTCCATGTTGGATTCCTGCATTTTGTCAATGTTTATGAAGAGAAAATAAGAGAATTATAATTCAGTAACTTGATAATCTGTTTTCCCTTTGATGATCTTTTAATTCAAACAATTTTTTCTTCCATTTTAAAAATCCACATTCTTAGAAATTACAAGAGTTTGAGAATACCATACACTGAATTATTAAGCCCAGAAATAGTTATGTCTAAGATTTCTGTGTTTCTGTGTATTTAGATGATTGTTAAAGAGTATTTGGCAGTTGTCAATACTTTCTGACCACTGACTTTTATTCTGTATATGCATTATTTAGTGTTAGTGCACTTGGTTACCTGTATTTAACCCTAAACAGATACATGCAGTTTTGGCTTTTGAGGCCAACCTGCAGGTAGGGAGTGAAAGCAGAATAGACAGTAGTTTTGGTTTGTTTTTTTTTTCTGAGCAGTATTATCTGCTGTAGGTGTGAAGAAAATTTGGACTCTTAGGGGAAAAGGTATTCTATCAAGTGTACACTGCTTGTTTTGGCGCCTCAGACATTGCAGGCAAATTTTACTAGTTAGCCTGATTTTTACAAGTTTAGTCTACAAAGGATTTTTCCTGTGCATGTACTTTGGGACAGAGTACATGAATGTGCATAACTCAAAAGCCCTCTTTTTCAGAAGAACTCATAGTATTCTTTCTGAGGAAGGGAGATTACATCATGCTACCACTGACTAAAGATCTTTTTCATGGCAATAATATTAAATATTTTAAATAGTTTTTACCTTGGACCTGGTACATTTTTGCATGTTTTTGAGCAATACAATAGCTCATCTTATGCCCGATCCTGTACAGCACTAAGTAAGGATTACAAGTGAGCTGTTCAATGATTTCAGTAGGGAGCATGTCTTTGTCAGGGGGTTGAAATTCAGGTATATGTTTTTGCTTTACTGACCAACTCCTTTCAGTTTTGACATGGCAACACGTAAGTGGATCATGAAATCTGATCCACTGGAAATAACGTTCCCTCATTGGTATATTGCTTAATTTGTTAATGAACTAACCTTGCTAAATGCTGCCAGTTCTACTCTTCACCATCAGTGGCTCACAAAGGAGCCTAACTTTCACTCCAGTCCTCTTTGCAGCTTCATCCTCAACCAGAAGAATCATCTTAACAGCTCTGTCAGCTTGTAAATCCAAGGCAGGACAGAATGGGATGGCCAAGCTTACTCTGTTCCCTTGTATTCTGCTTTTGTTTTAGCCAGAAGTTACATGAATTAAACTTAGCTAGCTAAAATTTTTAGAAGCAAAAAGCTGCATGTTGACTGTTAAGTTCTTATTTTGAAAGCAAGTAAGTTAGTCTAATAATCTCATTTTGCCTTGGGACCTGCATTTCTTGAAAACAAAACATGCAATAATTTGCTAAATGGAAAATTGTAACTCCTCTACATTTCAAGTATTCACTTGTCAGTGTCTCCTGAGTGCAGCTAACATCTTTGCATCTGCTAGCTGCAAATAAAGATGAATTAGTAAATACAGAACTCATTTACAGTCAAGAGAATACAAGAATGTGAAGACCTTAAAAAGTCACTGAAAAGATATACAGCATAATTCAAAGGCAGACAGCTAATGAAAAAATAAAAGTCATCATTTTTTGACAGAGAAACATACCACAGTATTGAAGTACTACAATGAAGAAGCATTGGAGGCTTCAGAAAAAATACACAGATTTCTGACTATACCAGATTAGAAAGTCCTTATTTTCTGTGAATAACCAACAAGGACTCTTCTCTTTTTTCATCAAGGCTTACTTTATCACCTTTTTTCCCTTAATTTATAGGAATATTCATTATTCTTGGGGGAAGTGGTTCTGAATCTTTGAGTGGTTCTCTACCTAAAGCTATTAGGCACTTAATTATAGCTTTTAGATTGTACTATTTTTGACAGGTGGAACATCTGCGTATTGTTATTACATGGATTATGGTTACTCCCAAATAATCAAATATGCAAGCTTATACTTGGTTTCACTTTAAAAATCTTACAAAAAAATTACTTCAAAATTTAAGACATCTTTGTAGAAATTATCAAAAACAATTGTCTGTGCAATAAATAAATTCCTTGAAATGCTATGGCAACAGTAGAATTAAAAATCTATTATAAAATCTCATTAGACTGATCTCATTAACATTAGCTGGATAATTTGTAATTCTAAAGAAGGTACCGAGAGATGGGAATGGGTACCGAGAAATGGGAAGGATTCTTCTTGTTTTTAAAAGCATATAAGTAATATATTTTATTTTCAGATAGCATATTTTTAGACTTTATTTTAGGGTTTCAGTTTACCAGTCCTGGTCTTTTGCATTAGTCATCCAAGGTGATGGCTGTCTTTTTACTGCCAAGGCCTTTACCAGCTGTGATTACTAATTGACAGTTACAATGATTTATGAGATAGATCCTATTTTTTCAGCTCTGGCTTTCAAGAAAACCTGTTGTTAACCTGGTGGACCTGTAAAAGTAAATTCTACCAGCAGTGTAGTGTGGAGTTTGGCCATGATGTTTCAGCATTGATTTTAGTGCAACTACTTTAATCCCCTTGTGCCATTTTGCCCTGTTGAAATACCTCCATTTCCCACCGCACTAGTGAAAAAAGGATTTCAATTTCTGTATCTTCTGGTTTTTTAACAGTTTGAAAGTCATAGTCAAAATACTTAAATCACTGTCTTTGGTTTATTGTTTAATGGCTCAACTATGTTTAAAAGTGAGGTGTAGAACTGAAGCCAGGGGGTCCTTGGGAGGCTGAAGCTGAGCAACACATGATCCAACCAGTATGGTTTCGTCCATTCTCTCTGGACACGGCCAAGGATACTTCCTGCGCGCTATCTGCACGGTTTTCGTACAAAATGGTGGATTATATAGAGTCTCAGATAGTTTATGTTAACAGGTGTTCTCTAGTTGGTACTAGATTAGAAAAAAATGTAAACAATCTTAGTTTTAAGGTCGCCACGGTAAAATTGCTATAACTATACTAATTAATACTAAACACACCTTAATGGAATTTACTGCTGCGCCACAGGCTTGCTCACTACTACTCAGGCCCAAATCTGAGGCCTTACCTAGGATAGCTCAGGCCCAATCCCAAAGTGGATTGTGCCCTCTAAGAAATTTTGCAACAATTCCCCTTTTTTCTTTTGCCATAGAAAAGCAAAGGCAGGTGAGCAGGCATTGGCGCTGAAAAGAAAAATGACAGCTAAAGATGTTCAACACAACAAGCAGTCCAACTACGTTGCAGCTTTTCTAACACTTGAGTTAAAACACTGATTAAAACAAACATTCTGACTTCTAACATTTTGTTTATTCTTCTGGCTGTCTCTTTTAGTTTTTACTTTAACAAAAATAATAACTGGTTCTTACTTAACTCTAAATACTAAATACAACAAAAACAGTAATTGGTTATTACTTAACTGTAAATATTAAAAACAACTTATCACTAAACTTATTCTTAACAACTAAAACTTAATCTTAACAATTTAACAAATCAACAACTTAACAACTAAAACTTAATACTGAAACTTAATTTTAACAATTTAACAACTTAATAACTAAACTTAACAACTTAATTTTAACAACTAAACTTAACTTAATCTTAACAACTATACTTAACAACTTAATCTTAACAATTATAGCTATATAACTATTTTTCTACACTCTATAAAATCAATCTTCAACAGTTTCAGGGTTGTTCTATGGTACTTCAGACAGGTCACTGTTGTCACTGTCGTCATCACTGTTGAAATGGGCTGTCTCGTCACACTGAAAACGAGAAATGTCTGGTGGTGGTCTTTTGCTGTTGCGGGGATGTTTGACATTGCGTCTTGACAGAGCAGCTGCGATGATATGTCCTTGTTTCTGCATGGCATCATGCATGACATCATGCATGGCATCATGCACGGCCGTTGTGAATGCTGCTGCTTGGTTGTCTTGCTCAGCTCTTATCGCACGCACGAGCATTTTATTGACTGCAGAGCCCTGGGGGACAGAAGCTAAAATGGCTCTGGTGCGTGAGTTGGCATTTTCAAAAGCAAGAGAGCGAAACAAATGCTCTTGCAATTCTGGAGGCAAATCTTATGCATCTTTTAAGGCAGTAGACAGTCTATCAATAAATTGTCCATAAGGTTCTGTGGTTCCTTGCTTGATGTTAGCAAATGAAACAGGCTTCCTCTTGTCTGGAACCAAAAGCAAGGCTTTGTGGGCTAATGTTTGAGCAATTTAATGAATTTCAACAGGAAAAGTCAGCTGAACATTGGTTCTAGCATATGGTCCTGGCCCTGTTAGCATGTCAGGCTAGATTGCATACAAAGGATCTCCAACTGCTTGGTGTTTGTCTGCTTCTTCAAGTGCTAAACGTTTCCATTCTCTTTCAAAAATGAGAAATTGTGAAGGGGTTAAAAGCAAAGATGCAATGTTTGAGCAGTCAGCAGGGCAGAGGACATCTGCACTGAAGATGTATTGTCTTATGTTCTTGGCTGCTTCTGATCTAATTCCATAGGTGCTGTTTGCTTTGCTTGGCTTAACACTTTCCATTCATGAGGTTCCCATCGAGCTTGGGCATTTTCTATAATAACTGGACAGGCAATAGAATTTGCTATATCAAAGTTACCATCCCTCATGGCATCTTTCAATGTTTTTGACCACCGATTTGTGATTGGATTTTGTCGGGTAACTGACAATACCATGCGATCCTCTTTGGAACTCAGTCGGGTAGATAGTTTTGCAAGCCTCTCAACTGTCTGTCACAGCTCGTGTGCATACGGTGGTTTTTTTTTTTCGCCGCGAAGCACTGCGAAGATCAGGGCTGGAACTGTCATGCTCTGAGTCAGAATCCGGGTCAGAATCGGAGGGCAGTGGGCACTGGGCTGCCACGGGTCGGTGTATCTTTTTAGCAAGCTGCGCCGTGGCCCCAAGATCGGCGGCGGTGGCTGAGGATGCCGCAACGGAAACGGGCATGGGCGACGCCATGTTTGTTTTGGTCACGTGAACTGCCTGCGCCTGCGTCACCGCCTTATCTTCTGGTAAGGGGGGGAGCCGCGCGGTTCTGGTTTTGTCACCGCCTTTGTCGCCACCTCCCTGTGTTGTCTCCTGAGCCGGCCCCGCTCCGCCCTCAGTCCCACCTGCTGTCTCATCTTTCACCATGCCCCCAGAGTCCGGCGGCTGCTGCACTTCCTGGTTTCGTCCATTCTCTCTGGACACGGCCAAGGACACTTCCTGCGCGCTATCTGCACGGTTTTCGTACAAAATGGTGGATTATATAGAGTCTCAGATAGTTTATGTTAACAGGTGTTCTCTAGTTGGTACTAGATTAGAAAAAAATGTAAACAATCTTAGTTTTAAGGTCGCCACAGTAAAATTGCTATAACTATACTAATTAATACTAAACACACCTTAATGGAATTTACTGCTGCGCCACAGGCTTGCTCACTACTACTCAGGCCCAAATCTGAGGCCTTACCTAGGATAGCTCAGGCCCAATCCCAAAGTGGATTGTGCCCTCTAAGAAATTTTGCGACATAGAACCTCTAATCAGTATGCTTAAAAATTTATCAAAGAATTACTTAAACTGGTTTATCAATGGTTTAGCTATATAATGGGATACTAATTTAGAATATTCGCCATGTTTTTTCTTGTGTTGTCTTTGTTACTTAAAGCAGAAGAGTCTGGAGCAAGGATAAATGGTATTTAAAAAAAATATTATTAGGCTTGCACATCTTTAGTTTGCAGTTGTGTTTCCTGAAGAGTTCTGTTAAGATAATTTGACTTCAACTGAGCCATTGGAAATGCATTTTGTGCTTTGCAAAAGAAAACCCCACCTTTTTAAAAATACAATAATCATGGCAAGCAAAGTTCTCCAAACCAATTAAAACTCTGCTGTCCAGTTTAGTGTATTATTTCAAATATTTTTCTCACATGTTTTCTGTATCAGAGAATTTTTTGTTTGTCAGTTTCAATTTTATATAGTTTCTACTCAGAAAAGAAATGCTTTTCAAATGCACTGCCACAATACATGCTATTTTCATTCTAGGTAAAAGGGAAGAGAGTTTTGCCTCAAGTTGTTACACAGAATTAATTTATTAATTTAATTTATTTATCCTTAAATTTATGGGGAAAGTGAAAGAAAATGTCCTATTTAACATTTAATGCAGTGTATGATCTCATGGCTTGACTGAAGAAGACGACTGTAATCCATAATTTAAGAATGTGAAATGCACTTTATGCAATTAAACCCAACATTATTAAAGAAATACTTTTCATATTAGCTGGCCAGCCTTTCAGAAATCCAGCACAATTGACATATGGAAGGAGAAGTTTCTATTATGTAAATTCTGACTCAAAAAATGACACTTCTTTTTGGTTAGTGCAATGGGTTGAATATCCTTTAGTGCCTGCTTACCTTAATCAGCTTTTGGTATTTTCTATCTGTTGAACATTGGCATGAATAGAACAGAAAAAGAAGCATGCTAGGATCCTCATTGAGGCGTGTTCCCTGAACTGCTGGGGCACGGCTTCCCAGCTGACCCGGCAGCCCTGGCAGGGAACCGTCCCAGCCTCAGTTAGGAAGCCGCAGGCGGACCGGCAGCTTCCCCCCGGTGGGTAAGGCCGTCTGGCAACGGAGCGCTGGTGAGCGAGGCGATGACGAGAGAGCGAGAGGGAGGCTTCAGTGAGGGTGCAACAGGGAGCAGTTTATTGTCACTGCAGCAGCCCAGACCAAAGGCCTGCTGACAGAGCTGTGCAAGGGGTTAAAAGGGAAGGGGAAAGGGAGTGGCTTCGAGTCAGGGGACCAGTTAGGGTAAAGGGGAAGGCATACAGAAAGCAAATCAAATTTAAGGGGTGGGGGATTTCCCAGGCCTGCTCCAATCCAGGGCTGAGTCTCTCCGAACTGTCTGGAAAGAGGGGAGAGGCCTCCTGAGACTGGCAGGCTCTGGGAGGGGAGCAACTGATGATTGACACATAACAGTATCTGGGGAGAACAAAGGTAGGGGTTTTCCAGGGCGGGAGATGTACTAACTGGAGAAGAACATAAGGGGGAACTTGGAAGAAACCATTACAGAATAAAACAGCAAATCCATGAACATTAATAGTAAAACATAAAATATAAAACACACCGCAACATCTCCCCTTTTTCTTTTAAATAAATTGATGGAGTTAAATATAGTGATGGCATTCATCTGGGAACCAGGGATTATATGCTGGTGGCCACAGCTCAAAATCTTGTTCACAGTCCTCCTTAAAGTTGTTCTCGGGGAGGGGCTCAGCTTCACAAATGTCTATAGACGTCTATTTCCTCATAGGTGTCCAAGTCTTCAAGTGAAGGAGCTGTGGCACACTCAACCTGGTTTATTTGGGGGAGTGTGCTGAAAAGAACTAACAAAACAATCAACACTGAACGTAAAACTGATCCGGCCCACGCAAATAGCCCCAGTTTTTAAAAAGTCCTCCGAGCCAGTCTGTGGATGTTTCTCGCTTGATGTCTCCGACGAGGTCTTTCATCTTCTTGATCGTGGCGTGGATATTCTCTGCTTTTGATGAAAGGTTGTAACAACACAGGCCCTCGAACTCTTCGCATGTGTGCCCTTGCGCCAGCAAAAGATAGTCAATGGCGGCCCTGTTTTGTAACGTGGCCTTCCTTGTTACTTCCTCTTCTGTGAGGAGGTCAGCCAAGGCGCCTGAAGCTAGATGGGCTTGTTTAGCTACCCAGCACTCTAATCAGCCTAATTCGCCCATGGCTTTGGCAATTGAAACCCACGGGAGAAAAACTGTGACTGCTGTAGCCTTGGGTCTTGACCAATGAACAATTTCCGACTGGCAGTCGGTGTCCAATTCTTGTAGCTCTCTTTTAGAACGAGCCAAATTGGTTGTGCTGTTTTTTGCTTACCAATCTATAATTTGGGTTCAGTTTGGAGTAAACAAGCTGAGGCGACCAAGGGTGCATGGACCTCCGACCAGCCAAGAGGGGATGCCAAGCCAAGCTCTGTCTCCACAAATTAAAAAGACACCTTTAGGGAGCTCCCTGGGCTGGAATTTTTTAGTACCAGATGGCACCATAACATGAGCTGTTTTCTGGCACCAACTAGCTGCCTGGTACGATTCTTTTAACTGCTTTACTTGGTCAAATTCCTTTTCCTGGCCCGAGGGGGGGGGTGAACGAAAAATGAACACAAAAGGAGGCATTGGACGAGCCCAGGAGTTCCAGCTCCTGTGGCTCGGCCTGGAGGAGAGGGATTAACGGGTGCCAACCAAGCCAAACATCAAGGGGATTGGTGGAAATAATAGGTTTGTGGGAGGGGTAGAGACTAGCTCAATGTGATTGACGCCTGTTCCACTCTTTCATATAGCCAATCAAACTTGGTGGAAATTCATCTAGCTCTTTGAACGGGATCCCCACAAGGCATGAGGCCATAGGGTCAGTTGCTGACGCTTTGGACAGGCAGATGTGATCCTGTCCGAGGGCACGTGCGAGGGTTGCCCAAATGTTCGCCTTGGGCTGGGGCACGATCCACGCCACTGCCGGAGACATCAGGAGACTGGCAATCAGCAGCACTGGGAAGAGTAGCAGGAGGTTGGCTGCTGGAATTGGGGCCATCTCTGCATGCAGTCCGGATCAAACTAAATGGAATAAGAAACGAGAACATAATTGATAACAGGGCAAGGGGGTAGGGGGAGGATGAACTCGTCCCAGGAGTTCCACCTGTGCTTTTTCCGTCTCCACGCAGCCACTGAGATCTGTGAGTATTTTGGTTTTCTTCCCCCAGAGACTGTGGGGCGGTATGGTTTTACCCATTTTGAGGGGACCCACCTCAGCCCCCTGGGGGTGGACACACAAGCGTATCCATGACCCCAAGTGACCAAGTCGTGTGGGCCCTCGACTCCGCCAGTCTCTGGGTCTCGCATACGGTACCTGCGGACGCACCTTCAGGGCCAGCTGCTCACACCCACCAAAGTGACGCACGATTGGTGGGTTCAAAACCTCAAAGGAGCAGTTTAAAAAATTGATGGTGTACAAGGCCCTGGAAAGTCGGATCAGTGGAGGCTCGACCTTCAGGACCAGTTGTTGCTGGTCCAGGACCCGCTTGAGGTCCTGATGGGTCCTCTCCACCACGGCTTGACCAGTCGGAGAGGGGGGGATGCTGGTCTTATGTTCCACTCCCCATTGCTGCAGGAAGTCACAGAACTCCCTGGAACGATACACTGGCCCATTATCAGTTTTGATGACTTTTGGGATGCCCAAGAAAGAGAAAGCTTGCAGGAGATGCTTGATAGCATCTCCGGATTTCTCCCCTGTGTGGGCAGAGGCGAAGACTGCGCCGGAAAAGGTGTCCACCAAGACGTGGACGTACTTCAGCTTACCGAACTCAAGCACTTGCATCACGTCTGTCTGCCACACCTCGCAGCTGCTCAACCCTCTGGGGTTAACCCCAGCACTGATAGTAGGGAGAGCATGCTGCTGGCACGTGGGACAAGTTGCCATAATCGCCCTTGCCTGTTCCCGGGTGAGTCGAAACTGGCGAACAAGGCCTGGGGCATTCTGATGGAACAACTGATGGCTGATTTTCACCTGCTCAAAAAGATTTGGCAATGGGGCCATCTCCAAAGGGGCAGTGAGAGCATCAGCCCTCTTGTTTCCCTCGGAGATGAACTCTGGCAAATCCGTGTGCGACCTTGTGTGCATCACATAGAAGGGTTGCTCTCGGTGGGACATCAGCTTAATGAGCTTCGAGAGCAACTTGAAAAGGGCATGGTTGGACACCTCCTGCAGGACTGCGCGCTCTGCTCTGGACACTACACCAGCGACATAGGCCGAATCAGAAATTAAATTGAAAGGTTCAGAGAACCTCTCGAAAGCCCAGACTACTGCGGCCAACTCAGCAACTTGAGGGGAACCCTCAACAATAGCAATATCTTCCTCCCACTGCTGAGTCTGAGGGTCCTTCCAAGTCAAGACTGACTTGCGGGACCTTCCGGATGCGTCTGTGAAAACAGTCAGGGCTTCCAAACGCCTTTTGCTCTGAACGCTCTCTAGCACCAATGTGAATTGAGCATCCTGATTGAAAATTTTGTGGGCAGGCCGATGAATTGAAATTTGCCCAGTGTAAGAATCCAGAGCTATTTGCAGAACTTCATTTTCCCGCAATAGGTGTTCCAGCTCCGCCTTTGTAATTTGGCCTGTTTTGGTCCGAATTGGAATGTGTATGCACTCAAAGTCACAGCCGGCCAATTCCCTAAGACGGGTTCTGGCCTTCCGGATCAAATCAGCCAACAGTTCTTGTGGCGTGGTCATCCTCTTGGACCGTTGGTGGCTAAGGAAGACCCATTCTATAATAAGAAGAGGATCTTTCCCGCCTTGGTTCTTGCGATGTAATTTGGTGACCTCTTTGTCCCACTGATATATGACTCCATGGAGGTGTGGCAGATTTCCAAGGATGATAAATTTGAACGGCAGGTCAGGTGTGCAGGTCAGGCACCTGTTGGCCTGCCGGGTGGACAGTCTTACCTGGACCTTTTTGAGTGCTTTCTGCGCCTCTGGGGTGAGTTCCCTCGGAGAACTCAGCTCCTCTCCATCTTTCAACAAGTTGAAAAGTGGGTCTAGGTCTTCAGTTGTCAGACCTAGCCAGGGTCTCACCCATGTCAACGCCCCACACAGCTGAAGGGCATCCGCAAGCGTCCTAATTTTGGTCTTGATAGCCAATTTTTGCGGCACAATGGTCTGCTTGCCGATTTCAAGGCCAAGGTACTTCCAGGGTGGCATCCTTTGAATTTTGGTCTCCTGCAACTCGAACCCTGAAGCAACTATAACAGAAATCGTCTGGTCAAGCACATGTGACAAAAGGTCGTCGTTGGGAGTGCAGACGAGGACGTCATCCATGTAATGATAGACGATCGCTTCGCCTGCGGCTGCACGCACGGGAGACAGCAAGGAAGAGACATACCACTGGCAGATAGCTGGACTGTTTTTCATGCCTTGCGGCAAGACTTTCCAGTGGTATCTTTTCCTTGGGGCTTCTCGGTTGATGGAAAGCACCGAGAACGCGAAACATGGGGCATCATCAGGGTGCAGGGGAATTTGGAAAAAGCAATCCTTTATGTCAATAACCGCCAATTTCCAATTTCGGGGGAGCATTGCTGGGGAAGGCATCCCAGGCTGGAGAGACCCCATGTCTTCAATGACATTTTTAATTTGGCGGAGGTCGTGAAGGAGCCGCCACCTGGTCTTGTCGGCTTTCTGAATGACAAACATTGGGGAGTTCGACGGTGAAGTGGTCTCCTCAGTATTGCCCTTTCTCAGTTGCTCCTCCACGAGCTCGTTGAGCACTTTTAATTTTTGTTTTGATAACGGCCACTGCTCTACCCAAACTGGAATGTCAGTTTTCCAATTTAGTTTTTGGGTAGGACGCTCTTCAGCGACCGCCGCCCGAAAATTGCGCGAGGGGTCAGGTATGTCAGTTGTGACCCCCCACTGGGCCATCAGGTCTCTTCCTAGCAAGGGCTCCTGGTAATCCATTACAAATGGACGCAAAGTTGCCGATTGCCCATTTGGCCCCTTAATTTCCACAACGCTCCTGGATTGACATGCCAATTAGAGACCCCCTACACCTTACACGTGTCCGGCCACATTTTGCAAAACCCAATGTGACGGTCAATCACGCGTGGGGATGATTGTCACATCTGCGCCCGTGTCCAAGAGACCCTTGATGTTGTGGGTCTCATCACCCACCCTCAGCACACAATCCTGCAAAGGCCTTTGTGATGTTGAAATGGCTCTTACCCTCCCCATTAATGGTACAATGCCTTTTTCAAAACTGGGGACAGGTATTATCTGTGCAATTATTTGACCTTTAGGCAGAAACACAGGAGGGTGGGTGCAGTGCAGCCATACAATGGAACGTTCGGGGTCTGAGTCAAATGTCCCCGGAGCGACTTCAATCTCCCTGGGAGTGTACTTACAATCTCCCATGACGACATATTTTGCCCCGATCCATTTCCAGGTACCCTGCTCACCTGGGTTCACCCCAATAAAATGCCAGTCGGTGTCCCTGAGGTGGAGTGGCTCGGTCAGCTGGAGCCTGAAGGGCTCATACCTGGAGGTAGTTGTTAAGACTGGGTCCGCAAGTTCCTTAAAAAGGTCTTAGTCTGGTGGCTGCGAGCTCCCGGAGGGAACTCCTGGAGTGTCCTGGTTAGGATGAGAATTTGTCAAGTAATGTTGTCATGTCTGGCACAAGTTTTCTCTTTCCTCCCTTCCCCCTCCTCACCCTGGCCACCCTTTTGCGGTCATCGCACAGGGTGGCCTCGCGCTCATGACCTAGTTTTTTTCTGTTCCTGGGGCTGTGTGCCCCTTACTTGGTTCCCCCCTCCACCTCCCCGGTTTTGTAGAAACAATTGAAATTCTTCTTTGGCAGGGCAGGAGGACTGCCAATGGCCATATTGGCCGCACAAAGTGCAGCAGTTATTCCGGTTGCGGAATGAAGGCTTTCTCGCTGGCGTGTTTGGTCGTGGCTCGGCAGCAGCAGCTCTCGGCGTAGCGCGGGGCTGCGGCCTCGGCGGATGTTCTGGCTTTGATGCTATCATCGGGACCTTTGCTTCGCAGACTTGTAGGAAGTCTTCAATGGTGGGCGGAGGCTTGAGGGGCAAGCTGAGGATGGCCGCCTTACACTGCTCGTTAGCATTTTTCTGCACCATCTCCTCCAAAACTGTCTCCCTAGCTGCCTCTTGCCGCACCTGCAACTCAACTGCTCAAGTTAACCGGTCTACAAAGTCTACATAAGACTCTGTTGGTCCCTGTTTGATATCTGAGTACCGAGGCATCGGGCCTCCTGACCTTAACTTTAGAAATGCCTTTTCCGCATTTTCTTTTATTATATTTAAGATTCCTTCAGGGATATTACTAGCTTGCTCTAGAGCTTGTGCCCATTTGCCCTCTCCTGACAGATGGTCGAGGGTGATGGGTTCCCTGGCCACATCTGTCGCAGTCGACGGATCATCTAACAAGCTCGGGAGTGCAGTCTTGAGCAGGTCTTTCCATGCCGACTCCCAGAGCTTGAACTCTGATGGGCTCAGCAGACATGAAGAGAGCTGCCGGAGGTCTGATGGGACTGTCACTATCCCCGTTAGGTTGGCTTTCAACAACCCTCGGAAGTATGGGCTATCCCTCCCGTACTCCTGGTGAGCCTTGCAGAGATCCTTTATGGTGTTTTGGGAGAGGGGCTGCCAGTTGGGATGGGTGACATTCCCACCCCTCGACCTGCTATAAACTACAGGAGCGAGGGAAGGAAGGTCACCTTGGCTTGGGCCTTGGGGTTCCGGCTCCCCCCTTCCGGTATCCCAACCGTGGGAACCGGATGTCGGGCCGTGGGAACCGGAAATCCAAGATGGCTCTAGAGGGGGCATGGCCTCCTGCGGTGATGACATGTTTGGGGGAGGAGGAATAACTGGAGGTGGGGTCGGTTCGGGGGCGGACCCGAACTGGGGGTGGAGCACGCGAAGGGAGGAGTTCGGGGAGGAGCACGAACAGGAGGTGGAGTCGGGAACTCATGGGAGGAGGGAGTGTGTAGGGGAAGGAAAGGGTTGGTGTGGCGGGAACGCAAAGGAATATGGGGAGAAGGAATGGGGGATGGGGGCACGGACCACGAGGACGACTGTGCCATGCAGTCGCTGCCATGTCGTGCTCTAGGGGAAGGAGAGGGAGAAGGAGAAGGGGATCGGGATGCACGACTGCATCCGCCATCTTGTGCACTCTCCTCGTCTTGAAACAAGAATTTAACTTGGGGTTTTACAACTGGGGAAGAAGGGAACGGGGAAGAGGCTCAAGGTGCCTGGCCAGGGCGACCACAAGCGTACCGAACAGTCCGGCCATGACTATTCTGGCAGGGGGATCGAGGATCTGCGAGGAGCCAGGGCTAGCAGGGGGAGTTCTCCCTGCTGTTCCCCGGAGAATGCCTTTTCTGGGGAGAGAGGGATTGGGACTGGGGTCTGGGGTAACTGGGGCAGATTGTCTGCCTTGCCCTTTCTCCACTTTCCTGGTCTGATTCAGTGTGGAACGCAGCTGCAATGGCCAAATTATAAATTTGTCCACAGATTTGTCCCGTCATGCTCAATTGAAAAAATTTTGAATACACAGAGTTCCAAAAATCCACGCTGGTGGCTTGAGCAGGGGACACATGTGGAAAGTGGAGGAAGAGAAAACGGACAAATCTTTTGAGCTCCCCTTTTGAAAATTTAATGTGGGAGCTCTTCAAACTTTCAACAATAACAGAAAAAACTTCCCTCTGCTGTGTGGAGAGCCTTCCACCCATGCTCGATCCACACACTCACACACACGCCCGAAAACTGAAAAATTCACAACAGAAAACAACCACTGCAACTTAAAACCCGAGTCCGGGGACCAATGCTCCCCGCGCCCTCGGAGTGCAGGCAATCGTAACAAAGGCTGACAGCGAGAGAAATGTCCCGAGCCTACGGGTCGGTTTCCCTCATCTAAAACAAAAATCTGCAAATGAAACTGAAAGAACAAAAGCCGCCGCACTCAGACTAACACTCCTGGAGGGCTTAAGGCAGCTCCTAGGGGGGAACGCGTTCCTGGCTCTTAGAGAGAGCCTCCTGGGGGCTAAAAGCCCTGAGGACCGAGGGGGTCGGGGACTTACCAGCCGCCTCCTCCAGAATCCTCTCCCGAGGCGAGCCCTGTGCTTGAGCCTCCGCCTGGTGCAGGCTGAAGAAAGACGAGCGGTGGTGGTATCTCTTGCCGGAGGAGGACTCTTCAGGGTGGCGAAGAGCTGCCCTCCTCTCCCGCTGGGAGCGCACTCCGAAGAGCTGCTACAACCGGCAGGTGCGTGGCTGTCTGCAGTCCCTCTCCACTGCGAGGATAAATCCTACGCAGGCGGGGACTGAGTCCGCAGGTCCGGTGGTCTTCTCGGACTTCTTCTGCGGAGACAGCTCGCGCTGCCTCACTCCGTCGCAATCCACGCAGCTGGGATCAGGGTCCAGCGCCTCATGACCGCCCCACGTTGGGCACCACCTGAGGCGTGTTCCCTGAACTGCTGGGGCACGGCTTCCCAGCTGACCCGGCAGCCCTGGCAGGGAACCGTCCCAGCCTCGGTTAGGAAGCTGCAGGTGGACCGGCAGCTTCCCCCGGGTGGGTAAGGCCGTCTGGCAACGGAGCACTGGTGAGCGAGGCGATGACGAGAGAGCGAGAGGGAGGCTTCAGTGAGGGTGCAACAGGGAGCAGTTTATTGTCACTGCAGCAGCCCAGACCAAAGGCCTGCTGACAGAGCTGTGCAAGGGGTTAAAAGGGAAGGGGAAAGGGAGTGGCTTCGAGTCAGGGGACCAGTTAGGGTAAAGGGGAAGGCATACAGAAAGCAAATCAAATTTAAGGGGTGGGGGATTTCCCAGGCCTGCTCCAATCCAGGGCTGAGTCTCTCCGAACTGTCTGGAAAGAGGGGAGAGGCCTCCTGAGAATGGCAGGCTGTGGGAGGGGAGCAACTGATGATTGACACATAACAGTATCTGGGGAGAACAAAGGTAGGGGTTTTCCAGGGCGGGAGATGTACTAACTGGGGAAGAACATAGGGGGAACTTGGAAGAAACCATTACAGAATAAAACAGCAAATCCATGAACATTAATAGTAAAACATAAAATATAAAACACACCGCAACACCTCATGACACATCTAAGGTTCTATAAAGACTGCAGAGGGGAATGGCTCTCGGGGAGAAGATATTACCTGGCATGGGTTTGGTGATTGGTACAGCTATAAAAGAAGTTGCAAGTAGAGAAGCAAAATTTAGTGTATTCCCTGCACTGCTGGACAGTTCCCCGATGCCCCAGTCCTCTGCAGCTGCCCGCCTTCCTGTGTGTGTTGCTCCAGAAATTGCTGCTGGTCTGAAGATACTTCTTTCATGACAATGAGCATGAACATTGCTCTTAAATTAGCCTGTGTTATTCAGTGTGCTGTTGTTAAAATTAGAAAGAATCAACTTCAGTCAAACTTGAAAAGCACAAGCTTCCAAAAAACATTTATAAAAGTTAGATTTAAACAAAGGATTAGTAAAAAATTCTTGAGGGGTATTCATAGAGTTATAAAATGTTTTGGATTGGAAGTGACCTTAAAGATCATTGAGTTGCAAACCTGCTTCCATGATCAGGGACACCTTCTACTAGCCCACGTTGCTCAAAACCCCATCCAAACTGGCCTTGTGCACTTCCAGGGATGCGGCATTCCACAACTTCTCTGGGCAATGTCACAGTTTGAAACCACATTGACAGTGTTGAGATTAATGAGGCTCCAGAGAGGTGATTGGTGCTGCGGGTTTGGCTTTCCTTGTTTCAAATAGCTGGGTTGAATCTGACTTTGTTTTTCATGAGGCACTTCTTATGCCTTCTGGTAGATGGTTGTCTGACAGCAATAAGAGGAAAAGCTAGGCAGGGTTGAGTTCTTAAACTGACAGCCAAATCCATGAAGTTGCAAAACAAACAAACTAGGTACTGCTCAATTCTGTTATCAGCTATTTTCCTTGCTGTCAGCTTTGGCGTTTTTTGCCAGAAATTTCTGAAACTTTCGTGATTTGAGAACATACTTTTTAGTTCATGGCACCCCATGTCAGCCACTCTTGTAAGGCAGATGACTGTAAAATTTCCTTTATAAGGAGTTCAAGGCTTTTAAATGAATAATTAAATATGTAGATTAACTTTAAGTTTTATTAGAATAGGACTAGACTACTTAGCTTTTTAAGAAAATTCAAGGAACTTAGAAAAGGCAATACAAATAAAAATAAATGCAAAACAAGGCAATTGCAACAAAGAATGTGCAGCAGATACTTTCAGAAAAATACCTATGGCTTCTGTTTGAAGTATTTTTTTAAATAGTTTTCTGTGCGTGATTTTAAAATTGTTTCCATTCCCTTATACTTGCAATCACAGTTTTGTGATTTCATCTAAAAATGATCCTACTCCGTTTCAAGGAAGAGTGAAAGATTTTTAATTGGAGGTTACTTCAAAATGTTCCTTCAAAATACACTCAAACAGAAGTATTTCTCTGAATAATGCATATTGGGAATGTTGCATACCCTTTTTTAATATGATGGTCAGTAACTTTTCTTCTCAAAAGAGGGACTTAGAGCAGTGATCCTGGTACCTGAGAAAAAGCCATTCAGTCACTGGTGTGTTTCTGAGTGTGCTGCTCTGCCTGTGTGTGTATATGTATTCATGGGGATGGTGATTGTGTAAATGGATGAGAGCTTTCTCTGGGGTCAGTCTTATAAATCCAGAGTCCATATTCATCCCCTTGGTGACAGGCCAAGTGTCCAAGGAAATGCCGTGAGCTCTTTCTTTTCCTTTTATTCATTGTGGGGTTTAGCTGGTGAGGTGTGTAGGTTGGACGTATGAAAGCCCTTCTGGTATGATGTGATAAGTGACTGTGAGAATTGGACACTTTTCCTTCTGAAATAGGTTGTATGAATTTTGTAGAGTTTGCTTGGTGTGCAGCTGTAAATGAAAGCAAACTTTTAGTTTCCATAGAAATAAGTACAGTATGTGTTTAAAAGCTTTGAATCATGGCTCTATTTAATACTATCAAAAGAGATGTAACAGCAATGTAAATCTGCCTGCTGAGTTTGCAAGCTACTTGCCACTTTATTTCTATTTAACATTTTTCAGTTTCTGGAAATATTTGTATATGCATTGTTTCTCTAATTTTTGAAAAGAATTATTGCATCAGCAGCTGTATAGTAGATTAAAGCTGAACATTCATTCATTCAATTTACTGTTCATGTTCACAAATCAAAGTAATTTAATATGTGGCTTTTATTTCTGCTGGTTACACGTGACAAATAAGCATTTCTGTCTGTCTGAAGCAACAGTGCAAAGCAGCTCAGTAACGAAAGACTGTGTATGGAAAAGCTTTGACAGAACATCATGCTGGGCATGCACTGGATGTTATTTGGGTTGGTGGCTAGGTATGAAAAAGTAAAGAGAATGAAGATAAAGACAGGTGTGAAAGTTTCGGCACAACTTGATCAACAGTGGGTTTCCAGGTCTCTTTGTCATCCTGCTAATATAGCCTAATGCATGTTGAATCTTGGAAGAAGTGTCTGACAAGCAGTTTGTGATAAACTGGAGGCTGTAATTCAGAAACTGAATCCAAAGAGAAGACGACTATTTAAAAAACAGACAGTAAGTCAGCGGGGTCAGCATTTCTTCTGTAGTAACTAAAGCTATATGGACATGGATATTTTTCCGTTCCTTTTAGGATATGGAAAGTTTTGCAGGAGCCTCTTGTTTTGTTGAATAATATTGCTAAACCAGTATTGCACAGAAAAAAAACACAGAATAAATGAGAAAGGCAAGCTTACAATAGTTAATACAATGCAATTTTCCCTTTTCAAGCATTGACAGCTATTTCTCTAGTTTCAACCTGCTTGCATGTCAAAATTCTCTAAACTTGAACACAGAAGTCAGCCCTTACAGTCTCAGAAAAATATGTACGTGTACCAGTGTCTTAAGGAGATGGTGTATCATTATAGGAGAAGTCCAGATTTTCTTTAGAGAAATAATGGCATAACCTTGTAGTTGTGATTACATTCTAGAACATTGAAATCTTCTTTTTCAATATTTCTCTTCCATAGAGATTGTGTATCCCTGCAATAGATTTTTATGGTTCACGATTCTTAAGGGGCAGCTTGCTAAGTGGGTAGAAAAAAATCCTGAACTGTTATGACAAATGATGAATTTAAAGCAGGCATGAGCATAAACACGATAATGCTGATGTCCTTACCAAATACTTGGTATTTTAGGACAGTATCTAGATGAAGAACAAAAACTGAATGTACAGAAGGAAAGTATGCATGGTAAGAGAGGCTTATCTCCTTATATAATTCATGAGACTTAAAATTCAAATTTGTTTTTAGATCTATTGAAAACTTATTAAAGAAGTTCCTCATGTTAGGGTAGACATTAGTGAAATATGAACTGGTAAATTCATTTACTCTGCAGTGTAAAGTGCTCCTCAGAGTATCAGAGTATCACTTGTAAATCAAAGTGTGAAAGCATAATTTTTGAAAGTAAAATATTTGGAGAATGTAGAAGAAGCCTCCAGGTGAAGGATATGAGAAATAACTAGCTGTTCTGGCTCAGGAATGGCAGGTACTGTTTCTGTAACTGTTTATAAAATTATTGGACTTCTGTGAGTTTAAAACAGTAAAGAGATTTCTTGGTATAACAGAGAGTAAGAAGATGTGGGAAATCACTGCAAGTGAAATAAGCTTACATTACAAAGACAAGGCATTTTTAAGACTCAGCTCCCATAGTACCATATCATTCAGGGTTTATTATTGGAGCATGTTGTAATTTAGGCATGTGCCTGGAACAGAAGCTGACAGTCATGTTTGCTGATAACTATGAAGTGCTTCACAAATTAACCTGAAACTTACTCAGTAAGAAACCAAGAGTTTGTGGTAGTAGCCAGGGCCCAACCAAAACCAAATTGATGGGTTTGGGTATTCTGAGTCATTTCAGATGGGAAAGCTCAGCATCCAAAGTGTTTCAAAGGCCATGAAGTGGTCTAGGTTCAACAAAAGATACACCATTTTGGAAATTAAAATCTAAGAGAAATATAATGTCAGATCTCAGGAGCTCTCCTAGGGAATGTTCCCACGACATGATGCAGTGGTTAGTCTAATTAGCTGTGTCAGAACACTTCTACAGTGCAGTTATACTGCCTCCAGTATTTGAGCTGGCTTGTGCAACTCCACAGGCAGCATTATATCCTGCTGACATAGGTTGGAATTCAGCTAACTGCCTATGCAGAACAGGAGCATTACAGCTCAGAGCCAGTCTGCATGGAAATTCATGCGATGAGGTAAAAATACAAGCAGAAAAATAGGAGTCTGTTTTCATTAAACCCATTTCCTATGTCAGTGTGTCTCGCTGCTTTCTTTTGACACTCCTGTCTTTGCCATGCTGTACCTTCCCATTGTTTCATAGCAGAACAGCTGGGCCCTTGATTATTACTGAGTGAAATGGAATGGATGGGTAAATCACAGCTTCCAACAGTACCAAAGCAAGTGTGGCAACTCTTCTATTGATTTGTGTTGATTTGTCTGTAGTGATAGGACAAGGAGTAATGGGTACAAACTGAAAGAGGAGAAATTTAGTCTACATATTAGGAAGAAATTCTTTACTGTGAGTGTGGTGAGATATTGGAATAAGTTTCCCAGGGAGGTCTGTGCATGCCCCAACCCTGACAGTGTTCAAAGCCAGGTTGGATAAGGCCCAGTCTAGTAAAAGGTATCCCTATCCACGAGAGGGAAATTGGGATTAGATGATCTTTAAATTCCCTTCCAAACTTAAACACCCTATGATTCTATGATTTTCTCTTAGTTTAAAATTATCATGGAGAGTTATTTGGAGGTTGTGTAGTCAATGCCTGCAGCTGTACATAGAAAATTCCTCCTCCCTTCCCAAGTCAGGAGGCTTGAACTCAGCTGTTATAATGAAACCCTTGTAGGGACAATCAACATTTCTGGAATCAGCATTAATTACCTTGATATCAAACAGAAAGTATAAAATAAACCTTTCTTTGGGCTACCAGTAATAAAGAGAAAAGATTCCTGATTGCATCTTCCTTCACTGAACCTCACAAACAAATGTCAGCTGTTAGCAATGACTAGTAGAAGCTTGATGTCCATGCCTGATTGTTGAAAAAATCTGAATAAGTAATTTCTTCTGGCACAGGTTTACTCAGTTCTTTCTTCTCTGTCCTTGTTATTCATTCCTTTTTTCCTGTTTATTCTACTCTTTAACCAAGAGGTTCTGTTCTACCTCCAGCTAGAGACAAGTGCTGGTTCTTCCTGCATGATCTTGTTCACATACAGCAATGACAGTGTCATGGAAAAACTTTGGCACATCCCTGCAAAGTTTAGTATTCTGTCTCCCAGCCCCATCTCTGAATCTTTTTTATGTTTTTATCCTCCTCTGAGAGCAAAACTGGAAGGAAATAGTCACAGATGGAAATAGGAATTATAGGGATGAGTGCTTGTATAAAAAAACCTTCAAGTAGGAAAAAAAGGACTTGAGAATTCTGTTTAAAGGCAATGCCAAAAAATTAAGCCATAAATTTACCTCTTTTAATGTAATTACTTATAAATTTAAATAAAAAAGACCTATGTTCATATTGAAAATGAGGGTGAGAGATCTATATCAGTGGCTGGAATGGGAAGAGTGGCCCTTCTGTTTCATTATAATCACATTTGTTGCCTCTATGTGTTTCATTTGGCATGACTTGACAGATAATTAAACTTATAGATGTTATTTAAAGATTTTATTTGATCCTTTTAGATATTAACTGAGTTAGCAGTTGTTCTACTGAAAGAAGATGTGCTACTTTTTCATTACTGATGATTAGTTCTAGAATGATCTTATTGCATGAAGTGGATTCAAACATGAGTGACAGTTTTCAAGGAGGAAGTAGCTGCTGACTATGTTTTAGTGATATTGTGCAGTCTGCAGCATGTATGTAACATACATGAAAACATCTTCCGTCTCTTTGATCCCTTTTAAGAAAATATACAAAAAGCATTCTGGTTTATTAATGGAAATTCAGGTGGAACGTTAGGACTTGGATTGAAAGAGAGTTCTTCAAAAGCCCTGCTCAGAGCTGGCCACTTATCTACAGATGTTCGGAGATCATGTAATTTTTGTTTGGGTGCTCAGGACCCATAACCCAATTGAGCTTATTGAAACTTTTCAAATGATGAATCCTTAAATTCGGTCATCTCTTCCACAGTCAATGTAATAGGACAGTTTGAAGAGGTTCAGAGGACCTCCATAAAATTAGAGGACCTCTTTTATAACCAGTGTAGTTATGTTTCTTTTTCTGTAAACAAACATTTCCAAATTATCTCTTAGGTAGATATTTATTACAGAGAAAAGAATTCTGATTTTCAGAATATTAATCAAAAGCAATTCTGAGGGTGAAAAATCTATTATATTCTAAAGTTATCTCTATCCGAGGCCAAAAGACAAAACTTTTTTTACAGACGTTGAGATAAGTCTGAAAGGATTTCCCCTGTTTAAACAAGATTAGATTACCTGGAAGTGTATCTTATATGTTAGGGGGTATGATAAGAGAATCAAAGCCTTTAAGGTTAAAAATATTTATTGAAAAGCAAGAGGCAATTTAACTTTCTGGTTTTCTGCATAATCCATGTCTTATAATTCTGAAAAAATATTTCAAGTATTTGATGAACACAGCTTGGTCAAGTGGTCTTCACACATCAGTGAAGAATGTTAAAGCAATAGTATACTAAATTTGATATTGCAATGAAACAAGACTACTGTAATTGATTAAACCCTGTTTTGTGAAAACATGATATCACTGCAGGAATTTTTGAAACTAATCTCTAATGGGGTCCTGTCCTGGGCTAGCTTTGTCAGTAGAGCTTTCATTTTGGATGTAGACCATATGAGGGAGCTCTCACAAGATGTAGCACTCTGAAGATATTTTTATTGTATTATTTGGTTTAAAACTTCAGTGGAGCGTTTTCTACTCAATGCTTTTAGCATAGGACAGGACAAGGTAAGAGTCAGATGGACTATTTTTATTAGGGAAGAGCATGTGTCAGAAAAACATTTGATAAACCAGAAAAATTTGTAGTGTTTCTTTTCTTCTACACTTATTCTCTCCTGTGATGAAGACTCACGAAATATTGGATGGGTTTATTTTTCCTCTGTTTCTTTGGGCAAATCCAGACTGGTGATTCAGAATGTGTAGCCTGGTGCTGTGAATGATGCTGATTACATTACAACGTTCCACCTAACAGAATAATTTCAAAGCGTGATAGCACTTTCTTGAGGTTTACATTAATTTTATTATATTTTCACTGAATTTACTGATCTAGTGGCATAAGCACTGGAAAGAATCTAAGAACTCCAAGAGCCTCCACTCAATTTGCTAGTTATATTTCCTTTTAAAAGCAATATTGTCTTCTTAAAAATATATATATATAAACTTTGGCTGTAACGTTTAATATATTGACTTACAAGGTGCCTGACATGTGGAGTGATAACTCCCTATTTTCATGCCTTTCTTTCTATGTTCTATGAGGCTGTTTATGGCGAAATCACTTACTCATTTGTTTTATAACTTAAAAAGGCTAAGAGCAGAAGGTGTTATTATATCAGATAAAGTGTTGCTATGTACTGCAGATGTCATGCTAGTACAAGATACACAGTCTGTGGGGACATCCTCCCATATGGTTTGTGGTAAACTAAACTCTTGGCTGATGCTGATGCCCACTATATTTTGTGTTTTTCTGAATGTAAATGCCGATTTGTAAAACTTGAATAAGCATTTATTTAAAATGTGGATGGCTGATTGAGTGTTGATTTTTGGCAAGCTAAGATATTCAGATTTTTTTTTCTTGTATGTCCACTGAAATTTAGAACATGAATGAAACCTATTAGGATAAAATAGGATTGTCTTTTTACAAATAGTATGTTTTCATTCCATACTCTGTGTATTGAGCTTTTATGCTCAAAGTGCTGCTGCACATTTTATTTCTATGCTTGAATCTTGAATTGCTTGGACTACATCAGTACAAGTGATGGCAGCTGCAAAATTTTATTTAATCCTGGAAGATAGCACTTTGACTGTTTGAATCTTCCAGAATTATCTATGCATGTTTATTTTATATGTTTACTAGTCAGTCATTCTTGAATGTTTCTGAATCTAAGGAGAGAAGATACTTTTTGGGGGAGAACCCCATGGCCCTACCTACCTTTGGTGAAATAGAGTGCATCAGTTGAAGTTAACTAATGTATTTTCCTGTAGGAAGATGGAGGCAGAGTTAAAAGGTCAAAGAAAAGGTGATTTTGCTTTCTCATCCTCAGATTTTAAAAATCTTTATTATTTAAATAGGCAAAGCTATTTTTTTCACTGTTATAACTAGAAATTACTGACTTAGGTGAACATGTTCTAAAATATTAAAAAAGCTCACTATGGCTTCCTGTTTGTTTTTTTTTTCCTTTTCCTTCTTGCCTTTTTCTGTTCTCCACTTTCTATCATTATCTGTTTGCCTTACTCCCTTTTCAACAGAACTTGACCTAACATTCTACTTCCAGAATGCTTCTATAACTGCCCTATGTCCCCAGACCTTCTGCTTTTTCTTTTCCCTTTCCTTCAACTTTACCTCCCAATCTTTATTACTCCTTCCACTGCATTTCCATTGTCACTGTCCATGTCTGCCCCCAGACACTGTCCCATTAGCTACCTTATTCTGTTCTCCATTTACAATACCATGTCCCAGCTGATGAAGTTTTGATAACACCTCAAATGAGAATATGGGATGAAGCAGCCACAGAACATACCCTGCATGACTGCAGGCACAGCAGGTGAAGCAGATATCAAAGCATAGCAGAGAAATGTTTAAGAAAAGTAAGCACTCCACAGGTAGGTCTGGCAAAAGCTATTTCAATAATACATTGGAATACCAATATATGCTTAAAAATTCAGAACAGACAAAATTCTGCAAAACCTTAAAGGGGAAGGGGTAAAGAGAAAGCCTTTGTGCTAAGCTCATCCATATACACTGAAGAGAAACATACAGTTCTGCACATTTTCTTGTTCTGTGACAGCAATAGACATCCTGCACTGCTTATCCCAGAACTCATCAGCTAAAGGCAGCTGTACCCAAACCTCTGACCTTAACTTATCTTGTCTGGGCTAAACTGTGGCTGATGAGCTACTGAAAAGTTTAATCCCACAGTACCAGCTAGCTAAAGCTATTACTCTAAGATTTACTATTGGAAAAACTTTACTTTTCCGTCTGTAAGTGACTGCTGAGTCAAATACATGTAATTCAGAGATGGACTGCAGTTCCATAAATGCGACTCACTTCTTGCCTTCTACAAAGTGAAATACCCTGGACCAGCTCCAGTTTTCTACTGAAACAAAATACATGGAAGATTTTATTGTATTTTTTTATATGCTAGGCTCCTTAGAAAAAGGGGTTTTAAAAATAATATTGTCACACAAGGGCACACACACAAGAATTTTTGTTTTGAATAACACCTCTGTAAAAACAAGGGATTTTTTTTCAGTGTAATAATAACAGAACTCAGCAACTCAGTCCTCAAGGTCACTCTGTCTTCCTTTTCCAAATGCCTTTGAAGACCTGTATCTACAAGTAACTAGAGCTATGTATTTGTAGGGAAACTTGTAATTGGCTCCATATAGCATTTATTTACAATATATTATGCATACAGTATTATTTGTCTGGTTAATGTTTTCTTTGAGACAGAAATAATTGTTGTATAATAATTGTTCCTTAATTTTTTTTTCTTCTCTCTCTTAATAGAAGTCAAAGTCTTCAGGTCATGAGTACAGCAGTGTTTGTTACTATATTAGCAGTACAAGAACCAACCCAGCTTTTTATTCAGGTCCTCAAAGATAATGTAATCAGACTACTTTGATTGCAGTGTAGCCAGAAGACAAACACATATTAGTCTGTCATGATATATTATTAAGTAACAGCATGTCAGACAACAAAATCAGGAACAGCCACTGAGTGTTACCTTCTGCTGGGTTGTAGTCTTCAGATCCCCCATACCTAGGATGGGCCACTGCTACTGTAGTGTGATAATAGGATTCCTAATATCACTATTTCTGTGGAGTACACATTGATTTTGGTTCTTTGTCTGTAATGTTGATACATTTGAAAAGAAATCACTAGTCTTAGGGTTATGCAACTATCAGTCAAATGGTGGTAGCATGCAGATAGAGATACATGGAAATGTCAAGACTGTGCAAGTTGATGTTACTCTTGTTAAACAAATGCAAGCATGCAAATTTCACTTCTAATCAAGGCAAAAGGAGGAAAATCAATGCTTTCGAAATATATATCTGTGTAAATATAGTAAAAGTGTCTCTCTGTCTTCTCTTAGTTAATTTTCTAGTGGGTTATTGCCATCAGTGCACTGAAAAATATGAACATGCATTGATAATTTTCTTACCTGAAAAGGATAGAAGAGCACTGCTAAAGAGGAAATATTTTTTCCTTTAAATTCTTGGCTTTTGTTTGAAATAGTTTCCTTGATTTCTGAATGTATAGATTTCTGAGAATGTGGAGTTCAAAACACATGGTTTATGCCTTTTATACATTGAAATATTCATTTTATGTAATAATAGACAGCTATACTTTTAAACATATAAATGAGAATAATTTCTGTGGTTAAGAAGCAACACCTGACTGAAATAAGGCAATAAAGGGAAGGAAACCATGTTTGATGGGTAATGGGTTTGGTCTTAATGACCTCTAGTCTGGTCTTTGAAAGGGTTTTATGCAATGTGTGCTCAGATACTGGACCAGTACTAATATTATACATAAGGTATCATTTTCTGAGAATTTAGCTATACTGTGAGAAGTTGTTTGCAATACCATTTGCAGAATTGAAATGAGACCCTAAAATAAATCCTGCAGACTAAAAAGATCTGAAGGGATTTGCAAATTCAGGATGGCAAGTATCACCTGCAACATAACATATATGTACTAGGCAATTAAGGTGGTTCTTAGCCTGTGTTCTAATGCAAGCACCACCTTCTCCCCATTCCTTTCAAACTAAAAGGCTTTGTACTTTTCTGTGGGATTCATTAAATAGATTTATAGGCAGATATATATGGCCTTTATGGAAAGATGTTCAAATGTTGATACGACAGAGAGTGGGTTCACATAAGCACAGGTTTTGATTCCTTTATAAGCTTAACCCTTTAGTTTTGTAGTTTGCATAAATACACTTAACAAAATATGGCACTATTTTACAGAAGCATTCCCACAATTCCATCAGGAAGCTTTGGTGGGGGGAGAGTGCACATTCAGCAAATTTCCATTTAAAGATATTATGCATTTGATATCTTGTGATAAAAGCCACTGTGTTGCAAATGGTTTTTTTTTTCCTCTCTTGGAGGGGCTGATGTTTATACTAATTATATAAGATTTTTTCTTAACTCTTAAGGAAAAGAAATCCCTTTTTTCCTCTTCAGAGCAACCATATCTGTAGAATAGGTTTACACTGCACATACATACTACAAAGCATTAATTTCTTCATCTTTGATACTCTTTATCCACTCTTCTTTCCTTCTTCCTATCATTTATTTTTCACCCAGCACTCTATGAAACAGTGAACCAAATGAACAGTGGCTTTTGAGTAGTTCTTGCTTTCATTTCTTTTTTCTACCCTCATTTCTTTTTTTTTTTTTCTTTTTTACATTTTGCATAGTCAAATAGAAAGAACTCTTTAGAAATGGAGTCAAAAGGGACAGAGGTATTTGCTTCCTGGAATTTTGTAGTCTGGAAGAGAATTTTATGTTCCTTAAAAGTTATTAAAACTGAATTAATATGTCTCAAAATGCTCTGTAAATATAAATGGGTTTAATATTCCTTTGTGGCATTTCTATGAAAAAATATTGTGAACCTTTTTGTGCTGAAATTTCCTTCCAGCTTTTTATGCTCTTGTGTGCTTGAGAGTTATGAAAAAAGGGAGATAATTTCGTTTTTAATAATTCTATTCTCAATGCATATATCCAATATTATTCTCTATTTTTAAATAGCTAGAATGAGAAGTGTAACTCCTCTGAGGTAGTTTTGGGTGTTTCAGTTGAGAAGAAGCATAGTCAAATATTCAGGAAACTTTTGTGTTGCTTTTCTGTATTGTACCGAATTGCAAAATTTAAGCAGTTTTGGACCAAGTTACAGAGTCATAGAATTATGGGATAGTTTGGTTTGAAAGAGATTTTTAAAGTTCATCTAGCTCACTGGTCCATTCTAGCTCACTTAGGTAAAATGCCACTATATGAGTGGGACAAAGTCTCACCTAAGAGAGACTAATTGTATTCACCCCTCAGCAGGTGTGAAACTGTTTCTTTCTCTCCAGATACTACAAGGTCCTTCTGCAAGCAAATCTTTAATCTTCCCAGTGACCTATACCAGCCTTAGAGCACGGCTGCTTCTGCCATGTGTGTACTGGTACTAACCTTGAGCTTTTCCACAGGAAATTCTCAGTTTTTTAAATAGACCCTTTGACTTAGATAACATTCTTAGTAGTTAAATATATGCTTGAATTAAAGCCTAAGGGAAGATGACAAAGTATATCTACAGTACACAATTCTGGGCATTATTAAGATACAGTTAATGAAGATAATATTTAGAGTATGAGGCAAAATGTTTAGCTTGAGAGGAATACCCAGGCAAAATCACTTTATAACATGTTCATAATTGAGCACTACTCCTGGTTATACCTATATGAATCTTAATAGGCATGGTATGCTGTGGAGTCTGAAGCTTATGTTCTAATTAAAACTTCTGAAAAGGCCTGACAGTGGTAATTATGACTATTTCATAACCGAGCCATCTTCTTGATCTATTTAAAAACACTTTACTGCTGAAGAACACTTTAATCCTGAAGAATGGATTTAGGAAAGTCAGCCAGGGCTTATTACTTACATGATTGATGTTTTAGTTGTTGACTTTGAACACTATGGCTCAGTGCTGCACCTTTAATTACACAGCCAAGTGCTGCAAAATGCAGGTGTTTGATTAGGTATTTTAGAATTTAACTTCTGACTATCTAAAATATTATGAAAGGTAGAGGTTCTTTTTTTGTACAGTCAGAATGATTAGCTGCCAAAACTTAATTCTTTGCTAACAGAGATGATAGTTTACCTGTGATTATTAGAAATGAGATGTTGATTTATGGTGGAGGTAAGGGGGTTTTATTGTGCTTGTGCAGTTTTTAAAAATATGAAAAAGTAATTAAAAAACTAGTACTGCAAACATTAAAAAAAAAAGTAGTAGTAATTTGTATCCTTATATAGCTTGGATTTACTCAGCAGGTGAAGGTGTTTATAGCCTTCCTTTTTAGTTTTGCTACACAGTCTAAGTGCTGCAGCTGCTTGACTGTATTTCCTCTCCATATTTTCTGCCTGTCTCCCATCTGCCAAGCTCTCACAGACTGTGGCAGCATCCATCCTGATGCCACTGTCCTGCATGCTCTGCTTTAGTCGTTTGGTGATGAGATCCCAGCCCTTGCTGGTGATACTCTGTCTGTAGCAAGAGCAGGTGAAAAATTGTTACTGAATTTTATGCCCAAAAATATATATATCTATTTTTCAATGTTGCTTAAGTCATGTCATTTTTAATTGAAATACAACTGCCCTTTATTCAAAGTGAGTTTCTAGAAATTGAAAGTGGCCAGTCCCTCCAGAGCTCAGTGCTTCATGGTGATTACAGAGGAGCACTCCCATATAGTCGCATTAATCTTTGAGGCTGCTACTTGTGCTGCCTTTCTGGTGTTACTTGCCTTCAAATAGTGTGTAAAGACATCTATTTTCAGAACTGCACCTGGAGTTGGTAACTGCCAAGAATCTGGAGAATGTGGAATAGATTTGTTCTAATATGTGTATAGAATTTCTCAATATTATCAATCAAATATTTATTTTCAGTTAAGATTATTCTAATTGCTTGCATGCACTGATGAGGGAAGTACTTCAGAGAAATGATTCTTGCCACAGTTTTCCCTTGGTTGTGTACAAGCTGTATGAAGATTACTGGGGAAAATGTGAGAGAAACAAGCTTTCTGGTCCCATGCTGACAGCTTGAGAGGGGCTTAGGGGAGAGGAGTGGCATGCTTTGTTACAATCTTGTTACTTGTAAACTGCTAAATGCCACTAAAATACAGTCAACTGAGCCATAAGGTGTTTTTGCAGAACCATTTCTTAGGGTTGAATCGCCCCTTAAAATTGACTGCTCACTGGTTTAAGAAACATATTTTGTTGTGCTACATTCTATGACCAGATCATGGCTAAGGTGCCACCTGGACTTGAAGTTCTTTGGGGGTGTTTTTTCCGTGTGTGTGTCTGTCTTTCATTCTCATTTTGAATATGATTGTTGCTAAGACTGTAAGAATTAACTTTTCTACAAGTGAACTATTGCCCAGTGTGGGAAGATGTGAGAGAGAAAAGCAGTACTATTGACATTGATTCCCTTTGGGAAAAGTGTGAATGTTCCTTAAACAGGGACATTTGCTCTGAGTAGCTCTCTGGCCAGAAATCGAGTAGCAAATGACAAGAACATTAGAGCAAAAAGAACTGCCACTGAAACAGCAGAAGTAAGAACATTTTAAAAGTAGTATGCTGTCTGGACAGTGAAGGCATCTTTTGCCCAGAAATGTAATAGGAAAGGGGAAAACGAAGTAGCCTCTGGATGAGCATAAAGTTCATTGAAAGTTTCAGAAGTAAAATTATATTCAGGAACCTGTTGTTACCTTAAGGAGCTTACTTCTCCCCCAAACTCACTTTTCTTTTTTTTTTTTTTTTTCTTTTTTTACTTTTTACTTTTTCTACTTTTTCACATTTTTCTTCTTTTTCAAGAGAATAGAATTTTTGTGTATTTTAGAAATTCCATTGCTGAAACTGAATTCTTTCTGCTACCAACTTTTTGCTTCAAAAATTAATGATAAGCCAGCATCTCTGATATAGCTGTGTTTTCTAGGAGAAATACATTCAATTAACTTTGGTACTTAGGAGGCTTGAAAGGCTGTTCCAGAGTTGAGACAGGTGAATCTGAGGATCCTGCTCACCAGGAATAGTGTGAGATTAGAATTTGCAGTGAAGAGAGCCAAACCTAACCATGTTTTTCACCCACTGCTTAAACAGAGGGAACTTTACTGTGTGTGAAGGTCTGTGCATTTTATCAAACAGACTAGCTTTCACTGAGAGCAGCAGAGCTGAACCAAGCTGTGATAGAGGGCTTGGTTTTAACAAGTATGAACGCATTGAAATATGTACTTGTTGGATAAACCCTGAAAGAGAAAAAAACCAAACAACTATATCATAGATTTTCAGTAAATTGAATAGGGAATAGATTATAGGCTTATCATTTTGCTGTTTGCATAGTTTAAGAAACAGAAGGCAATAGGGCTTGGGATCACAGTGATGATCAGAGGTGGGATGGAGCACCTCTCTTATGAAGACAAGCTGAGAGAGTTGGGGTTTTTCAGTGTAGAGAAGAGAAACTTTGGGAAGACCTCGTTTTGGTCTTCCAGTACTTTAAGGTGTCTTAAAAAAAAAAAAAGGGAGAGACTTTTGATATGAGCAGGTAGTGTCAGGACAAGGGGCAGTGGTTTTAAAATGGAAGACAGCAGGATTAGATTAGATATTAAGAAGAAATTCTTTGTTCAGAAGCACTGGAACAGGTTGCCCAGGGAAGCTGTGGATGCCACATCCCTGGCAGTGTTCAAGGCCAGGTTGGATGGGGTTTGAGCAACTTGGTCTACTGGTAAGTGTCCCTGCCAGTGGGAGGGGGGTTAGAATGAGATGATATTTCAGGTCTCTTCCAAACCTAAGCATTCTACAATTCTGTGGTTCTATGATTCTAAGCAATCCACTGAACTCATAGGAAATTCAAAATATTTGGTTGCACTGAAATATGAAAAATTAATAGTATTTGGGTACTGATATTATTTACAGAAATGCATTGTGACGGTAGACTATCACAATTCTTTAGTGCCTGAGTGAATAGTAAAGAAGAATTCAGAATTTTCATAATGAAAAATTGGATGTATGGATAAAGGGATCTGTTTTTTCTCAGTAGAATATGTAGTGCTGGGTTTTGCGTATAGTTTGCATATGGAATATGTTTCACCTAAGAATGAATCAAATAGAGTTTAGACCTCTTATAATAAGCAAACTAGAAAAAAAAAATATTTGTAATGTTTTGTGTCTGGTAGAATTATGGCCTTCACTGATTTGCAGTAGTAAATCCATAATGGAAAGAAATAATTGTACTAATGGGAAAAGTAGGGGTGTGGACTTCAGGTAGACATGGCATTTTTTCATTTGCTTTTTGTACCCTACTTTTGCCTTTCCCCTGTCACATAAGAAGGTTCTTTTTTCAGTGCCTGCAATTAGATGCTTCATACTGTCAAGTGTTCCTACCCAGTGACAGTAAGAAAATTAATTGTGCTACATGAGTGAACTACTGCTTCTCATTCTGCCATGCATCAGCTATATTTGAAGTAAAATGGAGAGGCCTGTCTCCTTTGCAAAAGAGAGGTCAGTATGCAGTAGCCGTTTCTTGAGTTTAGCATCTTTCCCAGATAGGAGCAGTATCTCTAACATCACTGCTCATGCAAATGAGTTTAAGTTTGGAAAAAGATGAATAGGCTGCAGAATTACTTTGCTCCTTCACAGGAGTAGAGAGATGCTCCAGATGCATATTTGTGCATTAGATCTACTTAAAAGGAGTGTTAATAAATCAATTCTCATTCTTAGTGTAGGTGCTTTACACTACAAAAGAGGAGAGAAAAACAGTGTTAGCACTAAGAAACAGTGACTGTAGGAAGACAAATTGGTGTGGGAATTGTGGGCCTGTAGTGTACATGCAGCTACTTTAAACAGTGTATTTGGAAACTAAGATTATTTCTTACTCTGTCTCCTAAAAACAGATACATGTAGTGCAAGTTAATATGGGTACATTATTTTTTTTCTTCTGTAACAGGAATTTACAATTTCTGATCTTGCAAGTACTTAGGGCAAATGAGCAGGGTATACTGGAGTACTTTTAAATAAGATAAGAATAGATTTTATAAGATTTATTTTAAAGCTTGGATTTTCAGTAGGTCATCAACATATCAATGTTTTATGCCAACCACAAGCAATGAAGATTTACCCACAGTTGTAATTAAGCAAAGTCAGAATTCAAAACATGATGTTGCTATAGTAGACAATAAATGATATGTGAAAGATGGACACTTGCTTTTTCAATTAAGAAGATAAAGTCTTCCCTTTTAATGTAGTTTATCTACTTTTAATGTAGTTATTTACATAGGCACTGTATTTCACTATTTGTTTTGAAGTAGAGAGGAAATTTAAGGCCAAGGTGGCACAGCAGAGCAATGGAGCCAGAAGAGCTGAATTCTGTACTTGACTTTGGCTGTAGCCCATCACTGAAAAGAGGAAGACATACTGCATAGTTAAAACGACCATTAATAAAATTTCTGTGGGGTTTTTTTTATTATTTTTAATAAAAACAGTTGAAGACACCTGTTATGCAATCTCTTATGGCACTAGGATAATAATTAACTTTTAATGTTTCAGAATACAAATTGAAAAATGATGAATATATACATAGTTTACCAAAGTGACAGTTTTCTAAAGAGAATGTTATTTATCTTAGACTACTAAACTAAAAAAATATATGGTGTTATGTTAGATTTTGAGGTCAGTCTTCTTTAAAAAGGTAGATTAAAGGGAACTGAAAATCATCTGATGATTTAGAAATCATCTTCTTTCATAAGACCTCTCCAGCTATCTACAGGTTTAATTATCTACAATTCAGCAGTTCCAGAAGAATTATAAGATTATATTTCATAAATATCCAGAGGCAGAGGTGTAGCACATTCTCATGAACAACTGCCTTTCATTCACTTAAGTTGGTTCATTGGTCAGGTCTCCCTGTGTGGCCTCTGAGTGCTGTGAAAGTTACCCAGCAGGAACTTAAAATGACTTGGGTGACTGAGAATTGGCTTTGCAAGTATGGCAGCATAGTTCATGTAAACAGTGAAGTGGCCTTGTGTGTACTGTGGGTATAAGAAAATAAGGAGAATTTAATGTCTGCTTGTTGACTATTGCATATCCACAATTGAATTTAATTTTCATTCAGAATTAAGTGATTGCACTCTGTAGAACACACCACAGATAAAAAGAAGAAAACTTGCAGGTCTGTAGATTTAAATGAAATGTAGAATGCAGGGGTAAAGATTGCCTTAAGAGGCTTACAATATCCCAGCAGTATTGAGGTCAGAGGCGGAGAACCCTTTAACTTCAATGAAAGCAGCATGGAACCCCTGCAGAGTAGCGTGGTTTGGATGATAGCATATATTTTAGCCTGAAAGTGAATTAGCACAGTTGTAACAACAAATGATACGAGTGATATCTTAAATGTTAGGAAAAATGTCAGTTGTCTTTTTTCTAATGTGGTTTTGGAATGGGCCTGGATCTATAATTAAACTGTCTTTTTCTGGAGCAGCCCACAATGGGCATTTTTCATTCAGAGAATGAGAATTGATTCTCTTCAGCTGATCAGTACTCATCCCTTTGATCTCAACTCAGGACAAATAAAGATTTATCCAACTGGATCTACAAATAACGCAAAAGAAGTGTTAGTAGCTACTTACTGAATAAGAATTTAAATATAACTTCACAATAGCAAGAGCTGAAAACAGGAATTGTTTGTTATTGTTTGAATTCACCCTTTCTTTCATAAAGTGGGCTCTTTTAGGATCCAAACCCATTAGTGTGTGAAATTAGTATAACTAATTTCTATACGTTTGCTGGGAGAATTGAGGAATTGCCTAATGATGACTACTGTTCATTTGCATCTAAGGTTTGGTGATTAGCCTTACACATAATTACTTCATATTTTAAGCTTTTTCAAAGTGGAGTAAAACCAGATAAAAAATCTGACAAGCAACCAAACAACAATGAAAACCCCACCCCTGTTCATTCTTCTGTCACATTTTCTATTCAAATGTGACATATTCTCAAGCAGGGGCAGATGTTTTCTCTTAATGCTCTGAAGGCATCTTTCTTCTCATTTATTTGGCAGCATGACGAAAACTATTTAGAACTACTAAATATAATATCTTTGCCTTGTCAGAAATAGGTGCAAATTAGTCTAAGAATTAAGCGAATACAAAACTTACAGATTCTGAGAGAAGCAGGAAAATAACTGAAAGTTGAGTTTGCTAGCTGCATATGTCTCCTTCATTGAACTCATCCCTCAAGCCCAGTCAATTGAAGGAAAAGTTCCATGAGCAGCCTTAATCATGCACCTACTATGTGCATATAAATCTCTTGGATATTGGTTTTGAGAACTATTGAAAATTCCTTATTAAATAAAAAGTTAAGTACATTTAATTGTTCAGAAAATGTGGAAATCTTGATAGTTAATTCCTTGAAGTTGTAAATATAGTCTTATAGTTTTATCATGTTAGCACATGGTAAAATAAAATTCTACGTTGCCAATTTCAACTGCACTTTTCAGAAAGGAGTTAGTGGGGCAGAAGTCTTTCAGAATTTATGATATCTACTTCCTGTGTAAGTATCTAGTCTCTTTTTGCAAAAAAAAAGTTGCAGGGAATGAATTACTCCTTGCTAGAAGCATTATGTGCTTTTTTTCCTCTGCACTCTTCATTATACATCCAACAAATTCATGTATGTATCCTGAAACTGACTCCAAAAGAGTCCAGGACTTTATTGTAGTGATCAAAGGCAGAATTTTTTAAGGATTTTTGTCTGGTTGGTTGATTGGGGTTTTTTGGTGGTTTGGTTGGTTGGTTGGTTGGTTGGTTGGTTGGGGTTTTTTGGGTTTTGTTTGTTTTTTTACTTAAAACCTTTAACTAATGAAAACATGTTGGTGATAAATGAAAGATATTGTAGAGAGTGGTTGGTCTAAAAATGTTGGATTTCCTACTCTAGATAAAAGGTTTGTGACATAACCACATTTATTTGCAAAACATTCCTTTTGTCTTAAATTCCTGTAATGAATAATTCGTTCTCTTTTGATTTGTGGGACTCTAAATTTCACTGGACTTTTTTCAGAATTCTATTTTGGTCATAAGTTCTCAGTACAGTTCAAACCTTTATCTGATATTGTAGCTATGATTCTTGGACCCCACTGCTGGATAGCAGAGTATATGATACTAGTAAAAATCTATGAATAGAACAATAACATTGTTGGTTGGAGGATCTGGTAGCAAGGATCTAATTCCAGTAAATTATATTAAATTTTAACACATGTAATTTTTCTAAGTGCCTACAATTTATCACAGTAAGATTTTTTTTTACAGATCTTTCCAGCCTGTTGACATCTTTTAGATTTGGTGATTTGCTGTCTCACGGGTGTGTTCCTTAACTAAAATATCTCTTAAAGTTTTTGACAGAGTTCATATAAACTAGAACACATTCAACCATTGTTTTAATAATCTTCTTTTAAGTTACTTTAGCATTTTAGTATCGTTCGATGAGCAAGATTTTCTTCAATGTGTAAGGTGAACTTTGGGAACATTATGGAATTTCTATAACATTTCCCTTCTAATAAGAGAAAAAGCTTTGTTCCTTTCTAGTGGAAACTGTAAAAAGCATCTTACTTTGTTGGCTCAGGCACTGCAGGCTACTGCAGAAACAGACCAGAGCTAACTTATTATTTTAGCATCAAGGATGAATAAATTTCTTTGTAACAAAATCTAAGATGGATTCATAACATCTGACCCCTCTATTTTTTAATCTTGAAATCCTTGAATTTTTGAATTTCCCTTGAAACTTTTCCTCTTACTTTTTCATAGACTACATTACATTTTTCAAGACTTCTTTTCAAGACTTATTTTCAATATTTTCACCACTACAGTTTTATTTCAGCTTTGACATTTTTAGTATATCAGGACAGCGGAGGGATGGTGTTACTGCATCCTGAGGAAATCTAGGTATTGTTAAAGCCAATGGGTCTTTTGTTGATTATAATGTTCCTCTTTCTTTTAGAGAGCTATAAAGTTTGTATTGGGCCTTTTGGCTTTGTCAGGATTGTTTGTGCAATTCTGAAGATTATTGTGCGATAACTTATTCAAGTTGCCTTCTAGTGAAGAGATGTTATCTCTCAGTATTTAGATCTTTGTAGCTTCTCTTCTTTAATTTCTGTTTCTTTTCTGCACCAAAGCACCCTACTCTTTATAAACTGCCGTTATCTGATTCATTATAATAAGATAAACTATGAAAAAAATGTTTCTCCATTTTATTCTCTTCAGCGCAGTGTGAGGAAGACACTTTACACCATCTTTGGAACAACACTAGATTAAGGCACCTTTAGAAATCATGGAATAATTAATAAATTAAATGTTTTTTTGCTGTCTCTGATAGTTTTGTGGTTTTTTTAATAATGCTATCTTGTGGTGGGAAAGACTTAACGTACATTATGGTTTTATTGATTAGGTTTACGTAACCTTAAAGACCCCAGAATCAATCTCTTATATCTTCTTTAATAGAATGCAAGAATAAACTCAAATGAGCTGGGGATAAGGTCATTTTAGTGGAACCTTTAAATAGACATTAAAGAAAGCTGCCTTCTCTCTGTATTTAGGTCCAGCTAAAAGGAGTGGAAAAACATGAGAGAACTTCCCATGCTAGCAGCCTATTATCAAAAACAGGACAAGAAGCTGAGCTTACTACCTTCTGGAGAAACTTTAAATACTTTTAAGCATGTGTAAGCCACAATGATTGACATTTTCATAAATGTTTGTACTATAGAGGGGTTGTTAAATTGCCAGGCATTTGCTAGTGAAATGTAAAAAAAATCCTCTCTTAAATATTAATCTATAATGCAGAAGGCTGAAAAAGTTTTACTGTATCAGAAGTGTGCATAAAACAATACTGAGAAAATGACTACTGATAAATTCTCATGCGAATGCAACAATAGTTTAATTAAATTGTAAATTAAATTAATTGTAAATTAAACAGTTAGAATGGAAATAATGACTCTCTACCAGTTGACAGTTACAAAATAACTGTTTCAGTTCATTTGTTTTGTGGTAGTGGATGTGAAACATGAAATATAGCATTGTCTATTACAAAAATATTCAATCTTATTGAAATTTATTGTTTCTTGGAATTCTTTTTTCATTTAATTTGATTTTAGAACAAAGGAGTTCTGCATTTTTGACTCAGATGCTCAGTCTTTCAGTTAGTATTAATCTGACATATTAAATCAGTCTTATATAAGCAATGGTTTTAGAATATAATGGATCCTTTTAAATTTTCATTACATTTTTCAGATACATTTATAATTCAAAATGTGTAGACACTTTCTAAGATTTCTTACATTTATTTCAACAATACAGATGATACCTTTATTTCAAATAAAGGTGAAACTGTGAAAATATTTGCATGTTTGAATGTATTTTTCCATTACTAGATATGATCATAAAATTATAGACGTGATTACTGTCTTTTTAATATAAAGAATTCTTACATGTTCAGTAATGAAGAGGCTATGCAGATTGCCTCAAAATTGCATCCAAGTGTTGTATTGTCAGTGATGGAATTTCCTATTGCAGATTGAGCCCTTTTGCACAATTACCTCCTTGCAGCAAGTGTTGTCCAATGTTTTTAATATACACTTTCAATCTTTATTTTTGTGTAAACTAAATGATTTAGCTTTAGTCACACTTTTTTCATTGTAATCTTTATAATTCAGAAATTCTCACAGTTCTGAAGATAATTTAATGAAAATTCCAGCCATAATGAGATCAAGGGACATGACTAGCAGGTATTCACATCACACGTACTACTTTAAAAGGCACTTAGGATTGCATTGCTTCTGCCTAAAGCATTAACAAAAATGTTTAAGTCCTAAAAAATGTATCTCTAACAGAATAGTTTTTAAGTATTCATATTGAAAGACTTGATTAATACAGTTACCAGCTTTTATTGAGGAGTTTACAGATTCTGTAAACACCTTTGTTTTCACTTCTTTCTGATTTTGCTTCTATTAGCCTAAGTGTAAATATAGGCACACAATAGAACTCTTCTGATGAATTTCAGGAAGATAACACAGTCAATTTTCAGCTCACTCAGCCGTGAGGAGAGGACAGTTAGATTGGAAAGAACTGTGGAAAGGTTTGGCTTGGAAGGCAACTTTTCAAGATCATCTGGTACAACCCATCTGTATGCAGGAGCATCATCCTTTAGGCCAGGTTGCTCAAAATCTGATTTCACCTGACCTTGAACACTTCCGGGGATGGAGCATCCACAACTTATCTGGGCAACCTGTTCCAGTGCCTCACCACGTCCACAGTAAATAAATTGTTTCTGATGTGCAATCTAAGTTACTCTCTTCCTGTCTAAAAATGTTGCCTCTTGTACTACCACTGCAAATTTTTGTCCTGGCAAAAAGTCTCTCTTCAGCTTTCTCGTATGCTCCCTTTAACTATTGAAAGGCTGCAATAAGGTCTCCCCTGAGCCTTCTCTTGTCCAGGCTAAACAACTCCTGCTCTTTCAGCCTTTCTTCACAGCACCTTTCACTCAATTTTGAAATGTGTTAATGACAAAAATCTACTTGTAAGTTGATATCACTGATAGGCTGAATTATTCACAGATCTGAAAATTGAGGCAGGAATCTGAAGATTATAGAGGAATAATAGGAAAGAGTGAAGCTTAGCATTGAGAGTTCTCTACAGAAATGTCTGAAGGGCATCTAGAAATGTTTCTTGATATGAATCACAGAGATGCCATGATTTTGGACTGGTAGGTTATAAGGCTAAGACCTTTTTAGAAAAGACAAGCCAAGGAAAACTGGTAGAGTTACATTTCATTTGAAAAATCTATTTCTACTTTTCTGATGTTCAAGTAAGAAAATGAAAAATAGAATTCTTAAAGGCACACCTTTATGGGAAATTAAGGGAAAAGCAAAGGGACATTATCGTTATTGGAATCTACTGCAGGCAGCTTAGTCAGAAGAATGGAGACACTGGAAACATCTGAATGAATTGGTGTGGTTGAATTGTAGAACATTGGATATTCAGTCCCAAAAATAGTGTGTAAGCATATGAACACATATGCTGATGTGACATATGTGAACATATGAACAAGTTTATTTTGAAAGATAAATGAAGTTGTTATTATCACAATCAGATTTGGCTGAGACTGAGATTCCTAGAAATTAGATGAGTATCTCCACCTGGAAGCCAGTTTGGGTGAAAGTGACTATAAAATGGCAATATTTATGGGTTTAGGAAGAAGCAACCATAGTAGAACATGAGCAACTAACTTCAAAAAGAGCATATTTTAATGAACCTGGGGACCTAGTAGAAGTGATCTCCTGGGAAGATAATCTAAAGGATAAATGAGTGAAGGAGAGCTAGCAGTTACTGAAAGAGAACACATTAAAAGCAGAGCTGAAAACTGTCACAATTGGCAGGGAATGTAGGAAATATGCTCAAAAATATGGATGCATTATGGTACATAAATAAACATGAAAATTTTGGGTGAAAAATTCTGAAGGTGTTAGAATGATGCAGTAGAATGATAAAAGGATAGCCTTGGTCCATTACTCAGCAGAAAAGAATAACAAGAAAAAGGTAAAAATAAATCCCCTTTCTGTAGGCAAGTATTTAACCAAACAACATTGCCATTATCAAGTAGGTACAAACAGAATTGGGAATGAACAATTTAAAGAGTATTAATGTAACATAATGTATTTGTGTTGACAGGATCCAATTAAATTTGCCCTTAAGTACTGAAAACCTAACCAGCTTAATCCCTGAACCATTAGCAAACATACTACCTAACTTTAAAAAAGGCAAAATAGACTATTATAGAATTACAGATGAATCAGTGTGATTTCAACATCTGGGAAGTTACTGGAACAAGTTATTAACATTCAGTGTGTATGCACAGAGAAGATTAAATAATAAAAACAGCTAGAATGATTTTGTGAAGAACAATCACATCAATGTACTCTAATTACTTTATTTGATGGGATTTCTGGGTTAATCGGATCTGGGAACAGATAGGATTAATTTTGACTTCAGGCAAGGTTTCTGACACTCTCCCACAAAGAAGTCCATAAATAAATTAGGTCAATATGATCTAAATCAAATTAAGATGAGGTACATAACTAGTTGGAAACAATACTTAAAGCTGAGTTATCAGTATCTGATTACCAAGAAGGGTCAAGAGTGGGCCTGGGTTTTTTTTCAACATTTTTATAAATGATTTTGCAGCAGACTAACAAGTATACTTCAAATATTTTATGGATGAAATATGACAGTTTGATAGCTTTTCAACAATAGGAAAGAAAGCTCATTATCTTGGGAAACTTTAGCTGTTATGCATCATGTGCTGAAATTCGGTAATAAATAACTGTAAAATGATTAGTGAAAAGAGGGAAATGCACAATTAGAAAATTAAGATAAAGAAGAAGGTTTTTATTCTGAAGATCAGTATCTGAATGCTAGAGTGGAACACAGAATTTGTGAGGTAAAAAACAGTGATTTATTTGAAAAATAAATGTCAGATGTTATTCTAGTTGTCTACCAGATTGCCATATGCAGGGTAAGTTAGTAATTTTGCTCCAAACCTGATGAAGACTTGACTATGAAGTAATTATGAAGTAATGCATCCAATCTTTGCCCTCCCTACTTTAGAAAAGAGCTAAAATTCATGGCATGCTCAGAGGAGAGTTGCAAAATTGATGCCTTAAGCTTTAGCTTTCGTATTTTCCAGATTCTGCACTGCATTAGTATATAACTCCGAACTTCATATAGCAAGGTCTCCTCACAGCTTAGTTATACAAAACAGTCATTTTCCAGCCCCAAAACCAAGGACACTGTTGCAGCTTCAGGCCCAAAAAGTATAAACAGGGAATTGAGGAGAGCAGTCTGGGAGGATGGGACTTCATAACCTGAAGTTGTAACTGGACAATTAACCCCAATATGTAAATGGACCAAAACTTACAGAAGTGTGTAAATGTGTGATCCGTCATCTGTCTTGGGTGGAGCCATGGCTGGGCTCTTGTACTGCCCAAGGTGTGTCCTGTAAAGGCCTTTTTAATAAATACCTACTTTATTCGTTTAACACTGTCTAGCCTCTGTTCTAGGTAGCCTCTCAAGGCATCAAAATTACAAGAGGTATGGAAATTCTCTTTTGAGGCAAGAAGACATATTTAATTGATTTCATCTAAATGGTGGAACTCATGATAAAAGATTTTCAGTATGCAAAAGACTTTCATAAACAAAAAACCATGTGTATAAACAGGTAATAATAGTTTAGTTTTCAAGAAAAACCTTAGAGGTAACAACCAATCAAATGCCCGTGCTTAAGTTTTGGTATGTAGAAAAACCTTCACCTTTGAGAATGAAATGCAGGAATCCTGAGTAACAGAAAACAGTGAGGGTTCTCTTTCACTGGGAGTTTTTAAGAAAAAAAAATCTGACCTATATAGTCTAGCTGCACTTTATTCTGCTTTTGGGATAAGCAAGTGATTTTATTAATCTTGTACACTCAGGGAACCTTCCTTCTTTTGTTTTATGGTTCTTTGCAAAATCTATGTCAAATTTCTGGGTTTGCCCTCATCTCTATTATTTTTTAACTTCTTTTTAGCTTAATGCGACCTTTAAATTGGTCTTTGTATCTGGGGAACATGACAGATTATCTCAAATATGATGCCTTCCTTATTAATCAGTTATTCCAAATAGGTTTACACATACAGAAGCAAGGAACAGAGTTCCTGAATCAGCTAAGGGTGAGTCACTTGCCAGACTGCTGCTATTAATTACTGCACAGATACTCTCTCTGCAGTTTTGCACGAACGCTCTTCTGTCTCGTGGATGTTCCTGATGTGCATCTGGAGCACAGCAGCCTCTCTCTGCAGTGGACTGAGAATGTCACCTCTCCAGGCTATGATCTTATTTATTTGGGGCTTTTTGATGGAAATGACAGCCACCATATCTGAACACATGACATTACAGCTAGCTGGAATCACAAAATCTGTCCCAAGGCCATTCTAGTCTTTTGACATTTGTTTTCTGTCTTCCTTACTACATTAGATCTCCTCAATCACATTGGTTTCATTTAGACAGCAGTGCCTCATGGAAGATGTAGTTCAGACTGTCTACCAGGTGTTTCTCCACTGTCTTAGAGCAAGTTGTGCTGGATATTCCATTTGCTTGCATGACTCTTTTACCAGATCGGTTATATAAGTTTTCATAGAATTATTCCTTATTTGTGCCTGTGTAAGCAAGAGAACCTTAAGCAGATACGTCAAATTGTGTGATTCAGTAACAGGACCTTATTTCATAATTGGAGGGCTGGGTTTGGTTTTTTTTCAGGAATATTTCCTGCTCTTATTTAAGAACTGAGAGATTTATATGAAGCACAGGGTTTTTTTTCATTGATGATGAAATTAACTTCCACAGATTTACCCATGTTTGTTGCTTCAATATATGGGAAAAAACAAAAAGGATTCTTGTCTGGATTAGTGAAAACGCAACTTCAGAAGCAGCAGTAATGTAATGATGTAATATTTTGTTTATTTTAAGGGGTGGCACTTAAGGGTATTCTGGTTGTTAAGCAGAATTCTTCTGGTTTTCCTTGTTACAGTGATTATGTAAGCGAAATTGTTTGGTTTTTATTTTTTATTTTTTATTGTTCCTGGCAAAGCAGTCACATTTTCCCTGAATATATTACACACTAGCATAAGCAGTTTATTTGTTCTTAAAAATAAATAGTAGACTACCATGTCATATTATTTTTCCATGTAAGTTCACTGTAGCTATAATGTTCCTTGAAGGCATTAAAATATTTGCTGTTTTGTGGATAATGAAAGCAACCTCATACAGAACTTCTGTCCATTTAAACTGTAGCAACCATATTTCTTCAATCATTGTAATGATCTTGTTTTGGGCCCAACAAATGACAAGTGTAGTTTTCATTATTCATTTATCTTCACTGATTGGTTGTGTGTTTGCATTTCATTTCTCTTTGTCTTTTTTTTTTTTTTCTTTTACATGGCTCACATCCAGTAGCTGAGTGATGAGAATTTCCAAACTGGTATTATATGTGTTTTATTTTGTAGTCAAACCTGCACAGGTGCTTTCTTGCCCTTATATGTTGTTTTCATGGGTCTTGTTTTCAGACTCTGTCCTTTTACATGGGAAATTATATCAAGTATTTACCTTTTTCTTCAGTCCTCAGCAAGAATAAATTTTTCTGCCTTCATTTCCTTTCCTCCTCTTAGAAGAGCATGGGCAGAAAAACTTAGAAAAATGACTTCTAGGCCAGGGATTCCTAGAAGTACCTGTCTAGTGGAAAATCCATGTTAGCTTGCTTCCTTGTCCTGACACCACTGAGATGTGTCTGTTGATGGGCGAGTGTGGAAGGTCTCTGTCATGGCATTAATAGGCCCAGGAAGCACTGAGTTAAAATAGGAGCATCTCATCCAGCAGGACTTCCCTTCTTTCTGTTCCAGATAGCTTTTCAATCATTTTGAGTTGTGCCTGCTTCTATCATGGCTAGATTTTGACTTGTCAGTCTACTTCTAGTAGTAAAGTCAAGCATCACTAATGGCAGTGTCCTTGCTGCAGAGTTACATCTACTGTGCTGGCTTTTATCGGTGACTTTAAAACTCCTCAGGGCTTTGTCCCTGTTATTCTTTATAATTACATATTTTAAACACTATGTAACTTTTGGCAATACCAGCTTATATAACAGAATGAAGAAAAAATATTTTCGATAGCATTGGTAGTATGTATTTTTCATGAAGGATGATGTTTCAATTTATTTGTTTGGATTTGTGATAAAGCAAAATCTTATTAGAGAAAGCTAAATTATACTGCAATCTCTAGTAAAGCAGACATGCAGTTGATTAAATAATTTACTACTTTGCGTTTTTCTTATCATTAATTGAATCTAGCCCATCTTAATTGGACAAACAGGGCTCTTTGAAGTTTTTCCTTTATGTCAGCTTGCATGTATGACTCTATATAACCAGATTTGAAGCTTATGCTCAACCATTCCTGTAACAGTAATTAAATGCAATATTTAAAAAAGAGCAGTAGAAAGCATGGTGATTATTGCTCCAGTACTTTGATGTAAGTCTTGCAGCATGGAACACTAGCTTTTTCCCCTGATTGCATCTACAAAAGCAAGGAATAATTCCACCAAAGCTATCAGGATTAATGAGAGAATGATCAGATCTGTTGTCTACCCAAGGTCTATAGGGGTGGGAGAGAGGACACTTGTGTCCAGGATAGGCTGATTTTGCAAGAGTAAAGCAACTGAAAAAATAATAAATTAAAAATTTGTTAAATCTTCCATTAAAATCCCAGGATTTTAAAGCCTTCTTTATTTTGATATTCCAGGTTAAAAGGCAAGTTTTGCTTATTATGGTAAGTGAGAATCATAGAAGTGGTTTGGGTTTCATCAGAATATGAGCATGAGCATCACCTCTTACCTGGTAGAAAACACCCAGAGACATTATAGACAAAGGTGGCAAATGGGCAGCAGGAATTGAGAGAAAAGAAATTAAATCAACTTTCTTTTATTGATTATCTAGGGGGTGCAGTCAGCAGAATTAGTCCTACTCTGGATTTCTTGCATGTGGCATTGCTCAGAAGTGCAAAACTGTGTGGGGATGGTAAACTCCTATCTGATTTGAGCTAACTTTGCCATTCGGTGTCATTAATGAGCCTTCCAAAAGACGGAAACAAATTGCCAGGAATGGGAGAAGGAGAAAGAAGAAGGAGTTGTGAACAGTTTGAAAAGCAATAAATGGACCAAAAGTTTGTAGATACTACAGAATTGTTGAAGTCTGGGAGTCATCCCTGGAGATAATCTAGTCTAACACCTTTTGTCAAAGAATGATCAGCTAAAGCACATTACCTAGGGCCATGTCCAGCTGGATTTTTAATGTCTCCGAGAAGATTCCAAGACTTCTCTGGACAGCTTGTTCCACTGCCTTACAAACTTCACAGAGAGAAAGATTTTTCTTACATATAAAGAAAATTTCTTTTATATCAATTTCTGTCAATTTTTACTCGTTGTCCCTTGTCCTGTCCTTGTCCTGTCTCTGGAACCCCTAACAAGAGTCTACTTTTTTCTTCCTACTCTTTCTCATCAGTTGTTTACACTGGTGAGATCCTTCCTGAATCCTTTTTTTCTCCAGGCTGAGCAGTCCCTGCTGTCTCAACTTCTTCTGGTATGACAGGTGCCCTGCAATAATCTTCATGACCCTTTGCTGAACTTCCTTCCATGTGTCTATGTCTCCTTTATACTGGAGAGTCCAGAATGGGACACAGTAACTCATGACATGATGGTAAATGTATTCAATGTGTGGAAATAGAAATCTCGAAAAAAAAGAGGCAGCATCAGAAGCAGGGCAGCTGCCCAAGTGAGGAACAGCCTAGACTAGTGATCCTGTATATCCACATTGTCTTAAGCAGTGCTGACTCAGGTGCTTTTTCATCTTCAGCAGAAGTTTTGTGCAAAGAAAATTTTTATTTATTTTTAAATCCTAAACCCTCCAAAACTACAGAGGAAATACCAAGGGTAAACAAGAAGGAGTATTCTTGAGCACTCTTGTCTTTTTTGCTTCATCAAGGAATAGTTTCCACACATTTATATAAATGCAATGAGGAGTTTGTGAGAGGAAGAAAAATTAGAAGAAAGAGGAAATGTCTCTTAAGATATTCCATGTGTATTTAGAGTCTCTCATGTGGGCTTTGAGAAAGAGCAATGTCAGTTGATCTGAGTCTGAAATACCTGTGTCTATCGACAGAATGCTGAGTTTGAGCTGATGTATTTCATCATCTCAGGAGGGCTTTTTTAATTCAAGCTTAGCTCTATAGAAAGCAGGTTAATCTTGGCTAGCTCATAGATTGGGCAGAATGAACTCATTATCTCCTGTAATGCACTGTTTAGACTCATGTGGGTCATTGCCAGAAGGGCTATAACCTGCCATGGAAGCTGTTGGCTTGGAAAAGGCAGGCAAGAAGGCCAGAGTAAAGTCTGAGTGAAGTGAGTGAGCAAGTATGGCACTCAAAATTCATGATTTTAAATCCCAAGGCAAGTGACGAAAGAGGAGGAAAGGTAGCATTTTCTTGGAGTTTGTAGAGAGGTCAGTGCAGAGGCAGTGCTTTGAATGTAAGTCTAAGAAGGTAGAGAAGACAGGTGGATGACAGCAGAGAGCGCTTTAGGAAGAGTGTCAATCAGGTTTTCAGAGACAGACAAATGGGAAAATAAATGAAAGCAATATATACTGTCACATAAAACAGTATACTTAATATGCTTTTAAGAAGGAAGACTGTCTAAATAGCTGGTTTATGAAGGAATGTCTGATTCTTCTAAACTCAAAAATTATTGCAATTTATTTAATTCATAAGCTGTAGTGAAGCACGGTGCAGTTGATATTTACTCTCTCTCTGTTCCCACTCCTTTATAATCAGAGGGCAAAGACATGAAGTTGTTTAAGAATTTTCCAGCTGCAGTTTCTCTCTACAGTATAATCAACACACAGCTGCTTTAGAGCATACTTCAGGTTGATCATATGGATTTAGTTCTGCTGATGGCTGCCTGCATATTTTTATTTGAGAAAGCTTAGGCATGTCATTCTGTAATGGTTCTTATTTCCATTTTAGGTCAGTATGCTTATGATGGCAAACTACTATAAATGGCTCCACCAGGTGCAGGCATAAGCAACCAAGCAGAAGAATCTATCATCACAGTATACCCACAAGTTTTACCCTTGACAGCAATGTTTCTCTTCTGCAAGATACAAACCCTATGTTTCCAAATAAGTTGTCATAGCATTCCATAAAAAAAGATGTTATACTGCAGCATTATCATTTGTGAGGCTCTTGATCTTTTATAGTGGAAGTCAAATGCCTGTTACTTATTTGGAAGGTGATGGGCACTTGAGGTCATGATGTGCTGTGGGTGATCTTTAGACACATTTGTGTAAATGTACCAGCTTACATGGTAACCAACAGCAATATGTGTCCTTTTCTTATCTGAGACAGATCTGACTATAAAATATAGTTCTGACTTTCATGCTGCATTAGGGTAAGCAGTAGGTAGCTCAGTTTTCTTTTTATTCTGAATGGAAATATAAAAGTGCGTATATGTTCCATAAATCCCACAGACCTGTCATCAGCCTTCACATGCCAATCCACTAGCTGCTTGTGGTTTTGAAATTAATATACTTTCTTTGTGTTAAAAAAACCTTAAGGGCTTTGTTTTTGTTTGGGAGCTGTGTTTTGGTTTATGCTTTCCCTCAAATGGAGAAAAGTATTTCACAAATTATCTGGAAATTATTTACAAATAGGAGTAATTTATAAAAAATCAATTAGCAGTAGGGCTTAAACGATATATGGCTTGTACCTCCTGCACAGTGTAGATGAGAAAAAAAAGAATCAAAATTGTTTTCACGTGTCATGGGCAAACTGCAAAATGTTTCCTACAGGCAAATATTGGAACTTATTTAGAGTCAATTGAATCTTTTGTCTTAGAAATACCTTTGTTTACGAAGATCTGATCCAAATTTGAATGTATACTATTATACTATTCTCATCTTTTGTGTTTTATGTCATACATATATTCCACTTTCCTCTCTTCCTCCTTCCCAGAGGAACCTGAGAGGAGTTCTGGCAATTAACAATCTCCCACGTGACCTGTGATGGTTCATTTTGCTTAAATCTTTCGTGCAGTATGTTTTGACCGTGGAAATCACCTGCCACAACCCACTTTTTCCCAGAGATCTGAGAGCTTGCATGAACAGTAGCTGGGTGAATTGCAATTTTCAAGTGATCAAACGTTCTGAGAAAGATAATTGAAAGGATGAAGAAATGGTGTAACATGTATAGAAACGGAACAGGAGAGAAAACTTCAACTGGTTAGAATTGAATGTAATTCTTAACTTCTGTTAACTCTTTTTTATTATTATGATTTTTAAGTATTTCTTCACAAGTGCCAGAAATATGTGGCTGTGTGGGATGTGTAGTTTCTCTGAATTACACATTCTTGTATCTTAGAGCTGTCAGTTTTCCTAGACACTTCAGCTGTGTCATTTCTGCTCTGCCTTTGCTTAAAATAATACTGAAGTGTTGCTGGGTTGTATTGTACAATACTTCTTGGGAACCATTGGGCTGTTTTCAGAGTTAGGCTTTTTAATTCTATCTATAGCATATTATTATATTTCAAAAGCAACAGCTGAACATTGCATTATTTTTAAATGACTTTTATCACAAGATCAAAAGAGAGAACCTCACAATTGACATTCAGATTTCCTCTATCCTGTTGTGTTTCTGGACCTTTTTTAGTCTTCATCTGTACTAAAAAGGATATTGTCAAGGTAGCTGGAATTCATTCACAAAGTGATCTGCCTTGACAGTTGTACCATCTGGAAGCCATTACCTTTTTAAAGTGAAGGATGTAATTTTTTTTTTTCCAAGTAGCAGAGTTTTTTATGTAGAGTCATAACTGTAACCAAGTAATGCTTAGCACACCTGAAGTGGGGGACAGTGCAAACATCCCTTCAAGCCAGGTTAGTTTCTCAGGAGGCTAGTCTCAGAGCACAGATGAAGATTCCAAGTGGTGTGTTTTGACTTGCACTGGTTGTCTGTGACCCCAAAGGTTTTATAGGACAGCAGTGGCATTGCTTCGCTTTGCCTATGTTTCCTTCCAGGCTTTACTGCCCTTAGCTGGGGCTGGTGAGAGCTTGGTGCAAGCTGTCAGGATCAAAAGGTTGAATACATTTCATGCTCTAAAAATGTATGAGGGTCACTGTTCATCTTGCCTATCTGGAAAGCACTGAGCTGTGCTTGCAGTATTTATCATTGCACAATAGATGGGGGGCATCACTCTAATACAAATGTCCTAGTTGGACTTCTTCATGACAAATGTGGAGCTGCCCCACTACCAGCAATGGGCTACAGCCAAGTCTGAGTTGATCTTGGGTGTAGCAGAACCGTCTGCTGTTGTTGTTTTAATCCAGAACAATGATTGCCAAACTGCAGCATACCTTTATTCATAATTCAGACAACATCTATTCCAGAGCAGCCTGCAAACCAATAATATGACATCTTGCTCCTTTATTCACAGAGGGAATGAATGATAGCTGGTAGCCAGTAAACGTCCCCTCCTGTTTTTGTGTTTGGCACAGAGATGTGCCAGCTACTACCATCACCATATGGAAGAGGTGGGACCAGAGCCCTCCTAAGTGTCTGTGTGTGACTCTGCCCTGACTCTGCAGGAGAGGCTGCTCATTATACAGGGAACCCCTGTGGAAACACTGACATATCAGAAAGCATCACAAGCAAGGGTGACTAGCCAGAGAGCTAAGAGGCATTTCGACATATTTTATCAATACTTGTCTAGCTTTCATGTGCTACACTTTGTTAAAAGAAGCCTATGGCACAGATGATGATGATGATGATGATGATGATGTAAAATACATTTACCATTTAACTTAATATCAGCCTGAAGTGATTCTTTGCTCTCTACCATTCTAATGGGACTAAGAAATACAAAACTAGCATGCATGAAGAGTGGAGTCACACTGTCTATGCTGTGTCACACTCGATATTTTGTTTGGAGTACTCTTTAAAAGCATTCTTTAAAACAGTGGTATATTTGAGGTGACTTTAGCAGTTTATGCTCATTAGGTGGCACTACAGCAGCTAAAAGATGTGATAATTTTTAAATCATTCTTATCATACTTGACTCATCTAACCACTGCAAATGTATTTTTAAGTTTGGTGACTATCATAGGTTTGAGTGTCTTCTTCATAGTCCATTTTTTTTTCATGTTTATGCTTCTACCTGTAGGCTCCTACACAAGATTGGTTGCAGGAGACCATCTAGTCAGCATGCTAAATATTACTACTACTGAATTTTTCTTTCAGTGCTAGTAAAATGAAAAGGAGAAACAGCTATGCATGGATGAAAGCATTAGAGTACATAGTACTTCTGGAAGTTATCTGCTTATTGTAAGTTACCTTGATGGTTAAAAGATATCATGAACTATTTAAAGACCGAAATAAGTAATTTAATTCCAGTTTACTTAACTGCTCCATCCTGCTAAAGAAAAAATCATCATAATTTATGAACCAGTATTGTACATAGTATTTCAAAAGTGGAAGGTAATGAAAGGGTTTGGGCCACATTTATACTGTCTTGTAGACTTCTGACTGATTAGTTACACCTAGGGTACTATGGAGATCAAGCAGTGCATGATATTGATTTCAATAAAGCACTTTTTAGCTTTCTGTCATGTTACTTCTACTGGTTTTCTTCTACATAATTTTCCTTAATTCTGCACAGGATTCATTGCATCTATCCTTATTTCCATGTGGTTTTTGTACTTTTTTTTTTATTTTTCATTGTTACCTACGAAAGTAAAAAAGTAATGCTGAGCTTCCTTCAAGACTCAAATGTTGCCAGATTACTGTAGTTATTTTTCTGACATTTCCATGGAAAAAGTTGAACTCTGAGCAAAGCAAAGTGTGAGTAATTCTACCTTGCTGTCACATTTTGGAGAGGCATACAGAAGGTCAAAGTGTTCCTGCAGATCAGAAGCTCTGAAAAGTTGCTGAAGGGCATTGTCTGCATCGACAGGATTGAGTAACTCATGAAGGAATAAAACAATTAAAGTAGGTTCATGGCTTGGAGGTTGTTTGACTGAACAACTTCGTAAACTAGTTAACCAGAATTTAAGCTTATATGAATTTTTCAATTGAAAATAAACATAATTTTACAAATACTTTGAGGCATTTTAAGAGCTGACATTTAAAGAAAACACTATTCCCTGAACTACTTTTTTCTGATAACTTTTCTAATTCATTCTTTCAATAATGCCAAACAGTTTGAAGTAGTCTCCCAAACTAGAGTATTATGCAGATTTGAAGGTGACAGCATCAAAGAAAAATCAGTATTTGCAAACATGTTAGTACTTATTCATAGTATACCCTGATACTGCATGATTGTTAAGACTAAAGGAGAGTATTTTCTTCATCTAAACTGCTGAATTTTGTTGTGATGGATATAGCAAGCAAGGTTGTCCTTCTGCATTGACCTTTCTAAAGCTGAACGTGTCAGATTCTCATCACAGATGGCATTGCTTAGAGGTTCTTTGTCAGATCCCTTGTCACTGAGATTGTGTTTGAATTTTGGGTCAGTAAAATATAGGCTGATAAAAACCTTGAGAGTTATTTGGGCATTATCTGAAAAATGCAGCTCTTAAAATCAACTATGATATTATTATGTATCAGAAAGTTGATAAAATTTTTTGCCAACAAAATCAGGTGAAATAAAAACTGCCCTTCCAAAACACTAGTCATATTTTACTTAAATTCTGAAAATAATAAAAAAAATATTGTTTGGCAATTCTTGATCAAAAAGAGAGCAAGCAGTTGACACCAAGTCTGACTTGGTGCTGCTTTTAAGCATTTCACAAGATTAAACATCTGGTGAGGCTGCTCTAATCCCAATTTTAATAATATCCCATTTAGATAATGAACTTCTGACTTTCATGTGCTTGAAGCTAAGCCTTTCCTCATGTTCGAGCTTGTATGAATCTGTACCACACAGGGAAAGACATCTGGATCTGGATTTAATTCCATGTTTCCCCAACCAAGTGTTGAAAAAATAACATAAACTTAAAACTTTGTGTTTGCAGTTCATTTTATTAATTGGAGCACAGTTATCAACAAGAGCTTGAATGTTACAAGCAACATTAAAAGCATTACTTTGATACATTAAAGTATGGTGAAACACGCACTTCTAAGTATGTACAGATTTTGTTACAAAGATGGAAGATATTAAAAGTCAAGCCATTGTTACTGGGCTCAGTTACAGTAAAATGATAGTATTTAAGGTGTCTTATGGGTCTGTGGGCCTTATTGCTGATAATAGGACATGAAAAATTCCTGGTATGAGCTGTGCTTGTGGAGCCTCTCTGTCTAAATTAAAAGCTTTTGCCTAACTGCCAATTTGTGTCATTACTTTATGTTGCAAAAACTACTAAATGTATACCATAATAAAACTTAATTTCACAGTAAACTGAAATACAGTATGTTTAATCAAATGAGAGACATTTTAAATAATAGAAGAGGGGTAAAACTGCCTGTGAAGGATGGTAAGCAGAGTCAAGTGATAATCATTAAAGTATTTTGAAACTATGAGACATTTAATGTAATAGTAATGGAAATAGAATGCAAACACACTGTGAAATTCATAACTCATTTCTCTCTGGCTGCAAACACAGCAAATGCATATAAGGTATTTTAGTTTAATCAGACTTGTACATGTAGAGTCTGTCTGTATTTTCATTGGGAGGAATCCATGGTTTTTTGGTTTTGTCATGTAATTAATATAAAAAAGAAAAACTAGTTGCGGTTTCAATAGCTCACTATATATTTTTATGCTTTAAATGCATAAAAGATGTATGTTTCCATTCCCTGTTTTTGTTTACAACTGGAGATTTTTCAAATATTTTGTAGAAATGACCAATGTAAAATTCAGACATGTGCAACTATCTGTGAAGATATGCATTTTATATGGTTTTGTATATGTTTTAAAAATCTTCAGATTAGTAATGAACAGTATATGATATGAAAAAATAGCTTTATTTGGAAAAAAAAAATTATGCTATAACCATCCTGGAAATGCATAATGAAGAAATACTCACAGTATGTTGCTTCTGTACAGTTCCACCTGGCCTACTCAGCTGTCTTCCAGAAAAGGCCTTCATTTAATTTTTCAGGCTTTTGATTTTAATGAACACATTTCTAGATTATAATTTATTGCTTTCAACTGACACTGAAGACATGTTCAAATTCACTATTAGATTTTTTGCTCTGCCTCTGAGTAGCTGCTCTAGACTTAAACATCTTAAGCTACTATTTGAGGACTTTTGAGGATTTGTTGTAATTATTCATGTTATTCTTCCTTTTGTGCCATTTATGAGCCTTGCAAAACCCTAGATGCATTCCAGATTTCACATATAAGGATGTGGAAGACAATTAAAATATGAGCTGGTTTTGATCACATGGGTCAATGCTTTCCTAGGTAGCCTGCTCTGCTATATATGACCTGATTTTTTTTTCCATTGTTATGTTCTTTTTCCTAAATTCTTTGAACATTTTCAGCAGTTCATATTGATATTCACTGTAGTACATCCTGTGTGCAATCACATGTGAAAATGTCAGACCCAGGAAAATGAGCAGATGTAGTGTGACGAAGTTGAGTGTTAGTAGGGTTTAGACTGCAAACAGAATTTAAAAAATCATGTCCCAAATCTGCATTCTTTTAACAGGTAAGGGAAAATAGGGTATTTATCATCATGGGTTATAAAATACCTTCAGCTTCCAGTCACAACTATGGACAAGAGAAGTTTGTTTTTGCGTTACTCTCCTTAGGCTGTGTCAAGTTAAAAAAGCTCTTTAAGTAGCGTGATCTTTGAAATATACTTTAGCTGATACTAAGGAGTCGTCAAATTTTCCATTGAATTTTTTTAAATAAAGCATTTGTTCATATTCCAGGCTCTTCTTTAGCCAGTTGCTTGTAATAGACTGTTACACAACAGGCAAGTTTGAAGCTTCTCTCATCTGGAGAAGTACTACCATTTAGGAAGACTGCTACCTGAAGTAGTGGGAATGCCTCCATACAGGCGCAAGTAACAGTTCGGGTTTGTATTCCAGTGGTTAGAATAGAAAAGAAGAGAATAAGAGTAAAGGCTGTTGATTTCCTATGAAAGAAATTTTCATGCATTTCAAGATTTAAAGATCTTTCTGAATAGCAGAAACCTGATTTCAAAGTAAGCTGAGGAATCTGGAATGGTGCTTAGGCTATCCAAGGAAAATGTGTTTGTCTCCAAAAATAAAAGAGTTGAGCTATAGGTAATGCACTAAGAACAGTTACCAAATCTACAGAGTTCTACATACAATAAGGGGTTTTAAGGAATCCTAGGGTACATAAGTTCAAATAAAAGCTTGTTCTACTTGTTTTATTTTCTCATATATAAATATGTATTTCTATAGGTTAAAATTATTCATACAAATAACTTACAGCATGCTAGTTGATACTGCATATTTTGTAATATTAGCACAATATAAATATATTTACTTGCTTAAGAGTATGATAGATTTGCAGCTGTTTTAAAACATTCATGTATGATCCAAAGTAGACTTTGGGGTCACATATATAAAGGTAGTGAGTAATACAAGAGTCACAGGTGCAGAGTTTTAAAGCTCTAGTATTTAACCATTATCGGGGGTAATCTTTAAAATAAATCTTTAAATAGGAAATAAAGTGTTATTTAGCTAACAGTTAAGTACCAAATTGGTAACAGTTAACTTACCAAATTGACTCTAGTATCTGAATAGGGAAATACTTTATAACAGTATAGTAAGTATAGAAAGTATACTTTCGTACATGTGGTTCTTTTTTCAAAAGACTTAATTTTTCCTGAAGCCTTTACCTTTGTGGGTATTTTTATGTATTTTACAAACCATTCGGTCAAACATCAAGGTGAAAGTAGTTTAATCAACTTCAGGCACTTGAAAGTATCACCATGTTTGTTCTGATGAACCAGGAGGAAGCTCACTTGGTGTCCAAGAGTTTTCTCTCCTCTCAGTCTCCTATCAGATGTTCAGGGGGGCAGTTCCTCATCTTTGGAAGGAGATTACCATTGTTTGCCCCATTTGATCTGCCATAACAATAAATCTTTTAAAACTGCTAAGTATTCAGACAAACTAATTTTTTTAAGACAATTCAAGCTCTATGACAGATTTATATGTGTACATCTCCATGGCATTAACCTTTCTGTAATAAACCTATTCCAGTCTTGTGTGGAAATTGAAGTCTGAGTATTTCAAAATTATATTATGTACATTTCCAGATAGAGCAGCTACTCTAGAAGCCTTTCAGAATGGCAGAATAGTCTCTGAGGGTACCAGATCCATATTACAGGCAGAGTTCCTTTTAGCAGAGTTTACAGCAGAATTTTCAACACATGACACGAGAATCAAAACAGTATTTCTGAGACATTTCAGATACTTTCCTGCTGTTACAAGTTTTCTATATTTTAAAGTTAATAAGGAAAGAAGAACATAAAAAGTAGTATGAGTAGAAGAAAAAAGAAGTCTTGCTATGTATTTCTGTTAAAATGTTGAATTATGCACTTCTTGGCACTATCTGAAATGCTTCATGACCTTCACAAGATAGGGAACAGACTTTCAATATATTCTTCTCACAGTAATTAGTGGTAAGGATTTTACAATATTTAGTTCAAATATTCCATTATGAAAAGTGGCATCTACCAAACTTGGTATGTCGGCTGCCCTATGTGTCCTACAGAACCAAACGAAACAAATAGCTCATTTTGAATCTGCAAGGAGATTTTAATCAATATTTTTTTCATCATATGTCAAAAAACTGGCCCTGTTTAAGTTTGAAAGGATGTATAGATACGTTCTACCTGTCTAGACCATGTGTGCACAATGAAGCCATTTATGTAAACAGCTGCTGATCCAATACACCTTCACAGGCCTCATGGCAGACTTTAGTCCCTTTCTCTCAGACCCCTTTCCCTACAAAGAAGTTCAGTGCTCACTAAAACCACATGAATATTTTGCAGATCCTTCCAGCCCCAGACTGGTCTATACTAGTCCCTCTGTAGACTTATGTCCTGCTTTTTTCTTCAATAAGGCTTCTGCACTGTCCCCTGGAGGCATCAATGCCAGATATCCCAAAGTCTTGTGATGCTATTGCTTAAATATACAGCTTTTCCTAACGGAAAGCTTTACCTCTTTGCTGTCACAAAGCTTTACCTCTTGTGTTTTGCTGGAATGAAATAAAGTGAACAGGCACAGAAGACAAACTGGTGGTCATGATAACTAAAAATTCAAATCTAATAGCTACTGCCATGGTGATTGTACCAGTATCCCAGCACATCCTCCTCTTCATGAAAAAATATTATCTCTGAGGAGATCATTAATTCTAGGAGGAAACCTTTTCTCACAGAAGACTGTTGATCATCCTGCTTCTATAATAAAGGGCATAAGATTTCCCTGAACTAATTCTACTTTGAAATAGTACATACCATTTAGGGAAAATACACTCCATCCTGGTTTTCATCTTCCCAATGAGAAGAAAATTTCTTAAAACTTTGAAACTTACTCAGTTAGCCACTTTACCTTGCAAGACTTTTTCCCAGAGATTTTGTTGAGAAGCTTATGCTGAGATTTTGAATTGAGAGAGAGAGGGATATGGAGAGAGAAAGAGACAGGGAGAAGTTACTTGCTGAGTGCTGTGGTTCAGGTCTCAGCATGTGTGGATTGGAGTGAAGGGTTGTCAATTTATTGAGAATGGCAGCTGAAATTCAGTGCTGATGGGGTAATGCCTGCTAAAGGGGATCATTTGAATTCTTCACACACATTGCAGATTTTTAAATTAATTGTAGACACTGAGGGAAGAGAGTTGGATAATGTTTTAGACAGCTCAGCAGAAACAGCCATTTAGTGTGTTACAAAAGGAAAATACTGGGACATTTAAAAACAATTCTAAAAATCTGAAATATTTTAATATCATTAAGATGTTCTGTTACTATCTTTTTTTGCATACTGTTTGTTAGGTTCTGAGAACTTAATTTCAGAAAGTGATTCATCAAGAAAAGACAGAATTTTAGAAAAGGGTGAAGGGAAATTTGAGTATGGGAATGCCATTTTGTAAGGTTATGTTTTAATATTGTTTCATTCATGAAGACTAAACAGGATCAGCCTTAATAAGAAAAACTAAACTGAATTCTATTTATATTTTCAAAAATTAATGTGGATCAGTTGAAGTGGAAAGTAAACAGAAGTGAAAATTGCTTTTTAAAAATCAATGTTTAACTGATGGAATGAATATGAATTTTCTCAAACTGAATATCCCTTAGACTGGAAGAAAGAAGAAGGATTACTTTTCATGAAAAATTGCTTACAGAAAAAACTATAGTGGCAGCCATATATTAAAAAAAAAGAACCTGACAGTCAGTATGATGATGGTCAGTTGCAGAATTTTAAGGTAAGTAAGGAAGTAGCTCTTGATAAAAACGGGATTTATACTGCAGATGTTTATCATACAATCATCACCTTTAAACAGTGTAAAAACATACTGGTGTCTCTTACATGTAGAAATTTTAAAAACATAGCCAAGTTTCAAAAATTAGTTTTACTTTAGCTGTCATACAGGAAAACAGCACAACAACATGAGAATACTTCTTCCATGATGTCCACCACCTACTGGAAGAGCTCAGTTGGAAATACCTTGATTATCTATTCTTATTTGGGATAGAATGCACTAGAACAATGAATTCTAAACAGTTGATGACACATCAATCATAATCTGAACTTTTTTGTTCACTATACATGGATTACAGGTTGGAGGTTTTTTGGGTTCCGTACTTGCAGTTCTGAGGTACTCTAATCTGTAGAAGAGCTTGATGTTTGCAAAATTCAGCATTCTTTTGATTCCCGACTCTGTTTTCTCCTTTTTTAAACTTTTTTGTGTGTGTGTTGGTTTTTTGGGGTTTGTTTTTTGGGGTTTTTTTAGGTTTTTTGGTTTGGGGTTTTTTTTTTTGTTTTCAGTACAGAAAAACTTACACTGCTCCTTTTTCCTAAGGTTTTTTCCTTCCAGTAGGAGATGAGAAATACAATATTCAGATAGTTCATTAACAATTGTTAAATCAATTACTATATTATCATTTTTTCTTGTTTCTAAGACCAAAACTTAAAAAAAGATTAATTTTTCTTTGAAACTTATATAAACATACACAGATAAACTGATGTAAACACCCTTGTCTTTAATACACACAAAATCTGTTCTTGCTTGCACTTTGAACTTCTAAAAAATGTATACATACTTTTGGAAATTTGAATTTAATTGCTGAATGGGTAAAACTAGGTCTAATTTTGCCTGTAGTTTATGGTAGACCAACTCAAAAAACCATAGGTTAAACAAAAAACAAATTAATATCAAATAAACTGCTGCTTGGGATGCTTAATATTGTATTTGCAGGATTAAGATACTGATGGCATTGCTATGAGAATACAGGACCTGTGATAATTACTAGTTGCAAATGTAATCTTCAAAATGTACTAGGTTGCTTAATTTCATCGAAGACCATGTCTTTTGGAAGAAAAAAACAGAAAAGCATACCATTTTTTTTTTTTTTTAATTTTCTTTGGGCAAGTTTAATACATGTAAAAGTATGGATAAATGCTAATCTTGCTGGTTCGTAGTGACACTTGATTGAGTTGAGCTGGGTACTGAGTGCTCTAAGCACCCATTTGAACCTATGGCTACTGAGAGCAGTCAGGGATTCACAGCATCAAGTCCTAATTAAGCAAAGCTGAAATTGTTTTGCTACATTTTAAAATTGCAAAACATGTGACTGTAGCCCATAGAGGAGCTAATAAAAGTTAATCCTGTGGCTTGCTTTGAAGCAATTATTCTACATCTCTTTCTGCCTGCAGGAATCACCTTGTCACATCCCTCACATGAATTAATCTACCACTTCCCCTTCCCCCTTCTATTTTTGTAATTCTGCCCTTTAACAAAAATAGAATTTAGAGGATGACATAAAGAGGAGAGTTGCAGATGTACTGAAATATATTCAGTTTTTCTGCTACTTGCAGGAGGCTTAAAAACAGCTGGTGAGTTAGTGTACTGCAAGCAAAATGATGCATAAGGATTTTTTTTTTTTTCCTTTAAGAAAGTAGGAGGCTAGTAGAGCTAGCCTGAGTTGGTCATGTTCTGCCACTAATTTACACAGATATAGTTTCAAGGAAAAGAAATATATTACCTTGGAATTTATGTGTCTTTATTATAGCAAGAGAGATAGTTTTCTCTATACCTTCTGGTATAGAGAAAGTTTTTTGCCTTACATCATTGTCAGGATTCAAAAGCTATGAAATCCAGTACTGAATTCACCTTTTCTTGCTACATAAGATTTGAACTCTACACAGAAAAGCAACTGTATTCATCTATTTTGATCCATGCTAAAACAGGATTAATGAAAGATATGTGATCATTGTTGAAGATGAATAAAAAGAAGGTAAAAATGTTTACCCAGTATTATTACCTTTTTAGTTATATGACACTATATGGCGTTTGAACCATACATATCAGAGGAAAATAAAGACAGGTGTGATTTGCATAAACTATCGAAGAGAATCGTTAGAAGCAAGCATGTATAAATGGCAGTGCTAGGTTCTGATTGATCCCTGCCCTCCCTGTGGCAGAGTCATCACCCACAGGCATTTTCTGAAGAAGTGTTGGAAATGAAAGTGGGAAACATTAATTATAGATCAATATTCCATGGAAACTCTTCTACTGGTCCAGCATTTTCCAAACTGGGGAAATAAGTCAGAAACCAAAACAGTATGGGATAGAGGACAAAACTATTTTCTGTACTGTCTTTTCCTATTCTTCCTTAAGGCCTCTGATCAGATACACTCATTATGTAGCTGAATTGATTGTGTTCATTGAAAAACAGTGGTTGAAATAAAATGTTGGCCTTTTTCCTTATTAAGAAATCATACATATCAGGAAATTTATTTCCTTTTTTTATTGGATCCCTGGACTCCTTGCAGATGTTATGAGGTTTTCCTTGTAAATGTTGTATTGTAGTATTTACTTCTGTTTTGTTTTCATTTCGTCATGTGGACCAAATATAGTAATTTGGGAAAGACAGAATTACCATTTTTAATTCATTACATTTTCTTCTTGTCTCTCTCTGGGAAATGACAAATTGATATCATACATCAATTTTATGTATTTATAAATACATGTTCATCTTCTATCTACAGATTTCAGGGGGAAACTATAAATCAAATTTTTCAAAAAGCTATAATGGTACTGTAAATATCACAAATCTTAGACAAGTCAAAAAAAGGAATTATTTCCAAAATATGCAATGACATCAAGGAAGGAGGTGCAGGATCTGAAATTTTGCATCTTACATATCTGACTTTGAAAAGCAGAAGGAAAAAAAAAATAGTATTTTCAAGTTAAAAGTGGATATAGCATATATTTATATATCTACATTTAAAAAAATCTTTAATCTGTGGTAAACAAACATACTGTGCTATAAAAGTTTATGTTCCTAACAGTTGTGACATCATTAATTGTTTAAAAATACATAGAAAGAAATAAAAGTGATATTCATCCAAATAAAGGAATTAATTGGTTTAGTTAAATACCTTCTGTTTCCACTGAAGGCAGCTTTATTCTTGACTTTGGCATAACTAGTTGGTTTTCTACAGACAGTTTTAAACACTGCTTATGTGTGATAAAGTATGAATTTATATGCAATCTTATTTATAAAGGTGTTGTAAAAACTGTGAGGTATAAATCAACAAAAACAAGGATTGTGCTGTTGCATTTCTGTTCTTTTGCTTTAATGCAATTTTATTTTAACCCATAATATAAGAATATTCATGATATTGATGTCTATTCTGGAAACACTTATGTAGATATTTAGTGGATGTTTCTGTGGTTCAGAATATGGTGTTTCTTATGTTTATAAAATGAGAAAAAAAACTATTATAATGAAGAAAATTTAATAAAGGCAATATAGATAAAAAAAGGTTTGTTCAAGTCACATTTCTTTTAGATGTTTATGTTGCATTTCATCTATTGTTGTAAATTGAAACTGCTTAAATTTTAATAGTAAGGTTATTTTATCTGATGGATTCAAATACCAAGTGCCAAATATGGTTAGAATAACATTTCCCCAAAGGGAATTTGTAGATTAACCATTTCCTTTTTTACAATGGTCCACCTTCCCACAAGCCTTTTTAAAGTAACACACCACCATCTGTTGGTTTCCTACATAAATGTTTTAGAACATAGTTTTGGTACTTTTATAAAATTATTTAAAACAACCTATTGGGATAAATAAAAAGGAAAGTGATCATTACTGTATTTTTGGTCCATACACTGCTGGTTTTGGTTTTGGTTTGGGTTTGGTTTATATCACCGCATGTAGTTTATAATTACACCATAGAAGATAGACATACCAAATAACCAAGATTTCTTACTTCAGTCTTATAATAGTATGAAGTTTCTGTTTCTGGTGTTGCTGCTGCTCCTAATGATTTTATAGCCTATGAGGAAAAATCATGTATTTTTTTAACGTTTTAGTGATGTGCATACCTCAGTTTTGAAGTGCGTGGTTGCCTGCAATGATATTGTCAGAGCCTAAAAAAATATGTGGTCATTTCCAGCCAGTGCCAGCCACTTGGAGACTTTCCTGCTTGTAGGATAGTCATTGAAGCAGTGAGGCAGTCCTCATGAATTCATGATGAAATGCATTGCTTTGATTGTTTAGAATATGTGTGTGAGGGAAGACAGGTTTTCTCTTGAGAAATCTAAACCAGAGGAAACAAAAGTTCAAGCAAGTACTAAGCTGTAGGATCTAAGCAGCAAATTGTTTCCCTAGTTGTTCAGTTTCCTGCTTGCCTTTTTTGTAAGAATAAACAACTCTGCCCTAAAATACTGTGACTCTAAGCGTAGTTAAAGTTATGCTATCAATATATGTTTAGATTAGACCAAAATAATCAGCTTGCAAGTGAGGTATTGCAAAGCTGAACGGGTCAAAGATGCCAATACCAAGGCAATGACAAGATGGGGTGATCTTATGGAATGTGGTGAAAGAGTCACCTTGAACTCTTGCCTTTTTTGATATATCACCAAACAACAATTACATTTATATATTGAATGATATGTTCAAAGCCTTGTCTAAATACTTGCAGTGCCCTGAAGAGGAAAGTTGGGAATCATCTTTTTTTTTTTGCTACCAAAAAGTGAGTGATGATTTTCCAGGGAACACCTCATGGGCCTTTGGTCCAAGCAGAATTGCTATGACTCCAGGCACGTCATTGTTTTTGTTATATGTGCATCACCTTGATCTAGTCAGTGGTATTCGGGGATCCAGATCTGAATGAACTCCATGGCTACATATAATGAGCCACAGAGAACCATAAAAGAAAATGAAAAATCTAAAGCCAGGAAAGATCAAGGATGTTCCAAATAGGAACACATGAATAACCTCTCAGAAGATAAAAAAAAAAAACAAAAAACCAGAAAGAGGCAAAAAAGTAAAAGAGTTGAGTCTTAAAGCAGCTGAAAGTTATGGAATCTTGTGGGCAATCTTCATTCCCCACAATATTATGGTTATCAAAAGAGTAGACAATTCTTTCTAAGTGTATACAATTGCTTAGCTATCAGGCAGAAAGTTGCAAAGTTGCACCCCTGTTCCTTGTTAGTTTGAAATTCATAAACCAAAGATTTTATTGAATAGATATTGTAGAAAGAGAGCACTGTCCAGCACCCTTCCCAGGACCACATCCAGATGGCTTTTGAGTATCTCCAAGAATGGAGGCACCACAGCATCTGTGTGCAACCTGTTGCCCGAGAACAGTAAAAAGTGTTTCCTCTAGACTTGAGAAGGAGCTTCATGTGTTTTATTTTGTACCCATAACCTCTGGTCATGTTACTGGGCACTGCTGAAAAGGGCCTGACTCCATCTTCCCTGCTCCCCTCTTTCAGATATTTGTGTACATAGGTACGATACCCTGGAACATTTTCTTCTCTAAGCTGAAAAGTCACAGCTCTCTCAGTCTTTCTTCATCGGAGTGATGGTCTAGTCCCTTATTCATCCTTATGGACTTAGAAGTTTCTTTGTTTTTCCTTTTTTTGGGACTAGTGAAGACAAATTCAGCCAGACTATTCGATACAGCATTCTTATCCGTGCATAGCACTTAATGTTTTTCTAGAAGCTATAGAAATTCTAGTAAGATGCAGAGACAGAGTCCTTTACCATGAACTGTATGATTGAGTATTTACATCTACTAGAACTATAAGTTTTATTTGCGGAAGTATTTCCACTGGGTCTGGGTCTCTGTCAGACTTTGCCAGAGATTTCTATTAGTGATTGAAGAAAATTTCCCTGAGCAACTAATGAATAAGGTCCACATTCTGAAGTCAGTTATAAATGTGTTACAGGAAGTGATCAAGAGTTTCTTTCTAGGCCAGGGATTTGTGTCAGAGCTGTTATACCACTAACCCACAGTTCACACAGGCAGTAGAAGTAGTGAATAAACAATGTAGCTCCTGCATTTGGAGCTGGGTAGTGCCTAATTCCTGTTCCAAGCATGTTTCAGTCACTGAGGGACAGTGCTATATGCAAACCCCACATCTGCTGCTTACTGGTAGATTCCCATCTGCCTAGGGTCTGTAAATGGCTCTGTCCTGGTGCTCCTGACAGCTGTTTTACACCTCCCACTTCTGCTGCTCTAAAGATACATTGATTTTCCCATGTGTGAGTGTGGCAGTAAAGGAAATTATTTAGAATATTTAAACTAAACGTGAATTACAAAGAGAGGAATTCAGCACACACTTTTGAATACATTTTGCCTTTCTACTTTTGTCAGTCCTTGGACTCTGAGTTTGAATCAAAGTCACTTGCACAAAGCGGAGCTTCTGGCTTTGGGCTGCAGTCTTCATTCTTGAGCTGCCTCTCACTGGGAAGAGGAGTACCCTTTTAAAATTGTCTCTGTCAGGGTACTTGTGTGCGAGGAACTCCAGATTGTCACATCTCTGCTGACATGCAGTATTATGTGTTGGTAAACCTAGTTTTGTGCTTTTGGAGACTAATATAATAAGACTGTTCAGTTTTCACATCTATTTTGTAGCTAGAACACACTAAAAAACCGATAGGCAGATGCATAATAGAACAGTGGAGGTGCCTCAATTTTCAACTGACAAGCTGCAGCAACACTGAATCCAGTGAAGCCTAATTTATTCTCTTCTATGACCCATTTTGAGGTCAATTCTGCTACTTCTAGTACTGTATCTAAATATTTACTGTAGTTCAAGCTGCAACCTAGACATCCTGCAGACTTGTCTGAATTATTAAGTCCCTGCTACAATTTTTGAAATCCCCAGTAAATATTACCATCATTAATGTGTCTAAGAATGTGCCAGTGTCACATGTAAATAGTTTCTTGGGGGGGGGTTGTCACAAAAATTCACAAGAAAATAGGTTGGTTGCTTTCTAGTTTATGTCAGTGGAGAATGAAATTTTGCAAGTTGGTGTTTTGACTTTTTCTTTCTGGTATGTTCAAAGCAATAAAAAAGATAATTTATTGGTCTGAAGATGCTTCCTTCAAATAAAGATCTTTTCCACATTACTATACAATTTCCAAGAAATTGATTTGTTTGTGAGCTTCAGTGTACTCTGAACATGCAAGCTGGTCTTTGGTTGTTAAAGATTAGTTATCTCAACTTAAAAACCTGGGTACTAAACCAATCATGACCAATAAGCTTCTGTTTAATCTATTGTAATTCTTATTTTCATTCTGTAGACATTACTGATAGACCAGGTTAGACTCTCCTAGACTGTGCATTCTTACATGCTTTTTCTTGGAAGTATTTTTCTTACTGGATATATGCCATGCACCATATACCTATTCACATTAGTGTATTCTGTTAAGAAGAAAAAACACCACTGATGAGGAACTGGTGGCACTGGAGGCAAGAAGAAGAAAAGACATCAGAAGATTTCATATAATTCTCTGTGTAAAAATGAAATAATTCCCTGTTCCTGCTGGAGATGGTGTTCCAGCGAATCCCGGCTGCCCTGGCAGGGAATTGTTTCAAGTCTGCTTGGGCAGTGGCTAGCAGACCGGCCACTACCTCCTTAGTAGTTCAGAAGCTGCACGAGAGCTGCTAGTGAGGCTCGACGAAGATAAGAAGAAGGAGGCCTCGTGGCAAGATAGAGTTTATTGTCACATGCACCCCATGGTGCAGGCACTCACGCGTCCCAGGAGAGAGAGAGAGCTAAGAGGGCCAAGGCCAGAGCCAGGCCCAGGCCCAGGGGCCTGGGCCCTGAGCGAAGCCCCAGCCCGAGGCAGAGGCTGAGAGGCAGAGAGCGAGCTGGGGGAGGCTCACTGCTTATCAGGGACTAGGGGAAGGGGGTGGACACAAGAGGGAAAACCAATCAGAGAAACGGGGAGGGCGCACAGCCAGCAAATAGGAAATGAGGGGTGGGGCACCCCCAGCCTGCTCCAATCCGGGACTGAGCCCCTCTCCGAAGCCTCTGGAATGAGGGGGGAGGCTTCCCGGAGGGGGGCAGGCACTGGGAGGAGAGCAATGGATGATTGACAACAGATTGCAACAGAGGGGAACAAAGGGAATTTCCCAGGCAGGAGATTGTACTAAATGGGGAGAAGTACAGGGGGAACTTGGGAAGAACCATTATAGAAAAAATGATTATTAACAATAAGTAAGAACTAGAAAACGCGCTGCTATATAAAAACTTTGGTTTATTTCTGGCTATTTGTCTATAAAGCTGTCGCTGAAAAGTCAGTATTAGTGCAATAGATCGGTCTGTAATTAAAACACACAATTAGCCATGATTATTTCACCTAAATGAAGAAATAATTTGGTCATATGGATACTAATTCTAGAGCTAGCTTATTTATCCTTACTATAGTTATAGTCTTCAATCCCTTTCAAAATTACATCAACATTTCAACTACTACATCCTGTTGTGATCTCTGTAAGTCAGAATCATAAATGTATGCTTTTTGAAAATATAAATACCCTGGATTACTCGGACACTTTAAATCATTTCACTTATAGTGTTTTTGGTGGAAGTGTATTAAAAAACAGAAGTCAAAATAATTTGAAAATATGAAATATCAGTTTTACTCAGTGCAGATAGGAATTCTGTTTGCAGATAAAATCTAAAACAGGAACAGGAATACATGAATAATAATAATAATATGCAGCTGCAATACTGAAGATATTTATGAAATTGGTTTTATCCGTGCTTCATTAGACTGATTTACTAAGCCTTCAGGTTCATAGAACGTAATTTTACTGTAGCTTATGCTATGTACTGTCATTCAGGACCATTAATAATTTGTTGCTAAGCTTTCTTCTATCTTAGAAATCAGTAATATCTCTGAAACTCTGATTATCTTTAAAATATTCTTGTTTAATCTTTAATGACAATACATCAGTTTTCTTTGTTCTTAATAAGAGTTTGGTGTCAACATGCTGTTTTTAAGACCAGTCTTTCTTCCTAAACTAGCAAAGATCTGAATGATTAAAATCCTTTGGTTTGTTTAATACACTTTAAGTTAGCCCATTCTTTATTCTTTAGAGGAGAAAAAAAAATACCTCCATGTGAGAAAGTTCTATGTGTTCCATAGCCAGATGATCCATACAGCATAGAGTAAGTAGTAGTAACAAACTAAAATGAAAAGATTTTTTACTCATGTCAGAAATAAACCCCAAACCCTAGGTATCTAGTCAATGACATCCAAAATCTGGAAGATGATGCAGCTCATGTGCTGAGCACTTACATGTTCCATGGATGCCTGCAGTAGTGTCAGGTCCTCAACAAACTCCTGTTGTGTCTACAGATTTCATCACCAATGGATTCTGTTTATCATTTTCTTTATAATTATGAAAACAGAAGGTGGAATTAGGGTGAAGAAACTTTTCTGATGGGCAAAATGTGTAAAACATGAGTTTAAAATTTTAAAATGTATAGATGAATGGGACATAACCTTGAAGTTTTGTTACTGAATAAAAATATTTTAGGCTAATTTTTTGTTTGTTTTTCTTTCCAAAATTAAGTATTTGGGTGTCTGTGTTCTTCTCCTAACACTTCAGCTTAACTCCAGTGTTTGTTAATAGGCCAACAATGGGAATTAACATAGAAATCTAGTGCAAGCAGATGCTCCGTAAGGATAGATTTTAGCTTCAGTTTTTCTGGAGGTTAATGCAGATAATGAAATATGATTAAGCAAAAGAGGTTTCTTTAGTTATTTTTTAAAATAGTAGAAAGAGTGACTCACATCAGAAAGTTCAAATACATGAGGGGAAATGAATAACTGGTTACCTTTACTTGTAGCAGATAAAATGGAAAGTTACATACTTAAATTCTAGTAAGAAGGGTTCAACTCTAAAGGAAACTTCACAGCAGTAAGATCCTAAAACACTGTACTGGAGAGGGAAATGGTAGCACCTATTGCCTTCCAGCTGTGGTTACCTGAGAGATACCACGGATCTCATCTTGCAGCAGGACAAGAATGTCCTGCCCAAAAACTTGACTTGAATTAGCAGTATTTTATCTTCTAAGTTGTTTAAAGGAATGAAAAAAATCACTTATTTGGAGTCTGTGCAAAGGGTCCCTGTTAGCATGGAAGATATTAAATGTTAGATGGATCTACTTCACCATTTCTTCGTTCCAAGACCAAAGATTTCCTCAGGATGAGGCTTGTCAAGACATTGTCATTGCTGAGTACCTTAAAGGCAGACTTAAGTCTAATTTCAGTAGAGGGGAGGGGAAAATTCTTCTGTATATAATTTCTTTCATAGCTTGCCTCAAAAATACAAGACCGAGAGAAAATTGTTTTCTTTCATTCTCCTTCTCATACTGTTTCTTTTCCTTTTTGCTTTTTGCCCACCTATATATTCTGGTCTTCAAGTTAAGCTTCTCCTCTATAGTTCACACCATTTGGGCGATGCACAATAAAATCTGAGATGCATATTTCAGATATCTGGTAATTTGAGCCAAGGTACTTCAAAATTTTCTGTCCTTCCTGCAGAAAACTGCAGAACCAGATTTACTATTTTTTTTTTCTTGTTTCATAATCCTTTCTCATAAGGACAGAGTAAAGAATTTTGGAACTCTGAATGCTACTAGCTCTCAAACGTTCATCAGCCTGGAGGTCAATTTGTCTGAATTTTCAAAAACGTACTTTCAGAGTGTCATCTGACTTTCCAGTATGCTGGCTGTCTTCTAGGCTATTTTGAAGGCTCAGGGAAGACCCAGGTAGTCTGCTTCCTTTGTTCAATGATTGGGGGTGGCTTTCAGGCATCCTGTACTTACCTTGAATATAAGACTTTTTACACAGGGAAAGGCTATACTGTCCTCTCCTGCTGTTTCTGAGCCAACTCTCTTTTCTTTTTCTGCCAAATGTCTCTGCAGTGGCACTCTGCTAGATTCCAGTTGGTTGTCCCTGCTCTGCTTCTCCCATAAGCAGTAGTCCCCAAGACATTTTTTCTGTCTCTGTAGAAATAGCTTTTCTAATTCAGATATCTGAAGGTTTAACTTCTGGCAAATTTTCTTATTTTCAACCCCATACCTCTCACTTCTTCAGTTACGCCACAATGAGGATGGTTTTGCATGGTGATAGGTGACTTCCCAAGCCTACCAAGCAATTTTGTCTGCCCATAGCACCTGAGAACTTCATAAAAAGCCCTGGTGTGTGTCTGCATACCAAATTTTTGCTAAGAAGGTGGCACCATTTTATATATCCATGACATGCTACTCTGAACTATTTTTTTCCCTTACTATTTGTTTTGATATCACTGACTTAAGAAGATGAATATAAAAATAACCACATTTTAAAATATATTCACTGTAAATATTAATGCAAAGACACAGAATGGATTGATTTCAGTGTAGCGTGTGTAGTTACATACTACACTGAAATCAATCCACTCTGTGTCAAAATTATTTATTTCTTAGTTCCATGGTCTTGTTTCCACATATTACATTGCTCTTGCAATTCAGGTTCTGTCTGGCCTTTCTGATCTATCTTCCAATAATGTAGGGAAGAACAGGCTTTGCCTGCAAAGTGGGACATACACGAAGTTATTTCTGTAATTACCCAAATCTTGCACACACTTAGTGTACACAAGCTCTGCCTTAAAGCTGCGAAGTGCAAGAAAGTATGAATATGTAAAGTTGTATGTCGGTACTGATAGTAGCAATTCTTTTATATTGTAAATAAGACCATTTTCCTATCTATTAAACAAAATCTTCTTATTCTGTATGGTTCCTGTATACAGAGATAGTGTGAAGGTAAAAGACTTAAGTCTGGGTCTTAATCCTGTCTATACCTCCCTGTACTGTTGTATCTCCCTGTTGTGTGGAGCTCACAAACAGGTTGTGGGTTTGATCCCTGTGGGCCATTCACTTAAGAGTTGGATTCGATGATCTTGTGGGTCCCTTCCAACTCAGAATATTCTTTGATTTTGTGATTCTGTGGTTGTTGACTTTTTGTGTGAATTGCACAGGTAAATGTGTGTTTAAGGTAAGCATGTTTAAATTAGAAATATCTGAACTCATAACCTGAAAATTTCCACAGTCTTTAATGCCAGTTTGATCTTTTACTTACACTGAGCCAATGTTCACCTAACATGCACATTCAGTGTTAGTAAAGTGAACATTAATAATAAGTTAATTCAACAAGATCATCTTCACTGCATTCATAAAAGGGGAGTGTACCACAACCATGGTTAACCTGCTGCAAAACTGAAATGGTGCACTTGGCAAGATAAATTTAAAACTGAAAATAGATGCATAGGTTGATGTTAGGCTGCATATAAACTGTGTATATACAAATAGGTAAACACCCAGAAGTGTTGTACGAGGCAGAAAAAGCACACAAAATACTCTAAGGTGTTGTAAGTGGATACCGTTCATTAATGTAATGATTCCGAATCTGTGAATTGTGATGTGATATGTTTGAAAGAGATGGCTGAATATTGTTTTGGTTTGGGTTTTTTTTTGTTAAAGAACAAAAGATCAGATTTATGTGGTCACAAATATTTTGTGACTGGGGGGAGTGAAATTGCAGCAATACATTTTAACTGAGTTTTGTAGATTGGCAATATTCTACCTTTCATTCTATTGAGTACTTCCAGCCCTCAAATGAAAAGACATTTTTAAAGCTGTGTAAGTGCCCTCACTTCCCTCAAAAGTCTTTTACTTTTTTCTGTATAGTCCTGATTTTGAGAGCACATAGAAATGTTATGATAGCTGCAGCTACTTGTTCATGAAATGTTGCCTCAAGTGGACAGCATGTTTCAGAGGGCTTGTCCAAGTGTTCTTAAGATAGTGGCTTTAATCCATGAAGATTTCAGTAACTTGTACCTCACACTCCTACACAATTAAGAGCATAAGCAGTTGGCATTAAATCCATCTTGATTTAAAAAGGCAGTTCCTCTTATCAGAGAGTTTTCTCTAAGTGAAGGCAGACTCTGCTACTTCACTATCTCCTGGACACCTGCTTTGCCTATGTGATTTTGATGTTCTTCTCAGAAATCTGAATATCTCCCTACCCTCTCTTTCATATTCTTCTGGAGATAATAACAATTTAGTGTAAATTGTGTAAGTTATTGTGGATTTATTATTGTAGGTGGTGAATATTATTATGTGTCCTGCAGGCAGTCAGTTGTATGTGGCATATATTGTAGATTTATATCTTGTCTGCTTAAAAGACCACTTGAAGGGCTTAGAGCCAGGGTTAGGGGCTTAAGTTGTAGCTTCAAATAAATAAATACATTAAATCAATAATTGAAACAGGTGGTTTCGGATAATAAAGAGAGAGATGGCTTCTGGGTAGAAAACTCTGTTAAGTCTTACAGCAACAGAACCTTTATTAAAAAAGGTGAAATAAAATCCCCAAAGAATTTCTTATCTGCAGATAAAGTAAATAAAAAAACCCAAGCACCCAAACTAACAGGACTTATACTTGGTGAAATAGAAGCTTCTTTATGTATGGTATAAAACTAATTACTAGGGAGCATTTTATTTACCTCTAATTTCTATTTAATAGCCACTGCACTTGTCATTGCAGGTATGGTTACAAAAGTATGGCTACCTTCCACCAACTGACCCCCGAATGTCGGTGTTGCGCTCTGCAGAAACCATGCAATCAGCTATAGCTGCCATGCAGCAATTCTATGGCATTAATATGACAGGAAAAGTGGACAGGAACACAATTGAGTAAGTAACCAGTACTGAACTGCTCTTGACTTTTCTGTTTCAAGCAGGGTAAAATAGAACTGGGAAACAGCCGTGTAACCAGAGTATCCAAATAGTTTTGCAGCTTCCGATGGGGAGGAAAATTGTTTCTCTCTTTCCTTGCCTTTTCATTTTCTTCATCTTCTGTATTTGATGGTACCAGGTCATCACCCACCTCACTGCCATCTGCCTTTTTGGCAAGTGATATTAAAAAAGATGTTACAGGGTTACCTAAAGTAAGGGCCAAAAGGTTATCACTGTGGAAAGGAAGAAACATATTTGAAACTGGCAAGAATCTATGAAATATTTCATAGTTGAAGGAGTCTTTTTTTTTACTGGAAAATCTTTAGTGTAAATTTCTTTATTCTTATGTATTAAATCTGGCAGACTCCACTGGCCCATTTGTTTAGTGGTTTCTAGTAACAAAAGACCAGGTGTGGGCATTTTAACATGCAGTAAAATTGAATTAGTTTTGCATGCCCTTCACAATTCTGAAGTTGTTTCAGGCTCTCAGTGTCTGATTTTGGTGACAGAATGGACACAGAGAAACTCTGTAAAACAGAGCTATTAAAGGACACTTTCAAACAACTCTATACTATGCCAGATTTTAAAAATGTGCCAAAAGAATAAAATAACATGGACTATTAATACACAGTTAAGAGAGTGTATATGGGATTAAGACAGCAGGGCCAGGTCAGTGATCATGCCCCTGTACTTCACATTGGTGGGGCCACTCTTCAAATCCCATGTTCTGTTCTGGGCCCTTCACTGCAAGAAGGACACTGAAGTGCTGGACCATGTCTGCAGAATGGCAGCATAGCTGGGGAAGTGTCTGGAGCACAAGTCCTGTGAGGAGCAGCTGTGAGGATTGTGGCTGTTTAACCTAAAAAAAGGAGGCTCAGGGGGACCTTATCACTCTCTACAACTACCTGAAAGAAAATTCTAGCCAGGCAGGGGTCGGCCCCTTCTCCCAGGTAATAAGTGACAGGACAAGGCTCATGTTGCACTAGGGGAGGTTTAGATGGATATTAGGAAACAATTCTTCAACTAAAGCCTGTCAAGCACTGGAACAGGCTGCCCAGGAAGTATAGATGTGGTTTTATGGTGGATTTTGCTATGCCATGATAATAGTTGGAATCAATCATTGTATTTTAGAGGTCTTTTCCAACTTGAAACTATTCTCTGATTCTCTGATTTGAAGTTCTTGTTGGAATGATTTCAGTTAAATTGTGATAAAGATTGTCTTGTGATTTCAGAAGAAGTTACTTTGCTTGAAAAGAAAGCAAGCCTCAATAGTGCTGTCACTGCATATCCAACATTTGCTTCAGTGAAATATGTTTCTACTGCTCTAAAATGCTTATTTGGGAGGGGAAAAAATCCTCTTTCATTTCCCATTTACCACCCACCCCCAACCTGATGTGTCATCTTTTGTTATTCTTTTATGGTAAAGTAGCTGACATTAATGATTTTTCTATCATTTAGAGCTTAGGGAAGAGACTACACAAAATGCTGGCAGGATTGGAAAAATCATTTTATTCCACTGACACATATTCTATTGCATTGAAAAGCAATAAAACAAAGCAGATTTTGTGGCTGCTCTCAGGGAAGTTGAGTTGATCCCACATCCCTCAGTTTAGGAATTTAAAGGACCTTAGACCATGCGGTGCAAGAGCAGTAAGTGCCTTGCAAGAGAGCCATGCTCCAAAGTATGTTTATGGTCCATCCTGCACAGTGAAGAGTCTGTGCTCTTCATACAGCTTTGAAGATTGATCTTTGAGGAGAGAGTGCTGCCAGTAACTTGTACCCTTTTCAAGACACATCAGGAGCAGCTTTGTCAGAGACAATATATTTCACTAAAAGTAAAATAGTCATTCACAGCAGCACAGGAGAGACAGAAAGGGGTAACCTAAGGGAAAGCAGAGGCCATCTGCCAGTTTAGGGTGTCACTGGAGAACTGAAAAAAACCAAACCAACCCAAAATTCTAAACTCAAATGGAAGTGGTTAACATTGCTGATTTGGCATTTTGGCCAGAAAGATTTTCTTCATTTCTGCAATTTAAGACATTAAGAACTACATCCATGCAGCAATCCAAAATATTAATTTTGTAAAGTGGTGAATATTGAGTCTTCGAGATCTTTTGATGCATGATTTTCTTCTACACAGGAAGGTACATTAATGTATTGCAATTCTTAGGTACACATAACTCATGCTGGATGAATGCTGCATTTACTTGGATATTTGGAGTCACATTAACTTGAGTCAAGTTAGGAACAGAACTGATTAAAGGCTTGTCACACATTGGTGTTGAAAAAACGAAACAACAAAAACCTAATTTTTAGCTAAATTCTGTCCTCAAGGTACCATCAGTTCACATCACTGAATATTCATGGAAGATATGACTATATAATAAAGGCTAGATTGTTTTTCAGTTGTTCATTTGTGGCATTATTTTGTAAATTTTTGAAATTATTTTCCCTTTCCTCTACATAGAAAATATATTTACTCTTTAGGTCAGAAATATGTGACAGTTTATAATTTGTTTCTCCGGGATTATTATGCTATAGTAACTAACAATGCTGGTGTTGCAAATAATAAATAAAGCAGGAACCTCACTAAAAATATATTCTTATCTTGTGCATGAGGATTTACCTGCTTCTTTGACACATCTTGAGAAGAGATGATGATGTGCCTCTTTGTCTTAAGAAGGACAATTTAAAAAGTTATAGTAACAACTTGATAGGAAACCAACTTTGGGGGTATTAACAAAGAAATAATATCCTACAGCTGCAGCAGCAGCAAATGTTTCCGGGGGGGGGTTCTGCTCTGAAAAAAAGATAATCCCTCAATGAGTATTTTGTATGCATAAATATGAACAGTATTCATCTTCTCCCTACTACTCAGCGATCACTTGGTTTTGCTATTTTTTTTCTCAAGTGTCTTGAAAAGAAGGATGCATACTAATTGCTGGGGATAAGGAAGAATGAGTGATAGGAAGAGACATGCTTATAATGGTGTAAAAATGTGAGGGAGGCTCTGAATACAAGTACCATGACAATGGCTAACCCAGTGAAAATAACTGTCTGACATTTGCATGGAGTGCCCCAGTATTTTCTGTATTTCATTTATATATTACCAAATAAGCCAATGTTTCATGAAAAAGGACACTTCCGAAACTGGACCCACTGTTGGCATTCCTGGTCTTCTGCATTCCTAAAAGAAACGTTGTAGAAAAAGACTAGTTGTCTTTTCTTAAAACTGCTATACATGTTTATTCCCAAAATTTGTTTTGTACTTTTGAGGAGTACACTGCAAACTTCTTGATATATAGATGGAATGGTCATGTGTAGAATGCTGACTAAATCTGTGCAATAATAAAAATTTTTTTCATTTTATTCTAATGTCATCCTTTAGAAATAAATGGCAATTATGCTTATTTCAATGCTTAGTTGAGTTTCTAACCAAGTTTATGCCCTTTGCTCTTTATATATTAACTATCAGTCACAAAGTAAATTCTGAACTGTTGAAATTGATCCAGTGGTTTATTTTCTAAGTAAATTAGTAATTTCTTTTTCTGCAAAAGTGTACATAAGATCTGTACCCCAGCAAATATCCAATGAGACGTCTTGAAAAGAAATCATCAGAGCTGAAATACAATATCTTACGTCACTATTTGACTGTTTCCTATTACTTAGCAAGTCTCAATAAAGTCCTGTAATAGCAGGCTAAAGTAAGCAAAGATGCTTAGAAAGACATATCTATTTCTCCTCACTAGAAGTTTAAAAGTATAATTCAGCAGTTTTCTTAAATAGACATCTATAGTTTATCCAGCCACTAAGTTAAGTTGCAGTAAGTCAAGTTGAGATATCTGTTTTAGTTCCTTTTTTGCTATAATTCTGTCCCAAATAACCCCCAAAGCCCAACAACAACAAAATAATTGTGCAAACTTAGCGGCAATTTTGATAAGGGATAAAGCAACTGGGGCCTTCAACTAAAGGTATGGTTTTAATGTTTTGATTCTGGGAGGGTAAAAGTGTTTTTTTGAAGGCTTAAGAAAAAGAAGAGACAGAATGAGATTTTTTTTCTTCTAGACACCAAAGAACAAAATATGGTTAGGCAACTGGCTTGAGGTAGAAGTTCAGTTTCATCTCTACTGGAAGAGCATCACAGTTTTGCTACGTATTTTTCTTTTAATCTTTCTAGATTTGCTGTGAGTCTGAAATATTTAAATTTTCCTGACATATATAGCTCCTCAAGATTCAAACTAATGGAATTAGAAGAGGAATGTGATGTGACATGGTGTACAGTTAGAGAACATTAGTCACGATTAAGCCTCATTATTGCGTACTTATAAAATACTAGTTTTGAAGGGCTGCTGCAGAAAAGATTTCTACAAGCTCAAAAACAAAGCGATGAAAGAGAGACAAAGGCCTTACCTGAATGCACCTTTTAAAAATGAAGCATATTTCGAAACATTTCATAAACATGTCAAAAAAATTGAACTCAAACAATCAGGAACATGGAAGACCTTGATCATATTACATTAGAAGAATCTATATTTGGAAGAACATAGAAATCAATGTTTTATTTGTCAATTCCCCCAAGGGAAGACCATCTTTTGTGCTGAGTATCTGGAATGTCATGAGCATTAACGATTATTACTAAGAGAAGTCTTCCTCTCACTGAGTGTGAGAACAATTACTATTGAAAAAAAAATATTAAAGAAAGAAAAGGAGAATTTATGTGTCTGAAGTTGTTAACATTTTGCCTCATTTCTGTGCTAGAAAATACTGAGCTCCCATACTAGTCATGTACTAGTTTGTTTAAAATTCCACATCTAAACTTAGCTGAGCTAAGATCTAGGTGATAGATTTGGTGATGTTCCAAGTCTTTGGCTGTGAATTGCATCTCTCCTTAAATTTTACATGAAGATAATTTCCCAAAAGCTACTGAACCGCCTATGCAATGGCTTCCATTTGATTTATATTTGGATATATATTGTGTGAACTGCAGTCCCAGACCTCATGTAAGAACAGTAAGAACATTAGTGTTCCAGACAGCATGACAACTTGGAACAACCACTCCCTGTCCAAACCAATAAGGGTACAAGCATAATGATCTTGATAGGTACATACTACTTCAAAATCAATGCAAAAACAAATTCTGACTGCTTGAATTTCATAACATGTTATTTTGGGCTGCATTTTGTTTTGTTAAAAAAGGATTGTTGGTAGTTCTAGTAAGATAATACAAGGTTGACTTTTGAATCCATGTTACCTACAGTTCTTGACTTTTGGTATTAGTTCTAAAGTGTGAAAAAAATTTTACATTAACAAGAATTTCTGTAAGATTATTGAATCTTTTGACTTGAGAAATTATTTCAATATCTTTGAAGATTAATTTTTACATTCAGAACTTAGAATATTTACTGTTTGCCCCTAGCTTGCCTGTGAGCAAACCCTGTTAGTAAAATAGGTCTTTATCAGTTAAGCGAAATAACGTACACTTTTTGGAGAGGGGAAAGGTTAAATTCAGTGACTTTTAAGTCCTTGCTGTTGAAACGATAACTATGAGTGATATATTATATATTTTATATAATATCTTTGTACAGTGTTTCTGACAAAATATAATAGTTATTTTGATTTATTCCTTGCTTCTTGCTCTTGGTGTAGGGATATCAGCTTAAGGTGAGAACACCAACTTTTTGTTATGTTTACGTCTTATTCTGCAATGTGTGTGTGCAGTTTCAGCAATATAATTTATATATACCCTGCCATTAAAGAGCTGCATACTGATCTAACATGCACTGTGAAAATATATTACTGACAATGTGTCTAAAAGTTTACAAAGGTCTGAGCCAATTTTAATCGCATGAAGTGTAAATACATCACTTTACTAAGAAGGATATTATTGCCCTTTGGTCTGTAACAGAGGCCTACTTCTTTCCTTCATTTTCTTTCATTATTAGAGCAAACTAAGCTTTTCAGTAATATTTCATCTTGAAAATCTTTAATGTCTACTTTGTTGAATTGTTGTTTTATTTCAAAAACCGAAGGAACCTGAAGTAAAGTTGCAGGGTGTTTCAGCAAATGCTGATGGTGTAAGGTTTTTCTAGATTTTTGCAGTATGGTCTTTGCAGGCACTAAGGAAAGAATGTTGTTTTCCTTGCCCATCAGTTGTTTTATGTGCCACGCATAAGTATTCTGAATAGAAATTAGAACAAATCATTCTATGTTTCTTATTTGAAACAGGTGATTGTGAACTTGGTGTCTTCAGTTAAGGCAGTTAAATTCATGAGTTTTGGGTTCTGGACCTGTACTACTCAATAAATTTGTTCACATCAGAGTTTTTGCAGGCACTTTTACAGCTCTCATCCGTGCAAGTGCCATCTTGGTACTATCAAGAAAACTTTGTACTTTCCCACAGGCTGGTGAGCTTAACACCTACTTGTGCCTTTAAAAAACAGTTTGCTATATATCGATAGCTACAGCATATATGAAGTGTTAAAAGTCTAACTGTACTTCTAAACTACTTCTTACACAAAATATCAAAATAAGTGAGGCTGATGATTGACTGTTTTTTTGGAGTTTTTATTACCTGTGCATGTTTTAAAGGGAATCCACTTTCTGGAATGGCATTTGAAATTACTTTTCTGTCATCCAATCACACACATATACAGCTGCTGTGTGTACATTGGTTTACAAAACAATGCCAGTTTAATGGTCAGAAATTCATCCATGAAAGCCTGAATATAGGGTATGACTACTCTTCTGGTAAATGCCATTGGAAAACTATAGCTTTTACATAAGTAATTGTTTGGCATGATAAAAAAAAAGTTTAATGAGCTGGAAAAAGTAACAGAGGAGATTTGTCTTTTACTTATGCAGCAAAAGACTTTAGTCTTACTCTCTTCCTGATGGTAAGTTGTCCTGCAGCCATTCAATTCATATAAAATAATGACTTTACTATTTTCTTTGAACTAAATAGCGCCTTACTCTGCAAGTGAGAAATAGTTCAAGGATATTTCTGTGGAAATTATACTTTTGAATTAGATATCATCTTAATTATAATATACTTTGAATGCTGGCAAGTTTAAAGTTTTTGAAATATTGGAAAACAATGAAATATTGAAGAGCACTGTAGAAATACAGTCCTTCTCTGGGAAATCTGATGCTGCTGCAGTGGTCATTTTTATTATATATGATTTAGATTTTTCAGCTTGATTTTGTGCAGAACATTAAATATTCTTAAGCAATAATTCCAGAGTTAAATATCTCCATTAGGAGCTTACAGTTGTAATGAGATACTTCTCATCATGTGGAAAAGGTAGAAGATACTATCAAAACCTTAGCAATTTCAGTATCTTGAATTAAAAGAATGCCAACAGTCTGTTGTTTTTATGAGTTTATATGTTCTATGAAATAGATAGATAGATAGATAGATAGATAGATAGATAGATAGATAATTACATGTTTTTATTAGGGATGAAGTGGTTATGATTTTTCTTTCATGTTTCTTTAATTGTGTGGTGCTGTTTCTTGCAGCTGGATGAAGAAACCTCGATGTGGTGTGCCTGACCAAACAAGAGGTAGCTCCAAATTTAACATTCGTCGGAAACGCTATGCGTTAACAGGACAGAAATGGCAACACAAACATATCACTTACAGGTACTAAAGACATTCCTATAGGCATACAAATGTCACTAGTAATGGTGACGTTTCATTTATATATATAGTGAATATAAATTCCTAAAATTCATATATATATATATAAAGTGAATATATATTTATTTATATATATATATATAAAGTGAATATAAATTCCTGAATGTTTTCCAATATCTTGAGAAGTTTATTATTAATGCATTATATAAAAGTGCTACTATGGATACCTCTTTTAAGTATGTATGTGCTGCATAAGAACCAAGTTGTTTTCATGGATTAAAATTGCATGTATTTAGTAGCCTGTAAATTCTCTGAAGCTTGCAGCATCAATTTAAAACCCAGTATGTCCTTAAGGTTACCTTTCAACTTTCTTTGCAGCTTCTCAGGAAATAATGCTCTGAATCTAGGAGTGCTGTAATGAAACTCAGATTTCTAATTTAAGTATGTAAAATAGGTTATTGAAAAGAGTCAGTCTCTGCAAAATGTAGGTGCCTATGGGTCTGTTCTAAGTATAAATAATTTGATTATAATTTTATATGGGTCACTGACCCAACCATTTCCTATCTAGGTGATGATGGGCATAGGAGTGTGTGCAGGGAAGTACATGTGTATAACTCCTGAGTCTGGCACGTAGTTAGCACAGTGTGCCTGCTGACAAAACTGAGGCCTTGCAGGGAAAGGTAGATGGAAACTTTTGGGAAGTACTCGAGCTGTGTCAGAGAAAGTGTCATGTATATAATATAAAATCCATAATCTGTCAGCAAACCAAGGAGTCCAATACAGACTGTTGGAAAATTTATACAGCCTCATCATGGATTCCTGTAATATCTAACAGGGGTAAGTTCTGAGGGATAAAATAGTTTTCAAATTCATTAACTGGTGCCATTATTCATGAACCCATGCAAGTATTAAAGTTCTTAAGCCCTAATGGTCATAGACTGTTCCTCATACCCTGGTGAAAATACAGTTTCATTAGTAACTTCATGTCACTACTGTGGTTTATGACTGAATTAGAGAATTCTAGTTTAAGACATCACATACTGATATAACATCAAGCAATAGACAACTGACTGCCTTGGGGCTGGTATGTTGCATTGGCTGAAGTCCTTTATTGTTAATGTAAATGTAATTTATAGTTGGTTAGAATAAGAATGCCCATCTATAGCACTTTATATCTATTTGCATTTTAGGATTTATATGCAGTGTGTGCACACTTAGGAGGCATGCATAGTCATCTACTCATATATATGGTTTTCTACCACTCTGATTTGTACAGAGTCTGATTCCCTATTTCATTACAGAATTTTATACAACAGTCTAAATCCTACCACTTGTATATCTTCTGGACTGTCACCCAAGGCATTAATCCAAATAACAAATGAAGGTGTCCAGTATTAAACTAAGTGACAATTGTCTAGTAATCTTTCTCACTTTGAAGAATTTATAGCAGTTCTTTATCTCCTGCCTCCTCTATTCAAAAATGTTCTCTCTCTCACTTTGACAAGACCTCCAGATCTTTGAAGTGAATAAGTCTGTAATATTTTTTGCACTGAATTACAGTACAGAAGACATTTAAACTAGAAACCCTAAATTTGATTAGAATAAAAAAAAGATGTTATATTATCTTTTTGAATTAGAAAATATCCCAAAGCAAATAAGGACCAGAAAAAAGAACTAATATTCTTTTCACATTTTCACCAATTCCTTGCTTACAGGCTTATGACATGCTAAATGAATGACATTTTAACCTGCTTTGTTTCCTAAAATTTTAATCATATCTCTGGTCTCATTTAACAGCTCCATTTTTCTCTGTGCCACTCCTCAGTCTCTTTATAACCTGCAGGCTTCCAGCTGCATTCTGTGCCTTCCTGGCCAGTCAAAGCTTGCAGTGTGAAGTGTGCCTGATAAACCAGTTTAGTAATTCCTCCACAGAAAGAGAAATTTCTCCTTTTTGTAAGATGTGTGCTACATCTTACAGTTCTCTGGAAACCAAAACCAAAACCCCACAACAAATACTCCCAAAAGCAAGCTCCCTACCCCTCCTTGCCCTGGAATTTTTCCATATTATCAACATGTAATTTTTCCACCTGAAACAGTTCTGCAAAATTTCAACATGGAGTTTCAAAGAAGTGACTTAAAATTATAATTATAATTAGCAATTACATTAATAATGTATTTTTTGCCCCACATTTTGAACATTTATGATGTCCTTTTGGCAACAGATTAAATTTTGGACTTAGGTGGTGTTTATTCTTAGGAAGCAATGTATTTACAGACAGAACCACAATACAGATTTCCAGTATAGGGAATATCAGCATGGAATGGACAATGTGCTGCATTAATTATGCTTACTAACCATCAGGGAATGGAGCTTTCTTCTCATTTGAACTGATATGTGATGTTCATTAGAATTTCTGTTTCCGATGAAGTTACCCACTTCACAGTGTTTTTCTGCCTGGTATAGTTCATGCTGATAAACCTTGTGAACATTGTTAGTATGTATGTTATAGACTAGCGTGCCTTTTACATAGAGAGAAACAAAAAGTAAGTATTTGAAACTTTTTACCAGCCAGAAGAGTATAGGGGTGAAAGAGAATATCTACAGTAAAAGAGAATTACGACTCCATATAATTTAATTGGTGCAGGAAACTTAGCTGTAGATAGTCGATAGCCTCATCCCAAACCCACTATAAATAATTTAATCTTTTTCTTTACTTCAGTGGACAATGAGTCAAAGATAACTGCAATTTTCCTTTTACAAGTTAGATTTATCCTAGATTTCATTTCTGAAAGAAGATGAAAGATTTGAACAGTTCTAACTTTATACTCTTCAGATAAATGAATGAATGCTAGCTGGGAGCTTCAGTGTGCAATGAAAATCTGGCTTGTTAGCAACAGACTAGGCAATTTCTATAGTCTGAATGGTCCATATTGTATAGAATATGGAGAGAGAATTTTTTCTTGGATATTTGAAATCCATTCTAAAAAGTAAGGAAATACTGGATTAAGAAAAACTTTGAAAATACTGTTGATTCATAGTAGCAAAAAGATTTTGGAGCGTATTACCATAAAGTAATATTTAGAACACATTCCATGTTTATGTTGCATTTTATTGATTTTAGATTACCTAATAGTATATTATGACATCAAATTTCTTAAAATATCTTTCCTATAAAAACATTTAGCTGCCAAATATTTTGCTAATCTTGGGGTCTTGTCTTGGAAATCTCATCTCTTTGACATTTCATCTTCTTTTAATGAATGTTGAGGAGAATGTTATCCATTAAAATGAAGAGACAAGATAATTATAAATTCTTTCAATCATGGCAGCAGTAGGTTGAAAATCAAACCCACAGAAAATCAAAAGTAATAGTTCTGGTTTAGGTTGAATCAATGTGAGCAAGAGCTATATGAACCAAGATAGCACTCTTAGTCTATAGCTACAAAGAGTCAGCAAACTGAAACTGGAAAGAAGTTGAAGCTAAAAAACCTCACATCAGTGAGAGATTGGTGAAGAACTTCATAGAAAGCAATTTCCAGAGAAATGATGGCCCAAACTGAAATATGGTTTTGGCCAGAGGTAATTTATTACTTTCAATAAAAGTTACAGTGTGATTAAACAAACAAACAAACCTAAGAAAAAAACATAACAAAACACCAAAACAACAAACAAACCCCTAAAGTTTTGGTTCAGTTTAGGTTTGATGACATCAATGACAGTAAAAAGGTTGTATCAACAACTTATTCAAACTATTCAAATTTAATATCTGTTTCAATTCATTTTACTTGAACAGTTTCATATCAAGCACTCATCTCTAACTGGCTTATTTCAAACAGATTATTGATTGCATCTTTTTACCTCCTCAGTTGAAATTCCTGCTCTTTCTTCTATTTAAATTTCAGATTACTGATTTTACACAGTCCAATGAGGTATATTCTGACAATCTTGCAAGGCTCCTGAAGCTGATGCAGCCAAAAATATGTCAGTGAAACATGGATAATTTTTCTTTTAGGATATTTTTGGAAAGGAGTGGGAAGGGAAGGAAAACCCAAAGCTTTTCTGAAATCAATAGGACTCCGGCTTCTAGAATAACACTCCCAAAACAAGACTCTTCAGGCAGCTGTAGAAATAGTACATCAACATGAAAACGGCATATGAGTGATAAAATCTAATTGTTCTTGTGGAAGACATGTATTTTAAAGTTATAATGCATGAAGCAACTCTCAGGTTGAAAATCATACAAACCCAGCAATAATAACCACAAAAAAGCATAATCAATTGATACATGGCTGTGGTTGTCTAAAAATAACAGCTCTCAAAATGTATAAAAACTATCATTCAGTTTATTAGTTTGTAAAATGGCATGAAAATAAATTTTTTATCTTATAGATTGCCTTTTTCTTAGGAATTATGGGATCTTCAACCACTTTATAAAGTTGCACTACCAGTCTGGTCAAAGTCAGCTTTGGATCTTTCTCTCATTTGAACTTCTTTGCTGTGAAATGATCACTAGACATTAAGACTAGGATAGCAATGCTTAGAAAAAAAAAAGATTTTTATTATGAAGCCTTTTGTCTTGCTATGCTTTCACCTTGCAATAAGAATGGTTCTGAGTTGTCACGTCCTACACTTGCTTCTATTTGAGCTCCATTATCTGGACATGTTGAGTGTAAGATACCCAATCCCTCTCTTTTTTTTACTGCCTGTGAGAGTTACCACTGTTTCAGGTGATTGCTGGATTAAAGATGTAGATCTAAATGTAATAGGAAAGGGCTCATATGAGACTTTATTTGCTATTGCAATAATAGGCCTAAACTGAAGACTTTTAAAAGATGAGTCCTAGTATCTCTGGTAATTGATGGACTGTCTTTATAGATTGATTTTACTGTACTTCACCCTTGGAGGTTGCATGATAAACAACATGAAAGAAATGTAACGTAACTTGGGTTTCAGGTATCTGCACTGGTGAATTATTTTAAGCAAAGTTCCCAGCAAGACAATTTCAATGTTTGTGTTGCACAGTGTTGGTATTACTCTTTTAGGATTGAACCTGGATGGTGTTTAACACATTAAAAATAGACAATTGTTTTCTGTAAATACTCTTGTATAGGGATAACTGCTGATTTAAGTAGTTTCTCTTTCAAGCTATATTTTTCAGTATAATCTTGCCCACTACAGAATGTTGGTTTGAAAGTGAGAAATCTCTCTAGTTTTAATACAGAAAGTATGCTTTGAAAAAATACTACTTTACAATGAATCTGCAGATGTAGGATCCTATTTCAAAAGTAAGTCAATAGCTGAATCCCATGGAAAATGTCTGCTATCAAAGGTAGTCTAGCTTGAGGGTGTGAAGCTAGCCCAATGGCTCAATTTCTCATTTGTAATCTGATTAAAACTTAATTCAATGTGACAAAAAAGCAAGAAAATGTAAAATTATAAGTTTAAGTCGAACCTTTTTAGACCAATTAATTACTCAATTTACCACTAATGCAAAATTCCGATCCATTTTTATCCATTTCCTCATTTCACATATAATAGCATAAGACCCTTATTTTGCTCTGTTTACTTAAGAATAAAGTGAGACTTCAACCAATTACTAAGATTCCTCAATACCAACCCCCCTCCAAAAAACCTACAGAAAAACCACAATAACAACAACAACAAAACATAGCTGTATATTTCAGATTAACTTTTTCTATATCAATATTTCTGTTTTTCTAGACATGCTCTGTTTTCTGTGAGAGCCTGTTGATTCATTCGCCATATTCTTTATACATGGCAAATAACAGAGGCTCTAATGATTCAAAGAGCTCTGCTTCAGGCAATGCACGTGCCTTAGGGAGCACACAGCAGGACTGACTAAGAGCACATCTGCCAGCTTTGTAAGGGATACTATATGCCAGCTATACTTAGCATAGCAACAGTGAAGTTTTTGGTAGTGGCAGTATATAAGTGTGCATTTTGTGTCACAGGATAAGTTCTAAGATGGTGTACTTTCTCAGGGGGCACAGACAGTAGTTTATGAACGTGCTAATTAAAACATCTCAAAAAATTCTAAATCTCAAAGGCAGGAGCTTTCAGAGAGGAGTTCTGCAAGGGCTGATTGTTGGTCCAGTATGTCCAATATTTTTTTAATCACAGAACAGTGGATGCAACACTAATCATAGAGTTACTGATGAGCAAATTATTATGAAAGGGCATCAGAGAAAGCACTTTAAATCACATGACATTTACATTATGTAGAGTAAGGTCATGCCTACAGATCAGAGGACATTTTCTCTCTGATAGCAAGATCAGTACTGCAGTACTTTATAGCTCTGACAGAGCCAGTTTTAAAAGAACATTTAAAAATTGGTTTGAGTTGAATAAAAATCACACAAAATATTCAACAGACTGGAGAAAAAGTCTTATAACCAGAGATTTAAAGAGTTCAAAATTTTAATTTCTTTGAGACAACAAAAAGGTAATGACTTTGCAGTGCAGAAATGTCTTTTAAATGTCTTTGCATAGGGGGAAAAATTTTGAAGTTCATGTATGTGAGAGAGAAAGGCAGAAGGAGAGCAAATAATACAAGCCAGGCAAATAATAGAATAGGCATAAGTATGAACTGATTGCTTAAATCACCTTTGGAATAAAAGGTCAAGGAAACCAGTGGATTCTCTAAAATGTATTATCTTATAACCCATGTGGATATCACTTTGGAACCTACATACCAGCTAAAAAATTATGCTTTGGTTAGACAAAACTATTGGAGTCAATACAAAAAAATCTTTTTGAGCGGAAGTCCAAATAGGTAACTTTATGTTTTCTACATGAAGCTATGAACAAAATGTATATATGAAGTAAAATCTATAAAATGACACTTGAAAGATTTATTTCTATTTATATAAACATAAGTACCATATAATCAAGCACATTTAATGTACAAACAAATCAATCATTTGAGATTTACTCATGAAAGTATATTTATTCTCCTTTAAAGTTCCACGCTGTGTAAACTGACAAAAATATTACATGTACTCTAGAACTATGCAATTTCTGAAATCTGCTGGACATTCAGTCAAGCATGTCAAATGAACAAAGGGAATCTGATTGCAGCAGTTTTGGAGCAGACACAAACCTAATAGAGTTTTTGCTGCCCATATGAATTGAGTGGAAATAATGCAGAAAATTGGACAGGTCTGAAATTGATTATTGACATTCTTTTCTTGAATTCAATAATGAAAATAAAGAAAGATTATTTTAAAACATGATTTCACTATAATTTACTAACTATCTGTATGTCACTTGAAGAAGTAGTGGAGACTGAAATTTCTGTTTAAATACATGTTCTTGAGTTAGCACATAATTGTCTTCTATAAAATTATTTCTCTGATGGATTCTACAGTTTTATCCAAGATTTACAGTTGTAATCAGATCATAAAAGGACATCTTAGCCTATACTGAAGTTAAAAGGCTTTGTTTCTGATAAGGAATTTATCCAGTTGCAAATGCAACAAGACTTTGTGAATACTGGTTGATGGCCATAGTATGGAGTTCTGCTTTTGTTAATGAACTCACTAATAAGTAAAAATTTCATTTAACTAAAAACATTTTTCTTTTGATCAGAAAGAACATGACATTCTTGAACTGTGATGGATTCTAATTGTGGTCCAGGATGTAAACAGTCAGTGGTTGATTAATCTGGTAATACCACTGTTAAGAATTTTTCATTTTAATATATTTTTTAATCTTCTAAATATAAGATTTTTTTGTACTGCTGGGAGTAAGCTAGCTAACATAATAAGTTCAAGTTTAAAGGGCTATACAGATTGACACCATAATTTTGCGCTAGCTTGTTTAAAAATACTTTTCTTAAAGTATATAATGCCAGATTAGTATGTTTCATTAAAAGCACAGAGCTTATAATAATTAGGGGAAAATGGTTGTTAGAAGTGCCACCACTCTGTTAAATTTAATCTATGCAATGTTTCTCTGTTTCTTTCAGCATAAAGAACGTCACTCCAAAAGTAGGTGATGCTGAAACTCGTAAAGCCATTCGCCGTGCCTTTGATGTGTGGCAGAATGTAACTCCTCTTACATTTGAAGAAGTTCCTTATATTGAATTGGAAAATGGCAAGAGAGATGTGGATATTACTATCATTTTTGCATCAGGTTTTCATGGAGACAGTTCTCCCTTTGATGGGGAGGGAGGATTTTTAGCTCATGCATATTTTCCTGGCCCAGGAATTGGGGGAGACACTCACTTTGACTCAGATGAGCCATGGACTTTGGGAAATCCCAATCATGATGGTAAGAGAAGATTTAATTTTAAACAAAATAGATAAGTGGCATGAATTTTCAGCTAACAGAACTACTTCCATGTTCCCCTATTCCTACAGTCACATGGTTTTCTTTCCTTGGTTAACATTACTTTAGAAATATATTTGGTTGGTTGGTCTCTTTGAATCCAAGGCAGAAGAGTATCTGTCTAAATGTAATACAGTATGGAAACATGTTTTGCTTGAAAATCCTTGACTTCTTATTTGACTTCATGATCATTCAAACATTGTCCTGGTGAATATTTGCATAAACTACTTTTGTTTTGCATTTTTATCCTGTCAAACTTATTTAGGTTTAGCGAAAATGTGGAATATTCTTTAGCAGTGATATAAGAGAGGTTAAGAACTAGTCCAGCTATCCACTAATTCTATGGATACCAGTGGACATAAAACCTAGTCTTCAGTTTGTATCTATGATGATGCAGTGGCAGCATTCAAAGGCAAATCTTAAAGATGCCATTCCAAGAGCAGAATTGGTGTTTCCCAAAAACTTTGGAATGTCTTTTGGAATTGATTTTAACATGTCAAATTTACTTAAGTCGTACATTCCCCATAGTCAAATAAATGACTGCATAGTACAGTTGACACACTTAAAACTTACCAAATAAAGACTAAATATGCCCTTTATTCTTCACAACAAAAATCTTACCATTGCCAAGCTCTAAGGTGATGTGACTAAATTACTGCCATTATCTGGGAATGCTAATTTAAAGCTAAATCTAACTTTTCATCTCTGCAAAACAGTATCAAAGAAGAGATTTTCTGCAGACATGTTCTGTGTTTGATGCTGTGACAGGTTTTGTTTCCAAGCAGCTTCAGTTGTCATGGTAGATCTCTCTAAGCCAGTTCCAGGAAGTTTGAGACATCTCTTCAGCAAACAATGATACACAAAAGAAGATGCACAGATGCACATATAGGATGCTTCTGGCATACAAAAGACAATAGAGATGACAAGAAGTGCAGAACTGTTGTATTTCAATGATGAGAGGCTTTATCTAATTCCTTTTCTTTACTCTTCTCACCTGAGATCTTCCAAGTAAAATTCAGAGCTTTTTATGTAGCAGTATTTGTAGTCTGGAGTCTGCAACAAAACCTTAATTTAGCATTTTAGGACTTTAAATATGGTGTTGCGACTACTCCGTTTGTGCCATTTTTCTGCTGTGCCAGAGTCACTTGAAGCAAGAGCTGTGTATGGCACTGTGAAAGCCTTCAGTTGTGCAATAGGTTCAGGACACTTCTTTCTTGTGAAACAAGTCCTAGATTCTTACTAGAGCAAAACTGGTGGTATTGCACAGCTCCTATTTGCCCTCTTCACACGTTTAGCCCAAAGGAGCACTGGTGGGAGTCCTCTGTTTGTGCAGTTCAGGTACATAGTCAGTCACAGCATTGTGAAGGTAAATGAAGGTGATTTTATGTGTCTGTGTTTTTTATGTTGGTTGGAGACCAACACTGGAGACCAACAACATAATGTTCAGTGGTTTTGGAGCTAGTGCTTCAAGCACTCAGGAAAATCTACAGGCATGTGTTCATTGAAGTCAGAATGTTAGCTTAATTGGGATTACTCTTTCAGAGCAGTCCCACACCTTGTATGAAAGTGAATGAACTTCTGGCTGTCTCATTCTCCTTTAGCTTAAACATTTTTTCATAGTGCAAAATGGCACTCATTTCTTTATATGGCTTTTGAGGTTAAGTTTTGTAGAGCAGCTTTCAAAAGCTATTGCTTGTATAAATGGATTTTAATATATTTTGGTGAAAAGAACAAGGGAAAGTAAATTGATGCTATCTCTAAAACTGCTTTTATGTATCTTAGAACCTTGAACTTTTATAATAAAAAGGTTTGCTATCTATATCATGAAGGTTTAAGAATTTTCTGCACATTTAATTACTTATGTACTTTGGTGTGCTCATATATACTTCTTTGAGGAACACATATTCCTGATAAAATGGAATATTCACAGTTTAAAAATGGAAGATTTTTTTGAAAATATGTGATAATTAATAAAAATATCTTACCAATGCAAGTTCTCTGAAGAATTTTGGCAACTTTTAGTTTTATTGTTGAAATGGTGGGAACCATGGATCATAGATCATAGTTGTCCAGAGAAAGCTGTCCTATCACTGTAACTCTGGAAACAGCAATATATGTGCATTTCATCTGAAAATACATGGCACCTGTTTGTCTGATTGGTGACTTTTAGCTATCAGGTAGGCCAGGTGTTCCTCATTGTCTTACTGATTAGCTTGTGTTTAGGAATCCTGGAGGATCATATAGGTTTTTGGGGTTTTGTTTTTGTTTGTTTGTGGGGGGGGGGGGTTGTTTGGTTGGTTTTGGGTTTTTTTTGTTTCATTTTCATTGTTGTTGTTTTGTTTGGGGTTTTTCTTGGTTTGGGGTTTTTTTTTGGTGCCTGGGAAAAATTTCCAAAGGAAAAAAGAAGATGAGCCTGCCATTTGGGATTGACAGGAAAGGACGACTTACAGCTCTCTTAGGCTTCCTATTATTTTGAGCTGAGTCTCAGAACAGTGAAAAGCAGAAGGTTGAAAAATATATATGTGATCTTAGCTATGAGTCATTTTTCCCAGGTGATTGTCAGTTTTAAGATTGATTGCTCCAATAGTCCAGTAGTCACCTACTTGTAGTATTATTTGAAATCTGGTAGAATGGAAAAATGATTTTTTTTTTTTAAACTAACTCTCACCCCAAGGGGCTGATTTTCTCTGATTCCTATTCCAGCATCCCAGAGAAATTCAAAATCACAGAGCAAGTTATTTATTTAGCAGCAAGAATGCAAAAATAAGATCCTTTTGAAAAGTCCTAGCTTCATTCTTCACCTTGTACTGTTCTAATGAAAACAGTTTTGTATGTCATCTATCTCAGAAAAGACAGGCAACTTAATAAAATGCTTTCATAAACTGTTGTCCTTTTAAAAGTAATTTTCATTCCAAATAAGGAATCGTATACAAAATCAGTATTCTGAGTATAGTTAATTACTACAGCAATTTATTCTGACTACTTAATTTCAGTGTCTTCATACTTCAAGTTTTTGGTTGATTTGGTGGGGTTTTTTCTTATGTTTGGTTGATTTTCTTGTGTTTTTCTTTGGTTTAATAATACTCTAGACTCCAAGGACAGTTGCAATAGAAATACATCATTTACACAGAGCATTGCTGCTTCCCTTTGTTCTCACTTCAATGGTATGTTATCTTATCAATCATGTTCCGTGAAGAGATCTGCTTTGACTCCTCCCTCATCCTGAAGAATGAATGAGGCTTTTGTAGGAGTAAAGACTAATGGGCCCGTTGCTCAGGAAAAAACCTCCTGTCATACCATTTTTCACTTGCAGGCTTTCTACAAGGATATATTTCTTTGCTTTCATAATACACTGTAAGCAGAGTACAGCTGGTACCTCAACTCCAGCTGAGCTCTGGAGGTCTTTTCTCTGAATTTCGATCCATGTTGCTGCAGGTGATCCTAGAAATATTGCCAGAAAGAAGGAGAATAGACTTAGCATCACAGGGAAGCAATGGAAAAAAGGACAGAATTTCTTTTGCAAGGGAATGAGAGAGATAGCAGAGGATAAAATATGATGGAGGTGGTTTCTTTTTTTTTGGGGGGGGGGGTTTAATAAGGAAAGGGAATGCTAGTCTTCAATACTTTATACAAAATCCGTGTAATGGACTGTCGTCTTCCTTCAGTCGGCGCTCATCCTCTAGTTTCCCATTTAGCATAACTACTTTTCAAGTTCCTGTGGGAGTAGGCTGTTTCACTTACAGTAGACTCCATTTCCTTTATGATCTGCCTATCTAGACTTCAAGTGAAATAAGAGCCTTAGTTTTTTTAAATTATTTGGAACAGGATGGTTTCTTCATGCACCTTACAAAGTATCTTATGCTCCTAGGAAGTCTCAATTAAAATTCAGGTTATTCTGATAGCACTTGGCAAATGCAGGAGCAGAAGAAACACTGTTCAGGAACAGCAAATCAAAATGGATAGGATTTTACAGGAAAATGTTTCACAATATGTACACCTGAAGATGTAAAAAGGTAAAGGGATAAACAGGAGTGGGAAAGCATGTTGCATAAGTAGATATCTGAAAAATCAGCACTTATTAAGAAAAAATTTAAATCCTTATTTTCTTTTGAACTTAAGAACTGTAAAAAAAAAAAAAAAAAAGTGAAGAAAAAAGAAAGAGGAAGAAATCTTAATATACCAGTCTTGAGACTAGGGAGATATTTCCTTGTTCCCATGACTCCAATCCATTTAGGTGATATATATTCTTTCACTGTTTTTAAATTAAAAATTTATGGACAGTGAATGATGTATCTAAATCCAGAAAAGGACAATGATGTCTTCCTAGGAGTGGCATTACTTTGGAGATATTGTAGTGTCAAAACCCTCAACAAAAATCTTCTTCAAAATATTTTCTTCAATAACAATATTTCAAATGACTATTATGAAATTCAAAGTCACTGCCAGGGAGCATCTGGGATAGGTACTGTCTCTGTAAATTTTCTAGTAGCTTGAAGAAAAATCCTGTCTTATGTCCTGTCCTGTCTTTCTGTACCAAAACCGAAAAGAGGATCTTATTAGCCTTATGGGACTGGTTTATCAAAAATGATTTCACATTAGTCTACATGTACTTAAGTTAATTTAAACCTTTTTTAAAGCAGTTATTTTTTTTCTGGGAAGTTACTGAATGCACTTTAACCTTTTTAAGGGTTAAAGTTAAACCAGTTTAAATTGAGAGTGCACTACTTTTAACTAGATTAATTTAAGATTGACCTACTTGCACAAGTGCAGCTTTTTAAAAAAGGGCAAGATTTAGAATAAGTGCTTGGGGAAAACAAGGATTTCTTGGGAGCTTAGTTTTCAAGCACATTACACATGATACGTAATGTACCAATTACTGGATAAAACGTGAGGACCGAACTGTGTCTTCCAGCAGCAGAAAATATTTGGCAAAAACTAAGTCTAGATAAACACAGTAGATCAGTAGTGGTAATTTGATATGGTTATCTTCATATCAGCAAGAGAAATAGAAACCAAACTAAAATACATTCTTTCTTTTCCGCTGTAGTAAGTTTACCAAGATAGATAGTGTACCAGACTTAAATTCTGCAGAAAATTGTTCTTCCATCAAGGAACATAGGATAAATAATAACTGGAACTACCTTACAGAAGAAACAGATGGTTTTAGTGCACAGTGACATGTAAGGAGAAATTACTGCAGACTACTTACATACATGTGGGATATTTGTAACTTGTGTATACATAAAGCTTTGGGAAAACAAACTTAAAAATTCAAGAATTCAGGTTTTTTATCTTTTTGTTAACTCTCCAGCATTCAAAAAATTATTCAAGTTTGCAGGCCATAACAAGACAACAAGAAAAGAAACCTACCACTTTGTGCCATGCTGTTTGTAGGTTGCCAAGTAAAAGCTTCTTCGACCTGACACAAATACAGTGTCTTGTGTAATGTACTTGGACTCCAGTTAGTGCATAGATTCTGCTGTGAGCACTGTGCTGACAGCCAAGAAAAATTTATGAAAATCCTGATCTCTGAACTACATAGACCAAATTGTAGTAAATTTCTTTTGGCTGCCAGCATGGTTGACACAGTGCAGGAGATATATGCTGTCAGAAATGTGAATCAGTGGAGTTGTGAAAACCATCTCCTAAGGGAGCTCTGTGTCTCAAAAACTGCTCATGCTGTGGTTTGGTGTAAAGGAAGCTGAGCATTTCAGATTAAAGGAAGCTCTGTATTATAATGGCATTACATGGCTTTAATTTAATAAAGCATAATGGTCTTAATTGATTATATATGTTTTTTAATAAGCAATTATCAACTTCAAATTTGATCTATAACCAAGCATTGTGACCTTCCAGTTGTCACATGCTTATTTTCTAATTCTGCACTAGGATAACTATGTAAAAGAGTAATAATATCTTATTTGAATTTTTATTTTATAGTACTTGTGTATGTGCTTGTAAACAGAGAATTGCAAAAACGAGTTCAGATCAAAGGTTATCCTACAAAACATCCTATCTCCATTTAATAGCTATTAAGAGATACCTAAAGAAGAGAATAAGAGGAGGGTAAACATATGGCAGTAAAACCCCAGCTTGTTCCCTCTTAGCTTCCAGTAATCTGCGGCTCATTGAATTTCTGAGGACAGGCCATATTTTTGTGTTTAGTAGCCTATGAGGGATTTCCTTTCATTAACCGGTGTAATCTCTTTTTGAACTTAAGTAAGCATTGGTATTCAAAGCATCCTGTGACAATATGTCCTATAGTTTAAGCAGATGTGAAATACCATTTATTTCTGACTTTTTTTTTTGACAGATGGATGCTCTTATTGTAAGGGAGTAATTTTCTAATGATTTTATCTATTTCATTCATATTTTATGGGCCTCTGTTATGTCTTGTTTACAGGATAAAGAGACCGAGACTGTTGAATTGCTGCCTTGTTTATATATAATTATAAAGTTAAGGAAGTACAACTTCCATTTTAAATTGAAACTATTTGAGTGCAAAATAAGAGAATTAGCAATATTATAAAAGATAGCAAAACCCAACTATTGCATTTATAATATTACACAATGACAAAGATGCCAGGATAATATTTCAAAGAGCTTTGTAAGTTGCAGGCATATCGAATAACGATTGATTCTTTTAATTTCATCATTTTCCCTGAAATCAAATTTAATTCAGGAATCAATTAACACAAATAATGCTTTCTGTCACTAAACCACAATGTTTTCAGTATTTAAAAAGAAAACAGTCTTTCCCTTTTCAGTAAGTGCATTTTGTGCTGACAGAACATCCTCTGTCCTCAAACTTTCCAAACCTTCCTGGATTATACTTGCTGATGTGCACCTGTCCCATATCCAGTCACTCCAAGATCATACCTAAAATCTTAACTCTCAGATATCCAGTGTCTGATGCATAAAATGTATCCTTGAAAACATTATCATGGCATGCAAAGCTGCTCTGGAGAACAGAAAGATCCCTTTCAGCTGTTGAAGGGATGGGAAATGATCAAAAAATCATATATGGCCCTGGCTGCTTGTGAGGACTCAGTCATTGGACATAGAATAATGCAGATAGAAGAGGATCTGTCTGCTGGACCCCATCAACTCACTGGAAGCCAGATGATGGAAAATGTTAACTGTTGGCAAAGTACTGACCTCATTTTTATAATTTTTGGGGAGGATTTTGCTTTCATGGAACACCCTTTTGTCTTTGAGGAAAGCACTTCATTTGCATGTTGTTAAAAGAGAAATCTGTTTAAAGCTGGCAGTCAGTGAAAGCAGTCCTGTGGATGAATCCAGCCCCATGTTCTAGATGTGTTTGACTAGATGCTTTTAATACATCTCAGGGGCTCTGAGCATGTAATATCTTACTCTCTTCTTTCTTAGCCTAGCATTTCTATATGCCCTATTATACAAACTGAAAGAGAGGCTGAGGAATATGTTAAGAGAATTGACTTTGTGATATTCTTAATTAAGTAGTGGGATTGTAGACTAAGTTGCACCTCTTACATCATGCTTTTCATGTCTATAGAAGCAAGGTGATATTTAAAGTGTAATTTATGTCCTGATGCAGGTTTCAAACCAAAAAGTCAGTGCAGCTCAAGCCACCAAATTGCATGTTGCCTCCATCGTGGTGTAGATAAACACAGATCATTGCAATCCTTTGTGGAGTACTTAGGGAAGTTGCAAACTCAGCTATCCATCCAAACTGCAGCTGGAGGTTATTTCCCACGTACCAGGGCCAGCAGAACTTGCTTGTGTTTGCCATCTGCCTGAGTTAGCAGTCAGCCAGCCTATCTTAAACTGCTAATGAAAAGTGTTAAAGTGGATCTGGCTGACTTTGCATGGAAATAAATGAGGAAAGTTTACATTGTCTGTTACATCGACTTTGCTGCCAAGAAAACATCTAGCTGAAAGGCAGCATGGGTCCTTGCAGAAAATTTTGGCAGCATTTGCACCTACAATCACTGAAAAAATCCCTGCTTTTTTTTTTTTTTTCAATTTTAAAGATGTCGTTGTCTCAAACAGCTGTTTATGCAACAATGAAGTCAAGTTTATCAACCAAAATGGATTTATTTAATCACACCCTCATATTAGTATATTAGGAGAATCTACATGGGGAAATTTAGTTGAAAAATGTGAAATTTATTTGAAAAATGTTTGTTGATGTGATTAATAAGTTAAAACTAACAATGTTGGAGTTTTTTTCCTCATTTTCTCTTATTGTCTTTCTTGTTTTCCCCCGGCAGTATATGAGAAAAGAGCATTGGGAAGCCATTTTTGTTCAGACAAATAGATTTATTTTAAATGAGTCCAAAAGTAAAATGTCCAGCCTCTCCATGATTGTTTTTATGACCCCACAACATCTCACATCAAAAAAACCCCCTTACACTACATATATAACAAACAAACAAACAAATAAATACTCCTACCTTAATCTGTCCTCCTTTTAGAAAGAAGCTTAGCAGATATTGAGTTCTGAACCTGAGAGAGCTTCATATAATTCTTACATGTTTCAGAAAGTTTTAGAGGATGGGGGAAAAAGGAAAGAAATGACGTATTACAGTGCTTTTTATTCTTGCCCTCTATGCGTTTTATAAGTGTTTATCATTAGCCTACCAAAAGGCACTATTTCTTTGAAATGTATGATACAAACTAATAGTAGTGCTAATAATAGAAGAACTGCCTTATGAGCTATGAGATTTCACACCAGAGACTGAATTTCAGGTTCTTGAAAGATTATTTGCTATGGAGAGCTGGTGAAAGGCTATATCTCAAACATGCTGAGTTAAAAAAGAAAAAAAAAAAAAAGAAAATAAAAGAAAATTCTTTTTATTATTGAAAATAAGTTAAAACCAGTTTAAAACTTTTTTTAAAAAAGAAAGTTTTAAAAATAAGCTAATGAATGAATGGCTTGAAATTATTTCTTTTTCTTTTCAGTCTGGCCTCCTAGTAGTAGTAATTTAGGAAAAAAGCATTAGCCTTGAACTGAATATTCTCCCTTTAGACAGAAAATGACATTTCAGTCATTTAAAGCAGGCATCAGGCTTAGCATTCCAACTCTCATGTGATCCAGGGTTCCTCTAGTCTCTATTTGTTGCTAGGGCCACTTAATGGAGACTTTTTCTTCAAGATAGCAGATTTAGGAAATACCAAAGATGGTCAGTAGAATATTCTTACTGCATTGCCATCTCATTTCCCCAGCCTTTTCAGGGGCAAACAGAATCTGAAAAATCATGTTGTCAATTAATATGGATGTTGTCATGGTTTCCTGAGAGAACAAGACAAGAATTTTACAGTAATTACATATTTAATTACATATTTATTCATTAAGCAGAAACGTAATGGATATATAAAAAGTAGAAAGATGTAGATAACCCTAAAATATAAGATAATACTATATCTGAATTTTAAGACTAATAATGAAAGATTTTCTACAATATTAGCATTCTCAAGTCTATAATTTGTGCTTTTCCTGACAATTCTTCACTTTAAAATGCCCAAACCATGTGTTCTTGAGGCCAAAATGGTTTTTAATCTATATTTAGACTTCTTCCTAACTGTTTGGCTTCCAAAAAGTACTAAACAGGTAACACCAATAGCTGGAAACATATACAGCTAAAACATTAGGCTGTGAAAAAAGATAAAAGCAGAAAAACCCCCACAAACAGATAAGTTAAAAGAGCAACATTTTTTAATGCAAAATATTTTTGTTTGGTTGGGGTTTTTTGGGGTTTTTTTTAAGGCTTAAGTCTCTCCTTCAAGTGGCCTGTGATAAATACTTCCTGGGTTTGTACATATATCACTTAAGTCCATATCTTGTGCTTCTATAATTAATGTTTTGCCAGTGACTTAAAAGAAAAGACCTACGTCAAAAGCCAGAAGAGTTGGGGTGGAATTAATCTGACCATATGTTGATGTTTATATCTGAGTTAATCTCATGGAGTCCCTTTAGAGTTATAGGAGAGATATACTGCGTTCCTGGGTAAGGTTTGTTGCATCCTGAAGTAGGTGTCTAAAACATACTAAATGAATCATGTTCTGAAATACCTGTTTCTCATCTCCTGCTGTGAGAGGTGCAGATAGAGACATCTGTGTTACAGTGTTGAGTAGCTAGATAACTTCCACTAGTGATATTGAATTGTGCTATTTCAGATTAGAGGAGAACTGTAGTGATAAGAACTTCACACTGGCAGCACTAGCTGGGGTCAAAAGAAATCTGTCTCAGCCCCAGAGATGGCTGTTTTGGGAGCACTTCAGTATAGCACTCTAAAAGGGCAGTTGCAGGTATAGGCTGTTCCCTGCCCCTCAGTATGGCAAGACAAATACTTGTATTGGTCGGAATATTGTAATTCACAAGTGGGTTGCACCTCTGAAATTATGAATGCATAGTTGGTAGTATGGTAATGTGTAAACTTACTTTTGTTTTCCCATTTCTAAAAATCATACAGAGTATCTTTCTTGTGATGCAGTTTAGAATTTGATACTATATTAGTATGAGGATAGGATTACCACTGAGTATTGAGGATGCTGAAGATCCAGCAGTGGCATGGAATTAATGTTGTTAGCTGTGCTCCAGCTAGCAGTGCTAGCAGAAGCAGCAAAAGTAGTAGGGCCTGAGCTTCAGGAAGAGCTTGCAACTAATATATATATATAATCAACTGTCACTCCTTAGCTGTTTTTTGTATTTAATGATCACTTGTGACACTGGCAGGGCTGGCCATAGTGGCTTGCAGGGGTGCAGAGATGTGGCCCCAGCCTTCCTGAGTGTGGGATGCAGCACAGCAGCTGTGGAAAAGTGTGGCCCCAATGACTCTGTGTTCAGATCTCTGCTTTCCCAGGGAAGATCTGGTCTGAGAGGCATCAAACATGGAACCTCTGGCATTGTCCCTTCTTCCTGCTGGGGCCAACTGCTGTTGCCAGAGGTTCTGCTGAGCTCCTGATTCTGAGAAGGGGAAGTGCTAGGATTGACTATTGCCCTGGCCTACATTCTCATGTCCAATCTCTCCTGAACTTTGCCAGGGACAATGAACTCCTGCCATCATCTTCATCTCTAAGCAAATTCTTGCATAGTCTTCCTTCTGCTGGGAGACACAGGTATATGGCTTGGCTGCCTGACCATCTTGTCTTCTCCAGCACCCTTTGCTCTGCCCTCTGCAATCTATCATCCTGGAGGCTGCCCCTCCATGGCAGGGGCTAATGCATCTCCATGCCAACAAGTGCCAGGAGTCACTACTGCAAACTGACCGCATTCCCCGAGTTCTAGAGAGGCTTACAGTGGTCCCTCTAGCTAGAGAAGCATACAGCTGTATGGATACAGAATCCTACAATCTCAGCAGAAGATCCTCCAATAGATCAGAGCATTTCGTGTGAGTAAATTCTAACAAAGTAAGACCTAAGTAGCAGATTTGTCTTTCTGTCACTTTCTCTGTATACACAATCCCCAGTTTGAAGTTGTTTCAATTTAAAATATGGTGCACACTTGGATCAAGTTTCCCTTTGAAGTCTGCAGACTTCTTAGAAAACCTGTCTTCTTTTCAGATCAGAGAACTTTTAATGATTTTCTTTCTTCTAATCACTTTGCCAATTAGGATTCAAAATTTCCACTTCTTTTTATCACCAGTTTAATGAAAAATACCCAAACCATGGACAAATCCATCTTGACATTTTTTTTCTTAATGTGAATTTAAAAAAGCAAAGTAACAGTGAAGTAAGAATTGTTCATTTAAAAATTCATGTATGTATGCCAACCACTATGTCACTGTTTAAAAACTCTCAAAGTCCTGTGCCTGTGTTAAGATACAATGGTATGCTAATAATAATAATAATAACAATAACTTTGTTTTGGTGGGTTTAATGTGAGCTAATTTAGAGGATAATATAATTACTCTCTGTAGTTTACTGGTATTGGGTAAAAAATCTATCAAACAAAAATTTAGCCAACACAAGATTGGCTATAAAATAAATTATGTGTGCATTCTCTTGTGGGGATTTCAGTGATCTCTAGGACTTTCAGATTTCTAAAAGGTGGTGAGATGCCAGAACAGGTTGCCCAGAGGAACTGGAAGTGTTTAAGGCCAGGCTGGATGGGGCTCTGAGCAAGCTGATCTAGTGGAAGGTGACCCTGTCCATGGAAGGAGGGTTGGAACTGGATGGTCTTCAAGGTCCTTTCCAATCCAAATTCTATGCTTCTGTGATTTCGACCTCATGACAGATTACATCTATTGTAACTATTTGCAGTATTACTTTGACTTCCTCCTAGCATTTAGAAATATTTTTTCATAGGAGGGCACACAGAACATAGGGGTAAATGAATAAAAATAAAACAAAAGATGCCACCCTGTTAACAAACCTGCACTTTAGCTGAGTGTCTAGAGACAAAGCCTACTTTTTTTTTTTTTTTGTCAAAACAAGGGTTCAATTTTAGTACAGCCTCATGCACAAATAAGGTTGTCTTGCATTTATTCTCACCAAATGTGTCGCTTTAGCAGTGGTAAAAAGATGTGCATTCCCTTCACATGAATGATCCACAGGGACCAGATTATGGAGGATAGCTGAGAACTGTGTGACACATGCTCTTCTTATGTACATATCCAAATCTTCAGTCCCAGCATGTGTTCATTCTCACAGCCTTCAAAAGCAGTTTTAAATCCTTTTCTATCTTATTTTTCCCACTAAAAAAAAAGAGAAACAAGAAAAGACAGGAAAGAGTATAAATAGGTAAGGCTGTTAGAATATTTGCAGCATTTGTAATATGAAGACCTTTTCTAGCAAAATGCAAAATTCCATTAAAATTCAAATTCATTTAAGATAGTTATTGCCTAAAGACAACAAGAAAACACCCAAAATATTTTTTTCATTCTGTTAATCAATGTGGCTTTATTACTAGTAGAATGAAAATGCCATTTGAGAATAATATACAAATTCAGTAGTGGACCTGAGTGATTAAGGAGTTGATCCCAGGAGCTAGTGATTCAACATAAATGTAGGAGTTTGTTTAGTTTTCTAGGTTTCCTGTCACAGCAAGGTTTCCTCAAAGAAAGAAATAAAGCCATGAGCATTATATTTTCAGAAGGAACACATACCATCACATTGAAGCAAGCTCTCAGGTCTTCTCTACCTCCCCTAGGATCATCTCTAGCTGCTTCACTTGTCTGTCTTTGGGAAGTTGGCATTGATTCACTAGTCAGAATGGTTTGCAAATTTTTTTCAGTACTAGTGATTGAAACTGTGAGAAAAAGTGGAAATATTCTTATATCCATGCTTTTTATAGAAAGAAATTTAAGAATACATAAAGTAACCAATTCCACCCATTTCAAGCAATTTACTAAAAGTTGTAGAATGTGGTTGGTAACAGCTCTAAGTAGTAAGTCAGAAATTCTTGTCTTTTGCATGTCTTTGCCTTCTAAAGTACAGGCTGATATGTGTCATAAAAGAAAGTGGGCTCCTGATGTCTTCTAAATTATGCCCAAAATATGAAAACTCGATTCATCTCAAAATATGCATCTCATCAATGATCTGAGTCACCTGAAGACAGCCTTGCTCTGTAGTAATGTGCCCTTGTCAAATTTCAATGAAGCAATTATAAATTCTACACTAATTTGTTAAGCTTTTTAAAATAGAATAGTTTATCAACGATACACACATATAGGTGTAGGTATTCTAAATTATAGACAGTGCAATTATTACAGACTTTGTATATAACAAACTGTCTGTACCTTCCGTTCTTTCTGCATATATATATATATATATATATATATATATATACACCTCACTAAGACTACTGGAAAGAAATTTATTATGCATTTTATGTACTAATAGAGTGAAAGAAGATGTTTTAATGTCACTGTAATTTGTCATAATAAAAAAGCCTAAATATATAGATATATTATTGAAAAATGATGGCTTAAAATACAGTGCGTAGAAGAAAAATGTGCTAAGCTCATACAAAACATGAATATGCTCTATATGATATATTTTTATTTAAAATGACAAAACATTCGTTTTGTTCTTCATTTTTCAAAGGTGCTCCATCCATCTTTTAGCAAAACTCTCTTTCCAAAATAAATACTAGGCTACCAAATTTTAGTGCCAATGGCAGAAGTCTGAGATAATGTCAAGCAACTATATATGATTTCTTAGACTGGAAAATGTAGCACCTTTAGTTGGTAAGAGTATTCCTATGATTTATATTTAGGTCCATGTATACTCTCACTACAGCATATATATACATATATGGTGCTTATGTAAGTGCATACATAATGTATGTGCTCAGTTCTGCTGTATTGTAATAAGGTCAGGGAGAGAAAGACTCTTCTTTTATGACTGACTGTTGAAATAGCATCTTCAAAATTCTGTCCTGTCTGGAAAGGATAAGAATAACAAAGATAAAGCTTTTTTTCTTCTTTTTTCTTTTTTTTCCTTCTTTTTTACCTATTTTTTTCTTTTTGTATGCTCTTTAGAGTAAGACTCACTCTACAGTTTGTAGCATTTCAGCTTTTTGAATGCATCAGGTGGTACAAATGAACAGAATAATTAAAATTCAAATTCTGCATACATTGAACAGAAAGTGATGGATATTTTTTCTATGTGTAGTATTTCTGATTAATTGTAATCTTGCCTTTGAGATACTGTCTTGTTGGTAATAAGACTATAATAAAAGACTGGTGCAGGTTTAAATTCCAGTTTGATATGAATTTAATTAGAAAATATCGATCTACACCATGAAAAATGAAATAAAATAGTCTATGGAAGAAAGAGTGTATGTCTATGTATAAAACATCTTTGTATTTTTACAGTTTGTAATTTGAAAATCAGTTTCTAAAGTTTCTTTTTCTTTTCCTTGGGATGGAAAGGTCTTCAAAATTGAGGTCACATGTTAAGCCATTAAGTTATTGTTTTTATAAATTGAACTCACATACCATTTAAAATGGAAATTAATATCTTCAGAACTAGGTTTTCTTAATAGCTTACTGTGGATAAAGATATTAGCTTTGTTTATCTTTAGATGTGAAAAATAATGTATATATTAGCTACAGGGGAAGATTTCCCCATACAACATGCTCCACCACTGCTGGCTGTTGAATATTTGATATATTAATACATATTTATATTCTGGAGTTTGGGCAGTGTTTGTAAAGTCAGGTGGATTTAATGCCTAAAATAGTTTATAGCCTCAGAGAAAAATGTCAGTATAAAAATAATAATTTTACCTGAGTTCTTTACACACAGTATCTTTTTTTTCTTCCCTTGTGAAATCAAACTTGAGATAAAATAAGAAAAACAATCACAAACTTCTTTTGAGCTTACAGCCATTCTATTCCAAATCTCCATGCTAATAAGGAACACAAGAATAGAGAATCACAAGTTTTGGACTTGTGAAATATATTTTCCAATATTTTTCTACTACTCAGTGGATATACAACAAGATGAAACTGAGACTATCACAATGTATATTCACCATTGTATATCCTTCAGTGGCAACTTTTGCTTTAAAAATCATTGTAGTCATAGGCATTTTAACTCTGTTATGACTTTTAAAAGTTTGTGATGGTGTTCATTTTGCCATGTGAACTGAAATATGTCCTACTTGGATAATGTATACTGAAATATAGAATGATTTGGGACTCTCTCCTTCAACGGTGGCAACTGAAAATGTAAGAACTCCCCAATATCAATAGGATAACAAAGCTAGCCTGAGCAAATATAAATGCTCACTTGTTTTTACACTTCTTCAACTTATTCTGAGCACTGACCAAGGAACTGAAGATGGGCTACCATCGACCTTGCAGTCACAAGTACACTTCTGTGCAGCCTTAAGAAAAAGAGCAAGACTTACAGAAGGTTGTCCTGCACTCTCAGGAGCTTTTTACAGTAACATTGAGGTACTCAAGGCAAGTCTGCTCCCTAAAGCAAAGCGGCACTGAATAATTGTTGCCTAATTAGAGAAATCTAATCATATGCAAAGCAAAAAGGATATTACTAAGATAGTAATAAGGCCATACTTGTACTGGACTCAGCTCATCTTGGGCTGGTTTAAACCCGAGTTTCTATTGCACTAAGTTATTTGGGTCAGTTTAAATTCAGGATGCCCTGGAGACAATAATGACTCTTGATGGAAATTGTTATGAATAATGGGACTATTTGGCTACAAGTAGAAAACATGTTCCCTGTTAAATCATTGTCACCCCAGGCAAGAGTATTATTCTCCCAACTCTTTCTTTTGACTTTCTTCCTTCCCTCTTATTCATTTGCTGAAAGGCTGCTCTGCCTTTGCCACACTTAATGGGTCCCCTGATGGCTACAAGTGGCATTGCATGAGCTGGAAATAAAGACTAAATCCAGAGGGGCAGTCAGACACTGAATGTAATGTTTTTGTTTGGTTGGTTGGTTAGTTTTGTTTTGTTTGTTTGCTTGTTTTGTTTTGTTTTTCTCTTCACATAATCTCCCCTATCCAAAAGACAAAAGGAGAAACAGCCAGCCCCTGCATAATATCTGTTGTCTGACATGGTCCCACTGTCACTTAGTACTACTTTAGAAGTGCTCTACCATATGCTCATTATCTGTGATTCTGGAAGGAAGATATGCCACTAGCTGAAAGTGAGTTTTATTTATTTCCCTGCTACTATTTTTTTCACATCTTTCTGATCAACATGGAACAAACTGTAGAAATTGCTGGAAGTCTGTAAGGGGACTCAATAAGGATTGAGAACCAAAGGCTGTATTGATTCTTCATGTATTGTATAACTGGCACAAATAGAAGTAGTAGAGTCTTCCAAGACAGTTGATTAACTGTGGTTTCTTGAAATTATAGAAATTAAAACGAGTTAACTTCCCAGACTTCCTGCTTTAAACAGTAGAGGTAAAACATGTAGAAAACTGTTCCACCTACTGACAGTAACAGGCCTAATGATAGTGGTAGAATAAATACTCTTAATTCAAAACTATTTGAAAATAATTCAGTAAATAATATGACCAACTTTTTAGTGCATTTTTAATGTAAGACTTAGTTAATATTCTTAATTAAGATGTAGGAAGCATGGGTGTAGGAGGTAAATTTGTTTTCAGAAGGTCTGAAAAGCAAAAGAAAGTTGCTTCTTAAATATTCGAGTTAATACCAGGGAAAGAAATTTTGCATTGTAATAAAACTAGTTTAGAACTTTCACAAAACTCAGAAAAGAATTGAAAAATAGTGTGAGACTTTTCATCACAGTGTGAAAGCTGTAGTACAGTAATATGCTCTTCTTTTCTGTCTTTATGTCTTAAACCTATGATTATTTAAAGTTATATTAATTATTCCATTTTAAGTGCAGAATGAAAACTTTTACAAAGTTCCTTATTGTATCACTTCCTATGCTGGTGTTAGCTACAGAAGCTGTGGATTATTCATATAAGATGATGTCAAGGTCAGCTTTGTCTGCATATAGAAGGCCAGATTCAGATATCAAGAGCATTTATCACCAGGACAGTAAGGCTTATCAAACCTATTGAAATAGCACATTGAGATTCTGTTTTACTATAAAAAGAGCTGCATCTAAGAAAAATATTGTCATAAAACATTTCATCTGGAAACCATATAATTATAAATGATAGTATAAAGTTCTCATTTCTGAAAGCACATTATGTCACATTAATTTTTGAAATATGTGATTTTTTTGCAAAGTTATATTGAATAGAAGATCAAGAACATTTAGTTGTTATGTTTTCAAATTAAGAATCAGAAGTTATGAGAAGACTGTGAACTAAGCATATAGTTTTACTTGTGTCTGTTTTCATTATTTCATTCAAACATTTATTTTACAGACATCAGCATGGTTTCATACATCATGAAGGCATCTAGTGTTTCCTCTTTCATATGTACTTTGAATGAAGTTTATTTTATTGTATCAACAAGAGGAAATGTTTGAGAAATTAAAACATTGTCAACTACGTTCTCAAAGTTCTGTAATGTATACACGTGTAATTTTGTTGCTGATGCAATTTAATATTATTACAGCTGACATTTTAAAAGTACTTCCAGATCGAGTTCCAGCAGAGGAAAATAACTGTCTATCCCCGAATAATCTACAAATTATAGGACAAGTGTTAAGGCTGAGCATTTTTTTTCATATTCACAACCAATATATTACTATTAGGCCACAGCACAGGCCTTTCATTATTTATACTTCTCTTTCGACAAGAAACTACTTACTACAGGTGACACCGGTTTCACATGAGTTCAGTGTTTAAAAATTAGATAGTCAGCATAAGCTGCTCATCTAGAGTACTTCTCTTATCAGTGGGACAGGAGCACACTTCTGGAGGATGATTCTGCCCATCCCTAGGTGGTGAAATGAGCTGTATTCTCGATGTGACCCTTTTTCAGACAACTGGAATATTTCTCCTGATCTAAAACACTTTTCCAAAGTCTCATTTTGTGACAGGTTAAGTATGACAGCATCTATATGAAAGACTCATAGAAAGATACGCAGAACGACATCTTAGATGAGCAAAAATAGACAAAATTAATACCAGAGGTCCAGCTCTGAAACTTTTTCTTAGAAAAGATCCCATTGGCTTTGATTTGCATTTGCTTCAGAAGAGTGCCATAATTCTACTGCCAAATCTTCCAGTTCTATCTAATACTTTGTAATAAAATAACCTAAAAATACTTTTGCAAAGAGAATAACAAAAACATTTAACTGGTCTATAGCATGAGTGCATAATTTTGGGGTTTTTCTTTAGTCCTACAAAAACCAAAAAAAGCTCTAATATTTAAATAAAAATTACAGTTACTACAAGGAATTGCACAGTGAACTATATTAGGACATCTATTTTCCTCATTAGGATTTAAGTTACAATTGTTTAGAAATGGACAACATCTACATACAATCAGCAGGTCTGATTACAAGTGTTTGGATGACTAAGTGCTCTGTGGGATTTGTCCAAAATAGGTAGTCAGTTTGTGAAATTTACCAAACAAAGCCAAGATATTTTCCTATTGGAACTAGGTCTTGATGAAAGCATTTTTAGTTGGGTTCATGGCAACATCAACTTCAAAATTGAACATAACAAATAAATTGCACAAAAACCTAGACATGAGCTATGAACACTACACTTACTATGTGTATCAATTAAAAAGTTTTATGCTTATGATGACTGTAAGAGTACCATATATTATAGCATAATGGTTTCCTTGTCAGAAAAAAAATAGAGAAAAATGCCTTGATATCCTTGATGATCCATTAATTACTACACATTATCTTGTGAAACTCAAATGCAGTGAAAACATCTTGCAAGTGCAGAGTCCTCCATGTGTTATTTTTTTTACTAGCTTTGTGGATTCAAGGGTCTTTTTCCTCTCCTTCTCTTCACAGGAAATGATCTCTTTCTAGTTGCAGTGCATGAACTTGGACATGCTCTGGGCTTGGAGCACTCTAATGATCCCACTGCAATCATGGCTCCGTTTTACCAATATATGGAAACTGACAACTTCAAACTACCTAACGACGATTTACAGGGCATCCAGAAGATATACGGTATGTCGTGTTCTCATCAGACAGCACAAGCTTTTTGGTTTAGAATACCTTTGAGGTCTTCCTGTCCATATCAACACTCCAAAGAGTTCATTAGTGTGGACTTCACCAAGTGTTATGCCAGAGTCTCTATGTGAGTAAAACATCTAAAGATTCTGAGGATGCTATTACTTTGTTTCTCACTGTTCACAATTTATATTCAAATTTACATGCGTATGGAACAGTAATTTTAAATGGTTTTAAAATCCATTAAGAAAATCCATGCAAAATGATTCCAAAATATGAAAATATTAAGAAATGCAAGCCTTTACTATAATGAGATTATTTACACAGGTGTCCAAGCTCATGTAACTGGATGAATTGATTGCTTCTCAGTTTATCAATTATAATACAGAAAATTTCCCTCAAAATCTGAGGTCCTGAAAGCACCTTTTCTTATGATAAATATTGCAAATTGATCTCAAAATAATGTAATCACTCATCCCTACAGAGGGTAAAGAAGGAACTACTCCTTTAAAATATGTTAATTTAAGTTTTTTTATGGCCTGATATAAAATAGCTGTGATGCAAATAAATTCTGCATTTAACAGGGAAATTGAATTTTTTTAAAGTAAAAACAGTAACATAATTGTGATTATGCCTTCAATGTAACACTAACTTCCATATTACTATGTCTTAAATTTCCAAAGACATAGTTTTAGTTTTGGTTTTAATGACTTTGATTCCATTGGTATATGTTAGTCTTTTTTTTTTTTTTCTTTAAAGATACATTTTATTTTTAGAGTTGAAAATCCTGTCTTATCTCTGTGTTAGTGCTCTGTATCCAGTAAATTTGATATTGCCTTACTTAATATTCCTTAATTAAATCTGCATTGGATTAAATTCTGTACTCTCAGTTTTTCTTGTTTAAAGTTTGTCATGTTTATGTTGAATATTGTGAGGGCAATTCCTTTTTTAACTTTCCTACCAGAAAGGACAACTAAGATCATGTAGAATACTGTACTGCTAACAAGAAATCTGCAGACTGCATGGTGTAATAGTAACAAGAACAGGTTTTTCAGAAGCACAGATATCTATCTTCATAAAGCATAAATAGCAATTTCTGAATGATTGGCTGATCAAGTTTTGTTTGGTTGGGTTTTTTCCTGTGTGATTAGATGGAAGGAAGGTCGTTTCTCATGACCTCATAAGTTGGTAGTCTAGTCTTAAGAGCTAGACAAGGATACTTTGCTAAAAACTAGCTGCTAAGCTCAAACAGATGTGGGCTATACATTAAGAGAAATGTCTTACCCCTGGGAAGTAATATCTGACATCACCACCAAATGGCATAAAAAATCTTTGATTTGGGGTTAAAAACTTTCTGACACGAGCTACTGCAAACTGATTCCTTTGCTCCCTTTAAAATCCAGATGTGATCTGGAATCATATGCCTCAATAAAAATGTCACACCTATTAAAATAATTACTTTGGTCTGCAGTATTCCTTGAAGTACTGTTGTTAACTGTAAATTATAAATGCCACAAGTCTTAAAATTGTGAATGAAATAAATGCCCTATTAAATTGCATGACAGCCATTTGGCAAGTTTAAGTTTTCCTTACATAATCCACCTTTTCTTTATAAAGTATGTGGTTTTTTGTAAAATTCTCAGAAATTCAAATGTCATTGGTCCAGTTTTAGAGTTGTCTTACTATTCAAAAGTGTTTCTGAAGGTGGTCATGCAAACAGTATTTATTTTTTAAAGTCAAAATGTATTATCTATTTAAATGATTTGGAGAAAGACCTAAATAGAATAAGAAAAATTAAAACATTAGTCTTTTCTAGATGTCTTACTGACCCGAATGATCGTCTTATCTTTTGTCCATGAAAGAAAAATGTTGCTGATATGTGTAGAGTGGGAAAGGCATTTTCAGTACACTCATTTCAAGTCACTCAGTATGCCATTAGGGTTATGATCAGTATCTGTCTGGGATGGTCTAATGACTTGCAGGTAGAGAAATTATGAGTGGGATAGTAATTTCATGAAACTGTATATTCTGACAAATAATATATTTGAAAGAAGAAAAATATTTTAAGAATGCTCTACAGAGTTTTAATTTTTCACTTGAAGAAAATATGTGAATCACAGGATGGGGGTGATGGGGTATATGTGTTATATACATGCCTAGGATTTGAGGTCCAGTTTTAGGAGCTCCTGTACATACTAAAGGACTTTGGAAAAAGCTGGGAATGTCTTGTCTCTAATGAATATGGCATTACTTGATCTAAAAATTTAGTCTATATGAAGTAGCAGGTATGCTACATATATGCCTGTATGAATTGATGACTATAGATTAAAAATATAGGTTGAAAATCTATTGACTGATGATGATCTTATAAGGAACAAGTTTTGTTCTTCATTTATTTGTATGAAAGAAAAATATTCTGTTATAAGAGCTCATACTCAGTAAATAATTTGCTCTGAACTACTTTTATTCTGAAATTATAGTGTCCTAAGCATCCTTTGAAGGTTTTACTGGAATGTTTTTCCAAAAAGGAAGGTTTTGGATAATGAAAACTAATTATTTTCCTTGGTTTTGGTAGTCATTCTTTATACTTTTTATAACCATTGCCTGGTCAGTAACTGGAACAGGCTCCCCAGGGCAGTGGTCACAGCACCAGGCTGGCAGAGTTCAAGAAGCGTTTGGACAATGCTCTCAAGCATGTGGTGTGACTCTTGGGGTGTCCTGCACAGGGACAAGAGCTGGACTCAGTGATTCTAACAGGTCCCCTTCCAACTCAGCATATTCTGTGATTCTATGATTTAAAATAACATCAGAAAGGTATGTTTGGTCACTTTTTATTTCCCCGTTCACTGTCAGGTTTGTACAGCTTACAGCTGTTTTTTGTTGTGTATGTTTCCTTTAGTGGGTTTGTATATTACATCCAGCTGCTATATTTTTAAAGGTCCACCTGACAGGATACCACCACCAACAAGACCTCTGCCAACAATGCCCCCACATCGTTCAGTCCCTCCAGCAGACCCACGAAAGAATGACAGGCAACCTAAACCTCCCCGGCCACCCACTGGTGGTGACAAACCTTCCTATCCTGGAGCCAAGCCTAACATCTGTGATGGGAACTTCAACACTCTGGCTATTCTTCGCCGGGAAATGTTTGTTTTTAAGGTAGGAGGCTGTGAATTTTTCAGTGTTACATCAAATGTCTACATTTCTCTTTTTTTATAAAGCAAACTCTCATTCACCATGACTCTACATTCCCAGCCTGCTCACAGTCAGAAAGTTCAAGAAAAAGAATTAAAAATAAACATACACATGGCTTAAACATCTAGCAGGGGACTGCTGTAATGTTCTAAGAAAATACCCATGTCAGCAGAAACTGTCATGCTCAAATGTAAGGGTAAATAAATGCATCATGTTATTGAAATATAAAAACTGTAAATCAATTTATGAATAATAGGGATGCTTTTGTTGGGAATACAGCCACATGCCAACATACAGTAGATACTGTGTCTTCAGCCTTTGTTCCTTTTTTTTCATGGAACTATAATTTTAACCTTACAATTAAGTCTGTCATCTACAAAGGAAGTTTGTCATTGTGTTGTGGTTGCATTGAAACCACTGTATCTTACTAAAGGTCTTTGCCATAAAATTCTTACTGCGAATGTGTCATTATTTATTTCCATTCGTCCTCTTGCTCTGAGCTGAAAATGTGGTGTATATACAAAAATTGAAATAAACAAACTGAACTGAAAGGCAGTCTTTTAATAGACACATTTACTAAGACTCATGGTCATCAAAGGTATCTTTAGGAGGATGATCAGCAGTATGGTTTCCAGAAGGCATTGAATGTTGAAGAAAAATTACAGAATCATTATTGCTCAGTCTCTTAAACCAATTTGCGTGTTAAATTTGCTTAAGAAATGGGAAGGGTGAGATCTTTGTTTTGTAAATGTGTGATAGGATCCTTTTTATCTTCAGTATTATAGGTAGAGAAAAAGGGCCTTTCATGTGACTAGATAAGCATTTTCTCTTCAGCAATAGTGTAAGTGCAAGGGAAAGGCAATGTATTTGTCCCAAAACATGAAGGTCCCAGTTCAATTTTGTTGTCCTTCTGATAGGACTCATTTCTCCCTTATGTGTTTTCTTCTTATATAACCTATTTTAACAAATAAATCTTATTAGCAATGCTACCCAGGCTTTCGCTTTCTTTAGCATATCTAAAAAAAAATGTACAAATAGCTTTACATGAATTCATTCAAAATTATTGAGCTACCTTCACAATCCAATGGACAGAAAATATTTTTCTCATAAACAGCTAAGGATTTTTATAGTCTGGGGCTGTCAGCCCATTCCATTTGAATAGATGGTATATGGTGAAACACTGGGAGGTCCTGAACCATCAGTCTTTTATGATTAAAACTCAAAGTTGAGGAGCAACCTAATTTTCTAACTTGATATTAAACAGGATATGAAAATACCTACTTCAATCTCATGTCATCCACCTCGAAAGCAATAGAATATATTCTCATTTAGTTTAGACATAAATCAATAAATTGAGAAATGCTGTTCCACTAACACAAAATTTCCTATCTAGGTAAGACTATTTTCCTGGATAAATATATTCACCACCATTAATAATCACACTTATCTGTTCTGATTGAAAACAAATTAAGTTTTCTTCAGAAACGTTTACTGCTTACTGCCTTAATAACATATATTTACTCTAAAGTGTGTATGCTTGCTAGTGTGCATTTATGTTCTAAAATTAAAATTCCTTTCATGATTATTCCAATGAGGAAATATGTGAACAGAACACTTACGGATTTTGTGTATAGAGTCTGACTCCCCAGATGAAGTCACTGCAATCATGAAAGCAATGTGCTAGGAAGGGAAGTGAGATGTCACATTTGTTGAGGTTAATTTCTTTAGGGTTCCACAGTTTCCCTTTTTCTCCTTGGGATGCCTGGGAACATCACAAGGCATTCTTTGGGTTAGCATGCAAAGCAATGGAATTTGCCTAAGTATAAAGATTTTGACTTTGTAGAACCAGTGTCTTTGAATGCTTGATTTAGTGAGCCTTAAGTCTCTTGTTTGTACATTAATTTGCTAGTGAAGATTTTTTCTCTGCTAAAGGATTTTTATTAACTGTTTGAGATTTTTTTGAGGGGGGAGCAGGAGGTGATGTATAGGGAGGACTATAAAAGGGGCAGAAAAGGGGAAGAGTTAGAAAAGTCAACTTTGCAGAATCCTGGGGCGTGGGACAGGTTGTAAGGAAAAGCTCAGCATATCTGAATGTAGCAAAAAAAGGGCAGGAATTAATTCTTAGGAGTTATAAACAGAAATAGGAACTGAACACAGGGAAATCATCCAGCAAAGGAGGAAACCAAGCTGGAGGTTCTGTGATCTGTCACAACAAAAATAACCCAAACCTCTTTTTCCTTGTCCCTTAATAATAGTGCAAGGGTAGACTGGGAGGGCATGAGTGATGGGCTGAGAGCCAAATATGGAAAGGTGGAGAACAGGGGATTGATTACAGTACTGTAGCAGGTGGAAACAATCAAAGGAGAATTATGAACTTCATTGGAAGAATTATTGCTGGATAGTTCCCAGAAGAGTTAAATGAATAAAGCTGGAGGCTAAGCAAATTAAATCCTTTTCTTTGTCTTTATCCAGAGATCTGTAATTATTGTGTAGTGGCAGGTTTTACTGCTTCCTGAATGGAATGTTTGCCATGTACCGATTTCAAATTGAAAATAGGAAAAAAAAAAAAATTGAATTTTTTTTCCTATAGGCAAGTCTCAAAATCAGGAGTTCAATTTGTTTAAATAATCCTTGAATTTGCTTAGGAACTTAGCCACAGAATTGAAGAATTTGAGCATTTTTAAATGGTTAAATTCTAATTTAAGCATAAAACTGAAGCATGAAATCTAACACATTGAGATACACTGTAGATTTTCATCGTAGATGACAAACATTATTAATTTCAAGATTGTTTTCTCGTGACTCTTGAGCTAGTAGGTATACTTAAGAGCATCAGAATATTAGAAACAGTTTCTGTGTTCAGTCAAATTAATGAGCTTTGTCTGTGGTTTTACAACTATCTAGCATTCTCAAATGGATATATCTAGAGTAAAACTGAATAGCACTAAATGTAAATAGAAAATGCAATTTACATTTATCCATCCCTTTTTATTGCTTTGCTATCACTTTGACAAAGTAACAATCCCAGAAACACTTAAATTGTAGGGTCACATAAAAATTGTAGGGTCTTAGAGATAAAAGACAGGGGAACTGTTCTTGATCTAACATAAATATTAAACACCAAAGTAAAGAAATCAACTTATTAAGATTCTCCAATGATCACCAAGTAAAATTATAATTTTTGCAAATCAAAAATGCAAATGAAATGTTTGTTAAAATCAATACATCGTAACTGTTGATTTCAGTTGTCATCAACTGATAAATACTGCTGTTATTTGATTCATGCTTGAATTGGTATAAGGAACTATCAGGGCAGAAGAATTTCTATACCAAAATTCATGTATTCCAAGTTTTTATCTTTGGATAGCTTCTTAGCTTCTGTATTTATACTCAATATAATTAGTATTTTGCTGTCACACTCCTTTCCAATTGTTTCTTCTTCTGTTTAGTTAGAAGTCCCCTGGGACACAGAAAAATGGCTGAAAATGGTGAAAAAGAAAGGTCTTCCTATTCTGGGCAAGTTATGCAAAGTAGTATGACACTGTCTGCCTTTAATGAAAATCCTCTCTGCCATTGTGTGTAGCAATACGAGGTATCCACCAGTACTGTCTTATTAACGTCTCCTGAGAGTACCTCCAGGGCTAGTGCATCATGAAAAGAAACCCCATTATCTAAGGCCTGCAGAAAAGATCCATTAGTGAAGAAAGTTTGCAACATATACTTCCACTTTCTTCCTGTGTCTTGTGCAATTCACACTTTGTTCCATGGCAACAAAATTTCCTGTAAACTTTTCTTCAACAAACAGTGTGACTGACTGCTGTCAATATCCTTTTCCTTTATGTTCTTTTCAGTCTCACAGATTAAAAAAAAAAATCCTGCTTTCTTGAGCAAGTTGCATCTAGAAAAGAATTTGTCCTTCATAAGCATCAGAGGGACAAGTTACTGTCCTTTTTTTATCTGACACAGGTTTTTGTTTCACAGAAGAACATTTCATAGAGGTTGCACTGGTCCTTTGTTTAATGCTAAATCCCTAGGAAACAAATTAATGGATCCTATATACTCTGTAATGAGTTTAGTATTCATGTTGGGAAACTTAACTCCTTGAAGAACAGCATTTTTTATCTATTCTCATATACTGTGGTGTTTGTTGAACTATAATTTAAGTATTAGGTAAAGAATTTAATCCAACAGACAAATAGCATTTACAGCTCAGAGAAATGTCTTCTGAACATTGCAGATGGTAGAATATGGAAACAGTTTGAGGAAGGCCTTAACAGGCTGTAGTTTCTCCACAACTTGCAGAAATTTGTTTTCTGACTCTTCATCTGCTAAGAACCATTGTAAAAACATTTATGACATGCTAAACAAGCCAAGGCAATTAGGCTGTAATTACTCCTTGGCATTGGTTTAGACTGCAATTGCTTTCATGCATAAAAGTATGGGTTCCATTCAATATCCCTCTTAGAAGTGTGTATTTGTATAGAGTATGCCATTAAACATGAAAGGACAAAAATCTGTTTCTTGATATATGGTAAACATATGAGAAACTTTTAAAGCATTTTAGCACTGGCTATTTAATTAAAAATCTGTGAGACAGAGGGACAATACTACTAATAAAAGCAGAGGCAAAGAAACAGCTATAGTATAAGACTTGATTTCACTGTATTTAAAAGCAGACATTTTCCTGAGCCTTTGTGGTCTGTTTGTGTAGCTGTTTTATATCGTGTCATGCTGTAGGTGTCTGAGCTGTCAACTGCTGCCTGGGAAAGTTCAGCAGAGGATCCTGAGGAAATAGACACTTTGTGATCTGAGAGGGAAAACCACTTAACATCTTAGCTATAAAAGACTAGGAACAGTAGTTCAGAAGTAGCTAAGTCTGCAGAGAGCAGACTCCTTTTCCCCTCTTTTTTGTATCATGTTAGGAAGAACAGCTTGATGGAATTTGCCAATTTTGAACTAATCAGGGAAGGACAGCTGCTTTAATTCAGGTAACTTAGTTGATATGTTGAAAAGGAAGGAGAAAAGCAGCAAAAAGTCAGTGGGGATTTCAATGTATGATAATATACCAAGCTAACTGGAAATGTACAGCATGGTCGTTTTATGAAACAAAGCCAAATTTTAGGATGTCATGAAGGATAAAAGCAGGGATGTGCTGGGTTGCTGAAAGTCATAGCTTGTCTGGTTTTGATAATTGAATACTTTCACTGACAGATGTAAAAATATTCTCCAAATGTTACCTCAGCCTTTCAATCTGCTTCTAAGCTAGGAAAGGTTTCTAGCTAACACATTTCTCAGGCTTAAAATGGGAAGTACTGTATGTTTCTTGCAGTGTGGAAAGTGGGTAGTATATTCTGTCCAGCTGCAGAGCAATTTAGACAAGAATGTAATCACCTGGGTAATAATTGTACCAGAATAGTTCTGTTTAAAATCTTTCTACTGTCTCTCTATTTAAAAAGTTGTCTTGAACTTTACTACACAGTATGAAAGATGGCAGCCCAGTCATAGCAATACTTATTATCTAGCACCTACATGCACATCTGTATATATATATGTAAATTTTATGTATAGAAAATTCTAAAAAAATCATAACTCTGTTTTTAGGGGCTTTATTTACAAAGGTACTAATATAACTGATATATTAGTTATATTTGTTATATATATAATATATATAATATTGTTATATTATATATTATAAACAATAATATATATATATTGTTTATTATATAAACAATTTGAACTGATTAATAGTCTGTACTATCTGTCTAGTAAAATTCCCATTAGTCATGTAGTAGCCCATTAAGAAGTATAACTTTACCAGGATGTATGACTCAATACCTTCCACAGGGCTTTAGATTTGTCAGGAGAGGGAGTACTGGTTTTTTTCAAAAGGCTTTGTTTTCATTGGCAAACAGTGTGGTGTAAAAGGATTTAATCAGTGCAGTAGAGCAGATGGTACTGAGTTCCTCTCATGTCCGTCATATGTGCTTTGCTTTTAATTAGATACAGTTTGTCCTCTGAGGCTAAACAGTTGCACAATACATGTGGTTCAGATTTTTCAGAAGAATAGCTATCCCTTAAGACAATGGTGTCTTTGACTTTGGACCTCATGAGAGTGCAGCACACAAGTGTTTCGCCTAATGGTGGGTGTTACCATCTTGTTAATATATAATTGCTCACACCATCTTGACCCAAATAAACTCTCACATGCAAAATATATTATTATTTCTTCTCATACAACTTTTTGCATGACACAATTCTACCTGTTGCTCGACTACCTTCATACCACAAGTTTGCATCATAATACAGTTCACGAAGATGAGGTAGATTTAACAGCTGTGCTGAGGAATTGCCTTCAACTTGAAAGCTAGTATTCTGAATTTTATTTTCCCTGAGAAAAAATCAAGACAGACGATTTGTTTAATTTCAATTTAAGCATGAGGAAAAAAAAAATTGTCCCTTCTGTGATTTTTTTGTAGCAACAGAAATATGAGCACTAAAAAGTCATAGCCTCCCAAAATGTTTCTGTCACTTATTTTCCCCACTTAACTCCAAAGGAAGTTTCAAGTACTACATACTCTCCTAAAACTTCCAGAGGTCCTTTCCAATCTCAACACTTCTTTGATTCTGTGAACATGCTGAAACTTGATTGTTTCAACCACTCATTTCCCAGTAGCATTTGCTCCATCTCCTTTGGAATATGACTGTCAGAGGCAATAGCTAGTGAGATTTTGTCAGGAGACTGTTTTGTGACTTCTTCATTCCAGCTAAGAAAAACAGACCAAGCAGAGGAGATTGGGGTGTGTAGCAGCTGCTCACAAACACAAGAGAAGTGCAGGGGAGGGAATATCCACCCTTTCTCTCTGTGTGAGACAGATGCTCTGCTGCCTCCTTCCTAGGGTCAGGCTGTGAGCTAAAATACTTTATTCAAAGGCTGACTTGCTCCTGTCTCTTTGAAACTCTCACCATCTCATGAGGAGCCATTAATACCCTCAAGGTGCACTCCCTAACCCAGAGAGTCCTCACAGATAAAAAGGAGCACTTCAGACTCTTCAAGAGTTTTCACACAGAGCTGGGCAGTCTGAGTTTAACTGAAGTGGATTGTGTGAATTATTATACAAATGTGGTAGCAGGCTTTGGGACAATGTTTAAAAATTGTGGGCAGTTAAATGTGAATCTAAACTAATTCTTATTTCTGATTTAGTTTTAATCTAATAAATACTGAAAAATGTGATACTAAATATTTGCAAACCACTGGCCACAATTCAAAGAATTAGTCATTCTCTAGAAGCATTTTTTAAAATAGAGAAGTACTGGGGAAATCTGAAGCTCTCTGATACTTGCTTTATGCAAAAAGATAGAGTGGATTAAACTTTTATATATTCTTAGGAAAGTACTTGTAAGTTGAATAAAAAAATAGAATTGTTACTTTTTCTCGCTCCAAAATACCAACAAACAGTACTGTGCTTGTATAGTGTTACTTGTGCATTTAGAAGTACTATTTTTATTAGTTGTTGAAAATAACTGTTCCTTTTCTCCTGTCCTTATGACAAGTTTGTTCTAAAATCTACTTGATCGTTAAAAATTGTGTTTTCAACCACAAGTTTTACATACTACCAAATGTAAGGAATACTGAACAATTATGGTTCTGCATAACACTGTTAACTAAGAGAAAGACATTAAAAAAACCAGATAAATAAATGCACATTAAAAGACTAATCTGGTAAATTTATTTCTTGTTCATAACTCAACAAGGACAGAGAATCTTAGCAGGGAAAATAAATGCCCTCAATGGACATTATCAATTGAGAAAGAACTAATGATATCAATTAAAGTGGAAAGATGTAATCCTGGGGATTTTTCCCCTCACAGTTAGAATATTTGCTTCCTAAAGTCAGAGAATCCTGTAACCCTATTAATTTTTTTACTTGTTATTGTAATACATTAAAAATGAATAATGAAAAGTTTTTACTCAATTCTAGTGTGCAAAAGGTACTTAATTTTGTAGAAGTTGCCTGTTTTCAGAGGCTCAGTGTTTGCATCTATTGATTAAAAATATTTCATTGGCAAGAGAATAGAAAAAAAAAACATTATTGAAAAAAAATAATTGCAAAAACTCACAGCAAGGAATAACCTAAAATTACATGGAGGCATATCTTCAATTTTGTGCCACCAGCAAGCATTATCTTGTAATATTAACTAAACACTTTAATTGAGGCTACATCCTAATGGAACCAAAGGGAGCAATTGCAGAAACACTTCAAGCATAGGGCTTAATTTAAATTTCTTGCTGTATAAAATGGTGGTCTTTCAACTAATTTAGGTAAACGTTTTGGAAAACAATTCAAATGGCTTGTAATGTAAGCTTTTTAAAGCAGTGGTATTATTTGCTTATACTTTCCTAATCTTCGTTTACAGCCAAAGCCTTATAATTTTAGCAGTATTTGTACATTTCTAATGTCTTTGATTCTTTTTTTTTGGTCCTTTTCAAGGGGTTGAAGATCCACAATGTAAAAGTTTGGCAGGAATTAAATGCAAATAAACTAATCTCATTTGTTCCTCTGAATTAGCCATTTCCTATGCAAAACACTGCACTACTAAACAGTTGAGATCTTAAATAATGTAAAACACATGCATGTTTATTTTTTCAACAACTTAGTGAAACACTATTTACACTCCAGGCAATCTATTGGAAAATATCAATAATTTATAACATACATTTACTTAAATGCTGCATTTCCTTCTCTTTATAAGCTATAGCTTGAATATTTTTAATTGTTGCTTCTCTTGCCTATTGAGTAAAAACTTTGCCCAATTGAAAGTAATGATAAAAACTCCACTGACTATAACACACTGATGATTTCATTTGGTTTTAATTACCTTTGGTATAATGAGGGACTATCTATTATGAGTAATACATATTAGGGATAATCACAAAAGAAACAACAGGCAAGCTTGTAATAACAATTGTAATAAATCAAAAACTGTTTTTCTATTCAAAATCAAATTTTATTAGTCTACATTTCTAGTCAATAAATCAAAATTACACAGGGACCATTTTAATTCATGATTTAACATATCTGTATAATGAAAATACCTTTTCCAAGGAGAATAGGCTGTATTAGGTCAAAGCTTATACTTAATAATGGCAGAGTTTAATCCTTTCCCATTCTCCGTAAGAGACTGCACCAGCATTTCTCCTCAATCTTGTCACGATGGAGCCTTTATTTTGTGTTGGAATGATGTCTGGCCAGCCCTTTATAACATCCACAGTCGTTTACTGTTTTAAGTTGGACATTCCCAACTCATCTGTAATCAGATGTGGTTTACGGTATTACATATTCACTGAAATTCCTTCACTTTCTACAAGACCTAATCCCTGTATCTGAGTGACAGAGGCAGTGAGCAAAGACAATTGAATAGCTATCATTTTCATATTTGCATTGTCATGACAGATGTTATTGTTAGCTACTGTTTTCACTCTTAATTCTGTGTTTTGCTCATTGGCCATTGCTGTCAACATCAAAGCTGAGACACTCTAGAAATTATCACTGATTACTGTGGCATCTTCTACAGTCATTTTTTTTAATCCTTCCATGTCCAACAGGGAGAACATTTAAGGGAGAACATTTACTTAGCCTTGCCCCATACCATTCAGAGTTAGATTTGGTACCTGGATTTTTTTCCTTTTGTTGTCAGCACAATATCAGAGAACACAAGCATTAAAATGAGAACAAAAAGCATATATTAGCCTTTTGCAGCAGCTAGAATGCAAAATAACCCTCATATGCTCACCTACAGAAATAGAGTACATTTCTCAAAGAAGAGAAAGGACCTTAGCACAGGAACTACCAGGGCTCATTGACAGAGCTTTAAACTAGATTGGAAGGGGAAAAGGGACAAAACCAGTGAAAAGCAATTGCCAGTGATAAGTAGTAGGATGGCATGCCAGAATTTGATGAACTGACTGCTATTGAGAGCTGTTGGGGTTGAAGCTGTCCAGAAATGTGGGGGACAATAAAAAGAGACTATAGTAAATAGGGTTACATCAGGCTGGTGGCCAGTCACTTGTGGGGTTCACATGACTCCATCTTAAGCCAGTTCTCTTCTACATTTTCACAAACCACTTGGACACACAACTTGAAGGGATGCCAATGACACTGTATTAGGAGGAGCTGATTACTCTATTGAGAGCAGAGAAGCCCTACATTAGAGGGCTGCCAAATTAGAAGCCCCAAATTAGAGGGCTGCATAATCAGCAACTATATGAAGTTCAGCAAGGGAAAGGGATGGATTCTGCACCTGGGACAGGGCAAACCAGGATGTTCATACAGACTCAGGAACAAGATGTTGGAGAAAGTGCAGTGGAAAGAGTCTTGGGGGTCCTGGTTGATGGAAAGCTGAATCTGAGTCAGTAGTGCCCTGACAGCCAGGAGGGTGTCCTGGTTTAGGGCAAATTTGGGAGAAAACCTCCTAAGAGACCCTCCCTCCCCTCCTCCAACTGGTTCGGGAAAAATTTCCTCAGAGAGAAGTGGAAAGAAACCTGTTTATTAAACAGGCACAAAAGCACTCCCTAGCACAATAAATTGAACAATACCAGATGACAAGAACTTCGTGCCGCTCTGGAGAGATGACAAATTTAGAAAGAAGGTCTCCTCTGAAGGTAGTTAAGGTCTCCTCTGTTCTGTTGCTCTGTCCCTCTGGCACTGGGAAAAAAAGGTTGCTACGCAGGGTAGGTCGTGGTGGGGTGGGTCCCAGGTGGAAGCCCCCTGGCGCTCGTCCAGGTCCTCAGTCCAGAGAGATTTGAACACTTCCGAGGAAAGGGAAAAAAAAAAAGAAAAAGAGGAAAAGAAAACTTCAGCTAGCTACACTAACTAACCAAAAAATGAAGAGCCTCTCTCTGTCCTGTGCTGTGTGCTGAACTCCCCTGCTTCAAGGCCACTCTGAGGAGTGGAGCTTTTCTGAAAAAAACCAAACTGCACTTCCCTCTCCCCTTTGCTCTCAGACCCACTATTAAAGGTACAGAGTGTAATATCTGGCATCACCCAACAGACGATTGAGGATACAAACATCGTAACATCACCCTAGGATAGAGGGCCAACCATGTCCTGGGGGGCACCAGGCACAGCATCGCCAGCCAGGCAAGGGAGGGATTGTCCTGCTTTGCTCTGCACTGGGGCAGCCTCACCTTGAGTGTCTAATTGTTATAGGTGAGCATATGTAGACAGACGTGGTATGACCCTGAAATGAGAAGTATAGGTCCTCTTCCATTTCTACTACAAACAATGTATTAAAGAGTGAGATATCGTCTTAAGAACCTCATCCTGGTTAGAACAGCTTCAGTATCTTGCTTATGGATGAACTGTCCAAAACTACTGTAATCAGGAGGAAATATTTTAATTACTCCTTTTCTTGCTTCCTCCTGTGGTTCTGACATGACTCAGCAGTGCACTCCAAATTCTTCTGGTTTCCTCAGAGATTTCATGCAATGTGCAGTGTGGAGAAAGCAGAGAGGATAAGTGGTAGCATGAACACATACTTCATCTGCGCGTAGGATCACATTGGATTGCCTCTATGTGCAAAACCACGAAATTTGATTTCATGAATTATGAAGGTTCAAGGGAGAGACATAATTATTCTAGGTCTTCAGAGACATAGTAAATGTCAATATGAGAGTTACTGACACAGCTGATTTCACCTGTTGTGCTTCTGTATGTGTGTATGACGTGTACATAGTGGTTTCCATCAGTTGATGCTGTGTCCTCTATCACTAACATCCCTCTTTCTTTACAACTGTAATGTCACTGTTTCATTTACTTCACATTTCATTTATTCATTAATTTTTTTTCCTCTTACTTCCTTGTAAATGTTTTCTGATTATTAGTTAAAGAACCATAGAATCAGAATGGTTTGGGTTGGAAAGGACCTTCAAAGATCATCTATTCCAACTTCCCTGCCATGGGCTGGGACATTCATTTGCAAATGGAAAGAAACATATCTGCATATGAATTTATGGATGTGACAGAAATATGGAAATACGGGTGATATAGTGATAAATCATATAAATAAAAACATACCACAATACTTTCTAGTAAAAAGATAACTGCTTAAAGGAAATGAAATCTTTCATTCCATCTAGAAAAAAATGTTTGGAGTACCAATTTCTGTGCTCCTACAATATCAATGATAGTCTTCTGATGGTTGATTATGGATAATCCAAAATTATCCAAACTATGTTTGCCACTGCCTCATCTTCAAAAGCTTTTGGCCAACAAGAGTGAATGATAATGACTTCTATTTTATTTTCAGATTGAAAACAGACTTAGAAGCTTGCTTTAGCTGAAAATTATGCTAAGTGATCTCATAGATATGCCATAGTTCACAAGTCACAAACTTCTTCATGTAGGTGCACATTATTTTTTTACCCGGTGAATCCTTCTCTACTCTATTTGGAGTTTTCTAATCTTCATGCTTTGCAAGGACTATCTACCTAGATTAATGAAACTAGAAATAAGTACTTATGGTTTTGACTTATTCATAATTTCTCCATTTGACTTCTTTCAGTGTTTTTGCTGCCTGCCTCTAGAAATTTTTGGTGAAAAAGGTCATACCTGCTCTTAGATTATCTGTAAATTTTGTTTATCAAGGACTCCATTCCCTGCTCATTTAATATCCCATATATTTTGAGGGCAAAAATTAAGAAAGGTAGTTGAGTTTGCTCTACTGTGTCCTTTTTGTTTTTCAGAGAGTGCTTGAGTCATTACAGACAGCCTGATGACTCAGGCATATTTGTTTTATTTTTTAAATCATCTGCTCACCTCTGGCAGACAGTGAAGCATCATATTGCAAGTGACAGAGTGATAAGGGTAGACAAGCAGAAAAACACCGTCAAATAATTCTGACTTCATTGCAGCGGTTGGTCTGTTTTGCTTGGAGAAAGATTAGTCTGTCCTGAATCATTTTCACAGATTTATATGTGAAGTTACAGAAGAAATATATACACACAAACCCCACTATTCTTTATTCTCTTTTCATGGGCCAGGATGGATAGCAAAAAATCAACTATGGAAAAAAATCCTCAATTTTTCTGTAGGATACTAGGTAGTACACTTGGTCTTCTCCAGGAAGGAAATTTGTGTTTCTGTGCTGTTGTTGGTAAGGCAATCTAGTTTTGTGATAGGAAATACTGTGCAGCTGGAAAAAGAATCTTGAAAATGCTGTTATGCTCGTATTCTCTCTGTTCCTAGAAAATTTCACATGTTTTGAAATCTTTTTGACAGTTTCATTAAAGGGAAAAAGCTAGTCCACAGTTACTGATCTTCTTTTTAATAAAATGGTAAAAGAGGTTGCAAAAGGATAGAAGAAAAGTGAAGATTATGGCATATGATATCAAAGATTATTTGGGTGATGGAGAGAGTTGTACAATTAATGTTACAGAACTTTCAAATATGTTTGTTGTATGTTTGTCAGATTTAAGCTACAAAGTGTCATAGAAAATAATGGGTTATCTAGTTTCCCAAAGAGTGCATCGAAAGTAGTATTGGAAGAGAAATATCAAGAAGTAAGTGTTGGTCAATGCAAAAGGAGATTTTGACTCATTTGAACATTATGTTTGTCACATGTCCCATGATATTTCGAAGAACCATGAACATGTGTTGACATAACCTGTATAAATGCAGGCCTCTGAGAGAGCCAATCTACACTCCAACTTGGTGTTTTCCACTATTATTTATAAAGAGAAAAGGATAGCTACTACAAAGCATGTTATCTTCACCTCATATCATAATGCAACTACATATTAAAACTTTTTCACCCCTTTTCATTGTTTAGTCCCTTCTATATACCTGCATGATTTTAAAGATGTATCAAGAAACCTTTGTTTGTGTCATATTACATAGACAAATGCATGTATTAATGAAATTGTGATTTTATTTTTTCATTTGACTCATCTTCATTAGAATACTTAATGTTCAAATGTAGAATGCCTCAACAGAACACTTTTTTTCTCAGTACCAGGAGAAAGTTTTTCAATTCTAACCAAGAAAATTGTTATTTTTTTTAGTATTAAAAAAATGCCCGATTTTCTTATATTTCCATGGTGCATAACACACCACTGCTCCACGAATTCATGGAACTCATTGCTTTTATGTCAACTCCCTATGGGGAAGGGCAACAGAACTGAGCTCAAGAAAATTTACAGATGGTTCTGTAGTCTCAAAGTGCAATCACTACTGAGGAAATAAAAACTGCTCTGTAAAGGCTAATGGTAATTGTGTGGATGAAAGGTTTTGTGCAGTACTTCATGGGCATGTGCTGATACCTACAGGGCATTAGAGGGAATTTGAACATTCCAGAGATTCCTGGCTGCAGGCCTAGATTTGGTGTCATTACAGGTCTTGATTTTGCTTCTTTTATGTCTGTCTATTTGTTTCTTCATATTGGATCATAACTATGTGGCAATGGAAACATTTTATAGTGTCTCAGTTATTCTGACAAAATCAGAATAAATTAAAATGCTCAATTCAGTTAGGAATACAGAAACCCATCCAAATGGAGATTGGTTTTATTTATTTTTGTTATTATCAAAAAAATATTGTATGTTCAGTTGGTGAAGATAAAACATTGATTACCTGAGTTGTCACCTTTTTTATAGATATTGTGGGACAGAGGAGAAAGAGCAATATCATCCCCAACAGCATCATAGTGCAAGGTCTATTACATGTAATCTGAAGAGATACAGTGGACAAGTTCTCATGTGGAAGATTTTCCAGGAGGCGTCAAAGTGCTCTTTGAAAGTATATGGTGGTGATACAGTACATGGTAACCATCCACAGATGGCCCAGATCAACCCATGGTGTTATTAGAGGTTTCTAAATCTGCTGAGTTTCATGTACAACATGAGATCTAGAGTTACCCAGCCACTGGAGTTAGCCACAAACTCCATAGCGTGTTTTGCATGGATTCTGCAGAACAGATTTTCCTTGAGCTGAACGTGTTTTATAAATACTTACAGCTTTTGATTACTTCAGGATATTTTTGAAAGGTTAATGTATACAAAGGAAAGAAATGCTAAAATGCCATTGGTACTGTCTGCACAGGAAAAAATAGAGAGGACAGATGGATATGCATCAAAAAATGGTTAAAAAAATTCACGTACAATTGGAAAAGAAATTATAAAAAAAATTTGATAAGACTGAAAGAATTAAACTAAGGACTATAATCAAACAATAATTTACTAATGAAAACAGCTGTAAAAAATGAGGACACAGTATAAAAAATTAAATATTAAACAAATGTACTTCAATGTATACTTAAATTATTTACTTCCATAAAACACCAAATACTAAAAGCAGTTTTAAGAGATGTTTATTTTAGAATTAATTTTTTATATTATTCAGTAACATAAATTTGTTAATTTGAAATGTAGAGAATGTATTTTTTAATAAACAGTTTTCATGTGCACTAGAAATTGGACTAGGCAACAGCAATCATATGACAACAACATAGATGCAATATATATGAAAGTAAGTTAGATAGTTACTGCAGTTATTTTCTGCACTCAGATGAACAGTGACAAGAAAAGGCCAGAATTTCAATTGAGATGTTTTCCAAACATGAACTACAGGCATGTGTGTGAATGCCTCTGTGCAAACAGGAACTACAGACATGGCTGTGGATGCTTCTGCAAGTAGGCTACATTCACTACCTTCATTGAAAGAGATACTTTCTCAGTCAGTTCACTCTGGATTATACCAAGACTGTTTATCAAAAAAAGATAAATATTGGCCTTTGAGCACTTTTTTAAACCTAGGGTCTGTTTTTAAGAGATGCTTTTCTTTGTCTTATACATTCAATATTCAAGAAATCGCAAAAAGTGTTTGGATATACTAATAGTCAACCAAGTAATGTATAAAATAATTTCTGCTCAGCAAATGACCAAATTGCACATGGTACTTGGCAGAATATTTTTTATATGTTGTTTAGGAAGAGGTAATGTAAATTCACAATATTGTGTACTTTTTACATATTTGCCTTGAAATACACATGATAATTGGGAAAAATTCAACATACAACACCTAAAATAAGCCTCACAGATATATTAATGGTATGATTTGGTGGGCACGGTGGTATTCAGTCAAAGGCTGAACTTAGATGATCTTAGATCTTAAGAGATCTTTTCTAACCTTCATGTTCCTATGATTCTATGGTTCTAAAAATAGGGATACTTTTACCTTCTCTTTATGTTTATGACGTTAGACAAAATAATTCGACTTTAAATAGCTGAACAATGTTTTCTTTCAAATGAGAAAAATATAGCACAAAGGAGTGATTTGCAGAATCTAGTTTAAAAATGAATGGGTGATCTTCAAAGTGTGTTGAAGAACCGCAGAATTCTTGTGTAGTTTGTTGTCAAACGTTCAGTATTTTTATATTGGAAATAAAATGAAAAATTTTTCGAATCTGCTACTGATCATGAAACAGTTTTGAATATGAAAAAGACCTCTGAGAGGGGAGCAATGCTTTTGCCATTTTTTAAATGTCTTACCACAGAGACAGGAGATTGGCTGAGGGGCTCAGGCATTCATTGCAGTATTCCAGTACAGGTCAGCCCTGCTGCTCCCTCTGCCAGTGCTTGGGCACTGGCACCCTGAACAAATGACCAAAGTACACATTAGAGAAAGAATAAAACAGGGAAAATTAGAGATAAAGGAAGAGATTAAAAGACAAAACTTTACATCCTAGATCTATCACTATGCAGCACTAGAAGTGGAAATACTTGACTGCAGCTTATTGAAGTCACTACAAAAATTTAGGATAGGTTTCAGAGGGACTGCCGGGTGCTTTGGCTAATCGACCATTCTTTACAATTTGATGTTGAGGGTAAAGGAGGTATTTTTATTCCAGCTTCAGTCATAGTTTCTCTTGCTACATCTGATTGTTCTGGTGGTACATAAACCAGATTTCAGATAAGCAAGAGTTCACATTGCAATTTTGTTGTACGTGTGGTCCATGAAGGAGATCTGTACAGCAGTTTACAAATGGAAGAGGAGAACAAGAGTCTTCTCTCATGAAGAGAGTCATAGTGCATGAGTCCTTTCTGAAAAATAGATGGATTATTTTCATATTTTCCCTGATCTTTGAAGTCTAATTTCTCAGTTGCTTTAGCTATTTTTTTTTTCAGCATGAGCAATAAAAAGCTGTTTTGACATATCTCAGATGAGTGAGAGAGAATATTCAGGCCAATAGTTAGGACTCAAAATAAGATGCCAAGAAGACAGGTTTTAACATAAGGCCATTTTGGATCCTGAATAAGTTACCTCACATGACTTTATTGTGTCAGGAATACAGAAGAGGAGATAAGAACAGATACTAGAAAAAAATGCTTAGCATACTCCTTAGCAATGATTTCCTACATAAAACTGCTACATAATATTTCTACTTGAAAATGTATTTACATCAGTGAACCTCAGCTTAGCTGAAGACAGATACTTTAAACCAATCTTGATTTAGCCCTTCCCATATCCAACAATGGGATATGTTTGCCAGTTTCTCACTAGCTCCTATGCCAAGTCACAGTAGTTGTTTTGTTCATGGTGTTAGTTAGCCATACCATGTTGTTAAGGAAAAGAATAAGTTTATAACAATGGTTTTAATTTGTCTACAGTTCTCCAGTGTCTGATTAGGTACCAACAGTAAATAGTTGGTATTTTATATAATTAGGCTTAATAATTGGAGTAATCAAGGAAGTAAATTCCTTACTTGAGAAAGTAAGAAAGAAACAGAACAAGTATTTGGTGATATCTTCCCATATCTTTATTTTAATGGTCTCATTTCCAGGGAGGATATCACCAGGAGGATCTCAACATAGGAAGTGCTGAGATTTTTATAAATGGTATTAAAAGCTCTGAGTTCTCACCGTGGCTCTCAGGCAACATTTATGTCTTGTTCTAACTGGGTAACCATGCTGTTTTCCCAAACACATTAGGAAAGATGAATTGTTTCTGTAAGTTCAAATAAATGATGCATTGTACATCCATTTATGAACAGGTAACAGTCCTTTGTAGTTTTAAAGGAGCTTTGTTTGTTCTTAATGTGAACCAACTCCATAATGAGCTGAGCTAAAATATTCTGTGTGTGTATAAATTGTTCATTTAGTTAATTGTTTCCTAAAATGAGCTAGATTGGTAGCACCTATTTAATGTCTGATTCTGGTCTCAATAGAGCCAATTGTTTTCTTCTATGGAATTAAGTAGGAACTGAAGTAGAGCTAGTCTGCAAGTTTCATTGCAAATTCTATATTGAGGGAAAAAAAACAAAACAGAAAAGAAAAATAATTTTAGAATCTTTCTCATAGCTGAATTGTGCTAATAATTTTTCTGCACTGAAATTCCCTGGACTGTATCTTCTTTCTTCTGCTCTGTGAAAATTATTTCCCAGAAAGTTCCTCAAAATTTTGTTGTTTTTTTTTTCTTATTTTGTGCAGTAATGTCCTTTCGCTTAAATGCTATAAATTCCAAATTCAGAATGCCGAAAATGGATGTTTCTAAAGAAATAGTGGGATTGCCCAAATGAGTAAGCACAAAGGCTTTAATTCCACATGCCACAGGCCTGTTATTACCAACATTGAGATTCCCTGATGAAATTGATGACCTGATGAAGTAGATGTGGAAAAGTGCCTTTTGAGAGTAGATCAAGATTTTAAAAAGTATATTCCAAATTTATTTTGGTTTAGATACAATAACTATACCTTGCATTTCCTGATTCAGTTTCTTAATATCCCATAAAGGTGTATAGTTTGGGCACTTTATTGTCTCCTTGATCACAGCCTTGAAATGTACTTTCTGTAGGCTTTGTCCTGTGGTAAATTTCTCTGTATATAACCAGAATGCTTCCTTTTCTCTAAGAGAAGAATTTAAAGTTATTAAATATCTTAGTATATTATTTGTCACTGGCTTCTTTTTTCTTTTTCTGCAATACTCAGATGAAAAAAAAGTAGAAGAATAGTCATTTGTCTGAATATGTCAGTCTGTTGTTACTGGTCTGCTTAGCTGCTGGGTATGTTTAATCTTCCATTGACACAGGCTTGCTTTTGCACAAGATCAGAATATGCTTGTGGGGGAACACAAGACCCAATGTGATGCCTTGATGTATTTTGTCAATAATATTAAGCTACAGTATTGATTGAAATTTAGTATTTGATTTGATTGATATTTATTTAGGGCAGAAGTATTATGTTTATTTGGCTTTTTCTTTTTTTTTTTTTTTTTTTTTTTTCAAATTAAATAGGCCAAACAGTTATCCTTTGGAATCTAGAAACTAATCTAGAAGTAAAACTTCTCTCCCTATTAGCTGTAGCTATTAAATTTTGCATCTCACTCCATCCTGTTAGAATACTCATAATAGCACTATATATATACACTTAAACATCAAGTCAGGCAGAAAATCACAGAGAGTTTTGCTGTACAGTGCAAGGATATTTCAAAAATTACTGGAGGTTCAGAAACATTTTTGTAATCATAGTCAAAATAATAGCATTTACAGTTGCAATTTGGCCTTATTTTGAACCTCTCTGTCTGCCTTAAATCTTTACCTGCCTTCATCTCCAAGTAGTTAAAAAAGGTACCAATTAAAAGGTTACTCATTTTTTCCTTCTTTCTAGCTTGTTGTAGGTTTTTAGAATGTCTACCACATTGGGCATTCTTTCTATTTTTACTGGGTATCATTTGACCTTGAGTCAGAGTGTCACATGTCATTACAGAATTGTAGATAGAGTTCACTAGAAATAAAGGTCAGAGCTCTAGACATTTTATAGCAAATTAATGTTTTAACATTGACAATGGTTGTTGATCCAGAGACATAAGCAAATGAGGTCCTTAGACAAGAAAGCTCCATTAATTTTGCACTAAAAGCTCTAGTTCATGTATTAGGTATCTAGTATCTAGTTCATGTATTATCTCCAAAATACCTTGAGATTGTTTTTAACTCTCATACAAATCAGTTGTGTCCCTTAAAGAATCTGAAAGATATTTAAGTTGATAATAAATATTGAAATGGAAGTTAATTATTCATAAGAGTAAAGATTTAAACATTCATGGAATGAAACATAAAGAACAATTTAACACAATCCTCACTAAAAAAAACGAAATTGTATATTCTAAGAGTGGGAAGAGACTGTATCTACCAACAGAGTATGAAAATCATGCATTATGAGCCAGATTTTTTTTACTTTTATACTGTCTTCCATTCAAGATTTTCTGAGTTGTTAATAAAGAAATGGTTTTATGATGGCAGTATATGCTATGATCATACATAATAAACTATATTTTAGTCCCTTTAAATGCACAGGAAAAAAATACCTAAAGCAATTACTAACAGTGCAGAATGATTTATGTATGACCTTTGCTTAGTTTATTTTCTCTAAGAAGCTTTATGGTCTTTTTTTCCCAGAAATATCCCATCTTCTAAATAAAATGTCAAAACGTTCAATTTGAGTGACTACTACTGCTTCTTCATTTGACTGTTATTCTTTATCCAGCATAGTGTTTCTGAAACATCTTACAGTCTCTTCTCACTCAATGCCCGTTTTCTAGGTTTTAGATATATTGCTCTAGCTTAATTAAATGTTGATTTTTGTTAGTTTCAGTTTTGCTTTTTGAACTGGGAATAATTGTCCAAGTTTAATTTACTTGGTATGTCTAACAGTCATACTATTTAATGATCCATCAGCTGCACAGGAGTGATCCATATTTTTGAAGCAATTGGGTATCTACAGATGCTTACAAAGAGGCATTTGCTAGCCAGCAAGGACAGACATTAAAATCTATTCATTCAGTGTATGCATTTGTCAGGCTTTGCATTACAGTGCATGTGACAAGTCACGTGTTCAACCTGTCTGCTGTAGTTAATGTGTTTTGGGGAAACAAAATAATAAAAAGTATATTTAACCAACATAGTGGGAAAGGCAAAGGGTTTCTCAATACACACCATTTCTCAAAAGAGACAAAACTGTGTTTATTCAATATAAACAAATACACTGAGAAATGTTTTTCCAGAAAGACTGTTTCAAGCTATTTACTTAAAGTGTAAAAGAGCTTTATTAGAATGAATATGCTTTCTCTAGGACTATGCCTCTTGAATTTCAGTAATAGCTAAACTCTTGTGAAAACATATTTTCAGTAAATGTACATGTTTATCAAAATGCAGATGATAAAATTGCTGGTAAATATAACTTTAAGATAAATTAATTACATTTACATATATGTGTATACTTATATTCTTTCTATAAGCAGAGCCTATCCCATCTGAAATTTCAGAAAGGTCCTTGGCATGCTTTACAGCTACATGCTGGGTTTCTCGAGTTCCAGAGTTTGAACCCTGTCAGTCTAAAACCATTTAGGGAAGCATGTTCATAGGAAAGTCAGCCAAGAAAATTAAATTTACATTAAAAAATTATTCTATCTGCCTCTACCAACACCTACCTTCCCCAGTCTTATAAATGGTGCAAACTTTCAGGTTTTACCTCAGACATTTCCAGATATTTGCTGATTCCCTGAAATGGTATCTATTGACAAATCATATGCCAGCCTCTGTCTGTTTAAATAAGACCATAAAAATGCTAAAATTATAAATTTTCAAAATTTTAGTTTTGTGGAAACCTGTAGGATCCTTACTGAAGAGCTATACCCCTTTGTCTATTGTTGTTGCAAGGACAGGTATGTATGCTGAAAATAGATGAGGAGAGTAAGAAGTCTATGAGATTCCATGAGCAGAAAAGAGAACGTGGCATGTTATATTCACAATTACACTTCAGAAAGGAGTATTTCAGCATTAAAGGCAATGACACATATACATCTATGTATACATATAAACATTTAAAAACAAATTTATGGGGATATACTGAATGAAACAAACATTCCAGTTTTGCCATAATTGTATTATTGTTAAGATTTTAATGGTATAGCAGGAAAAGTTATTGGTTTGCTAAGGAATTTGAGCAAATAATAGATAATAATATTCTAAATATTATACTGCAGGTCAGTAATATGAAGTATGAAATAAAGTTTGACATTCAACTCAGTATCAAATCTGCAAAATATAATTTTATTGGTCTTGCTATCAAAATAAAATAATGCAAGCATACCCCACAAATCACAAAGTCTGAAATGTAACCCATTTTCAAGAAGATATTTGTTGACTTGATGGTTTTACAGGTTTTGTTGCACTGTGATATTCTGTGTTCCTTACATTGAGGAAGAACTGCCACGTAAACTGTAACAGATTCTGGCAGAACATTACTTCCTTTATTATTAAAGGCGGGTTGTTTTACATAATACTAATGCTGAAAAATGTTCAAATGTGTGTAAGAAGTTAAATACTTACCCTATCCTTTAAATGAAACAGTTCCAAAGAGGTACAGTGATGATATCTTTGTTGATACCCATTTAATGTGCCATGTATTGGATTTAGCTGGATTTAGCACCTATTTTATATATATATATATATATATATATATATATATGTGGCTGCAATATTAACCATTCTATTTACTGCCACTTGGAAAGACTGCTAAACTTCACTACAGTAAAATTGTCATCAAAGCATAGTTCTTACTGGACTGATGTAGTAATGTTACACATACATTTATCAACCATTCACTGTTAGCAGCCAGTGCAAAAATTGACCCTCAAAACTAACTGGTGTTCAAAGCCTGTATGTAGTCCCATTATTTTGGACGTTCACATAAGCATATGGTTCAGTCCAAAAGCACTAGTAGTCAGACCACATATTTTAAATTGTGTCCCTTATAAGAATGAAGTTGAGAGAGTTGCATAATCTCATACAACACACTGTATGTTCTGCTGAGGGCTATCTGCTCCAAACACCTGGTTCATGTGTGTAGCTTATTCCCACCTCAGCAAAAAACAGTTCTGAAACATTTGTAATATGACAGATATGCAAGCACAAACAGTGCTTATCCCACTCAGCAAAAGGTCTGCTCTAAAAATGCCAGGATAGGCTGTTCAGTATTTTCAAGACAGCAGCTGAACACACATATATGTAGTAAGAAGTGTATGCTTGGTTTCCAGGATCAGTGGTTTTGGCGAGTCAGAAACAACAGGGTGATGGATGGATACCCCATGCAGATTACCTACTTCTGGAGGGGACTGCCTCCCAGCATTGATGCAGTTTATGAAAACAGTGAGGGGAATTTTGTCTTCTTTAAAGGTAAGAAAGAAAAAAAGTAAGATTTTGTGTAACACTTTTGAGTGTGATGATTTCTTGAAACACGTCTTGTTTATTTTTTACTAAAGATTTGTAAAGCTTGTTGCAAATTGGTAGCTAAATGAAGAGTGTGTAAGTTAGCATTTTCTTGTTTGGCAGTTACATTTTTAATTTATGATTACTCTTCACAGGATCAGGTCATTTGCTCTTACATATTCAATACAAATTTGAAAGTGTAAATATGAGACATAGAAATGATCTACTATGAAATGATTTTTTAAAATATGTTTTAGGAAGACACTATTAACACATTTCCATTATTAATTTTTGTCTCGTTCTCTTTACTCTTCTTCCTTCTTACAGATGAATTTCTTATACATTTAAATGGCACCTCTGTTATGTATACCTCACTGTATGCATTGTATTTGTTTCATCTAAGACCTGTGATGTTAGGAGCTTCATGTGGGGAAAAAATCATTTTCATAGATGTGTAATCAGTGTTTTTAAAGAAGCATAAACTTCAGAAAATAGGTGATATATATTGAATTGTTGCTAACAATTAATTTCAAATTTTATTCTAGACATCAGCTGTTCCTCAAAATTAAAGTTCTTGAACATGTGTCTAATTTAGATTTAATGATAAAGTTATCTTGTATGTTTAATAAATGCATACTTAGTGACAAAAGTCTACAAATTATGCAAAGTATGTTTTATAAAATAATCATTTGAGAGAAGAAGAAACTGAATAGATAACAAATATGTGAATAATTATTCAGCTGTTTAGTTTTGTGAATGATTAATTTTTTAACTCATTACAAAAAAGGGTAGATTTTTTTAAGTTGTTATATAAAAAAATAATCCATTTTTACAAGTGGAGTCATTAACAGGGAGTTAGAAGTTCATATTTCATTCACTACATTAGCAGGATCTTGGGAATGTTAAATGAAAAATATTTAATAACATGCAGAAACACTTCATAACAGTACAATGAATTTTATGTTTTGCTAATAGTGAAATTGTATTTTTTGTGTGAATCATAAGGAAAATTACATTCCATATAGTACATTTTCTATTTATATGACTTCAATACAGCAAATGCTTTTACTTCTGCTGCCATAAAATAAACTTCAAGTTATGTACTCTGGAAAGTTTATATGGTTGGGAATCATGATCAAGGTACCTCCAAATTTCCATCCCACAGGTTGATTTTTAGGTCCACAGGACATGGACGGATAAAAATATTATTCTGTAGCTATTCCTTTGCATTACTTCTACAAAGAGCAAAGTAGCTACCCTGGGCATTCCAGACTTTTGCCTTGATAATGCTGGGATCCATTACCTAAGCTCCAGACAGAAATGTTTTATTTTTCCAGTGACATCTATATTATCCTTTATTTGCCAAGGTCAAAAGTCTTTGTATTTCCTTGTGCAATTTTTTAAAAAACTTTTGCTTCTCTGCTATGTCTTCATGACTCTTAATATCTAACTGATGGTGTTTTCTATCAGTATAATTCATGTCTTTCCACTGCTACAGAATCAAAAATTTCAGCTGAGTCTTCTGTGTGGGTGTCCTTGAAAATTCCTGTTCCAAGGATCTCAACTTCCATGTGCAACATGATTACAGAAATCTATATAAATTGACTGTAGGTAAATGATCGTTGTCTCATTTCTTCTATTCCATCACAAAATTTCCTGAGAAAAGAGTACATGTCCTCCTCCCAAGGATGCTAGAAATAGACAAGTTGATTTTTTCTAAGATGATGAGCAAGTAGAATTTCTTATCCATGTAGTGTGCCTTACCAGTCTAAAATTGGTCTAAACAATTAAGTTCTAGAAGGAACTTAAAATCTGAAGTCTAGCACACAGATGTGTTTTACAATGAACATACCTAAGCCAGTGTCTGCATCCATTATTCAGAGAATAAAATAGAAAAGATGGATTAAGTGCCAGCAGAGAACTTGTACTGGATTAATGTCACTATGCACTCCTCTGACCCATAGTATAGTGTCACCTGTTCCTGCCTTCCCTTTAGCTGTTGACCCATAATATACTACAAGTATACAGGCTAGACATTAGGGAAAAGAAAAATCCTCACAGAAAGAGTGGATGGGAACTGTAATGGGCTGCCCAGGGAGGTGATGTAGTTATTGTCCCTGGAAGTGTTTAATAAAAGACTAGATGAGGCTATGGTTTAGTTGATAAAGTAGTGTTAGGTCATAGGCTGAACTTGATGATCTCCAGTCTCTTCCAACCTAGCTGATTCTGTACTCTGTGCCAAGTTCCTCATCCATCCCAGCAGAGCTCCATGCACTCCGGCCGATCATTTGACACAGACAACACCTCCATGCCCTCTTCCCTGCCCATCCTTGGTGAACAACCAGTAGTCTTCCATTCTAACATTCCTGACGCTGTGCCTGGTGAAAATCACCCAGCCTCAGCTAGCTCACACGCTGGCACAGCATCCAGCAGGGGCCACTGCCCAGGAGCACAGCACCCAGGCAGCACCTGAGTGGAACAGAGCCCCACAGTTGCTAGTTGGGAGCGTCAAAGTGGAGGCAAAGAACGAGGGGAGGTCCAAGGTCTTGTGCCTCCAGGAGAGTTTATTCCAGAAGGAGGACAAGGCTCAAGGCACAGTGGACACAGGGGAACATGGGTTTATAAAGGGAGGAGGGTATAGGGGCGGGGACAAAGTCCTGGCCAATGGGGAGGAAAGGGAAGAGGATCAAGGGGATAAATGGCAGAACAATTACCCAGTAAAACTATGAAAGGGGAGGGTACAATTCTGAAAATCCAATAGTTCTTCAAGTAACTTGGAAATTTCCAGAGCCAAGGGAAGTTATATCAATAACTAGATATTGACAGGGAGAGTCAGAGAGAGAGAGGTGCTAATAGACTGACAGGGACAAGCAACCATGAAACAAACCATTGACAGAACAAACCATTTTTGTTAAGAGCAAACCACAACACATTCTATTCTTAGAAGCCATCCCACGATGCCTCTGTGATGCCAGTAAGATCACAGCCCTGCAGGTGTGCACAAATTTCCAAGCTTGTCCCCAACTCCTGTTGCTTATTCTGCATAATATGTGTATTTCCATAGAGGCATTTAATTTGGTGCCCCCCAATGAAACCAACTTGCTGGCTGGAGTGGCTGGAATCCCTTTGAGCTGTTTCAGGTGCTCTCCTGCTGACCTGTGATCTCTCTCCAGGCTCTGGACATTTCTTGCTGGCACTGGCATCAAACTGGTAGGAGTGGGGTGGGTTGAGGTTCTCCCTCCACCAGCAACTTTAGTTAAAAGCCCTCTTTACCAGCTTGGCAAGCCTATGACCGAGATGCTCTTCCTGTTCCCTGTCAGATGGACTCATCAGCCCCAAGTAGACCAGACCATACTCATAAAGTACAGCACAATCTGGTGGATAGCTACTTATAAGAAACAGATGTTTGAATTCTTGTTATTATGCATTGCCAGTGTTCATACTGAATGATAATAAGATGGCATCACAAAGATGCTTTTTATTTTCTTCCTTTTTTTTTTTTTTAATGAGAAAACATGAATAGTAAAATTCATTCTGTGCACCTTTGGGAATTTATATAGTGCTAAAAATGAAATTTTTAAGCCATCTGCACTGTTGAACGTTATCGTAAACCAAATGTAGGAATAGAAAGGCTGCTGTAAAACTCACACTACCACTGCCTCCATCATAACATTCATTCCATCACCTCACTTACCCCATAGTCTGACAGTTTTATATTGAAAAGTAGATTTACTATAGCGTCAGATCATGAAACAGAGAAATGACAGAAACTTGATGTGGGAAATAGGGAATGGGGAAAAAGGGACCATGAATAGTAATTTTAGGATACTATGAAAAAGACTAGATACAGGCTTGAAAGACCAAAATTAAGAGGAATGTTAACATTCAGGATTAGATATTAAATTTTTAACTGATTTAAATTACATGTAATTGTTTAAAAATTGGGGAATTCACCACTAACACAGTGATTATATGCCATACACTTCTTGCACTACACATACACTATAATTGGAAATAATATGGGCAAAAAAAAATCCAGAAGCACAATTATTCAGAATTCAGATTCTATAAAGGAAGAACTAGTTACTAAAAGCTGCATATTTGTTAGCAGTAGTAAGTTGGAAGTTAAACAGTCTGAAAAATATCTAAAATATTGTAAGTGAAGCATAGCAATACAGATGTCCTTTATTTTCAGTACTTTTTTTAGAATGTCAAAGATAGATGTTGAGAGACTTCAAATAATTCCATGGTTCGTCCTTCTCAGCTGTTTCCCTACAGTGATGATATTTAACAAAATCTTGTTTCAATGATTAAGACTTTAGCTTTTTTATCACTTGCTTCACTCTTAGCTTCTGACCTTGCCAATCTGTTTCTTATTATATTAGACCTTACATTAGGGAATAAAAGCAGAGAGATTAAACATTCTGAAATTTCAGACTTCATGAAACATGTGGTGCTTTATGTTCTGTGAGAATAACAAACCTACCAATGAGACCTTGAAAAAACAACTTTGCAAAAAAGACACAGTAGTGGTTTCTGCCAAAGACATAGGTTCTGACTCCAAAGAAGCATTATCTATAAGAATAATAAAAATATGGTGATTTTTGTCCTAGTTCTTTTCATTATGATCACAATTAATGAAGTCTTACTGACTATTTATTAGTGGAAGATGAGCTACATGAAAGCATAATGACCTTAGCATTAGTTTGTTCTACATTTAAAGTTACATAAATACATAGAAATAAAATTATCTCATTCTCATCACAGTTCGGCATCTGATTTTCGGCTTTAACTTCTCCTAACATTGAGCTCTGATCAATATTCTGTTGATCAGATCAATTCTCTGATCAATAATCACTGACTTTCCTCCAGGTGAGAGACAGAAAAAAAAATCCAAAACAATGAGACCAATAACAAACCTCCTCAATTCTCCCAAAAAAACCCAATCAAACAAAAAACTGAAGTGAAAACTGTCAGCCAGATGGAACATTTGATTTCTTCTATATAGTACTTCTCATTAACAATCAACACAGTTATAGCAAACTAAGCATGTCTTCTAAAGCAAATGTTAAATAAAATTCCCTCTAGTTAGTATCAGTTGGCTTTGCTTGCATATGTTAGAGCTCTCTATGCTCCCTGGTCTCCTCAGAATACAGTTAAATTTACCTTTTCTCTGTTTTCTAAGAAAGAATTTGCTTCTTGGTAAGGAATTACGTGAAGAATTCTGTTTCTTACGTCTTTCCCACACCTACGCTTTCCTTTTGCTTCAGTATATCTGAATATGCAAAAAATAGACAGTGGTGCTGTCACTTACAATGGTTTGTGCATAACCATTGTTTATTTTGGTATGACATGATCTTGTTAATAGTTAACTTTGCCTCCTTGGGTATGGTTGATAATGACATATTCATAACAATTGCTTTGACTTTTATTCCTTGTGAGGCACAGAGAAAAGTATTGTTATTACATACATCGCAGCATATGCCTCTCTGTGCTGTGCAACAGCTGTCATTTTGAATGATTTTCTGAAACTAAAATGAGCTGGCCTGGGATCATTCACTGGATACCATCTGTTGTTCACACCATAAGTACCAGCTAGTAAGACCAAAGCACATGACTTCTCTTATCATTGCGTTTGCCTTCAGTGTCCAGTCATGTGAATTGGCAAAAGATAAACCACATGGGAAGAAGGACAGAGAGTGATTGAAGATGCTCACCTCTGTCATTATCACCAATAAGTGAATTTTTGTAAGGCATCTCAGTAAAGGTAAATTTTAGGTTAGCAATGACCTTAATCCCAAGTCAACAGAGAACTCAGTTTTCCATGACTGCCATTTATAGATTTCTGTGTCTCTTTTATTTTCAGTACTTCAAATGGCTTTGTACATATTCATTCTTTGAGTCCTTTTTTCCTTCAGCTGGCAGGGGAGAGAAAATGGATCTGTTAAGCAAACTGTAGTGTCTGTGCTTGAAAGTGGGTGACAAACAGCTGTAAAAAAGCTGATAAAAAAATTAACCCTGGAAATCCGGCATGGGAGGAAAGGAAATTATACCACTTCTCCTAATTAAAACTCTGACAAAATGAAAACATGCTTTAAATCACCACAGCACAAATAGGGAGATTAAAGAAACCCTTCCTTTAAACAAACATTTAACACCACAGAGGGATAGCTAAAATTAAAAACCAACTGCAAAACAGCTCTCTGGATTTTCCCTCTTCATGATTCTGGCATACACCTGATCCTGGGTCTTTGGGGTAATATTACATTTCCTTATAAAGTATTTATACAGCACAGTACGTTAACCTCCTAAATCTGTATAACAACCTGTCTAGTCTTAAAGGTAAGTACAAAAACTATTGTGAACAGCCATGATTTTATCTCTTACATCCTCTTTTCAAATGTATTTGAGCAAAATTTGTTTACAAACTTTTCTCATTATATTTTAAATATCATTTGCATATCAATATCCATGTCAATGGATAGATCTAAGTGAAGAATCTTAGGAATAGGCCTTATAGGCCTTAAGAAATAAGGTCTATTCAATATATATGTTCATGGATCTTGTCTAGATTATTTTGTGATCTAGTTCAAAGTGTCCATGTGATGACAAAGGGTATCTTCTCCTTCAGTGTAATTGTTACTAAAATTAGCAATGGTATTTGGAAAAAATGATGATGATACTGCTTTGAAGAGAAAATAAACACATAGTTCTTTCACAATGAAACATATAGTCTAACATGAGAAGAGTTGTCCTTGTGGTCTAGAGGATATAACACAAAGAGAGGACAGGCATCAAAGCAAGCTCATCAGATAAGTACATAACTGCAAATTATGCTCCCCCTTTCCTATTTCTAGGGAGCATATGGAGATCTTTATTCCCTTTTTTCAGCCATAGCTGTCTGTGTTTGAAAGAGAAGTCTCTGCTGGAAAGACACGTGTGAAAAGTGAGTTTTGAAGAAGAATTAGGATGAAGCAGAAATGTAAAAAGGAGAAGACAGTTGAAAGAATAGGACAGGTGGCACAGTATGCTGAGAAGTCCCTAGGAGGACAACAAAATTACTGGGGAAATATTGGACTATAGACTTAATATAGACTTAATATGAGATGGTGAAGTAAGTGAGATAATCATGGAAGTGTTCAGTGAAGAAGATCTTGGCCAGCAAGCTAGAGGAAAAACTCAAGCTTGGAAACTGGAGTTTGGGACTTGGGCTGGTGAGGTAAGCTGTCCAGCTGGAAGAGAGATCACAGGAAGTATCCTCTCCCACAAACAGGGACATCTAGACTATAAAACACTGGTGCAGCTCCTACTTCTGTGGGCATGGATCCCTATGTACACAAAATATTTATCTAGTAACTGCAGTTACCCTTCAGGCAGTAGGGGTTTCAGCCACTCAGCATTGCAGTCCAGGAAGCCCTAGGCTATCATTCTTATTTAAGACAGTTACCTGAGTAACCTGGGTAATTGGAGGTTTATGTAGACATTGTGCTAACATCAACTAGAGTCATACTTTGTATTTTCAGCATTTAATAACTCAATTGGGTGGTTTTGAATGATTTGTAACCTACAGAAAAAGCTTAAGTCTTGCTGCCACTGGCAACCCTCCATTACTTTCAGCGACAAAAGGTTTTCACCTCTAGGACTTCATATTGCTGTCTTTGGGCCACCCTAGAGAAAATACACTTAAAAATTAATTTCTATGGTTATTTCTGAAATAATCATACATTCTTCATAAGTAATTTAACTTCTTAAGGAGAAATACAGGGTAATAAAAGCATTGGTCTCTATGAGGATTGTAATTTCTGTTATTTTTGTGTGTGTTTTCTTATTTTCTTATAAAATTCACTCTTTCCTCATGGAATATAAAACTGTTGCATAGTTTTTCTGTAAATGTATTACATTATCAACCACACAGCCTCTTGAGATGATTTCATTTTTGTTCTGCTTTTGATCAGTATGTAGTTGGTGTCAACATATTCTGTGGACTTACTTGAAGAAAGGTGTTTTATAAATGCAAGATATCCATAAGGCATATTTAATTTTGTGTTATCTGCAGCAATGGAACATTTTTCATTTCATTATATTTGGAATACCACTACTGTAGACCTTTGGGAGTCCTTTTTATTTGTTAGGAGTGTATTAATATTTCTACTGACAGTACTGATGACTAACAGACATATATGTGTGTATATATAATGCTTTTGTACAGGTAACAAGTTCTGGGTTTTCAAGGACACTACTCTCCAGCCAGGTTATCCTCATGATTTGGTAACACTTGGAAGTGGAATTCCGTCCCATGGCATTGATTCAGCAATTTGGTGGGAAGATGTTGGAAAAACCTACTTCTTCAAAGGAGATAGGTTGGTATAGGATTTCTGCAAAGGAACAATTCAGTGGATATCAGCTAAACATGTTAACCTTTTCCTCTGTTTCTCAAGAAGATGAAATTAACTCCTCCTACATAGACGGCTGTACTATTTTCAGGTCTTGTAACCTAAATTATATTTGTGTGAATATCTTGGAATGAATATAAGTATACCCAGTAGAAAAGTTATGTTTTAGAAGTCAACAGGGGAGTCACAATTGTGGCAAATTTAAACTTAAATATTCAAAGTGATGTGTTTATGGACACTCTTACCTGTTTCTTTTTATCCACATTTCTAAACCCCAGCACATAAACAGGCAAGGCATGCTCCAAAGCTTTAAAGGTCAGTGAAATTTACTTCTTTGCTACTGTTTAATAATGAGGTAAAAAAGCGAACTCAGAGCTAAACTTGGGAGCTAGAGAATTTGAGCATTTTCTTGGAATTACTTCTTAAATAATCTTATAGGGACACATATCTATGATTAATAATAATAATAGTAAACCAACACAACCCCCCAGCCAAAAGACAAGCACAGAAAAAAAGTAAAATCCAAGGCTTTTTTGATTCCTGAAATACTTATACTAGTCACTTAGTCTCTGTATCTTTATTTACCTGTTAATAAAAAAAAGGAAACGAGTATATGTCTGCTTTATAGAGACATCAAGAGAATTCAGTAACTTTTGAAACACTGAGTTGTCTGAATGGTGGATTTTACAGGTTTTCAGTATGGTACTGTGTTTGTTGACTGATGTATTGGTGTGCAAATTTTGTGTGCTCAGAGACAAATTATTCCTAATTAATAACTGTAATATTTCTATTAGTCTTATTAAAAGTATGATTGCATTTGTTACTGTGTGGTACTTAGTGTTCTCAGACACTAATAGGGTTCATGGATCACTTAAGAATTTAATGCATATCAAAGAATATGTTTAGGACAGTACAGTTTGTAATTTTTTAGCAGTACTGTAAAAATTGCAGTACAGAATGCTGCAACAAATTTTACGGTTAAAGCTATTTTTAATATTTAAAAAATATAGCTCTCCAACACTCATGGTGAAGGAAGTAGATAACTAAGTCAAATTTTTGTAATGTTTTAAAACTAGGTGTAATTTCAAGCAATCAATTTTCATAGTGAGTAGAAGATGCCTAAATAATTTGCTTCCTAGGGTTGAGTAGATTTTTTTTTAAAAAATCAAATTCTTTTTCAGGTAATAATTTTTCACCTCCACATACATGTTGTAAAAAGATGTACAGTAGGAATTTTTTGTGACTTTTACTTCATTTAGGCTTTATTCAGCAATGTCTTTTTATATTTCCATGCATAGGCAGTTACTTATATTCAGGACTTTCCTAAAACACAATTGTAATTACAGAAGACAAAAAGAACTAGCAGAGAAAAAAGGTGCTGGCAGAAAAGTTGCTACTTAGAGCTAACAAGCACAATGAATCTCAGCAGGATATAAATGCAATACAGTATGTTAGAAGAAGATGGAACATGAGCCTTGCAAAGATAATTAAGCCGTTATAGGATATTGACCATCAGTGGGAATAACCCCTTATAACAGTAAGTTTCTCAATGTGCATTGCTTATGACATCAAATAGTGGCTATAAAATAAAAATAATAATAAAAATGACCAAACAAAATATAAGCAAACAAGAAAATCCCATTAACCAAACCAGTAAGAAGATTTAAAAATCAAACCAGTAAACAGACATATGCCTAAAGCAGCTCGTGTACAGAACATTATTGTTTTTATTTGACATTATCTTTTTCAACACTAACGATAATTCTTCCAAATAATTGTAAATTGTAAATTATTCTTCCAATAAATTGTAAAAGGGGAAGAAATTGACTACAGAAAACATTAGTCTTTCTGTCATTCCTATCCTACCAGAACTGAGTCATTTGGGACTAGTACATAATAAGTTTGATGAACTTCTTGACACGTGTCCTTGTTTATGCCCCTGTCTGGTCCAACTGGTTTTATACACTTTAGAGTTTAAATCAATATTTTTTCTTCATAAAATCTAATCATCTAATGGCTCAAGATATCATTGAGTAAATAGGTTTAGCTGTAGAACATAGTTAAGCAAATATTTTCCAAATTCCCTTTTTCTAAAGTTAAGAAGTGGACTTTCATTTTTTTCCCCTGTTATTTATGTCTTTGAGATACAACAAGTTTATATAAACTGTAGAGCTCAAACCATCATTAGGGAGTTTGCTTGTGAACATTTGGCATGCCAAGTAGAATCAAGACTAGGCTTTTCCTTATCCTGTAGACAGGTTCATTATTCCAGCACAGATCGTTGAGGTGGTGTTGTTATTAGTTCTTTCCTAATAGGGTTTCTCATCAATGATGAAAGCCAAGAAGTTTTGTGATTTCTGAGTGTGCACTGAGTATGTCTTCAAAGACTTTTAATGACAAAGTATATCTTTGAAAGTCATTTAGGGCTAGTGGAAAACCAGAGGTTATTAAAAGAAGGAGCTCAAAAAGGTAGAAAGATTGGAAGAGAAAAAGAAAAATGAGAGAAATTATGCAAGACAGAAGTAGAGTTCTGAAATAGAGCGAGAGAAAAAGAAAATATATTTGTTTCAAAAAATGCAAACTAAAGAACAAGAAACTTTGAGTTAAAAGATGAGGAAGAACTGGTTCCAACAGTATTAGTGTTAGAGCTTTGTTTACTACTTCTACATGTTGTTTCTGCATGTAAACTTTCAGAGATGCTACATAATCCAAATAAAGACCATTGGGTTGTTGTCTGGTAGCTGATGATGTACATGATCACATGATGTACATGTGACTCGATTAAGAATTGAGGCTATAAAAATAATTTAGGCATAAGAAAGAAAAAATAAGTACAAATGTCTTTTGAATCTAACTTAACCCACTTGAAATCTGCCATCGTTTAATTTCATTGAAAGTTTAAAGCCAGAGAAATGCCCTACAAGGAGAAATACCGAGGAGTTTAGACCACTATACTTTTTAAAAAAGATTAAAATGTGAATCAGTTAGAGTGCTTTAGTACCTTTGCAGTGATAAAATATTGTTCACTTAGGAATTTTTTAATATACAATGAACATAACAAGGATTTCCAAAAACTGAAGTCAAATGAATTGAAATAAGAAAAAGGGTCAAGTTTTTAGCAGTAACCAGATTATCAATGATAGTGATAAAACTATGCTCTAAATTAATGGAGTAAATCAAAATATGAAATGACCCACCAAAATATTAGGATATACAGAGGATATTAGAGATGTGGTATTCTTAGAACCTTTTACATTCTTACATTCTTATAAGATATGCTTAGCAATTTGATCAGCAGTAAAACAAAAATTAAAGCATCAATATTATTTGTAAGTATAAATAAATCACAAATGTAAATACTTCTCAGATGTTCAGGATTACTAGAATTGCATGCTGAAGCTTTTTAAGTGTGAGAAGGGCTGGCTAGCAAAAAGACACACAAACAGGTTGAATTTTGTAATACATTGCATCTATTTAGTGATAATGAAATGAAATTAAAAACTACTGTAGTGCATACATATGAATAGTTAAATTAAGGTTGCTGGTGGTATTTTAATCTGAATCTACTGTCACTTGCATTATTACAATATTATGAAAAGCATTAATGTACATTAGTTTTTTTGCATATGTTACATCTCTGTGTCACTGTGCAAAAGCCCTGGGCATCAGAATTGTGGTGATTTTAAGTTAGATGCATACTGGTTTAGTTGTTGAAGTGCGAAAATCTTTTCTCTTTTGTCTACTTACATGAAACTGCAAATAGATTTATTTGTAATCTGGTAGTATGCTCAAAGAGAAGTCTGGTGTTCCCACTTGTGGCTAATGAATGTAGCAAGTGTTAGAGGGGGAAAATATAAAGTTACTCATCTGCTATCTTACAAATGTGCTTTTTTTCCTTTAAAAAATATTTCAGGTACTGGAGGTACAGTGAAGAAATGAGATCCATGGACCCTGGTTATCCCAAACCAATCACAATTTGGAAAGGGATCCCAGAATCTCCTCAGGGAGCCTTTGTCCACAAGGGAAATGGTATGCAAACATGTTCTTTTTTTAATTATTTATTTACACTCTTTATGTAAGATAGAGTAGTAGAGGGATGATTGACTATTTAGGTTAAGTAGTGAAGGAATTCTTGATATCTGAACAGAGTATTTCCTGCTATAGGACTGGCTTTAGTTAAAATGGCTCTTTGCTTGCATATACTGTTTAACCTAGGGTGGAAAAAGCTTTCAAATTTAGTATTATAAACTTCACTTTCCATTTTTTTTCTTCTGTCTTTTGTCTAATGTCTAATTCATTTTGGTTTTGTTCTCTGCTGAATTATAGTACCTCTTAAAACAAACTTCATAAACACAGTATATCTCTATTGAATTTTCAAGGTGTTGGCTTTTTAAACAGCTTAGAAGGTATTGCTTTCATTCTCAAAAACTAGCAAAGGGAAGAAAAATCTTTATCTAAGCAGAAATATCCCAATGAATTTATGTAAATCAAAGTTGTCATAAGTCCATGATGTCAAAACACAGATAACAGGGATTTTAGTATGATTTATTATTACCTTATCAAGATGCATCATCATATACCTAGATCCTGGAGTCTCAGCTGGACACACCAGAAAACAACTGAGAGCAGCCAAAAATCACCTCCATTTTAGGAGGAGAATTTAATGCTACCCAGGGGATGGTGGCTGGCTGCCAACAGAGACCTCAGTTGCACATAGTTGTTAAATCCTTTTGATGGGAATAAAAATATGCATTTACTGTATCCTATCATTGTTGGACAATTGTTATATGCATATATATTTATTAGTAGGTTCTGCATTTATTCTGCTTGCCTCATAAGACAGGACACATCTATTGCCATATTATTTTAATTTCCTTTTAATAAGAAAATAGAAAGATTTCTTTCATTTTATAAAACATTTTAGTCTCCTATTTCAACCTCTAACTTGATAAAGTAATTTACAATGGAAATGTTTGGAGTTTTTTTTCAGAAATATGCTTAATTGCTTCCTTGCTTTGTGTCTGTTCTATCCAGAAGAAGAAACCCTGTCTGTATTTTGGCCTTTTTGCTAGACTGGATTTTTTGTGTTGCTTTTAACTGAAAAGTAGGTCATTCAAGATGATATTCTGCATACATCACACTCAATAATTAACTGTTTTAAAATATGCATATATGTGTATTATACAAACATTATAGAAATATATATGTATATACATATATATATGTGTGTATGTATCACCTACATGTCTATCTATATCTGTGTATATATATACATATATACACGTATCAGTGTATATAAATATATTTATAATCCATGCTGATCTCAGGTACTCGTGCCTCCCATTAAAAATGAAAATTATCTTACTGGAACACCCAGACCAGTGAGTTTGAAAGCAGTACAGAGGCAGAGGACACATTCCTAAGGCATGAAAGACTTTCAGTTACATAAAAGTAACTGAAAGTTACTTTTACTTTACTTTACTTTTACTTTACTTTCTGTCCTCTTCTCTTTCTAACCCCAGTGGTTATGATAGTCTGCCGGACTCTTTAATGAGGAGGTTAGTAAAATATGACGTGAGATTGTGGAGGAAGTGAAAGGAAGGAGGGAATTCTTGAGCATCTCAGAAATCCTATAAGGGCCCCAGGGCACAAAAAGCGACTGAAAATGACACCATAAAGTTCCCAAGAAGACCACTAAGATATTTTTCCTGAAATCAAGAAAATAAATTCTTAAATCAAGAAAATAAAGTCTTAAGAAACAGTTCACAACATTGCTGTTGTTTGTATGGGGAGAGAAAGAAACAAAAGCAGATGCAAATAAATACCACAGCTCACTTGGAAAGAAGTTGACTGCATTTTTTCTGAAACTGCTTTTATTGCTTTGGACAGAAGCAGAGTTGATAAAGAACTTTTACTATAAACCTTCATAAGGAAACATCTGAAAGCATGTCTTTCAGAGAATCCGTTTAATTTTAAAGTATTCTTTTTATCCTTCTTTTGTCTTTCTATTATGCAACTATGCAGATGAACACCTACAATAACTCTGATCATGCAGGGGCTTCCTTCAGTGATGGCAAAAGTGTTTTGGTAATCTTGCATTAAGAGTCTTGGAAAAGATGAGAAAAACCAATTTCCCACTCTAGTCAGTGTCCCAGCTCAATATCCTAAAAGCTTGGTAAGGTACAGGTAACATCTCTGAAACTCACCCTTCTACTTCCCATATTGCGATTTGTTTTCTAACACTGTGATAGAAACTCTTAAGAGGGGGTGGAGAAGAAATTTCCTTTCTTTTGTTACACAGAATCTGAGATCACACAAAGTTCTCCTGGAGAAATCTTTCTTTCTACCTTGAAAGCAGCACAGAAAATTTAACTTTCCAACTAGAAATTTGCTAAAGGGGATGGTGGGGCAATTTTTAGGTAAGAAGAAAGAGAAAAAGTAGTCTACTTTATTAGTCCGCTGGCCTTATTTTGTCTTATACTTACTATGTAAGTACATTTCAGGTAGAAGTGACTGCTAAGCCCTTCAGTGCTGTTTGGATCAGATATTGCACTCACTACTCAGTGAATAGTACCTAGAAAATTGTAAGGAGCAGCTCTCAAAACAGGTTTAACACATCTAGAAGACTAGATGAAATCACTTTCAACAATTGTATGAAGTCATTTATTCTGTCAGGAGAAGCAGTAAAACTACTCAGTCTCTTAGAACTGTCTTTCTCTGCTGGTAGCTTCCACCTTTCAGCTGTAATTGACTATTATCCTGGTTCCTACCTCAGCAAAAATGCAGAAAAGTTTAAACTATGTTTAGTTTTCCAGTGGAAAATGCACTCTAAATTTTTTTAAAAAAATTGTATTGGATCTCTAGCAGCTTGCAATTCCTTTGCAGCTTTAAGAGTTTTAATTTGACCTTTTTCTGCATAATATCAATTACTACTAACTGAAGTTTGTATTTTGACTTACCTCTACCCCTGAGTATACATACATGTATTCTGCATATATGTATGAATAAAGAGGTGTCACATCTGTGTATGGTCTCTATATGTGTATTAGAGTATTGAATGAAATAATACATCAAATTTCCATACTTGAAATATTTATCCATAGCCAGGATGTGCAGTACTTTGTGAAAGGCATGTTGTTAAATGGAATGCAAAGATAGGGTAACTGTGGTTCAAAATACTGAAATTTTGCATTTGATAACGTTATTCATTTAAACTACAAATTGCTTTAAGGAATTCTATATGTGCTAAAATTTTAAAACTTCATCATATTTAAAGAATTCCAGTCCTCTTTAAGATTTTATTCCAATCAGATCAAAAGGCATTTTCTGAACAAGTCTAGCTACTCTTTTGACTATGATCAGCACCTTTTTCGTTGTTTTTTTTTTTTTTTTTTTCCAAATTGCATTAGCATATTTTCAGGTAATATAAAATGCAAGGGATTAAGGAAAGGACAATAATTTATTTTTATAGGCTACGAAGGCTATTAAAATTACAAAAATACATAATGTAGAAGAATGATGAAATACTGAATTTTTTCTGAAAAATGGTAGTAGGTGGTGAAGACTTTTCCTATAGTTTGAGCTGCAAAATAGACTATTGAATATTTCTCTTTTTTAAAAATTTTAGAATTGAAACTATTGATTCAATAGGTGGTTAATAATGTTATCTCCAGATAGGCAGTTACCAGCCTTTTCAGGAAGCATTGTTAACTACAAATAATGCCCAATCTGTCTTAGTAACCTTTAATACTGCAGGAAATATATGAGATGTACAAAGTGAAGATAAGAAAAAAATCCAGCTGTTTCCATTCAGTTCATAAACAGTAGGAGAAAGTTCACCCATCCTGAAGGTTTGGGTCTTGCCAGATCAATCTCATTTTTCAGCTGGTATAATAAAGTAATATAGGTTTTTGGCAAGAGTCAAGCTTTTTTGTCCATTCAAGCATGTTTAATAATAACATTGGATTGTGCCTGAATGAACAAATATCAAGTCTTTACAGAAAACTTAAATCTGGTTACACCTGTTTTCTCATGTGAAAGATGCTGTCTCCTTCTGAAGTAGAACAATAGGCTATGTGAGATTAAAGAGGGCCAATTCTCTTTTCTGGATAGCATAGCATAGCACTGCAATTTGTTTCAGACTTCCCATCTTGAAGAGGTTGTGATACTTTAAAGTCCGGTCCCTGAGGATTCCAACTTTAGTTGGTTTTTCAGTGAATGAACAAACTGGGCAAATCTTGACTTTTCATAGACCATATTCTCTGGGATTATTTGATTATGTTTGTAGTAATGAAGAAAATAAATCCCACTTTACTAAATTAAAGAACAACCAAAAAACAAACAAATAAAACCAAACAATAAAAAAACCAAACAATAAAACCAAACCCCCAAACTCAATGTTAGATTTCTAGAGGCAGTAAAGAAATAAAAGTTGTAAAAAAATATTTGAAAGACCTATATCTGAAGGCTATTCCTTTTGTCTTTTGATTTTTTTAATTACATAAAAATATTTATGCCAGTAATTTCCATCATGGTATATTGATGACATGATTTCATTTGACAAATAATTGCTACTTTCTTCCTCAGGCTTCACATATTTCTACAAAGGAAAAGAGTACTGGAAATTCAATAACCAGATGCTCAAGGTGGAACCTGGCTATCCTAGATCTATCCTCAAGGATTTTATGGGTTGTGATGGACCAACAGATCGAGATAAAGACCGACACAGCCCTCAAGATGATGTTGACATTATCATCAAACTGGACAACACAGCCAGCACTGTGAAAGCCATAGCCATCGTCATTCCTTGCATCCTGGCCTTGTGCCTCCTTGTCTTGGTTTACACTGTGTTCCAGTTCAAAAGGAAGGGAACACCCCGCCACATACTGTACTGCAAACGCTCTATGCAAGAGTGGGTGTGATGTAGGGTTTTGGGTTTTGTTTCTTTCCCTCCCAGGAGTTTGTGGTAACTTGAGATTCAACACAAGAGCTGTTATGCAGTTTCCTAGCTAGGAACGGGCATCTGTCAGTCTGAAACAAAGCTGATCTTTAAAACCCAGGGGGTTGCCTGTCCTGCCCGTGAGTGGCAATTCACTCAGCTGGGAAGCTTCCATGATGCACAGTATCTGCTGTTTCTTCAGTCCTTTGTCTTTCTTTGTCATTCAATTCTAGGCCTTCCCTCTGCACGCTCAAAGCCCTATAGACTATCAGGATTAACTAATGAAGACGAATAAAAATATCTCAAATATTTCTACATTTTTCCCTTAAGGCCTGTTCCCCTTTGAAAAATTTTTTGCTGAAAGTAAATTTTTTTAGAGAAACACAACAACCAACAATGGAACTTCCAGGAAAGTAAGAAGACCCAAAACAGCTTTGTCTCCAAAGAGGATTGCTTTCTGTCTGCTATGTATAAAGTCCTATACTCCTACTTCCAGTTTTGTCAGGTGGGAGACTCGGATGACATGCAGGACTTCAGACTGTTCGGACAGCCATTTTCCAACAAACAAGGGGCCAAAATATCTGCAATATAGTAACAGCCTTAATACATTCATTTTGTGTTTTTTACAGCTGCTCTGGGCTATGTTCTCAATGTTTTAAATTCATATTCAATATTATATTCAAGCAGAACCTTTTTATTGGTTTGTTTTATTTCTGGTTGATTTTCCTACATTATCTTTCCCAAGCTTTACCAAGCCAACTACCCCAGGCCTTTTATAGGTCTGTCAGGAGCACTCATTCCAAAGAATGGTAAAAAGCAGCGTGTCTCTGAAGTGGGTTTCAATGAACTGTAACAACAGATGTGCTATTGAGAAACTTTACACTGGTATTATATTGGTGGTGTAACCCTTTGAGAACTATTGCATCCAGTTTTCAGAGTCTGGTGGATGTTAATCTTGGTCATCATTAAATTATAGAATTGTGTTTGGGTAATAGAGATTTCAAAAGAAAATCAGGTTTTAGAAAAAGATTTCTTGTGACTGCATTTTTAATTATTTGCATTATTGATAGAAAGGCATTTGTAACATGAATAGAAAACAAAATATATTTACCAGCTACTTTCTTGTTAAAGGAACCAAAGGTATTTTAATAATTTCTACCACTTACCAAGAATTTTTCTGAGTGGCAACAATTTTATAGCTTAGCCTCTTATCTTAAGCATCTTGGATTTCTCTCTTGAGATTATGTTGCATGACAATTCCATCTGCCTCTGCAGAAGTGGAGCTACAATTTCAAAGGAAAGGTAAGAAGATGACTGATAGTGCATGAATGTCCTCTGGTGTGTTATCCCTTTGCATGTTCATCATAGTTCTCAAAGGGTTAAAATTTCTGGTCTTCAGTCAAACATGGTATCAACTGACAGAGCCAAGGGACCACCGAAACATTTTGTCATTCTGTGTAATTTGTGCTAACAGGAGTATTGTCATTTTCATGGGACCTGCAGAGCAGGTTTGTATCAATAATTTTTTCCTAGAGAAAAGTCAGCAACTGACAGACCTCTTTATTGATTTTAGGAGCTGCTTCTTGCAGTAATAGGCTTTACAGTCACTGGGCTGTGAACTTTTTAAAGATGGTCAGAATGATGCACCCCAAAAGTCAGACACCTGGTTTTTTATGAAAGCCAGTATTTGAGGGGAGTAGCTTTTGCAACAATGAACAGCTTGCCTTGAACTTGATTATTGACCTGTTGACTGTCATTACCAAGTTAAACATTGTCTTCTGTGAACAGCTTCACTGTCTGAATTTCCTTAAAGTGTACTGTCCTATGTCTTTGACCTTTAACTTGCAAACTGGCACAAACTGAAGGGAATCTGGTGTTGCAAATGAACTAAGATGAGTTTTATTTCTTGAAAGGCCTGATAGACATGATCCAAAATTTGACAAAAAAATTGGAGTGTTTTAGTAGTAGAGAAATGACATAGACTAAAATATTTATGATAGGTCTGTAGAAAGGTATTTTGCTATGTATACATGCACACTCTAAAAATTAATTACAGCAGAAGTTAATTTTTATTTAACTGAATACAATTTTCAGTATAAAATTATTATTTCTACAAATATCTAGTTGTTAATGAAAAAGTTATAGGAAAGTATTAAAATACTTGAAATGGCCAGTATGAGCTTTTACATAAAATGAGACTTTTATACTACATTCAACCAATTTCTTACTGGTTTCTTAATCCACATAACTGGATCACTTTTTAGAGAGTGTAGGTATGTATATATATATATATATATATATATATATATATACACATTATGATTATTATTGTTTTGGTAATGGATAGCTTGACTGCCTTGAATTTATATTTATATTGAGCCTAGCATGAAAAATAGTATGCCTTTTTTTCAATTACATGATTTTATATTGATTTGAGGACTTAAGAACACATGTGGCATGCTACAAAGCATTGCAAACATTTCTTAGAGCATAAACAGATCTACATATGTATGGTTAACAAAAATGAAGATTAGAAAAAGGTATAGCTTTACAACAAATATGCAATGCAGATGGCATTTTGGAGCTGTTTTGTAGAAGTACTGTATACTGTAGGTTAGAAGCTCACCAGTATCAGCCCATAGCATTATTTGGTAAATCGAAGTCGATTGTTGCTGAAAATATAGATTTATAGACAATTTAGTTGCACAGGATTTTTGTTGCAGATCAGCTCATTTGGTGAATTTGAAATTCTATGCTGTTTTTCATATGTATTAAGATGTGTGTGTTTGTTTACTTATAAAAGTACACAAACACACACACAGACATGCACATTTTAATGCATTGAGAAATTTTTATTGTCAACAAACTACTATAACTACGTTCTGCTATGAACAGAACAAAATGATTGATGTTGCTGTTCCATTTTTTTTTTCCCTAGGATAGTTGGAGGAAAATACTAAGAGAACTACTTACTCTGTATTTGCTTTTCCTCTACAATAGGAGAATTTTTTTTTTTGGTCAGAACAGCATCTCATCGGATTTTTAATTAACTTGAAAATTTCCTTTCAGTTTTGAAATATCTTTCATGGCAGCTTTAACTTTTTCTGCAGCCGTTTCCCTGACAGTAATGAAGTGCTGAGCATGTTGACTGTTGTTTTTTGATAAGGTAACAAAAATATTTGTGTTTGGAGAATTTAACTGTAATTATGCAGGAAGGTAAATGTGGTAATTCTAGTGCTTGGTGTATTGTACATTGTAGATACATGAATAAGTTGATCATTGAATATATTTTCTTTTACTTAAAAGTGCATATATGCTATATACAGAGAGAGGGAAAAAAAATATTGGCATGTTTATGTCACGCAAAGCAAGGTAGTGTCAACCTTTCTGTTACATACTTATGTTTTCAGTAGGTTGTAAGACAGTCATAAAGGATTGCTTGAACTAAGAGATGTAGGAGCATTTGTGTTCACTGTAATTTCCAAATACGTACTGGCTATTTTCAAATTATAGAATTTCAGAGTAAATTAGTGATATTGCCTGATCTAATTTTGAACTCAAATTAGTAAAAGTTCTAAGAAAATTTTAATTTTTGCATAGTTGTTTCTCTATAAGGGCCTATAACAATCAGAATTAAGAAAAAGCAAATTAAAAATATTTTCAGTTCTGCAATCTGGGTTCCTGCTCATGTGCCATAACTCTTTTAATAAACATTTCCATATTGCTATTGTCAAAATTTGTCCTTGGGAAGAATACAAAACTAAATATATGTTGTGTTAATCAGCTACCATCTATTAAGCTGACTACACAAGATTGTGTATCTTCAGAGTACTGTGGTCTGTATGATGCAGAAGGCCAGAGTAGATTGTGGCAGTGTTTCCTTTGGCCTTTCACTATCTAAATGTATGAAAAGGTTATTGACTGTAGACAAAATTGATTTTTATCAAAAAAATTAAAAATAGATAACTTTATATTTACTGGATAGGCTGAGATGGAGAGACTCAAATGGCTCCAAAGGAGCCCTTTCAAGTCTCCTGAATAAATGTAATACATATTTTATATATTCCTATGAAGTTTGTTCTTTTTCTTCTTTCAAAGTGGGAAGAGGGAGGGGATAATTAAAGAGAAAGATTTTTTAAGGCTAATTTTGTGAAATAAAATAACATAAGCTAATAGATCCAAACATAAGGGGCAGACTTGCACTTTTTCTTAGAAGCATACTTCACATCCCCAGTTGCTTGATCAAGGCTCCTGCGCTAATAGCACTGTGGGTTAAGAACAGAGTGTAAGGCTTAATTTTTGAGTTTTCAACTTTTTTGGGGGTCTTACTTTACAATCTAAATGTCAGCTAAATGTAGCTTTTGGTACCAAATTATATAGAATCTAATTCTAGCTTGTTGGTTAGAAAAAAGTGCATAGTTTAGGAAGTTGGTCTGCCTATTAGCAATGGAAACATTACATTAGTATTATTTTTTCTTTCTTTCTTTCTTTTTTGCATTTAAACCATTGTTAGGATAAATCTTAAAAAACACACATAGTAAACTAAACAGTGAATAATGTTCCAGGCACTGGATTTTTAAGGAAGTAGAAATGCAAGCTGCCATACCATTAGCAGCCTGCTTTGGAAAGAGCATGAAATGACTGGGCAGGGGAGCAAGGATATGAACAAGGATATCTCCTTACTTCATGACCTAAGTTTTATCACGTATTGCAGAGGTGAAGGAAGCCATGCACCATGGCAGTGGGAGACGTGAAACAGCCATTACAGAACAGTAGCTCCCAGTTTGCCTTTTGTTGTTGTCAGGACTGTCTCTGGACAGTCTGTTTATTTATACTCTGTTTCCAGAAGTATAAATAGATGACTGCAGGTTAGGAGTTGTAAGGGAAATCATTACTATCAGCTGAAGAAACAAATGTCACTGGCCACCTAGGTGTCCAGCTATGCTGTAAATCAAATAATATTGTCTGGAAGCTGAGGAACAGATAACCTGTTATTCAATATAATGGTATAGTTGTGATACCCCAGCACTGTAATGTCAGGCATACTTCCTTAGCTCCCAGTATACAGACTGCAGGCAGAGCGGTTCTCATGAGATAAGACCATTTAAATATATGCCAGTTACAAAATTGGGTGTAAATGAACCATGTGCTCATAAAATTAATTTCTGATATATGCATGTAATTCAATGAATTGTCTGCCACTAGTTTCATGAAAAATATGTAATGTGTTAGTCAAACTTGTCTAACACTTTCTTGTGACTTGCCATCTGAGATGTTAAAGGCTGATGGAGAAAGACATTGTCATCAGTGCCATCAATGCTGAAAATGTCTAGTAAACATCAAAAACATACCATCACTTGTTGCAAACTGGCTCCATTTGAGGCTTGATCCAAGGTAGCCTCTAATGTTAGGCAGCATAGATTTTGTGTGATGTGAAATTATTTGATATATGTGTGTATGTAAGTAGGAATGCCCAATAATAATCAGAAGATCATATTTTGTGTGTGAGCACAGCAAGCATCTGTTCCTAAAATCAAAATGTATTTCAAGGAAGGATGTAGACAGCATTAAACATGTGCTTTATAAACATGTCTGCTTTCCCAGTATACCTAAGCTTCAGAATATCTTCTACAAATTATGGAATTGCAGCTGCCCGTTTTGTCTTTGAAAGAAGATATTCTGTGAGTGGTGTCCATAAAGTATGCTTACTTTGTGGAGGTGGCCTTAAGTATTGCTCTGGTCTACCAACAATGTAGATTAAATAAATTTTTAGATGCAGAGAAGACATAAATGAAGAAAGGCTGATGTAAACTAGCTTGTTAAAGACAGTTTTCTATACTTGGATGTGTATGCAGAATAGCACTACTTGCTGTCACAGTAAAACTTCATAAACAACAATCATTACACATGCCAACCACTTATAATGACATGAAGCTTTTTTTTTTTTCTTAATTCATAGCCTTTTATGACTTTTTTTTTCTTTCACTCTTGCAGTAAAATATATTCTGAATATTGCCTCCATCCTGTGGAATAATCCCATTCCTTCTGTGCCATGCATGTGTCTTGGATAACTCATTTACCAATCCATCATTCCAGAAACTGGCTTTCTGGGAACTGGGATTAGTAACAGAATGCTGACATAAAATAACTTCCTAAAGTACCTGGTTAGTCGTTAACAATATGACAATGGAGTTTGAAGAGTTTTTAGTGAAGTGTTACTTACACATTGGCAACAGAACAGTGTAACTCTGCCAGTCAGTGAATGTTCCATATGGGTTCACCAATTGCAGGGTTGTGTGTTGAGTCATAAAATAATGTTTCTAATCATATTTCCGTCCTCATGTATTGGTATTTAACACCCAATTTACATAGACATTCATAGCTTACATGGCTGTGCATAAATTCATGCGCCTTGTAGAAGCCAAAAGTACTTAGTGTCAGCAGGTAATCTCTGTTTCTAAGACATAAAAAATTTAGTTCCCTTACTATCATTTTGCAACCTTAAAAAAGAGAAAATAGTTTTTTTCATAGTATCACTTTTTCCATCACTTTCCAAAATGATGATTTCTACTAGTCTTTGTCAGTGTTTAAAATTAGATGATATTAAATAGATCTCAAAAAGTACTGGTTTAAAAGTGATATATTGCAGGTAAATGCACAGCCTCATATTTGGGCATACAATGATTCTAAACAGAGAAAAACACACTGTATATGCTATGCTTGGCCATTGCCACAAAATTGCCAGTGCTCACATACTGATCACCTTCATATCTTATGAGAACACTGTGTTGGAGTCAACTCCACGCAGTTTGTCTGCTTGGATATAAGTAGAATTTTGTAACTTAGGAAATGATACATGTGATGACATGCATTCAGAAGACATCACCAGCAACCTACAGCACTGTTTTAAATGACCATGACGACTACAATTCATACCTGCAAGGCATAGCTTCAGCTTATATGTACATGATGTGTTTTCCTCATATGATAAAGTGCTGTGAATTCTGGCCATGCATCACCAGGCAGATGAAAACAATCCAAAAAACCTTTCAGAATAGCCATTGTCAATACTCACAGCTTATGGAAATAACTGACATTGTTATACTCAACAAAATTTAACCTTGAATAGGAATCCAGAATTGAAGGAATGTGTGATGATGAAAGTACTCTATTCCCAACTCACACTCTATGTAATGAAATAGGTAAAGCATTCTCAAGTGTGTGTGTATATATATATATATATATATATATATACACACACACATACGCATAACATATCTTTACTGTATTTCCAAAACATGCAGATATCACTTGTCAAATCACAGTACTGTCTTACTGTGTCTGGTTGAAAATCATTTTACAGAGAAATCAAGGATCATGATCCTCCCTTTTTACCATCCAAGACATGCTACCACCTTCAGAGGAATGTGTACTAATAGCAGTGCTTGGATCACAGTGATGACAAATACAGTTTTAAATAGGCACCCTGTTGAAATCTTTCTCAGAGGAAACTTAAACTAGTGATGAACTAGACACAAGAAAAGTAGCATAAGAACATTTCCATTTTCGATTACCAGAAGAAAATAGGAAAAAGGAATGAAAACATTTTGACTTATAAGTAAAAGTACAACACAAATTTGTCAAAAAGTGATGGAGACAAGGATCATTAACATCACTAAAATTTCGTGTAATCAACAATAAAAGAGAAGACATATTACCAAGATAGCTTGGTAATAGCTTGGAAAGTATTATTGGCCCCCAATAACAGATATCTGTTCGACTGTAGAAAGTCCACTGAGTCCTATATTTGGAGTCATAACCCACCAGACAGCAATCAGTCAAAAAGCTTCTCAATAAAGTTGCTCTAAACCTGACTGCAAATATATATAGTAATATATAGTACATTATTTATCTGGTGCTATCAAAATCTTTTTAGATAGATTTAGTCAAACTAATATTAACTTGAATCTCTGTGCAAAGACTGGTCACAGTGAAATGTCTGTTTGTTCTCAGAAATTATATCCAAGATGATTTGAAGAACTCCACTGAATAAAATACTGAAGGACAATGAAGTCTTTAACCTCTAGTAGTCTATATTACAACCATGTATCTTTATTTCTGTGATAGTCCTGAAATGTTTGATGTGACAGAAATACTTCTATGGCCTTTGAATGGATCATCTTTTTTTATTTCTATATGTAAATTGATAAATATAGTCAAACTTCAGATGCACCTCCATCCCCTTTTCTCACTGCACCTTGACATGTTTCCTAACTTATTAAGGCAATATTTAATTCTATATTCTCTCTTGGTAGGCAAGTGGGAAATGATCTGTTCATTATACAAACAAGCAAAGAAGATTTTTTGCCTATCTCATTTTTATCATGATATTCCATAGTATCACTTTTTCCATCATTTTCCAAAATGATGGTTTCTACTACTTTTTACAGTTTGTCATTAGGAATTACAGCTTTTTGTGCCTAAAATGAAGAGTTAGTACTTTCTCAAATCTCCTGCAAATATCTGAGGAACGTGATGAATCTTTCACTGAATCTTGTTTATTGTCCAGTACTCCAACACTGAGCTTTAACTTACAACAGATTATTGCAACCCTTGCCATCCATTGACATTGCCATCCTTAAGTCGTATGTGAAAAAGGCATGGTAAGGCCAGGGCTGATCATCATGGATTTTTTATTTGCATCTTGGAACTACTTGACTAGTCAGATGTACAATAGTATAACAGCAGAGACCCACCATTTTTGATGCCAGCCATTGCATACCATTTGTATGTATGGTTTATCACATCTTTGAAAGGTGAGCAGACTAGAAAGCTGCATTTCAACAGTCTGTTATTTTCAGTGGTTCCAGTTCTCATCTTTAACCTGTTCTCTTTCTTCTTTGCATTCTGATGCCTATAATCTGTGTCATGGATATTCAGACAAGAATTTTATGACTGGACTCCTTCCTCTACCACAAATCAGTTCATACATATACATCAATTACCATTACCTTACTGCTGTAGCATAATAGGCTAGCACTGTTGCATGGCAGAATGCTTTGCTATTATGCAGTGTTTTCCAATTGATCCTAAGTTTTCAGCATCATATATAAAGAACTCTCTCTGTCATCTGCAACTGTAGTCTTGGATTCGTTGCACACTTCAGACACAGCTTGCAGAGAAAGGTGCAAGTGTTTGACTTCTGAGGTTTGGTTTATGTTATAGGTATTCCTATATGATCAGAAGCTGTTTGAGGGATGCAATGTCTTCTCCTTGCCAGTCCTGTGGTAGTATTGTTAGCAGTTAAAGAATGTGAAGCTAGTTTTGTCAGTCTGTAGTTAACTAGAGCTTGATATGGATATATACAAGAAGGGTACATTATTTTCCGAGCTTCATACACATCCTAGTTTCTCTTTACATGCACCTTACGTTCTCTCCAGGTGCTGTATTCTTGTATCTATCAGAACTTGATTTCTTCCTTTGTTCTATTTGTTGAGTGTTATTTTAGCAGCTGATTCCATTTTCCTTCTTATTGACATTCCTTCATTCCAACAGAAATTGTTCTGGTTCCAATATTTTAGCTAGAAGCTACTACAATTGTGGTTCTGCCCACCCAGATTTGCTTATTTATCAATATAAATAAAGGAAATCAACCTTTCATGCAGAGACAAGGGTGTTTGTACAGTTGATAGGATATCTCTGAAAGTGGTTTAATGCATAACATGACCCTAAAACTCACATATTGTTAAACATAACTCTTCAAGCTCTTTATCTTCAACCACCCTACAGTTGTTCATTTAATTTTCAAAGTCTGACAAATAAGCCAGAATATGGATGTGATGATTTCTCTTGTGGGAAACGAATTTCTCATTTTTATTCCCTCTTCTCTGCATAGCTCCATATTCATTTCACGCCCATGTTCTGCTTATTAGGATGTGTATTAATATCAAAATAACTGGAGCATTTATTTGCTTTCTGCAACTGAATTTCATTTCATTATTGTTATTGTAATTTTATTTTATTTTATTTTATTTTATTTTATTTTATTTTATTTTATTTTGTTTTGTTTTGTTTTGTTTTATTGGCTCACACAGCATTCTGTACGGTAACCTTTTTATAACTGAAATATGTTATTCCTTCAGGTAGCTTCTATTGACAAACACAAAGCTTGTTTGTGTGCAAATGCAAGGCTGACTAAATGGTGCTAAAGTGTATTATGACTGTCAGATATAATCAGGCAAAATTTTGTGGTGCTTAGACTGATTTTATTCATTGATTTTATTGATCAATGCATTGAACAGTGTTTTATTATACACAAGTAGTCTTTTGTTAGTAAATCAAGACCTCATAATGCATTGTTAAACTAAATGGGTTAATTAATCTATGTAACAGCTCACCAAGCTAATCTCTTTTACTCCTTATACTGTTGTGTCATTAAAGGTCAAGGGTCATGATAATAATCTCATTGCTGTAGACCATTAACATGACTGAACATTTACAACAAAGTACTTATGTTTACAATGCTATAACCCTTTTACTGCTGCGACAACCTTTAACCACCGAACGTCACACGCTGGAATCGTCATTATGGTTCTTGCCATGGCAATCAAAGAGTTAAGGGCTGTGCAGTGATTTTTTTTATATTTATTAATTTATATTTATTTTTTGTTTTCATTTGAGAAGGGGGGAATTGGGGTGGAGCAGTTCTTGTCTACTGTAAGTGTCTTAACTAAGGGAAGGGTTAAAATAGCTTTTTATACTATTGCATCTTATGTACTTACCATCATTTCATTGTGTTGTAATTAAAAAAAAAAACAACAAAATCTGTCAATAAATAAAAGAACAGAAAAAAATTTTCATAAAGGCATTGTGGTTTAATTGGTATAGATTGTTGTAAGATTTATAGCTGCTGTTCTTTAGACATTGTATAGCATTTAAAGCCAAATTTAGCCTCAGAACAGGAATGCCTATGTATAATAACATAATGACAATTTATAGATATATTATGGATGTATCTGGCTATGAGCAAGGTGAAGGAAACATTAGTTAATTTTTTCAATCAAGATAGAGTAAGAAAAACTAACTTGTGTTGGAAAAGAAGTGGAGTAAGTGACAGTGGACCTACTTCTGTAATGTCTGAGATTGCTGTCACAGCCACTACAAAAAATGATGAACAGATGGCTGAATTCCCTCCTTTGTTATATGTAACAAAACTATGACAAATTTAATGTAAAGAAAAGTTGAGTCTAATGATTCAAGTTAGAAAATAGGCAAAGAGTAAACACAACAACAAAAAAATTTTCTTGAAATCAAACCACAATAGAATACCAGGAGACTAAGAACAAAGCAAAGGAAAACTGTCAATCCAGCTCAGTTTTGCAAAGATCTATGTTTTTTGCCATGTCAACAACCATGTAATTCTTCTTAGGCTATAAAGCATTATAGGTTTTCTACACCCATGCATACGTGTGGACATAGGAAACCATGAACAAGCTCAGTCTATTGGAAGAAAAACATAAAGCTTATTATAGTTTCAGTGTCCTTGCAAGAAAGCAGTGCTTGTAAGCTGATCCAGGACCTAAGGCCAAACTCATCAGCTGAAGCTACCTGAAGCTTTGCTCTTTTCCGTTCTAAATCAGAGGTGCATGGGTAAAACAGAAATCGCTGACTGCAGTTCTCATCCATGAAAGAGGAAAATGTCTCTGGCTGGGCTTTACCTACAGGTGACTAACAGGAAAAAACACCAGTTGTAAATGGAATGGTTTGGGGAGTGTTTCTACCTCATCATCCTTAAGTTCATGGAAGTGCATTATTTCTGAAAGGTTTGATTTAAAACAACTTCCCAGCTGATTCATGCCTTCTCAATACCATTCACTTCATAGGTAAAGGTAATGCTACAGGCAGAAAACTGATTAGTAAACATCAGCAATCACAGATAACATATGAGAAATATGGTGCAGTTTTTCTGATCTATTGCCATACAGTTATGTAGCAGATAATTAGATTTTTGTTTTAATGTTTGGGCCCAAATTCAAGATTTAGCTTCCAGGTATTCTTCTTCAAAAAGCTTTCCAATTAAGAAATTATTACTATGTTAACTAGTTAGACAGAAATGATTATGAATAACAGATATTCTTAATCACTTCTTGCCAACCACTTTCTTGTTGCTTGTTTGAATTATTAGAAATGGTGAACACAATCAACTAAACGTTTGGACATGAATAGCTCTTAATGGAATTTAAGCTTATGAATATATTAGGTATTACTTTCTTCAGGTCAAAACAGCATGCAATGACATGGAACATGCTCATTTTCTACTCTAAAGAAACTAAAAATAAAAGGAACCAATATTTTATGGAACACTTACTGAGCCAAGTGGGAAAACTGTAGGCACTTACAATGACTTATAAGGATTGCATTTTAATGAATATTATTCAGTCCTAAAAACCACAATACACACAAGTCAAACTGCCTTTTCTCCAAGTATGTTGGCAGTGTAGTGCTAGTGTTGGTGAAAATGAGTCTGTGTTGGTAAGGAGATTTTGCTTTAAGATCTGCAAATTTTAGGTGAACATTTGATCAGTGCTTCACTAGTATAAAAAGCTAGACCTTAATCAATGCCTAACCAGTGTTCACTCAAGACACTTTCAACCTGAAGGGAAGTGTGCTGTAAGCCTCTGCAGAAACATTCACAATGCAGAGTTTTCCCAAGACTTGACAAAACCTTGTTCTCTTCCTTCAGTACGTGTTGCATTAAATGCAACGTACAAACTTTTTCACTTAAGTGCCTCTTTCCCCCATAAGTTTTTAATTTATTTTTATATTTTAAATCTGAGATATTCAGATTCAAGAGAACCTGAGTATTTAATTGTAAAAGTAAAGCTACATGCAAGAAAGCAAAAAGTATTTGAAAAATATTTTTAAGATGTTTTTATATTAGTATTTAATTTGTGAAAAGTTTCCAGGCTGAAATAAATATCATTGCTATCACACCACTCTATATATTGACATGAAGCTTGGCTTACAACTTACTCATTCCTTTACAAGTTACTGCAAGAAACAACTCCTAAAGAGCATGCCTGATTTCCCAGATGTTTGTGTGAAATTAGTGTCATTAATAACCATATTGGTTATCTTTGTTCACTTCTCCAGGATTCTTCTACTTAAAATGTTACCCTGAAGTGACATGTAGAGGCATTCTTGTTATCCATAACTTGCTCACTTGCTGTCTAATTGCTAGATGAGAGATTTACTGTGCAGTGCTTTTGTGTTGTAGTTCATAGATAATTCTTGCTTTGATTTTCAGTATCAGTCAAACATTTTCACTATGACAAATGACAAGTGTGGCTGCACTTCTCTTGTTTCTACATCAGGAAGTTGTTATTCTGTCACAGTGGCCAGCTTCCCACTGCATGCCTTTGATCATATTATGATTAAAGTAATACATTCAGTTTAAAAAGATCCTGAAGAGTTTTTCTATTCATGTTGTTCTTTTGTAATGAAATACTATATTATCTTTGAAGGACTAATTCTACAAGGAAGATATAGAATATCGAAATACTGTCACAGTGTGAAATAACTTTGTTCTCAAATCTCTCCCAGGCCCAGTTTGCATGGCAATCCACACTGTGTGTGCATTGCAGATTTCTCTTAGCGTGTACTAGCTAGTCCTTTTAGGAATAAAACCTGCATTTACTTTTGGGAGGCAGTTATTCCAGGAATTACAATGGCATAGTGGGTAAGATAGAATCATCCTTTCCATATGATCCCAGCAGGTAGAAGAATTTCAGGCATAAGGCATGTTCTCAAAATATTTCAATTCAAAAAGAAATAGAGCCTCACAGTTCATGAGAAGTTCAGTTAGAAGAATTATGAGTTTGTGAATCCTGTTTAGGTATAATTGACAACGAGTCAGGGACTCTTTAGATTCAGGACTGTGGCAAACTCAGAGGTAAAATTTGATCTTCTCTAAGGTCAACTTAGTCTCTAAGCAGAACAGTTTGGGATCCGAAAATTAAATGTCCATTACAAGTCTAGCAAAGGGAGTAATTGCCAACTTGTAACTCCTAACCTGTGCCTAAAGTAACCACAATAGGGCTCTACCTGAATATAATAGATTTGCATCTAGCTGGGTTGGTACTCTACAGTACCAGTTCAGAAGTTGGTACTCTCCATTGAACTGGCAGACACATTTAGCAGCTAATTTAAGACACTTTCTCTTCATAAGACTCGTAAGTTAAATCAATTGTATTCCTTTCACCTCTTATCCAGGAGAACAGAGATGCAGACAATAGACTAAATGCTGGATACAATAACACTCAGAGACTCACACGATAAATGAAAATGAAATGAAATGAAATGAAATGAAATGAGATGAAATGAAATGAAATGAAATGAAATGAAATGGGGTATGCCAGCACTGTCGGGAATCACAATACGAAGGAAGTGAAAATGGAAAGGGACCTCAATATAATGCTTCTCTGTGGTTAAATAGGTGGCATGAATTTGCATACCTGACTTTCCTACAGTTTTGTACTAGCACTGAACACTGCTCAGGCAATAATCAAATCTGAGTGTTATAAATGACAGTTCTCCAATATTCCGTTTTAGAGGTTTATTGGAAAATGACAAAATAAGATCGAAAAGAGACAATTCCCACAATCAAGCGGCAGCTCTGAGCCCGGGATTCCAGCTGCCGGGTGAACTAAGACCCCAGCCTCTATCGCACTGGGTCCCTCATAGTTCACATCAACCATCCCTCGAAGGTTAGTTTTTATAAGGTTTTTAGGCCCCGAGGCTAGTTTTCTGTCCAGTCTGAATATGCAGATAGGATTTCCGTCCTATCTGCACCTGGAGTGCAGATAGAATATCCTTCTCACCTGGAGTGAGAGTAGAATAGAATTCCGGGAAATCTTGTCACATCTCTGGATCTGTCCATGAATTATTTCTGAAGTCTTCACTAAACATGTCTATGAATTATTCTTGAAGCTCCTGCCAGACGAGCATATCTTGGTTTGGGTTTGGTCTCAGTGAGTGTCAGGATTCCAGGAGTGATCGGATTTTCTGAGAGCTGAAACAGTCCTCATGGGCTTTAGTGATCGTTATCTAGCACCCCTTTGGCATGGCCCACTCCTCATTGATATGGAGAATACAGGTCTATTGTTCTATGGGCAGGCTAGTTACCTACCCCCACCTTGTTGGTTTCTGTGCAAGGGGGTACCTTTTAGAATACTTAAATCAAACTATATAATTATAACAGTAAAAAACTTGAATTAAACTACATATTTATAACACTGAGTATCCCATTAGACAGTCCTCCACAAACTTCTGCACAGTGAGTCCTTCCCACAGGCTGTGGTTCTCCATGAACTGCTCCTTTGTTCATGAAAGTGCTGTCCTTCAGGAACAGGTTACTCCAGGTTTGTTCCCCAGGGGGTCACAAGTCCTGCCTGGAAACCTGGTCCAAACCCCTGCAGAGTGACAGTCCTCTCTTCATGGGGCCACAGGTCCTGCAAGGTGCCTGCTCCAGTGCAGGCTTCCCGTGGAGTGACAGCCCCTCTCAGGTGTATCTGCCTGCGTGAGTCCTCCACAAGCTGCAGGTGGATCTCTGCTTCATCATGAACCTCCATGTGCTGCAGGAGCACAGCTGCTTTACCATGGTTGCACCAGGGGCTGCAGAGGAATCATCACTCCTGTGCCTGAAGCACCTCCTCCCCTGCCTTCTTCACTGACCTTGGTGTAGTCAGAGCTGTTTTTCTCCTCTCTCTGTCTGCAGTTGCAGGGTTTTTTTCTCCTCCTTAAATGCATTATCACAGAAGCACTGTCACCATCACTGATGGGCTCAGTCTTGGCCAGTGGCAGGTCCATCTTGGAGCCAGCTCTATCAGCTCCTCAAGAGAAGCCACCCCTGTAGTCCCCTGTTACCAAAACTTGGCCACACAAACCCAATACAACCCCTTCTTGGTTTCTTTTGTTTAAGTCAGCTAAAATTCAGCTATAATTAAGTCACCCATTACCTGTTGCTTAAATGCTGGTTATATCATATAGGTCAAGCTTATAACTTGTGAGAAATGTTACTGCACTGTGTATACTCAGGTCTTTCAGAGGATGAAGGAATAGGTAAATGAGTACACAGAGAATATTATTAATTTTATAAAAAGATGGAAATGGGGAAAAGATAATCTGTGAAAAAATGAGAAAAACAAAAAAAGACCAGAGTATTTAGAAAGAGCAGTTCTGAGCTATGCTTTATACTATATGGAAATTAATTTTGACAATGGAGTTTCTATTTGTTTAACTTTTGGGGAAATCTGGACCATGCACATTTTTCTGACTATATTACTTATCAAGCCCAGGAATAATTTTGCTGCTTCCTCTTTGACTACTGATTATTTCAGCAGTTAAGGAGGAAGCAGCAAAATAAATCCAGACCAACAGTACTGGGATAGTATAAAATACCTGGATGTGAGATATTTTCTCAAATCTTTTAATATGAAAGGGACATTGCCTAATGCCATGAAGTCCTAGTGACCATTGAAACTCCAAACAGGGAATTGTAATCTCATTTAAATTTTAATTAAAAGAATTGAACCTAAGTGCCTCAGTGAGATGAGAATTTGAAAGTTCTGAAGATTAAATTATTCTTTTGATGGGTCAAGCTACATGGCACAGTGCAGTGGGTATGCCTCTGTTGATGTGGGCTGCAGAAGAAGTTCCCTGGGGGACAAAACCTTCTGCTTCACTTCTCCCAACTCTCTCTAAATTACACTGACAGAATCATATGGGCCTGTTTATCTCAGAAGTTCTACAGTTCATGCAGAGCTTTCTTCTTTATAAATAAAAGTAATTATTTTAGCCTTGTAATCTTATTCCCCCGAGTCATTTTTCCTCCATAATCTTTACATGGATGATTGTAGCAGTTAGACCTAAACTGCAGCCTGGCAACCTCAGGAGTTCCCGATTCTTTCCATCTGCATACAGCATAAAGTAGTTTTGTATCTACTTTGATAATCCTGTAGCTAGAGTGAGAAGGATACCTAAGTCATAGCAGCACTAGCCTAACTGGAATAATATTCAATTTCCCATCACAGTTCCAGTGCTTTTTTTGACCTTTGGTGGATCATATAATCACCACCGGCCAGCTGTTTCAACACTCTGTATTGAGATGAGTGGAATCACCAATAGTGTGACTAAGCACTCCATACACTGAGCACCAAAAATGTGGTTCATAATTGTCAACCTGTTGAGCAAGGTGACACTTCAGCTTACTCTTTAAAAGCACTGGAGAAGGAAGACTGTACAACTTTGGCTCTACTCTTCTAGACAAATCTGGAGCTCTGTGTCATCATCAGTTGATGAACTGGTAAATGTCACATTTGTAGATGGTTGGCTCATTCAAGCATTCTTCCTGGGGTGTGGAGAATTCTGGACTCTGAAGCTCCTCAGCTTGAACGAATCTATCTGTTCTTATGAATTGGATGTCTTTCATTATCTTAGGCTCCTTTGTGCTTAAAAAGGGAAAATTTAGATTTTTGGTTTTCAGAGAGTTTTTGCCACTCATATACTTAACCCAAAGAGAGAAGAAGGATCTGAGCTACTCTGTTTCTTTGGTGTTTCTTAGTGTTGTTTTTACTTCAGCCTTAATTTAGGAAATATTATGACAACTGATGTGAATATGATTCTAAACTGTCTCTTCAGTCAATGCAAAAGGAATTTAGACACTAGTTTTGATATGAAAGCAAAGCCTCTTTATAGTGGATGTCTCTGATTGGGCCACTGCTAAATTCTGTGTTTCTTCACATTCTTAATGCTTCATCTGGCACAGCAAGTTCTTTCTCAGTGGAACATGCTGGCTGATCCCCTTCCCAGGGACCTCCAGTGGCTTACAGGAAATTTAGGCACTGTATGTGCTGCCAGTGCTCAGGTGCTGGTAGAGCAGCACAGGGTGGCCTCTGTGAGGAGAGGCCAGAGCTGCTCAATACTGCACACAGCCATTCCCAGTCAGCTGCAATGGACCCAGTGATGGACACAACTGAGCCTGCCAATAAAGTGGGTGAATGGGAGAATGGGAGAATGAGTGAGCTAAAAAAGATGAGACACATCCTTGCAGTCACCAGGTCAGAGAAAGAGGAAGGGGAGGTTGTGCTCTAGGTGTTGAGCAGAGATTCCCCAGCAGACTGTGCAAGAGAGCACAGTGGACCAAATGTGGACACTGCTCGTGGAGGGCTCTAATCTGGAGCAGGTTCATTCTGAATAAAATAGGTTTTTCCACTTTCCCTCCAAGGAGTTTTTCTTCCCTCCCAAACCCAGGTCTGGGAGTGGGGGAGGGGTGGTGGAGGTTTGTCTTAGGGGTTCTCCCCCTAATCTGTTCCAAACCGGGACACTAATAAAGATAAAGAATGAGTGTTAATAATTATAAAAATAAAATCTCCATAATAGTAAGGGACTCGGAAATTAAATGGTACATAAATGAAATTATGTACAAGGGAAACATGTATGAAACCCCCCCCTTATCTATAATAATGTTTTCTTAGTCAGGTATTACTGTTTGAAAAAAAGTTCTTAGGACTATGAGAATGAAATCTGTGAAAGTGATACTTCAGTACACTATGGCAGTAAAGTGAATTTAAGTACTTTTTAGAAATGGAACAGAGAACAAAAAGACCCAAAATACTGAAAAATCATTATGCTTCTCTATAAATCCATTACATACCTTCATCTTGAATTCTATTTGAAATTCTGCTTCCTTTCCTCCACTTGAATGTCAAAATCTGTGTGGCAGCAAAGTAATAATATTCTATAATGTATCTGTGTTTGGGTAAAGGCTACAAGGATGAGCAAAGTTATCAAAGTTGTTTCTATTCTATAAGAAATTACTATCTATAGGAGGACTTTTCAAACAAGATAGGTGAGGGGAAACACAGAAATGGTCTGAAAAACTGAGTTACATAAATAAGTCTATAGCAAGCACTTTTTCACTGACTTACATACCCTGTAAGTGATTCAAATTAAACTAGCAGGTAGTAGGCTTTAAGCTAGCAAAAGTAGATTCTTTACACAGCACACAGGTAAGGTGCTCATCTGCTTGTTATAAATTACCATAGACACTAAAAGCTAGCGTGTACTCAACAAATGAATTGATAAATGCAATGAAACCAAGCCTCTTTGGAGCAATATAATAGAAACCACCACCATAGGCACAAGGAACCCTCCAGACAGCACATGTCAAAATGTAGGACTGCTGAAAAGCATAATGCAAATTTAAAGTAGTATCTCCAAGGAAGTGGCTCAAGATACTAGACGAGATCCCATATTGTCACTTATGTGTTTATATATTGAGTTGGTAAACAAACAACATTTGCTCTAATTGACTTGACTCAGTGAGGAGTAAGCTACCAAGCTTCCCACTGTTTCAGGCAACTGGAAATTCAAATGGAAATGTGAAGGATTTCTATTTACTGAATTCTGTAGTTCATATCAACCCATACATAAGTAGATGTACTTAATGTCAATATTTAAATGGGATAAGTGCATGTAATACTTTTCTGTCTCTTCACTGAAACCAGACACAATCAACCACCTGGGGGATGATGAGTTTCAGGATAATGATCATGAAAATACATTTCTGAAGTAATATATAGTGATTTGAAAGTAATTATAGTAGCTCACCATTAGTAATTGAATTTTAAACAGATGAAGGCCTAAACTGAGACAAGTATTTTTGTGTGTCGTGTTATGACAGTCTCCCTTTTACAGATGTTTACATTGTCAAGATTTGTATTGTATATGCTCTGTGGATGTTAGTAATTAGTGTGACTCATGAAAAGGCTGACTTGGCACACTGAGGCCAGCTGAGTACCTCCTTATTAAAAACTAAATATTAATCTTTGGAATAATTTAAATTTATCCTTTGTCTCCTGAACACATTAAGTTAATCAGTATAATTCTATGTGCCCATCTCCTCTGTAAAAAATGCAGTATGTGCGTGGCTCAGAGTCACGTTGCGTGTCAGTGAAAAGTGGTGTCCCTTAGGGGTCTGTACTGGGACCAGTGTCATTTAATATCTTCATTAATGGCGTAGACAGGCACCCTCAGTAGATTTGCTGATGACACCAAGCTGAGTGATGCAGTTGACACACCCTAAGCATAGGATGGCATCCAGAGCAGCCAGGGGAGGCTCAAGAAGTGGGACAATGGGAAACCCATGAGGTTCAAGAGGACCAAATGGAAGGTGCTGCACCTGTGTTGGGGTTGTGGTATCAACACAGACTGGATATGAACAGATCCAGCGCAGCCATGTCAGGAAGCATTTAGGGCTGCTGGTGGATGAGAGGCTGAATATGACCCAGCAATGTGCTCTTGCATCCCAGAAATCCAAATGTATCCTGGGCAGCATCCAAAGCAGTGTGGGCAAGCAGGGGAGGGAGGGGATTCTGCCCCTCTGCTCTGCTCTGCTCTGCTCTGCTCTGCTCTGATGAGACTCCCCCTGGAACCCTGCATCCAGCTCTGGGGTCCCAGCACAGAAAGGACACTGACCTGTTGGAGGAAGTCCATGGGAAGTCCACCAAGATGATCAGAGGGATGGAGCACCTCTCCTATGAGGAAAGGCTGAGAGAATTGAGATTGTTCAGCCTGGAAAGAGAAGGCTTTGGGGTGACCTAATTGCAGCCTTCCAGCACTAAGGAAAAATAGAGACTACTTACATGTAGTGACATGTAAGGGAGATCAAGGGAGAATGGCTTCAAACTCAAAAAGTGTAGATTTAGATTAGATATTATGAAGAAATTCTTTAAAGGTGGTGAAGCGTTGGAAACAGATGCCCAGAGAAGCTGTGGATGATCCACCTCTGGAGGTGTTCAAGGTCAGTTTGGATGGACCTCTGATAACCTGGTCTGATGTAAGGTGTCCCTGCCCACCTCAGGGAGTTGGAAGTAGATGATCTTCAAGTCCCCTTCCAAGTCATTCTATGATTCTATGATTCTGAGATTAAATACAGACACACACACACACACATACACATACATATATATATATGCAAGCAGGAAAGTTAAGAAAAACAATGTATCTGAGGTACAGTTTGCAATGAATTAGTTATTTTTCATATAGTTTCATATAGTTTCTCAAGACAAGGAAATACTTTTCGTAAGGTATTAGAAAATAATTCAAAAGAAGTTATATAGTATGTGACTGATAAAGTGAGACTTTTTCAGATTGCTTTCTCAAAGACCATTACTATAAAAATAAATTTAAAAGCAAAATTTTGTTGATTTTAATACTCCTTAATGGATTTAATAATGCTGATAAATTTTGACCACTGTGTGGTATCTTACTGGCCCTTGTGAGCAAACAAGATAACACAGGTAATTTTTGCCCAGTAATTTTGTGCTAGGGTTTCTGCAGTACTTGCCTCCATATTTAACAGCTGTTCTTTAACAATTTTGGATAAATCAAATAGACAAGGAAATAACAACATAGAGCCAGTATGGGAGTGACATTTCTAGTCCTAAAAGAATTAAATTTTTCAATGAATTTGAAAGTCTTTCCCTCCCTGAAAACTACAAAGTTTGTTCTGGTGTTTCATATATTTGCCAGTGTTTTTTGAAAGAGGCCAAGAAAAAGTTATCAGCAACTTACATATTATTTATATAGATACAAAATAGAAAACCAGCAAAAATCCAAACAGAATGGGAAAAACTAGATGACAAAAGAAATACTACTAACATTATTTCCTGTCTGTCACCATTTCTTCCCTCTTCAATACACTGAAAGATAAAAAGAAATGCATTTTTTATCAATAACACTTTGCCATGAATTTTTGATGCATAACAGGAAACATATTGCACGGTTTCTGTACAGGACTAAATTGACTCCATAATTAAGATTTTCCTCTGGGTATTTTTGTGGACAAGAAAGAATCTTTTCCAGCGTACTAGGACAATTCTCTATCAGAACAGCATTTCACCTTCTTTAAGTGATACAGAGGACAGTCATGCTAGGCTAGTCCTGTACTAGGTACAGGACATAGTAAAAAATAAAGTTTTGCTTTTAGTAATGTCAATTGGTTATGTTTAATGTAGCTAAGATCCAACCAGCTGTCAGTTTGCTGGTCAAGTAAAAATGGTGCCTGCTTCCAGATCAAATTCACAGGAACCAGAATCTGTTTGGCTTTCTGTGTAGCACATGATAAGGCAGCAGGCTCCTTTGGGAGAGTTTTCATCTAATTAATTTCCCATTGCCATAGGAAATGGGGAATTAAGATCTTGATTCTTCACTTTGGTGGACAGGTCTCTTTTTGTCATGTTGATTGCTTTTGTTCTCCACTAACTTTTGTGCTGGAGGCATGTAGGGACTTGATGGGGCTGGAGCTCTTGCAAGGAGTCAGGGTAAGGCTTAGGAGTCCCATGCCTGCAGCTCCCTCCCTGTATGCAAGGTGTGATTCAGAAAGGTCCCTGTGGACTGTAAACTAAAGGGATGGCAAAGCCAGTGAGCTTCAGGGTAGCAAGACACTGAAACATGTTGCCCAGAGAGGTATTAGAAGCCCCGTTCCTGGAACCTTTCAAGGTGAGGTTGCCTGGGACTCTGAGAAACCCAATCCTGTTGCAAATGTCCTTATTCTTTGCAGAGAAGTTGTACTATATAACTTTTAGAACCCAAATGATTCTATGAATCTGTGACTCTATGATCCCATTCTTTACTGCAGGCTCATTAGCTTCAAGGCTTACTAACAGGGCCTACACTCATGCACTCACAAATGGGACACTCTGGTGGCTGGCCCTGTCCTAGAAAGCCTCCAATATGCCTAGTATCTAGCCTCAGACCCATGGCCTGTACAATAGGCTCCCAGGCCGCAGGGGATAACTTACTGGCTAGTGCAGCTCGCAGTCTGGTAGCATCATGCTCACCTAAATGGATCCCTCCCTCTGGCCTTAGACCATAGCCTATCCCATGGCCAGCCCCAGGTACCAGTCTCTCCAGCTGTCAGCCCCCTTTCCTATAACACCCTTTAATCTGCACATAGTCTCTATTTTCCATAGCAGCCACCTAGACCACCCTTCCTGCTGACCAGTTAGTCCAGCTTCATGACCACTGGCAGGTGTCATATGTATAGACACCCACAGCACAATCACATAGAAAAATGACCAAAAAGACAAAACATAGAAAAACAGAGAGGGCTTTAATAAGAAGACTCAGCAAACTGTGATGATAATGGCCAGGTCTCATGCAACCAAATGTGCCAGAGCAGCAACTAGTTTATACACTCACTATCTTCTTAGGCCCTTCTCCAAGGCATCCTAGTACAAAATCCACAATCTCACAAGCCGCTCTGAATATCCCATAATAAATTTCTTCTTTATTATAAATGTCAGGATAATCTTGTTTCCCACTTCTTATCAGTTACAAAACATCTGGATGAATCTTCTCAAGGCTTTGAGTAGTTCTATCCATTTCCTGTCTCAATCAGGCACCTGAAATCTCTGGTCTTTGATACTGTCTCTGTTAGCTAAGGCTCATTTGGGTATGTGCATCTGGGTGTTTAATTTATTACTTCTCCTGTATCTTTTCCTAGCCTTTTGTGTTGAGTACCCACTAACAAGATATCCTCACAAACTGCATATCCTTATATCCACATATTCCACTGCATCTATGAACTGCACATGTAAGTTATTTGACTATTCAGTTTAATTAGAGATCATTTCCTAAGTACACACATCTTCAGGAAAATTTAGCAAAGAAATTTGTAGGAACATTCTTTGCAAAACTTCCTGAATTTCAAAGCTTTGTTGGTGAACCAAAGTCCCTGTAATGATTCTAGCAAAGGTTTTAGGGACATCGATTATATCCAAATGTTGTAAATGTCTGAATCAGTTAAAATATTTTACTGGAAGGGTATGGCTCCATGTGCTTTAAGAGTGATGCAATAAAGAAGCAGCTGAACTGTTCACATGTACTTAGAGAGAAATCTCAAGCATACGGTGAGCCGTTATAGCCCCAGCCATATGAGATATTTAAGCAGGAGAATTAAAACCTGTTTAGCAGGGAAATTAAGCTTACATGTCTGCATGCTTAAATACTTTTCTAGAGGGAGATGGGCTCCTGAGTTTGGGCTCACTTGCCTGAAGTAGTTGATAACAGTAGAAAGGGACAGACCAACAACGGCAATACATGATTTGTGATGTACTAAAAGTAATGATAATCTCATAGTCACACAGAATCTTTTAGCAGAACATTTTTTATGAATTAAAATATGATTCATAAAACTGAGGTAAAGAAAGTATGCCTTCTGAGAATATTTTGTTACAATGTTACTTTGTTACAATGTTACTTTTTCAAGTTGACTGTGCTAGCATCCCTAATTCTTCAAGAATGTTTTATTTTTTCTTCATTTTATCTGCAAACTACAAGTTTAAAATTGCTAAATGTATTGTAAACATTACTAAAAGACAGCAAAAAATAGCGTAGCGTAGCAAAAAAATCTCTCTGGCTTGAGAGATACGCGAAATAGAACGAATATCAGCAGGACTCTCCTATCTGTCAACTTCTCTGTCATCTGCATCTCAGGGATGTGCTACAAACTACATTAGATGAAAAAAAAATTGTTAACTAAAGGCAGAGTGGACAGCTGTCTTCATTTACTTTTTTCTTACTATTACTGTTGCTGGAAGGATTGATATAAGCTCAATTTCATTTTCTATATGTGGCTGTGAACCTAACCCTGGGAATGAAAGCTATGAAAGCTACAGGATGAGGCTATTTGTGAGGGACAGAAGAGATGAAGGTTTTCCTGGACTCCAGTTTTCATAATGTAGCACTTTTTTCCACTGCTTGGGGTGTCCATGAAGGGCCATGCTGCTAAGTTCACATAGAGCCCCAGTGCCGTAGGATCATACCAGAATTATTGCTGATCTTTCCTCTCCAAAGTATCTCCTCTTACCAAAAAAATTTTCACACTTCTTAAACTTCTTTTGGAGCTGGCTCATCTTATTCTTCAAAAGATCCTTGATAATTCCCTGGTTATTGTTTAACCAGTCCGTTCATCATCATCCTTGCTACCATGTTCTTTCTGGGGTGAAATGCACTCTTGGGCAGTGTTGGGAGTCCCCTTCACACATAGTGGTACACCAAAGTTCATATCTTGTCACCTGACCTTTTGACAATGTGAGTATCCCTGTGACACAAGATCTGATCCCCAAGAGCTGATATCTTTTACAACTGATATGAAACCAAATTTGAACCCACTTCTTTCCTCAATCACTCACAGTATTAAGATTTTTAAAAGAGAACATAAAAGAATAAATATATTGGGAAGAAATATTTTGTTTATATTCATTTTTAAAACAGTAGTACACAGCTAATATCTATGCTTAGGGTCTAATTGAATAACTGAATTTTTTTTTTTTTTAAGTCTTGCAAGGTACGCCATGAAAATATTTTGCATTCCTGGTAAGCTAAGTTTAAACTTCAATTTGAATATTTTATTCAAACAAAATTATGCAGTCAATGAATCTGGTTTTGTAAAGTACGTGCAAAAAATAATTTTCCTTCATATTCTACATTGTTTTGGGATTTTTTTGGAACTTAGAAGTGTCTGAGTCTCTAGAACTCATCATAAATATGACAGTGACACATGTAGTGACACTTCTCCTGTTGGAACCTCCTCTGTTAACAAACATCATCCAAGTCTTCCTAGAGCATACACCTTTGAGTTTAAAAATGTGTGTTTTCAGTCCCTCTGGAACACAGAACAAAGATCTCCTTTCACTTGGATGGTCTTGAAAGATGTTTCAGTTCTTCCATCAACACTAGGAGCAGCCAGAACATGTAGCCAAAAAATTTTTCCTGTGCCTCTTGGCAGCAGGATAGAGATCCTAATGAATATATAATCAGTAAACACAGTCTTTATTTTCAGGTTTTTCAGGCTGTGGGTCATTACTTGATGAGATGTCAGTTGGGCATATAAATGCACCAGTGTTCTTCTTCTGAAAAGAACAATTTTTGTCATTGAAAAAGGATATTTCTCAGTCTGTGTTTAAGACCTGAATTTATAAACTGAAGCTTGCATGAAAGAAGTAAAGTTGAAAGAATTAAAATTCTATTTTTATGCAATTTGTCCTTTTAAGACAACCCTATACAGAAAATGTTCTGTAACATAAAGATTGAGGCTTATTCCAACATAAATACCTGTAAATTGAAATTCTCACACATCCTTATGACTGTTTTGGACACCTTTTCCTGTATTCCACAGGAAGAACTTTGCTCAAGGGCATATGACTTTATTAAAATCCTAAAGATGGATTTGTGCAATTCTGAATCTGTTAAAACGAGATGTTTCAGGCATCTCTAAACCCTGCAACTGGTTTAGAGAGATATTACAATAAAGGTCTTAGGATTGTATACCCTAGTTTGATTTTTTTTTATGTTGGCATTTCTACAGTCTCAGTTCATCCACTCATTTTCAAATAATTAGTTATAGTAATATAAAAATCTTTTTACTGCTATGTTAGTTCAATGCTGGAATGTTTAATTGAATGAATAGCCATGAAAAACACTAAAGCTAGATTCTAGACTATTTTAGTTTAGGAAAACTGTCATACAAATGCTGAACCTTACTTCCAGCAAGGAAAAAATATGCAGTAAAATTTTGCTTCCTAAAGAGGTGATACTTCAGATACTGCCAGATGATAAGTCACTCAATGAAAGTCTTCCACTTCTTTTAAGTGGTCTGCACCCATGAACTAAATATGTCTATAAAAGGCTGCGAGTGACTATTGTTTCACCTCAGATGCAACAATAAATTTCATTGAAAGGGAATTCAGGATTTTGGTTATTTAAAACTAGCTGCAAATTAAACTCCAGATAAGCCACGCCCCTTCCCCCTGCCTCCTTGAGCAGGATAGGGACAAAGGCAGAGTCTATGGATTGAGGTGACAATTTGGAGAAGGCAAACAGCAATGAAATGAAATCCAAACAGTAGCAACAGCAATATTAATTACAGAAGTATCCTCCTCATCGGATGCTGGACTTGATTCCACATTGCAGCTTCCAGCACTGGTGTAGCTGCTTTCGGGTGCTCTGCCCGGTTCCACTTGGCTCCCTTTGGCTTGGCTCCTTTCAGCTTAGCTCGGCTCCCTCTGGCTCAGGTCAGGCTTGGCTGCACTCAAGCTCCCTTCTGCTGCTCTGTTCCCTGCGACTGCCTCCTGCACTGGTGCCACTTTTTCAGCATCACACCTTGGTGCCTGCTCCTGGAGGTAGGGAAAGGGGATGGCCATCAATGGCAGAGGACAAGGTCTGCAGGGCTGAACCCTACAGCCTCCCTGATGGACAGGGAGACAAAATATTGCAGTTCTAGGGGTGCTTTCCTTTTTTCTCCCCCTGGAATCACAGCACCCAGCAAAGATGTCAATGGTATAGAACAGCAACCTAGCAAAAGGCCCCCAATGGCTCTAAGTTCCAACCCCTCACTGCAACCAGGACAAATCTCCTAAAGCTATGGAGATTTTTTTCAACAATTGTACAACAATTAAATAAAAATATTTAGGATGTTGACACTGCATCTGAGGTTTAAGTCTGAACAAGCTCTGTTTTTCTAAATTATATAAAGAAGTCCAGATTGTTTAAATGCTAATGATATAATAGGGTCTGAGGACTGGGGAATGGGGAGTTATTAGCAATTTATGATGAGCTAAGACAACTTATTAGTCATGTTTTCTCTCCCATTTTTTTTCTCTCTTAGTAACTGCATTTTCATTTAAAAACTTCTGCAGAGTGAACAAAGTCTCTCTGACAGACACATGACCACATGAGTAGTTGGTTGAAATTTAAGCTTCGTGTATATATATATATATATATACACACACACACATAAAACTGGTATAAGTAAACTACTTTATTATGGTGATATCACATAAGCCAGAAATATAGATAATTATAAGTTACTGGAACAATGATTAGTTCCTTATATAACTTTACCTCAGAATGTCCAGTGAAAAAATGAGCCTAGCTATTGGTAATGATAGATATTGTTTTGCTATTCTAATAAATGTAATCTGAATGCCATCCTATTCATCTTCCTTCATCATACTGATCTGCTATGGCAACTGGCTAAACTAGACCCCCAAACTATGCAGGACGTATAATAAACAAGCCATTATGAAACTGCCATCCGTGTTGTGCAAACCCAGTTTAGTTAGAAAAGTGTAGAACTAGAATATAATTCCAAAACTCCTGTTTTATTTTTAGCTAAATAGAGAACTGTCACAGCAGCATCTCATTTAGAGTTACTTTTTTCTCATAATTCAAAATTTTGCTGTGATGAGGGTCTAAGAACAACTGCCATCAGCTTTAAACTGCTTTCTGTCATCTTCCTGTAGATTAATGTTTTCTTTGGTTTCATTTGTTTGTTAAACAAACTACAGGAAATACAACAACCACGTCAATTTGCTTTGAGCCTGAGAAAAACAGGACAACTCATTTTTATGGGTTCTTAGCTGTCTGCTAAAGCAAAATCTTGTCTCATTCTGGAAGGAGAAGATATGTAATATACATAAGCGATGTTTGCTTTCCTCTCACTGGAGAAAGCCAGGAAAAAAAAAACAAAGTATAAAATAAAGGGAGGTGAATCATTGTGGTTGGCATCACTAGACTCCTACACAAGAAAAAAAGTTTGATTTAGCAAAATTATAGGCAATGTATCTGGGGCACCTTTTCAGTTCCTTTTTATTTTCTGTTTCTGAAACATCAATTGCTTCAAAACCCCTGCCTTTTTAAAGTTTACTTTTAGCAGTTGTTGAACATATGGTAGAAGCTCCTGTGAGAATGAGTATATTAACATGCATAGATAAATGACAAGTGACAGCATAGAGATTTAAGTTAGAAGGAAATAGAAATTCTCTTCAAAGACTTTGCAAATATTGAGGATCCAATCAATTCTTTGACCAGTATTCTAAGCATTCACGTCAATCAAATTAATGAATTACATTTTTTGCAAGTGATTGAAGAATCAGAGTTTCTAAGGAGAGCTAGTGATGATACCTTGCAGAAGATACTGTCCCTAGGGGACAAAGGGAACAAGCTGCAACCACACAGCACTGAGAAGAATATTTAGCTTGATATCTATCATAGAATAGTTTGGATTGAAAGGGACCAATAAAAGCCATGAAGCACAACATCTCCTGTAATAAGCAGGGACATCTTCCACTAGATCAGGTTTCTTAGAGTCTCATCCAACCTGATCTTGAATGTTACCAGAGATGGCATCTACTTCCTCCCTAGGCAACTTGTTCCAACATCTCACTATCCTTATAGTAAAGAATTTCTTCCTTTTAGCTAATCTAAATCTATGCTTTTGTAGTTTAAAACCATTACTACTCATACTTTTGCAACTGACCCTACCAAAAATTTCTGCCCATCTTTCTTAGCAGCCTCGCTTAAGTATTGCAAGGTGTCCTTGGAACTTTCTCTTCTCCAAGCTAAACAATTCAAACTTTCTCAGCCTTTCCTCTAAAACAGATATCATTCAGATAATGGAAGTCACTTTTTTTTTTTTTAAACTGGCTATATATCTTTTCACAAATGTGTACAAAAGAAAAGAAAAACCATTTTTAACGCATAAAACAAACAAGGGATTGTACATAAAAGGGAAAATGTTCAAAAGACTGAGAGGCTGATATGCATTATAAACTCTGAATTCCTCCTACTCGCCTCTCTTGTTAGTAGGTATGGCGTTTCTGCCCTCCGTAGATCACTTTTCAGTGATCCTTTGCCTTGCCTGGCTTCTGGCAGCAGTCGGTAGGGCCCACCGGACAGTTCTGCAGAACACCCACGCGGTGGGCTTTCTGGCTGGCTAGCACTAGATGTAAATTAGCGGCGATGGCGAAGGAAAAGGAAGGCTCTCTTCTGAGGGTTAACAGGAGATGTTTATTGCCTCATGGATGGTGGGTGAGAGAGAGAGAAACCCCGCCCAGGCCCCCCTTAAGAGGACAGGTACCAGGGGGCGTGTACATAAACTTTCCACCAATAGGGGGATAGAAAGGGAGGAGTTGGGGGGTAGATTGACACACAAAAGGGCCAATCTCTGGAGAGAAAGGGGGGGAGGGGATTCCCAGAACCTGTTCCAATCAGAAGCCAGGTCTCCCCGAGATTTCCAGAAGGGGGAGAGGCTTTTCCTGGATGACTGGCAGGCTCCAGGGGAAGGGATAAACATGGATAAATAGGGGGGTTTGGAATAGACCATTTTCCCAACATAAATAACATACACCCAAAACTTGTGAGCACAGCTCACGCACCGCTACAAGTAGGAAACAAGCTGAAAAATCCCAAGCCGAAATGGATAGAGACCACCACCAGAGGTATGAGTCAGAGGACCTGAATACCCTTCTGAAAGTCCATCTCTCTCCCCAGCTGTAAAATATCTTTCCAACTTTGATGCCTTGGATGCGGTGAATCAGTGAATCGCTCCACCTCATTAGGTCCAACATTTAGATGCCACAGAAGTTGTTTAAATAATCACACAGGTGTTAATTATAAATCCTTAATCAGCCCATAATAATTCTTCTGTCAATTAAGTCTTGCCTTGTCTGCAGAGCCTGCTTTAGCAAGTAACCCCAGAGCATAACTGCTAGAATGACTAGACAGGGAGAAGTAGAAGCTTCCTACAATCCCATAACCTTTAGACTTTGAGTTCAGGAACTATTTAAAGAGCTTCTGACTGGGACTAGGCATGATGCTTATAGAGATGTTAAGAGAAGGCAGGGCAAACCCAAAAATAGTTGTAATTTTCCATTGTGAATCTTTACCTTAGTTAGTGACGCTTATGTCTAAGGATTTGTTTTTATTGAAGTGATTGGTAACAACTTTCATATTTGTTTCTTTGGATTATCCTTGGATATATTCTTTTGAATAAATACATTAATTTCATTGAATGTATTTTAGTGTAAAGTTTAAAGTAGCGATATAGATTCTTTCCAGATTTACTGTTTTGAAGCAGACATATGGAGAAGGGAGATAAGGGCATCCTCTGTATGGACAGACATCCTATATAAAAGAAGAATGCTATTTATTTTAGATGCTTATTTCATAATAGAATGAATGTTGCCATTTATTTCCATTGACCTGACAGGAAGCCTGATCCTCTACAGAGCCTTCCTAACCTGCTTATTCTGGATGGATATTAATGTCAGCTTACCAGATAGCATCCCTGTATTCCATTTTGCCAAATAAAAGAAGCGGGAAGATGTATATATTGAATCTGCCTTGTTCTTCAAGTTCTGAACCAAATTATAGGATGACTGCTTATATATTACTTTAGAAACTAGATATTTTAGAGATAGGAAAGAAAAATTTAAGCAAAAAAAGAGATTTATTATGTTAAATTTAAGATTAAACAAATCTGCTTTAACTTATCTGGTTTATGTGTGGAGTCTATTGGTTGGGGCATGTGATTGTGTTTGATTGTTAATAGTTACTCTCTTTAAGGTTAAAGGAACTGCTGTCCTTGTATGACAAGTAAAGAAACTTGTCAAAGATTCTTTACAGTGTACTGTAAAGGATTGAAAAAAAGGAAGGTGCCCAGAATCCATGCTTAATGATTTTTTTCCCCTCCAGAATTTGGATGTATGTCAAATGCTCTTTTGGCTTGTTTTCCCCATTATTTTTCAGGTTCAGTTGTTGTCTTGGTTCAAAAACAGGTGTCTGCTAGGGAGAGCAAGACCTCCCTTGGAATGGAGAATTCTCCAAATTATTATTATAATTTAGAAAATTAAAGGGGGCTTTCAGGCAGAGGTATGGGGGTAGGAATAACAGCTCTTTACTAGTATGTATAACAAGGCAAACAAACAACAACAAGTACAGCATTAATGATAAACAGAACCAGGCACTTCGAGGGGTTTTTTTTCAGAAAACCCGGGGCAGCCTGATCCCTCAGTGCCCCTGAGGGACTGACTCCAAGAGCACCAAGCTGGAACGGTGGAAAATCCCGGGCTGGTGGATGGGATGCATCAGAAGCTCCGTCGGAGGTAGCTGGAACTTCAAGGATGTCCCGGCAGGGCAGGGCAGTGTGGGTATACAGCGCAACAAAAAGCCCCAAAGCAGTGTTGAGGAAGCAGCGGCGGTGGGACAGGGCCGGCCCAGCTCCAGCAGGGCAGGAGGAGGCGAGCTCAGATTTCCCGGGCACATTAGTCCAACGAGATGATGGTAGATTTTTCTCAGGATCGGAGCCGGTGATGACAGTGAAAACTTCTCCCACAGCAAGCAGCAGCCTGGCTGTCCTCTCTCTGATGCCAAGAGCAAGAGAATGAAACTACCTCCAGCCCTTTATCCCGAACCTCCCGGTATCTATTTTTCCTTGGAGAGAAAAACTCTCAGAGACAAAAAAAAAAAAAAAAAAAAAAAAGGGTGTACCCCGATGCTACAACTCTCCTTTGGCCACTTCTTTGTTTTGGTCAAGCACCCATAAGTACCCAGTAGTTAGTCTCCTAGCAACTTGGGCAAAAATTCTATAAGTAAAAAAAGAAACAAATTTAACCCCCAACAGTTGTCACCTCTGGAATGTAGTAAGAGCAGAGCACTATGGAATAGTATGAATTGAAAAATTACTGCCTCAAAATGTTTAAATGGGAAAGTCACATTATATGACATTCTTGGAATAGGAGTCAAGGTCTGCCTTAAGCACAAGAATCAGAATGCTAAAGAGAGACAGGTTGCTTTGCTTGCTGCTCCTTGTAATGACGATTTTCTTTTTAAACTAGAAAAAGTACTGTAGTGATCAGAAAGACAGATGTGAAAGAAAACAGTTCAAACATACTGTAGCTGTGTATTACCCAAGAGATGCCATCAGGAAGCACTGAGTTAGCTGGCAGATAAACTTCGAGTGGATATGGGATAATTGAGAGGAGTATTACAATGCACATCAAAAGGGTAGATTGATCCTATCAGGTGAAACAGCAAGTGATAAATCAGAATATTTAAGATGTATCAAGTGTTATAAACGACAGTTCTCCAATATTCCGTTTTAGAGGTTTATTGGAAAATGACAAAATGAGATCGAAAAGAGACAATTACCACAATCAAACGGCAGCTCTGAGCCTGGGTTTCGAGCTGCCGGGTGAACTAAGACCCCAGCCTCTATGGCACTGGGTCCCCCATAGTTCACACCAACCATCTCTCGAAGGTTAGTTTTATAAGGTTTTTAGGCCCCGAGGCTAGTTTTCTGTCCAGTCTGAATATGCAGATAGGATTTCCATCTACCTGGAGTAAGAGTAGAATAGAATTCCGGGAAATCTGGTCACATCTCTGGATCTGTCCATGAATTATTTCTGAAGTCTTCACTAAACATGTCTATGAATTATTCTTGAAGCTCCTGCCAGACGAACATATCTTGGTTCGGGTTTGGTCTCAGCGAGTGTCAGAATTCCAGGAGGATGGAGTGATCGGATTTTCGGAGAGGTGAATCAGTTCTGATGGGCACTAGTGATCGTTATTTGGCGCCCCTTTAGCATGGTCCACCCCTCATTGATATGGAGAATACAGGTCTATTGTTCTATGGGCAGGCCAGTTACCTACCCCCCCTTGTTGGTTTCTGTACAAGGGGGTACCTTTTAGCACACTTTATTTAAATCAAACCATATAATTATAACAGTAATAAAGAAACTCGAATTAAACTACATATTTATAACACAAGGAAACAGACGTCAACTGCATTCCTTTTGGCAGCTAAACAGAGGGACAGATTAAGAATGGAAAGAAAATCATGGCAAGGCCAAGACCATGAAATGTCAAATAAATTGAAATGTCTGGGCAAAAGTCATATAAATATATATATATATCCCATCTTAAGAAGTGAAAAAACCACTTTTGCCAGATCATATCTCTGTGTGTTCAGCTGATATCTACCTGTACAGCAAAGCAATCTAAATAGATCTTTGTGATGTTTTTGGTTGTTAAGGAAGTTACTTACATTTGTCTTGCTTAAGTATCCTCATTTGTAAGTCATTTTTGAGTCTCCTATTAAAAGACGTGGCATACTTGCACACCCCAAAGGCCCCAGAGTGTGTTGCTGTGAAGGACTGTCTGATGCTGAGACTGTGTCCTCATCTGTTCTAAGCTGAATTTTTCAGGTGGCATAGAAAAGTCCCCATCTGCAGATATGTTTTCTTTTTCATGTAAACAGAACTGGTTTTTAAAGTTTTTGTACACCTTTAGCCTGCCTTTGTAGTTAAGTAAAATGAAAACGTGGACATCAAGAACTGGTTGAGTGGAACATGTCTGTACATTCAACACAGTAGCTGGGGTCTGCTTCAAAGGGGTAAGAGAAAAGAAAGAGGTTCAAAACAACTCCTATTACAAACATTTTAGGAAAGATATCCCAACAGTTTTTTTAGAAATCAGGCACACAAGCACCTATCTCCAAAAGAGCAGTCAGCATCTGGGACTCATCTGATCACAGAATCTCTGGAGCCTTGGATCTAACTAAGGGACAAAATAGGGCTTTGTTTCACATTGGGTGACCTGACTAGAACAAGGGATGTGATGGGGAGTTTTGGACTCCCTCTTAAATTTCAGTGGATAAATGGGTCATAGAATCATAGAATCATTAAGATTGGAAAAGACCTCCAACACTGTTATAAAAGACAGTTTCCCCAATATTTTCCTTTAAGAAAATTTATTGGAAAAAACAACAAAGTGATAAATCGAGAAAAAACCACAATCACCTACACAGTCCTTACCCGGGAAGTCTGGGTGAGACAAAGAAAAGAAGGGTGAAAAGAAGGGAGAAGACTCTCTGGCCTGCAGCCCTTTTCCCCGGTTCATGAATTGCCCATCTTTCTAAAGTTCATTTATAGGGAAAAAATGTCCTCCGGCTATATTATTGTTCAGGTATTTCTTTGAATTGTACAGATGGGATTACAGTCCACAATAAATCCGATTTTTACAGTCCATAATATGTAAAGCAGTTCTCTGGTAAAACTGATTTTTCTGTCCATAAATTGTTCCTGTTTGTTGGGCTACAAATCTTGGTTCCTGGTGCCTCTGAATTCCGAATTCTGCAAAGGTGTGTTGATTAGATCTTCTGTCTGTCGGGTGGGTTGTCTGGGTCCTGATGGGCCTTCGTGATCGTTATCTGTCCAATTGGCCCTTAGTTATCAGTGTCCTCTGGTAGCTGGTCCGCCCTCCACTGAGGTGAAAATGTGTTCCTTAGACGTGGTATGCCAACCATTAGCTGGCTTAGTTTGGAATCCTGTTTCTTGGATACAGTTTTAACTTACACGAAGTTATGATTTTAATAGGGAATAAACTTGAATTAAACGTATATTTATAACAAAGACCATCAAGTCCAACCTTTGACCAACCACAACCATATCAACCAAGACATTGCACTAAGTGTCATGTTCAGACATTTCCTAAATAGTTCCAGGGAGGTTGTCTCCAACAACCTCCTGGGCAGCTCATTCCAATTCTTGACAACCATTTCAGTGAAGAAGCTCTTCCTAATGTCCAGCCTGAACCTCCCCTGGTGCAGCTGAGACTCTCACCTTGTCACTGGTTGCCTGGGAGGAAGAGGCCAACCCCTACCTTGCTACAACCTCCTTTCAGGTAGTTGTAGAGATTAATAAAGTATCAACAGGCCTGTAGTTGCCCAGATCCTCTTTCTAAATCTTCATATAAATAAATGGACATCACACTGACTAACCTCCAGTCATCTGGGGCCTTCCCAGTTAACCAGGATTGATAAATGATGAACAGTGACTTGGCTAGCTTTTCTGCCAGGTCCCTCAGTATCTTTGAATCAACCTCATCTGGCCCCATATTCTTGTGGGTGTCTAAGTGGATCAGCAGGCCTCTAACTACTTCCTCCTGGATTGCAGGGGCTCTATTCTGCTCCCTGTCCCTGTCTGCCAGCTCAGGGGGCCAATTGCCCTGGTCTTTCTGCTAAAGATTGAGGCAAAGAAGGCACTTAAGTACCTCAGCCTTTTCCTCATGTATCATGTTCTCCTTCATATCCAATAAAGAATGGATATTTTCCTCAGCCCTCCTTTTGTTGTTAATGCATTTATATAAACACTTTTTATTATATTTTGCAGCTGTGGTCATATTTAGTTCTAGCTGAGCTTTCTCCTTTCTAATTTTCTGTCTCCATAACCTAAGGACACCCTTGTGCTTTTCCTGAGTTGCCTGCCCTTTCTTCTGAAGTTCATAAACTCTTTTTTCTCCCTCTGAATTCCCTGTTCAGCCAGACCTTCTTCCCTGCTGGTTTGACTTTTGATAAATAAGGACAGACTGTTCCTTCACCTTTAAGGTTTCCTTCTTAAATTACGTCCAGCCTTCCTGGACCCCTTTGTTATTAAGGACTGCTTCCCAAGGGACTCTCCAAACCAGTGTTCAGGGTCTAGCTAGTCTAAGCACTCGGCTGTCAGGTTAAAGAGACATCTGCCTATATGAGAGGTCAGAACCATTAACCACATTTTTGAAAAATCTACTAAAACAAACATGAGGGTGATATAAACATTGAAACACAACACCTGTGAATATTCCTGACAAATGCAAGGAATAATTCATTTCTGCTATGCCATTTGGCGTAGCTTTATGCCAAACATGGCTTTACATGAGGTCAGCACTACACGTTCAGCACCTGGGATATCTTTACTAGTAAAGCTTAGACTTCTAAGGAATTTAGGTACCTCCAGAGTAAGCTTTCAGCACAATCCAAATGTCCAGCAAAGCATCTAAATCCATAGAGACGGACTTGAATAGGCAGCCTTAATGACTGGAATTTAGTTTTCAGTTAATCATGTTCTCATCATTTAGTTAATTTTAAAAAAAATAACGTAACCAGATGCTTATGATCAAATATTTTATCAAATTGATATGATGAAATGAAAAAAAATCACAAATTTTACTGATAAAGGTGAAAGTTCTTGTCTCACATTTTGACTTTACTGAATTTTAAATCAGAAATCCCATACAATTTTTTTTAATGGATTTAAAATGCCATTTCTCAGAATGTCATTCTGAATGAAGAATTATCGATTCTTCTGATTTTACCGGAGCCCATGGTGATGTACAGTATTTAAAATTTTCCGGTTACATGGAGGACATAAAATAATTACTGATGAAATTTATTGTGACAAAGATTGATGGAGTGGTTATTATAATGAAGAATACAGATCACTAACAGAGAAAGCTGGATCACCTTGTAAACTGGGCCAGTCCATATGATTCTGTCTCCCTCCATGTAAAATAAATACATCTGGGAGCAAAGGATGTAGGTTGGGCATCCAATATGAAACCTAGAAAAACAAGTGAGTCTGAGAGAGATCATTATGGCAAGTAGGCTGGATGTGAGGTCCAGAGTAGCAGTCTGGTTTATAGGAATTACACATAGCTGAATGCTGAGTAGTGGTGGGAAGTATCTAATAGCATTATCAGTGAGAATCACTGCTGCTGCTGAGATGGGATGTGTGCCCAAATCTGGTGCGTGCCTTTTAGAGAAAGAAAATTGATAAGTGGGATATGTTCCAGAGAAGAAAGAAAACAAAAACAAAAGTTAAAAGGATATTAAAGCACGTGATATGAAAGAATGATGCTGGTCATAGGTTGATGTTTCTTACACTCTGTTCCTCAGAAAACTTCCCTTTTAACATAACGTCCTTTGAATTACAACAATTTCCTCCAAATCTTTCCTTCTCTTATATCTAGTCTCTTCAGAGGCTTTTCCCACCAGCTTTACTTTGGTAGCCCTCTAACTGTTTTCCCATATTATTAATTATTCAAACAAACAAAGCCTTTCTGGAGGTTGGGTTAGAAAAGCCCTTTCCCAGTAGCAAGACATTGGTTCTAATCTTCGTGCCATGCCAGGTCCCATAGTCAGAGGACACATTCTGCACACATACTTACCTACTTTACTTTTTTTGCCTAAAATGTACAGTGGCCTGCAAGACTAGCACTGGGGACATAGTAAGAAAAATAGATATAAAATTAAGATAGTTGTGCCCTAAAAGTTCAGAAGAAATTTTTCTGAGCATTAGATTAGCCTAATGTGCTTCATTTATGGATCTTCAGTATAGGTGTTTATTTCTGGTAATTTTTTTTGTTCCCACTGTTTTCAAAAAATGTTAGCCAGAACAGCTTTCCCTTGTGAAATAAAATGTACAAGGTAGAGAATAGATCCAAACTATCTTTACTGATGTTGATGCCTTGGGAAGGCTGACCTGAAATAGAGACTGGACAGAGCTGGTGAATAGAGTCGGTATTTATTGAAAGGCCTTTAGGGTACACCTTTGGCAGGACAGGGCGTGACCAGGGCTACACCCAGGGTGGACTAAGAATGGTCACAAAAATGGCTGGCCAGTCACAAGGTACTACACTTTTATAAGTTTTGGTCCTTTTGCATATTGGGGGTTAATTGTCCAATTACAGCTTCAGGTTGTGAAGTCTCATCCTTCTTGTTCCTCCCTTCAATCCACCATTGCTTATACTTTCAGGCCTGAAATTTGTCCTTGGTCTTCAGCAGGAAAAGGATTTGTTTTGTCTGCCTATTCTGTGAAGAGAGCTTACTAGCACTTAATATGAGGCTCAGAACTATACCCTTAGGCAGCACAGAATCTTAAAAACACGAAAGCTAAAACTTAGGCATCAGTGTCACAGGGAACATGAATCTCATTTTGCTTGTGTGTATGAAACCTGTGTTATAAATGATTAGAAGCCAATTCAAAATAAAAGAATTTATTTAGCAAAGTTTCCAACACCGAATTAAAAGCCACAATAAAATGAGACAACATTGATCGAATGTTGGGTGGGCAGAGTGACAGCACGAAAGGTACCATCTAACCTGGACCACACACACTAAGCTTCAGCGTGTGGGTTTTATACAGTTTTTTTACCCCAAGGCTACGTCCATTGAAAGTCCAAATATTCATGTGTTTCTTTATTTCCAAATGGAGGTTTGAAAGGAGTTCTCTGCATGAAAGGATTACTTGATAGTCTTCCTGGATTTCATCTTGGGAGGGGTGACGTGATCATCCTCGGATCCCTACCAAGATTGATATCAGATGTTGAGGAGCTGTGAAGTAGAGGTCCATCCTTGATGAATGGGCCATCTCCAGTTCGGCCCTGTCGTTTCTGTTGCAAATGTAGTGATCACACAGCCTGCACAATGGACTCTGAAGTCTCAGGGACACCCTTGAGTAGCTTTTAATAAACCAAATTCTTGATACAATATTATATGCATGAATTTATCCATTGCATCCATTATACCTGTAAGCACAAACTCCCCCAAATCGCACTCAAACAGAGAATCTGTCCTAATAGTAAGAAGTTAGGGATGGGAGGGTGGGAAGTTACAAATATCAGTGGTTTTAAAAAACCTTTCTTTTTATTGAGTACAATTGTCAAAGATATTCAGGTATCTGACTACTGGCCGAAATGTGAAGTCATATGGTCAGACAAAATGTAGCAAATACTGAGAATGTATCTGCAACAAATTATTCCAGTTGAAATGAGTTTCACTTGTTATCCTGAGAGGAAATGCCTGGAAAGAATGGGCTAAGGCTGCTATAACTATGAAGAAGTGATAAATACTCTTTAACATAATTTAAAGCTTCTTGCTTTTCAGTCCATCAAAAGCCCTTTGTAATACCCATACAAGAAAACAGAGAATAACAATTTGGATACCAGTAAGACCTGTGGTGTTACATGGTACTGCACCTTGTACTGGGACTTTTAAGTGAAGTCATCCACTTGAGAAAAGACAGAGAACAGAAGCTGAGGACTGCTTCATGCTCACATAAGATGAGGCTTCACGTGTAAGAAGATGCGCTCCATGTGCAGCAGTTTGCTTATCCTATCATAAGAACCTGATACTAATTCTTTCACTTTTCAGCTTTAAATTGGAGTTCCTTGCTGACTCACTAAAATTGGATAATCACTTTCTGTATATTAACTTGTCACTGTTACTTTAGTCAATTTTAAACCCAGGGCTTTGCTCAGTTGCACACTTACTGATTTTATTGTAAGGGTTGTAGGAGAGCTTCAATACATAAGAAAAATACCTCTACCTTACCCTTTTTCTAAACCATAGTCTCACTGTATCCTAACAGGGAGATATTTATTTTCTTCCAGAACTCGTGCATGGTTATTCCATCTTCTTGAACGTGGTCTCAAGTTGGTTTGTTTATCTTCTCTTAAAGCAACAGCTGGTAAAATCTGGAAAAGAGACCTGTAATTAAGAAGAGAACCAGTGCAAAAGATTCTAAACAGAAAATAACAACATGTCTCCTTCAGCAGTTTTGTGATGAGAAAATGAGGACTTTGAAAAAGAAAACAATCTGGATTGGTCCCAATATTGGTATACAAGCCTACCTACCAAGAAATTAAGGCAGTGAATAGAGCATCATGTTACACTTGGCTCTGTCAAATACTCAAATAAAGCTATTGTGTCTGAAAACCAAAGTTGTTCTACTTATGCATTCAGGATGCAAACTTGAATTTTCAAAACAAACCCATGGTAACAGAATGTTTCCTCCAGATGGCAAGAAAATGCCTTTAATTCTGTCTCACAAATAAAATACAGAACTCTAGCCATGTTTGTTGCTATAAGAAGTTGTTCCTTTCTGGAACTGCAGGCTGGAAAGAGCTTTATTTTCTGTAACTGTGGATGAAATTCTGGACTTGAACTCAGCAGATTCTTGTCATTGGTTTGAGTGGAGTGAGAACTTGACAAGTCATACTGTAAAATAAGGAGTATATACGTATATGTGCTGAATATGAGTATATACGAGTATATACTGAAAAGCACTTGGAGCTTCCTTTTACAGGGGAAGTGAAATGCACAATAAAAATCAATTAACCTGAAACTGAAGAGAGCTGCTGTAACTCATAGTTGGAAATATGAATATTGTTTGGCTTTGGCTCAAAGGAAGCAGGCACATACAAACCTTTCTTCAAATCTCTTTAAAATACAAACATGGAAAAAACATTATGTGATCTGTAGTTGTGAAAATGTGCAGGTAGGAATGCATTGCCTATTTCTCCTTTCACTTTAAAGAAGATGTTGTCTTCTTTAAAGTGAAGACTGAGGGAATGAGCACTTATTAGAAAGAAGGATAGGCAAACTTGTTTTGGAAAAAATCAGAACAAACTGTAATTTCATAGCTGTATAAACTATACAGAGTGGGATGTGCAGTACCAAGTATGTTGGGCAAGAACATTACAAATATGTGCAGTAGGAAAAAAAATAAAACCAGCTTTAGCTCTCTGTCTTCTTCCCCAGAGCCAAGTATCTCTTTATGAGTGTTAGGGCATAAGTCAGTAAGTGTGAAAGTAGGTGACCTAAAGCTTGAGATTTTATCAACACAGCTGTGTGTAACCTAGGCTTTTCACTTCCAAGAAGAGCATCCTAAACACTTGACCTTCACACACATTTTACACTTGCTCTGCAGGAAGTGTGCCATTCACTAGAAACTCATGTGTGGAGCCAGCAAGGCAGTCCAAGTGACACAGTGTTATTCTAATTATTACGAAAACATTCCTGCAAGAGAGGGAAAAGGCAACATAAACTTTTACATTGCATTGCAAAGCCTTTTGTGTACATGAATTCCCACCTTTAGCATTCTCTGCTGTTTCTGTCTTAATATGTTTCTGGTACATTTTTAAGGGAGGTACAGCCTTTGGGCTCTTTCAGTGCTTCGTCCCTGTAAGTTTAAGAGTCACCTGTACACTGCACTTCTTGCCTACTTCTCTAAAATATTTTTAGCTGTTGTTATTACAGCTGCACATTATAACCCAACACTTCATATCAAAATAAATGAGAAAAGGAAAAAGGAAAATTGCACTTATTTGTAGTGGAGTGAACTGTTTCTTGTTAGGGAAGCAATGTATCACCTGCTGTATGAAGGGTGGCTACAAACAGCAATACATACACATATTCAGACCTTCCCACACACGACCTCACTCACCCACACAGCACTCTGGCTGCTCAGTAAGTAATTGTACTTCATTAAATTCAGCTCCAAGAACTTGACTAAATCTTGTTGTTCTTTCTCAAACCAAATTTTCTTTATTTTATAGTAATTCAGCTTTCATAAGACTCAGTATCTGTGCTTGTTTATTTGTCATGTGTCTTGGTTTTGAAAGAAGACAAGTATCTGCTAAAGAGGGGCAGGGCCTCTCTTGGAATGGATAATTCAAAACTCTTCCCTTCAAATTATTATAATTTAGAAAAATTAAAACAGCTTTCAGGCAGAGATATGGGGATAGGAATAACAGTTCTTTACTAATAGGTATAACAAGGCAAACAAACAACAACAACTACAGCAATTAATAACGAACAGAACTAGGGACTTTGACAGGGCTTGGTTTCACAAAACCCGGGGCAGTCTGGTCTCTTGAGACTCTGAAAAAAAAGTACCAAGCTGGAATGGTGAGGGATCCCGGGCTGATGGATTGGATAAAATCCGGAGCTCTGTTGGTGGTCACTGGAGGGCAGGGATGTCCGGCAGGGAGGGCAGTGCGGGGCCGCGGTGCAGAACAGCCTCAAAGCAGCGCCGAGGAAGCAGTGGCAGTGGGACAGGGCTGGGCCAGCTCCAGAAGGGCAGCAAAAGGAGAACTCAGGAGTTTTCTTGGGCACACAAGCAGAATGATGGTAGCTTTCCTCAGGATCAGATCCGGGTGGTGCTAGTGAAAAGCTCCCGCAGCAACAGCAGCCTCGTTCTCTCCTGGTGCTGAACACACTAAAAGTGAAGCTGCCCCCTAGCCCCGTCTTTTTTCTTGTGGCCCCCCCCCACCCCCTAGAGAAACTCCTGGAGACAAAGAGTGTAGCCAAGTGCCAGGCTCCACCCTTTTGTTTCACCTGAGCACTGATAAGTACCCAGTAGTTAGTTGCTTCACAACCCTTGGGAAAAAATTCTATAGGTGAAAAAAAAAAACAAGAAACAAGCCTAACCCCCAACATCATGGAATGGTACAGTGAAAGTAATACAACCTCTGTGAATACAGAAAAATGGGTGAAGAATTTTCAAATTTTATTTTATATATATATATATATATATATATATATATATATATATATATATATATAAAATAAAATTTTTTATATTTGTGTAAATTTGGAATTTATTGTGAGATTATTTAGGGGCTCTGTGAAGACTTTAGCAATCAAATACAGAAGTGATTATTGTCTATTAAATGTGCCAACAAGTTCTATTTTGAACATCAGACAAGGTTTCCAGAACAAATCTCTCTTAATGAATGAATTGTGACAGAAACACAGCCAGATCCACAAGCAGATTCATTGGTATAGCATGAAGTTACCACACAAAACATTTATGTGTCAAGCACCTAATGAAATTCATTAATTGAAGCTCAGCATTTAAGTCCTTGAGGTTATTCCTAGTGTGCCTAGTAACAAGGATTCACAGCAGCTGAGAGGCTAAGCCAGATGACATCGCAGCTTGCAGGAAATACTGCAATGCTGCAGCAACACAAATGTGGCAATGCTTATCCTGAGGTACTACAGGAAAAGGTGACTTAATTTTAAAACAAAACCTGTTTCATCCATTCACGCTCACTTGGTATCTCCCACATCTTAAACCGCATAAAGCCTATGTGTCCAAGTAGACCATTTAACATCCAAGGCTTTTTATTGAGGAGATGTGAGCAGAATTCCTTGTGATGACATAGAAGGTAAAGGGTCCTGTCCTCCTCATATTTATTTGTATTGCCTTACACTGATTTTCAATAGCTTTTTTTTCTCTGTGAGCTGATAGTCTTTCCAGCCCTTTAAATCTGTGAGCAGTAAGAATTAACCACCATGCTTTGCCTTTCAGTCTGGTGGTGCTAAGCAGTTTCAAGCAAATATACTGGGATTGTCTTCATCTGGGGGATTATCAGCATATGACATTCTTGCAAACACTTTTCTGATTTGTGGTGGTTCCTCCTAGTGCCTCATTCATTCCTGTTTAGAGGGTGAAGTGTATGCACAGTGTGTGATTACACTTGTCAATGTGTGTTTTTTGTGAACTTTAAGATGAACTGGTGGGTAAGTAAGGCAAGCAGCCTGGAAACACATATAGAAATGGCCAGAATTGGACTCTGGGCACTGGAGAGAACATTAAATATGCCAGTAGATTACTAGGGGGATCAGGAGAACAAAGCCAGGTGCTGAGCTGACCATGGCTTCTTGGGTTCAACCAAGGGTACAGTTTGCACATGTCAGTGCATGAGGCAATAGCAAGTGAGAGTATCTCAGGGCAAGATACTGGATAAAGTGAATGGATAAGAACAGTTACTGACCAGTTACTGAATCCACAGTGCATGAGTGTGCATGTGTATAAGTCTACATCAGTAGCTGGAGTGAGGCTGCAGGCCTTGGCCTGTGTCTAACTCCTCTTGGACAGAATGGGATCCAGGTGCCACTTTCAGTGCAGACTGTCTAGGCCAGTTACTGGGGGGATTCATATAATATATGTTTAAATATTTCCACTAAGAGGTTTTTATCCTGATGGATGGGGGAGGGGAACTGGTGGAAGTCGTTGCTGTTGCCCATATTTGCCCAACTGCTGTGTTTTCCACCTGTGCTAGATGGTGTGGCTGATCATCTGTTTATTCTTATTGTACACGCGAGTTTAACTGTAATCCTGCTGGAACCACCTGCTCAATATTTTGACTGGAACTGCTGCTGCTGAACCTTTGTCATGCTTTTGGATCAGGCAGCATCTAACACAGAGTGGTTCCTTTCCTGCTTCTTGTGCAAAACACTTGACACTGTCTAACACAACATCTTTATCTCTAAAGTGAAGAGACATAGATTTGATGAATTCACTCAGTAAATAAGATATTGCCAAGATAGTCACAATCAGAGAGTTGTCATCAGCTCAATGTCCAAATAGAAAGCAGTGACAGGTGTCATTCCTCAGGGGTTGGGATTGGTACTTTTTAACATTTTTTCCATGAAATGGACAGTGGGATCAAGTGCACCTTCAACGATTTTATCAATGAGACCAAGCTGTCTCAATTTTATCAATGAGACCAAGCACCACACCAAGTGTGGTGCTGTTAACTTGCTGGAGGGAAGGGATGCATCCAGAGGGGACCTTGACAGGCTTGAGAGGTGGACCTTTGAGAACCTCAAAGGTTCTCAACAAGGCCAAGTACAAGATCCTGCACTTGAATTGGGACAATCCTAAGCACAAATACAGTCTGGCAAGAGAATGGATTGAGACTAACCCTGGCGAGAAAGTCTTGCAAATCTTTGTGCATAAAAAGCTCAATATGAATTGGCAATGCATGTTTGCAGCCCAGGAAGCCAAACACATCCTGGACTGTCTCAAAAGAGACATGACCAGGAAGTCAAAGGAGGTGATTCTTCCCCTCTACTGTACTCCTGGGAGACCTCATCTGAAGTCCTGTGTCTGCCTCTAGTGTCCCCAACACAAGAAAGGTATGGACCTGTTGAAGCAAGTCCAGAGGACATGAAGTTGATAAAAGGGCTGCAGCATCTGTCCTACAAAAAAGTTGGGGCTGTTCAGCATAGAGAAGTCTCTGATGAGAAGTCATAGCACCCTTCCAGTACATGAAGGCTTACAAGGAGTCTGGAGAGGGACTTTTCATGAGAACATGTAAGAGAAGGGGAATGACCTTAACCTGATGAAGAACAGGTTTAGATTGGATTTTAGGAAGCAATTCTTTAAGGGTGGTAAGGCCATGGAACAGATTGCACAGAGACACTGTGGACTCCCCGTTCTTGAAGGCTGGATGGGCCTCTGAGTAATCTGGTCTAGTGAAAGGTTCCCTGGCTACAATACGGGGTTGGAGCTAGATGGTCTTTAAATCCTTTCCAATCTAAACCACTCCATGATCCTATGATTCTATGTTTTCTCCTTTGTTCTTCCTGGCAGTCATACCATTGAGATTTTCATGTGCAAAATACGTATGATTGATGTTGCAATTAACTCAAATTTTCTGACAAGATTAATTACCACAGTTACACAATACATGGCATTCTAAAGAAGTACCATTTTAGGAAGTGAACAGTACCTGCCACATAAAATTCATAAACCTCTAAACACTCTTTAGTTGGACAGATGAACATTGTGACATGCAAAATTATTGTGTTTAAAAATGTACACCAATATTTATATAGTGCAATAAGGTGGCATAACAATCTGTGAAAATGAAAAATGATTTCTGCCTTGAGGAGTTTCTAGTTTAAACTTAGAGCTGACAACATAAGTAATTGCAAACATGGGACTTTCAATAACAGAAAAGTTGCATTTGCTATATTTTCCTTTTCTTGTTTACTCTTTTTTCTGTCTTAGTGACCAGTTCGTAATTACTTAATTGATGTGAGCGGAAAGTTGCTCTGTGGTGAAGCAGTCACATAGAGTAAATATGTGGAAATGAGAGGCTATTAAGAAAGAGATGGGGAGAAACCTGGGACATGAGGAAGGTAAATAGTATAAAATAACTGTGTGGGTACAGAAACAGTTGAGATGAGCAAGCTGAAAAGGAAGGAGAAAAAAAATAGGTAAAGAAACACAGAAGACCTGCTATAGAACATCCATAAACCTAGATAAACAATGCCAAACTATTTGTTATACACTCAAGATGAAATGCTGAGAATTTCAATAGGATATATGTCCTGAGGATTTTGGGACAATCTCCTTAGTAAGGGGGTAGAATACGCCAGAATGGTTTATCAGCAACCCAATCCAGTTGCATTTGCTGTTGGAGGAGAGAGACTTGTGGAGGAAGCTATGGCTTGTTGGGTTCCTGCCTTGTAGATTTTGGGTGGTTCTGTCATCCCACAGGGGGCCTCTAGGGCAATGGTCTCCAAACTTTTTGACTGTACATCCCTACCAATAATAAAAATTTTGAGCACACACTGTCAATTTATTATGTATGTATTTATTTATAAAGTACATACATATTTTATATGTCCTGTGATATTTTATATGTCCTTTATAAAACACACAAACCTCTTGGAAATTAAAAAAATGAAAAAGATGAGGTAAAGGTTAAATGTTTCAAGGGTTTTTTTATTAATTATACTAAAACCATTTTCTTCCCTATCCCCTACTGACTGTGCACCTCTGAGGTGCAAGCACCCCAATTTGAAAACTGCAGCTGTGGGGTAACCTTAACAAGATAAAATTATATGACAGTAATATACATTTCTGGGCTGAGTTTTCAATAGTTCTTTCCTCAAGCAGATGTTTTCTCTTCTGGAAGTAGTCTTCTGTATTATCAGTAGAAAAGAGAAAGACAGTATAAGAGAGAAATTGATCTACAAGATGAGAAATGTTGAGTTAATTCCATTTCTTGGAAAAACTTCCTCATGGATTTAAATGTGTCTTCAACAAGAAGTGAGAGTCCTGAGGTTAAAAAGACATTCAAAATTAGTGAGTAAAATGGGAGAAGATTTTTTTGTTACATCCAGGTTTGAGGAGAAGATTGACACTACTACAGATGGCTAGATTCCTCATATGAACTATCTTCTCTTGGTAGTAATTAATGACTCTGCTGTAGCTTTCTGTGATTTATGGTCAAGATGAATCTACCTACTGTGGATATATTTGTATATATTCTGTAATGTAAGATTTTTAATCAGAAAAATGCAATAAACTTATCTAGTTCAGGGACATACCTAGCTCTTTATCTGTGCATAACCAGTCTATGATAATAGGGAAATTTATTTGTATAAATACTTCTGTGTCCAAGCTATATGCTGAGAAACTTTGTTTTTAAACAGTCTAGGCACAAATATGAAACAGGTAATGAGAAAGATATTAAAATGGCAGAAAATGTCTGTAAAGTCTCACCATATACATTATCTTCCAAATGAAATCTGTCAAATATTGTCTACATAGACAGAATCAAAAATGTTAGTTAGTGAATTATACCATTGTCAACTAAAACTTTAAATCAGATGCACAACTTCCTTTGTTTGGATTAAAAAGTAAGTTTGGATTCCATATACAATTCAGCATGTTGTGATAGTTAAAAGAGAAAATGTAGCCTTTTACACATCAAGTAGAAGACGAACTTTTTTTTTATGTGAAGTACATCCTGGGTGACCCTCTGTTCCTCTAAAAAGAAAAAAAAGGAAACAAAACTCACGGGACCATTATAAAAAATACAATTTCAAAAGTTGATCTGCTAATACATATATGTGTTGATTAAAATGTACCAGAAATCAAATTTAAATTATATTTAGGTTATTTTGAAAGGACAAATTATTTGTGTCAAACTTATAGTTTAAAACATAAAATTACTGTGTAGCAATGAATGGCTTGGAAACAGTTATGCTGGAGAAACTAAGCACTTCACTAATAGTGAAGACTATGATTCAAGGTTATGAAACAGCATTTTCTTGAATTCAATCACTGGCATGGCAATAATATCTGGAATTTAATAGCTAGATGGAAAAAAACCCAAACAAACAAAACACAACACAAAACAAACAAAAAAGACCCCAATAACAACAACAAATAAACCCCCCCCCAAACCCCCCAAAACAAAACAAACAAAATAAACAAATAAACACCCCCCCCCCAAAAAAAAACCAACAAAAAACCCCCCCAAAAAAACCACAGGAGTAAAATTTTAGTCCATTAGTCCAGTAGTAAAATTTAGTCAATTTAGTCCAATAATATCAAGATACAACATCCTACAGATCTCAATAAACACAATTCAATCCCAAATACTTTTCTAGTACAGTTCTTGTATGTATGTATATATTTACATACTGATTTTATACATATATAACGTACTAGTTCACAGCCATATAATCTGGAATAGATGGGGGTTTGCTACTTTGCATTTTCTCTAACCAATCTTATGTGACATTAGGAAAAAATATCTATTTTTAGTTTTTATTACATTCTAAAAATCCGGCAGTGTGGGACTATTTTAATAGGTGTGTGTATATTGATACATCTTTTGGAATTGTCTTTAAAAAGTATTGTAAAAAAGGAAAACATCAATATTTAATCTCTTCATATTTAGGAGTGATATTTTATACTACTGTAACTCCTTGTTAACAGGTTTTGCAAATTAGTCTATTGTATAACAGGATATGAATGTTTCCTGCTCTACCCTTTCATTAATGATGGATAATTACTGCAGCAAAATCACACAATAATCATGCTAATCAGCAAGATGGATTTTCATATAGTAGATTACAAGATTTGCTACCCTTTGTACATGCTTGCATGTAATAAAAATTCCTATGCCTCTCAATGATAAAAAACAATAATATCTTTCCCACAAGATTGTTTTGGTTCTTATAAGAACAGTAGAGCAGCAGTAAAGGCACAATCAGGTTCCTCTAACCACTACACATGATTCAGGAAAAGTAAAAGAAGAAGATAATGATAAAGCAATATTTTTTTTAAATCTTCAAAACTCTTAGCAATCAGCTGAGGAATGATAGAATTATTATAGTAAAAAAATCCTTCATGATCATTGACCTTTGGCCAATCACCACCATACAGACTAAACCATAGCATTGAAGTGCCACATCCAGTCATTTCTTAAAGACCTTCAGGCACAGTGACTCTGACACCTGAGCAGCCCATTCCAATGTTTGACAACCCTTTCAGAGAAGAAATTCTTCCTGATGTCCAACCTGAACCTCCCCTGGTGTGGGTTGAGGTCTTTTTCTCTTGTCCTCTTGCTAGTTGCCAGAGAAAAGAGACCAATTCCCACCTGGCTCCAGCCTTCGTCAAGGCAGCTGCAGAGAGCAATAAGGTCCCCCCTTGAACCTCCTTTTGTCCAGGCTAAACAACTCCAGCTCTCTCAGCTGCTCTACATACAACTCACCCTCAAGGTCCTTCACCAGCTTCACTGCCCTTTTCTGGACAAGCTCTACACAATCCAAGGTTGAATTTCTTGTTTAAGATTCTTGATGAACTCTTTTATTTTCCTATGACTTTTCTTTTTAATTCTAAGAAGATTTTCTTGGAATTCCTAAAGTGTTTCAATGATGAACAGGAAAACAGATTTATCAAAATAAATTTTGGGGAAAAAGAGTCACAGGAGTAGAGGAAGAGGGCAAGTAGCTACAGACAAATGGGATCTCTTTGTGTAACAAAGTTAGTGAAAGATTTGTGACAGATCTCTGGCACTGAAGCCAGCTGGCAGAACACAGTCCATAGTTACTTATTACATAGTACTAAACTCTTTTACCATTCAAAACAAATTGTATGAAATTACCTGCGAGAAATGGATTCTAGTATATATAAATTCATGATTCCAATTTAAATACTGTTGGAGACAGTGTTTTGACTTGGGCCAAACTCACACTAAGGGCCATACTAGAAATTTTGAATCAGCAACTCTCATTATTCACTGCCAGTTTCTAGTCCCTCTATGACTTTTTTTCCCTTAGAAGAATCCTAATTAATAAAAATTTAACCACCCTCAATATTAAAAACCCCTCTCTGTTGATGTGAGTCTAAATATATTCTTTGAGCACTAATATTTATCAATTTTTGCAGTCATTTTATTCAATGTCACGCATCTCATAACCAGTCTAACTTTTTGTGACTGGCATCTTGAAGCTCTTGCAACTGACTGCAAGAGTACTGCAAATAGTGTTTTGCTTTCATTTGCACTGACTTTACACTTAATCTTGTAAAACGTGTTAAGGTCAGGCCCTAGCCTAAGACCAGGCTAACCAAAGAGAGGATGAGAAATCACATGGCAAACGTGACAAATGACATCACATCCAGGCCATTTAGTTGCTGGTGCTACCCAAGGTGAGCTAGCCAGGTCATCTTGAAATAGTCATTGCTGAGCGGTGGCCTCAGGAAAGCAGTATAATGACCTACTAAGGAGCCAATAAATTATGAAGGAGCCTAGATTTCCAAGAGTTTATCAATTTCTGGTCTTTTTGTGCCAGGTAACTTAGGCAGAATGGGAGAATCTGCCCCAGGAAGAGACTCAAGATGCAGCCCTTTGACCACATCTGTCAGAGTTAGGTTCTACTTACCCTTTTGCTTTATTTTACTGTTATCTTCAAACAGTCTGTTACTTGAAAAAATCTTTTCACTGCTAAAATGCAGGATGTATCATGCTGTTCATAAATTCATGTTGTAGCAGTAATTATAGATAAAGAGATAACACCTAAGGTGTTTGACCTTATCTACACTTACTTTATTGACTAATGCATTAATACTTCATGATGATCCTACTTAGTGATTACATAAGGAAGGTTATACCTAATGCTTAAATTCTGTGGCCCATTTGTAAAGTACTCTTTTAGCATGTTTGTTGTACTATAGAAAAGTTTGTCTATTGAGTCTTGCCTCAGAGTCTTTTTGCAATAACTTCCTGCAAGAACCCAGTAATTCATACTGTGTGGAGACATGTTTTCTATGTTAAAGGAAACAATAAAAAGTTTGTAATTACATTTTGGCTTACAGGTCAAATATAACTATAATTTTTCGAAAATTATAGTTTTCTCTTTTATATTTACAGGCTTTCATATTTATAGGCATTATGTCTGTATCTGAAAGCCATTTACCTACTTTCTAATACATACTATCAGTATTTTATGAACTCTGTGTACCACGAAATGCTAAGTACTTTGGCTCTGATCCTGAAGAGGACTTACATGCAACAAGAAAACAGTATGAAGCCCTTGAAGACTGCATTCATGCCTTCAAAGCTTGATCTACCACAATAATAAAATCAAATCAGAAATCTTGAGTGTTTAGAGAAATGTCCTCAAGATCTGTAGTATGTACATCAAAGAGTTCGGCCAAAACTTGTTTTTAATTACTTTACATAAGAACTCGGCCCAGCAGCGAAGTGTATTTCTATGGTCTCAAAGGGATTCACGCAATTAACACTTTACACAAACTGTCTGGAGTACTTTTACCTCTTCTGTGCTGTTTAGTGACCTCAATATCTCTGCCTTTGTTTGCTGTACTTTATGCAATACTAGTCTGTTTGCTCCCTTGACAGCTTTAGCATGATCTTCTTCACAGCAAAAAATGATATTTTTTCCCTGCCTTTCCAGCAGTTAACTTGAAAATAATTTACTTTCTTCTTCATAGACTGTTTACAGAGCTTTCCATCACCAGGCATTAACTCAGATAGGAGCACCAGCTTACTCCTGTGAGGAACTACCTACCATTCTCAGGGTATGGATACCTTCTTCAAAATTTGCCTGTATCTAAAGGAATGTAACTGTTGCCACTGCAAAAGAAACATTTTACTTACTGAAAAATTCTCAGGTATAATTTAGCTGTTCTACACTCATTAGCCTAGAATCTCAAGAGACTAACAGTTATAGGGCAATTTCTGTGCAGAAAGACATGTAAGATTGAAAATATATAGATAGAACTTTGGTTGCTGTGCAAGATTTTGCAGTTCACCTCTTTATCAGCATTATCTTTATACTATTAATAGTTTCTATAATATAATTAATGGTTTATATATTTATATAATATTTAATAATATTAACTATTGTATAGTTAATGAAAGATTCTGAAAATGAAAGATTATGAAAGTTAATGAAAGAGTGCTATGTGAGATGAATGATGTACATATCAAGTCCCAAATTCATCCAGTTAATCTTCTAAAGTATTGTATAAAATTGTGTCTGGCATTCTCACTTCTTAAGGAAAAAGATAGAATGTTCATGTTTTTAATAAGCAAGGTCTGCCTCTGCATATTCAAACTTGTAGTGTTTCATGTATTTTCATATATGCTCCTTTCTCCCTGGCCTAAATGCTGGCAACCACCCTTCATATGTTTGTATGAACATGGAGTTCTTATAAAGCTTATTTCTCTCAAACTGTTTTTATGTTCATATGCTATGCAGTCAAGGATCACTGTATACAAAGGTAGTGCTGGCCAAAGTTTATACATCAGTAGATACCCAGATGAGACACATACAAAACTTTCCAAAGAGTGGAAATTTTTATTCCAGGTCTTGGAAAGTGATAGCAATGTGTAAGAAGGAAGTATAAAGAAACCTGAGGCACAGTTAGAAATGCACCAAGCAAAACCTGTTTGGCCATTGGTATCACATATTGGTTACTAATAACATAAAACTTTTACTGCTGTTAAGAATTATAGAAAATAGAGGGTTACTTTACTATTAGGCCCTCTCCAGCTTTTTCCTTCAGAGAAAAACAATAAAAGGGATGAAAGGGCTAGGAAGATTAATTTATTAGGGAATAAAAAAAAGGACTTATGTATGCACAGCTTGGCTAAATAATGATTAAGGGAATAACACTAACACTGTAAAATGCTGCTTAGCAAACAATCCTGTAAGGGCAAATTGTGGGGCTAGATTATTACTTAACAGTTGTGTTGCAGTTGTGCTTAGTGGACCCTGCTATGTTAGCTACAACACAAGCATCCAGTAGGAAACAGTGCCTGGATATCTCACAGTGGGAACAACGAGGAGAAGGACATATCCTGCAACAAGACTCACACAGCATGGAAGTAATTAAGCTAGCAGTAGAAATCCAGAGTTTTATTCAAGTTATCTCAGTTTAGCAGTTTCACTGGCAACTTCTCTGAAACACACCTCTGCTTCTGATTCAATTGAATAACAAGAGTATTATTTCAGAGATGTGGTCTGGTTCTCATTGTGTTGGGCTTAGACCCATTATAACTGTAAAGATTTCTGCAATGCTCTTCTGCAAAAAGTAAAATTAGCCATCCAACTAACAGGATACAGACACTATTAGATGAGAAACATGCTCATTATCCATGCTCATCTCCTGAAATAAGTAGCAAAGTACAATTAATCCACATATGTGTTGTTATAGGATTCATGGCAAAGCATTTTAGAAATGAAAGCATTTTTATTTGCAGGCCTATAACCTTTTGAAACTCTCTTTCTCAATGCTGACATACAATGAAGTTTAAGCTGTTTTGAGCACCTCACCTTCCAGCTGTTCTGATTCACATAAAATTAAGCTTGCTGTGCTCATCCCAGAACCTCCTGTTGAATCCAGTCCCATCTGCACTTCATGCATAGTTCATTACTATGGTGAAACTTCCAACACAGCCAAAACCCCTTTCTTTCTGGCCTTTTCATAGTCAGGAGCTGTCATCTGCAGAAGAAAGTTTAGGTCTGGAGCATTGTCAAGATGGCCACAAAGCCAAATGGACTCACTGTGCAAAAGGGGAAGCAGCCCTTGGTATCCACTGCTGTAGGCACCATTCACTTCTGCAGTACAATGCCTTGGGTGTCCCAGAAGATCAGAACCAAAAAGGAAGGATTTGACAGTTACATATTTACCTGTGGGTTAATAGGTGACACAGGAACAAGAACATTATCTGAAACAGTGCTTTCCATGCACATTCTCTTTGCAGACCAATCCAAAACAAGCAAGCTTAGAGTTTAAGATTTTATTCTTGCATTTAGGCTTTATTGTCCCCAAAGATATATGTCATAACCCTTCCTAAAGAAGTAATAGAGGGCTTAACTGCTGCTAATCTAAAAATAATGTTTTAATAGTGCAGAAAATTCAGAAATAATTTCTGTTCAGAGCAGAAAGAATAATTTCTCTGTAAGACAGATGTGTAGAGAGCCTTAGAGTAAACACTAGTACCATCTGGATGACATGTCATCCTACCCAGATGGAAAATTGCTACTTAACACTGGATATGGGCAGTTGTGTAAAAATGCCATAGAATTTCAGATTTAAAAATGTTGGAAAATTCATTTAAACTACCAGTAACTACTCCATCATTTCTTGGAGTCTGAAGAAAAAAACTCTAAGAAAATTAGCAGAGCTTACTGCTATAATAAAACAGGACTCTACATTCAGAAGTTTTCAATTAATGAAGGATATTGTCTTTCTTTTAAATGTGCTAAGTATAAATACTGAAGAAAGCTCCAGCTTGTATTTCTTTCTTCTGGCAAGTACCTTGATGACTGCCTCTCATTTTTCCTAAAAAAAAAACCAAAAAAGGGTAATGACATTGCATAAGAATGGTATATAGATAAGAAAAATCTATTATTTCCTGGAAGGTAGTGTTTTGAGATTAGTTCAGATCTAGATTTAAAACTGTTCTGAGAGGAATGTGTATGTTATTTAACAGGAGCTTTGGAGGAGAGAACTCCTATATTTCTCTATCCTTATTTGTTTTTTCTGTGCTGAATTAAATCTCTATTCTATCATGGAAATTAATAGAGATCATTCAAAAGGGTTTAGAAACTGTTCAAAGGCCTATAGAGGAAGAAAAAACATTTTGCTTCTGACCCTGTTGACACTGTCAACACCTACAGTGGATATGAAAGTATTTTCTAGCCCTTCTCAAAAGTAACACCCAGAGAAGTAGAGTTTCTAGGAACCTCAGTCCAGACTTGCTCTGATTCATTTCTCTGAATTACAAGAGGACCCTCTCATAGTGGCAGCAAATGAAATTAAACTCTTGCAATGCTGTAAACAAGAGTCCCCAAGTGCTCCTTGGCTTCAAGGCTGTTTACAGCAGCCTCTCATTTCCAGGGATGGAAACACACATTGTGTAAACATGTCGATTATGCAGTGAGGCTCCAGTGTGTGGACAACAGCTCCTTCCTCCCCTCTCCCCATGCTCTGCAGTCCAGCAGAGAGTGCAGCTTGTTCCTGCTGCCACCCTGCTCCACCCATCCCTCCCGCCCTGTCTGCTGGACTCTGCTGCTCCTTCTGCCACCCTCCAAAGCTGAAAAGTCTTCCTGCAAATGCATTTAAGCCAGCCTGATCTATTACCCTGGCAACCCTTTTTACTTTGTCAGTACAGAAGAGTACCCCTAAATAATTCTTCCTTTACTCTCTAAAGGAAATGGTGATGAAAAAAGCACCACTTATACTTTGGAAAGTCTACCACTTCTGAGAAGGAAATATTCACTGACATTCCAGACTGTCCAGCTGGTTGGTTTTGAGCTACTGGCAGAAATCTTTCTCTCAGTGTCTGTGCTCACCACCAAGTGACACTAAGTTCTTCTGCAAGCCCTGATGAAATGTTAAAATATATAATAATAGAAAGAGATCTCACATTGGCTTTTCTTTTAGAAAAACATGAAAATGTAGATTAAATGGAATTGTTTTAAGGAATTTTACTGGTAAAACATATCATAAAATAAAGAAATATTATAATCAGAATGCATCAGAAAATTTAAGCAGGTTCTTGCTGAATGTTGACTAGTAGGGCACAATGAATGCTAATTTTTCTTTCTAACTTCTATTGCAGGTTTGCTGAATTTAAAAGCCTCTCAACTGCAATAATAACAGTTATGCAATATTTTTTAACTGCCCCCAAGGCAAACTCAGATCCTGACTGACAAGCTGTGTCTCATTCTCTATTTTGTTTATTCTCATATAGATTCTGCAGAATAAATTTCTTTTTGCTACATCTATATAGTCATGTTGCCATCAGGTAGATACCCCGGCCTGAATGTGGTTGGTTATTGATTTACATGATGATTAGTGAAAGAGCTGGTAAATAATTTGCTACTCTGTTTTTTCCATAAATTACAGTATTTCAACATCCACCCATGAGTACTTCTATTGTTCATAATGATGACTGAACTACAATTTTGTCCACTGTTCCTGTAATACATATCAATCTGAATAATAAGTTACTTTTGTTAGAATTACTGCCTTTAAGTCAATAATTCACAATAGCTGAAACAACAGCTAAAGTTCTGTCTCCTTTTGTTCACATTTAAGAATACCGTGGCACTGATCATGGTTACCAAAAATGTCCTGAATTCAATGTGGAAGTATCTGGATTGAGGGTGAATCAAACCACATCAAGGCTCAAATGCATTGTGTGTTGCAGAACTTACTCTGTTGTATCAGTACTCCGGTGCAACACACCCTTCTCCTCCTTGTCCTTTTCATCTTTGCCACTGCTTAAAGCATGTGATCTGAGCCCGGCACTGTAATATCTTTTTCCTGCTCAAGTGGGCTTATGATAGGCTTAAAATGCTTTAAACTGCTGTGAACACAGATGATGGAATGTTGAGTTACTGATCTGTGCTCCTTCTCATGTGGTTAACGGGCTTAATTCCAGGGAACATAAACTCCACCTGTCCTCTAAGAGGCTTCCAGCCCTGATGAACAAATTCTCTTAAAGAGGACTTTATTTCCTGGTAGATAGACTCTTCCATCTCCCAGGTGTATTTAATTTCCTCAGCTTTACTGGACATCATGATGTAAGTCACTTAATCAACATGGTCTGAATTTTCTAGCATGTGGTTGGAACATACTCAGAATTAGCTTTCAGTTTTGGACTTATATGTAAATCATAGATGGAATTTTGAATCATGTTACTAAAGTATTCTTGACCTTTCAGTTGATATCCTAATTTTTCGAAATGCAATATTCACCTTAGTATTTTTTTCTTTCCATTCCAAGGTGCTTGCTCAGAGCTATGATTATTTCTTGTGCAATGATTATCAGGTAATTCTTGGAACTTCAAGTAGATGATTAAGAAAATCATAAAGGCTCCCCTCTGCAGTTTAAAGCTCTAAAAAAGAGGATTAGAAACAAGAACAACTAAAATCGGACACATGGTACAATAGTAGAGTTTTCTTGCTGTGGGGAAGATTTAAATGTTAAGACCTTCTTTATAAATTGAAGGTGATTGCATTAAGCCAGATATAACAAACTTTCCCACTAAAATCTACATAAACAGAAGACGTTTATAAAATATCTGGTGACCCAACTTGTACAAAATTTGCCCAAGGTTTCGAACTAAAGGTTTAGATACAGATATCTGTTCACAAAAGACGTTAACCTTCCTTATAGTGTGAATCTATACACTGTTTTCCTAGAAAACTGAAATGAGAAGTCTATTAGGAAAAGTATATGGCATGGGTGGGCAGGTTTTGCTTGAAGAAGTTAATTAATTCATTGGTATGGCAGCATTCATGTGATGTTTTCCACTAAATATGTCCATGTGTTGGTGATTCAAAGCAATCAAGACCACAGCTTGCTGTCCAAGCTACTGACCTTAGAGACAGAAGCCAAAAGCTTGCATGCACAAAAATGTGAAGAGGAAAAGGTTTTGTCTTTCAGGACAAGATTTTCTGGAGACACAAATCTTTGAGGACATGGTGTCTGACTCAGCTGTCTGAGCCCAATCCATGAGCTGATGAACACAATCCTCTCCCCTTAAAGTAACTGCATCATCACTGTCAGTCATCACTTCAGAGCAAGGAAAAGGTGTGAAATTTGTTTCTTGAAATTGTCTCTATCTTCTCTTGTGCTTCATACAAAAAAGTTTCCCAAATTATTTTGCACTTATCATTACCACTATGAGATGTTGTAGCTTTCTTGTCTTACCTCTCAGGCATATAATCAGTGTTTTAGTGTCATTATAAAGCTGTAACTATCCTTTCTTCTACGTGGTTTATAATTTGACTTTGAATTTAATATAAAAAATTAAAAACCGTCTTTTAAAATGCTCTTGCAGATGAATTCTTATATTACTGGGAGCAAGTAAGAACTGCAAGACAATTGGAGAAATGATTGCATAGGGTTTAAAATTTTCTTTTCGTTTTTGTTTTCATAAAACAGGGAGGAAAACATTGTAGTGTCCAGTGAAGGTAGAGAGGTGGAATCAGATCTGCTCAGACTTGAGGGAACAGGTTAGTTTTCAAGAAAAGATGTATTTGTATCCATGAGCCAGGTTCTAACCTGGATTCAAATTAAACCAAAACCTCAATGCACAATATATATATTCAAGCTTTTGAATTTCACTTAATCCATGTCAAAAAATCAGTTTCCCAAACTTTTTAAATGGTTAAAAATATATTGGCTACCTGAAAACACTTCTGAAAACATACTGAAATACACAATCTTGTACAGGACACTTTAGGACCTCCTAAATGAGGATAATGCCTATTGAGCTGGCAAGGAGCCTACAAAAATCAGTTATTTTCTTTAAATTGAAACTTTGATGTTTCAATCACAAAATAAATGGAAGGTGTATATAATATGTTTTGAAAGAACATTAAAGGATTAAGCATCTGGTTATTTCTATTTGAGATGCTACATATGTAAACAATATATTTAACTTCCTTAAATCTCATGAGGAAAATACCTGGAACAGAAACCAAACAAATCCATTCCAGGATGTTAATACTTTTTAAATTTAGCTCATATTTCTTTTCAGTGAACATGTAATTCTAGGGTTGATTGGAATATATAAAATGTTTGAGACACTCTTCCTACTGAAAAACACTAAATAAATACAGGATTTTTTTTCTGTGTTATATAATTAAATAGTACTGGATTATATAATGATGCTGTATCTTGTTCCATCTAGAAATATGTGAAATTAAAGAATATTTGAATTTTTGATGATGTCTGATTCCTTTTTCTTAAAAATATCCAAACTTAATGAACCTGAAAGTTCAATCTTTTAAAATTATATTACTTCACTTTTACATTGTGTTAGAAGAAATTTTAGAGTATACTACTCAGTAGGAGAGAAGTAAGACAGAATAACTGTACAGTAAATAAGTAGAAAATAGAGTATTATCTATCACACCCACTTCTGGCACAGTAACTGCCGACCTTCTCTCTTGTTATTTAGAATTTTCTTTCAGCTCTCTGGGCTGCCCATGAATACAAGTAGAACATCTGCAGCCTCTGACTTTGTAACCGTGAGGCTATATTGTGTACTGAAAAAGTAGATGCACCTCAAGCTGGTCAAGGCTGTGACAAGCTGAATTCCAGCAAGATTCAAAGAGGAATTATTTCATTGGTTTAGTTGATGGAGCGTTCAGGTTTTTGCTTTGATATTACTTTGGAAATTCTTTTCTCTTTGCTGGAGGAAGGAGTTAGATCTGAAATAAGGGCACTTTTTTCACTAAACCTCTTCTGGAGCATTTGAATGAATAAAATATTGAAAAGTATTTACCAGGAAAGACATTAATTAGCCCTAAATAATTAAATTAATTAAGTTTGAATCAAAATTTTACTTGTTTACTGCTATTCAAATTAATTTAGGTATAATTTGTTTACTGCCCTTGAAATGTCATTCTAGAAAATAAGTAATGGACATCTGAGTTAATAGTGTAGAAAACGTAGCAGAATACTAGAAATAAATAAAATTTTTATTTTCTAAAAAAAAAACGAAAAAAAATCCACACCTCCAGAAACCTGTCATAGGTCACCCTACATAAAAAACCACTCTGAACTCAGAATTTGCTGAATGCCAATTATAAAGCTTTCAAATACAAGTAAGGCAAGTGTTTAATCCCTATGTTTCACAATCAGAGGATCCAGAAAGCATTTCCCTTTCTTACCACAGGGATTTCTGGATTTTAAGATAGATGAATGAGCAGGTTCAGAAATGTGCATAAGCCCTGATGGGAGAGGATGTCTTTTGCAGCATTGAATTTTATCCTTTATAATTAAATTAACATCAGTTTGGAGTTTAAAAAGGAAAGGCCAATTGCCAGATAAAATAAATAATATTTTCCATGTGACCTGGAAAATATTTCCATGTTCTGCAGTGGTCTGTCATTTTTAATTTGAAGTCATAAGGAAATATAATTAGGCTGGATTTCTCATTAATAAGAGAACACTTGAAATGAGTGAAAATTAGGCCACCTTCAAGTTGCTATAATATAGCATGCTTAATTTGAAAATTTAGTTATTTCTCTCCACAAAAAGATAGAAAGAGACCCAAGAGTGAGGTAAGACTTTCATTTGAGTTAAACTGATTCCAGTTGTTCAGGAAATGATTGGATGCTGAGAAAGCACCATTCATATTAATGCTTTTAAACTTATATAATACATTTTGCACTTTTGTATCACCTTCATCCCATCTTTAACACCAACATCCATAACCATCACTGAAAGTAGGATTTGAGTGGAGACTCAGAACTATAACTGATGGACTAATGTTCCCTAAAGAAGTGACATGGAAAGGAAGGGAGGCACAAATTGGGAAAGACAAAAGGCAGTTAAGAGGAAGTGATTTCCTCAATGGTTTACAGCTCCATTTCACGAGTGACCCATCCTGGTCTAATTTCTACACTGGACTTTTTCTTTCTTACTGGACTTCTGCTGCTCAAAAAGATCAGTGTGTGAAATTTCTCTAAAAAGCAGAAAATTTTCCCAAAGTGTTCTGAAAGAGTGGAGTCACTGCTACTACCAAAAAATGGTGCAGTGAGTTTTTTGCCAGACTCTCTGTGAATGGCCAATGTTACTGAATAATGAATTGGAGAGAATCTCATGAGCAAAAATAACTGCAACACATGAAATTCTGTAACAGTATGAATTCAGGGCAGAAACTAATGGTCATCTGCAGCTTTCAAAGTCTGAACACCAAGTTGTGTAGTTGACATGCTGCTGTTTCTTAAGAGGTATAATTAGATGTCTGCAACTATCTATGGAAATTATACAGAGTAATTGTTTCATATTTAGTTATTCTCTTGCAAATGAACTGTTCACTGTTCTGCTTATTACCTCCAAATGTTGAAATATAGCTTTTGCTGTCATATATTTTTTTCTTGTCAGCCTCACCATTCAACATTGATGAACATGAGAAAATTATGATGTCCCCCAAAATCTGCATTTTTTGTGTAATATTTTTACTTTCTACAAGTTGCACTCCTCTCTGAAACACATTATTTTCTGATATTCTCCATCCATAACAATTAAAGATGCTTGATGGAACTAGAGTTTTTTTATGTGAGATTAGGTTTTTATGTTTAACACTTATGAATTAACAGCAACTGTCATGCACATATATTTGTTTTAATTATCTAACAAAGACAAACTTCACATCTGCCACCTATAAAAGGAAAGTATTTCCCTTCTCTTCTGTAACAAAATTGAAATTAAAAAATTCAAGTTGGATTTCAATCTCCTTACTTAACCATATTGAAGGAAGACCAGATCTAAAAGGAAAAATGCAGAGACAATTGTGATGTAATATATTTGAGTTTGGATTGAAGCCTAAAATTCCTTCCCCCACTGCTGTAATTTAACCTTCAGTCTGGATTCAATCTGCTCTTTAATAGACTTATCTAAAAGGGTAATGTCTAAGACAAAGTTTTGTAAAGTTCTACTAAAACATTCCTGTTATTAATTTGTGAAGACATTGGGGATAACAGTAAGATTTTTAAGAGTTCATAAGTAACTTCATTTCCTACGGAAAAGAGGCTTATGTTCGTGTATATGCATGAAGCCTCTTAGCAGCTTTTAGAGTCTCTGTCCCATCTCAATCATAATAAATGGAAGAGTGCAAGACTTTGTTTCTATGAATCATAAAAACAGAATCTTGGATAAAGCAGAAAAACTGTATTAGGAAGAGGTTATAGTGATATAGTATAGAGGTTATAGTGTGTAACCCATAGAGAGAATCTGACCCAGGAACACACACTCAAGATACAAATCAATAGGAAAGTGAGCTTGGTTGCTTCTTCTCCTCACAGCATCATATCTATGGTGCAGTAATCATTTTGAGAGAGAGAACTTTGACTTTCATGTTTATTAGCAATTATGGCATTCACTTCAGTCAAGGAGTCCACAAACCAGATTACAGCCTTTCCTTTCTTGACAAAAAGCTGAGAGGGCTCATACAAAGCATCTTCTACCCTGATTAAAGTGACAGCATTCTTTTTTCCCATTCATCTCTCATTCTCAAAATTCCAATTTCTCCAAACAAGACAAATTTAGAAAGGAAAAATAAATAAGAGGCCACTATATGTTATGAAACAAAACCTAGGAAAAGACACTGAACAAAAACAGGACTGATTGTTTTAATCTACAAAGGAAAAGCAATTAAAACCAATTCATAAGACACACAAATGACCAGCCTTTTTGACTACACCATCTCTTTCCCTAATTTTATGAAAAGATAGAATTATTTTGCCTGTAGGCCTCCCACTATTTTCTAGATATTACATAAACCTTTCACATTTCAATGTGGTTTCTCCCTCTCTCCACCAACAGGCTACGAACCTAATTCAAATGCTTTATATACATAGTCCATAGCTGGTTTGTAGATAAGAGGCTAAACCTAGCATATAGCCCAAACAGCTTTCACATCTCTCCTCATCCTGAAACCAGTAACTGCTATTGATGCTATCACAACAAATTTTCTCAAGAGAGGAAAAACAGTCTAAGGATTAGAGTGTGCAATTTTCAAGATCTGACTTTGATTCTCTGCTGTACCACAAGTGCATTATGTGATACTGAGGCCATACCTACAGCAGGAATGAGATTCAAAAAGATTTGATAACATTTAGAGACCTTATCTTTCATTAGAGCAATCTGCACAACCCAATAGTTCTGTTTGCTCCTGAAAATTTCTCAAAATGTTGGAAGTGTTGCATCAGGAAATTTTGCATAGAAATAGAAACTCCATGAACAAAAAAATCTATTGAAGAGAAATAAAAGTTCGAAAACTTTATTCTCTGAAGTCCTGAGAAGTAAACATTTTTAAATCACTGTCCTCATAAGTGTGAGCTCTTTTAAGGAAGACTTTATAGTATCTGACATTTTGACACTTATATAACAAGAGATGCTGTGATCACTAAACAAACATCTTTATTCTTTTTGGAGGCAGATATACCTCCAGCTGAAACTCCTGGGGGTCTGAGCCCGGACGATCAGACCCCTTTGAGTTTCCTTGGGACTCTGCCCCTATGGCAACTTGATAGAGAGAGGCAGCCTTGATCCAGTTGTCCAGAAACAGGATTTGATAATGCCAAAATAACAAACAGGAAGTCATCCACTATATATGGAGCGAATTGTAAAAAGGCAGTCACCAAAGGACACAGGCCAAAGGCCAAAGGCAAGGTCCAAGGTCAGACAGGGGTATTTATGCCTCCCGGTGTGGGGAGGAGTTAAGATGAGAGAAAGGTCCAATAGGGGAGAAAGATTAGGAATATCAAAATTCCTGCACCAAAAGTCAGCCTATGGTAACACAAAGAACGAGGAACCTTCTGGAACGATTTGCGTGCTTGAACTGAGGGAACATGCAAGTAAGCCTCTTGCTTACTGTACTTAGAACAGGGTTTCCTGGGGCATTAAGCAGGGGTTTTCTTCTTCCCTGGGGAAACCACTCTCTACATCCAGCATCACACAAATTTCCAATAAGGATTTCCAATGTGAGCATTGTAATTAGACTATTTATCTTAAACTAGTCATGCGTTTGAATAATATTTTGTGTAGCTGGCCAGTGATTGATACACAGATGTGAGAATTTTAGATAATCCTTTAGGTCTCTAGGTATTAGGATATATTTCAAATATTGCTTTGGAATATACTAAATCCATTTTAAAAGCATTAGTGGGTACTGAACGCTGTGTCTGTTAACCTTTTGCATGATTACAAGCATCTAGGACTTCTTGGTGATAGTAAAAGGAAAATTGCAAGCATCCCGAGACAACAAGGCCAAGAATGCAGATAAAGATGGAGGACACAGACCCTTAGCTAGCATAAACTGAATATTTCCTTGAAACTATGCCAAAGAGAGCCAGAAGCCGGGCAGGAGAGATAAAGGTGAAGAGTTCACTGAAGAAGACTCCGTTCCTTCATCCCCCGAAGACCCCCAGAGACCACCATAACAAACTGAGCATGCCCAGATGGGCGTGGAGTTAATTACCATACGAGGCGAGGACGGGCGGGGCCAGGGAATGGATATGTATGAGGCGGGTTATGCATATGTAAGACCCTGGGGAATAATAGAGACAAACACCGTCGGGTGGGTATGCGTGTCTTTGGAGGAATTATCCCCCACGCATCTCGGCCGATTAAATACATACCGCTCTAACAACTATCACTAGTTGTGGAGTTTTACTTTGCCACCACGTTTCAGTGATTACACACCAGATGTGAGAAACAAAGAAACAGGAAATCACACCAGAAATAGTCAATATCAAAAAAAAAAAAAATTCAAAAATTAACTAAAGTAAATCCTACCACATAATTTCTGCCACATAATTCCATGTGAATTATGCAGTCCTTTTAGATACTGTTATACTGTTGCTTGTGGTTCCTTTGAAAATTTATTTCTCTGGTGGAGGAATTTCCCTTTTCTCAGGAAAAATTTAAAATGGATTTAACTCATAGTTCAGATGCAGATCTAGCAGGATTTTAAACTCATTAATAGATGGACAAATATTTCAGGCTTGCTTCAATGCTAAAAGTGAAATTTTTGTGGATTTCAGGCAGAAATTACTGTAGCCTCAATATTTCAAAACTCCTGACATTCTAACTTCTCACAGAGATTTATATCAAGTAAAATGAAATATTCAAATTGCTCACAAGATACAGGAGTCAGTGTATGCAAACCCACTCCCATCTTAAATAAATGACTTGGAAATCAGAGCATCCTGTACTATATTAACACTATATATCAATGTATTGCTGTGATGTTGTTGTGGGGAGAGTTAATTGAACTACCTTGTTCTGCAATTTGTAATGATGGCAAATCAGATTTTTTAAAAAATAAAATATTTATTAAGACATGAACAGACAAAAGATAACAGATGAAAGATCTTAATCAGAGTAACTATACAATAAAAAACTAAAATAACTACTATTAAATTATATATATTCAAAAGATACAAAAGTATATTAGAATAAAGTATTAGTTAAATACTCTGAGATATAATAGTGAAGTAATGACTTTCACTGAATTTTCTTGCAATTTATATCAATGTAAGAAGACAACAAAAACCAAGTCCAAAGTATTTTAGTCTTTAGAACTTTGAGTTTGTACAATATAAATGTGTGGAGTTTGAAGGTTTCAATCTTCTTTTATTTTCTAACTTTAATTTTCTAACTTAAAAATTTGATATGAAAATAGTCAAAAGATGTCTAATTTTTACATGTCAAGTACCACATGCTCACTCATTTTTGCACAGGAACAGCCTCTGGTATGCAGAGGGAATTGCCCCACATTCAAAAAATAAAACTGTTTTACAGTGTACAAATTGTTTCTTGAGAAACTGTACTTATCAACTACATAACTAGATCATGTGTCTTGCATATACCTTGTTTGCTGAGGTCTTCAAAATGCTGTTGAAAACATGTCTAGAAATGATATTCTGTTCTATATTCTCTTTGTTAATGAAATAGTTATTTAAAAAAATCGTTCTAAATCATAACATGTTGTGCTGGTTTGAAAGCAAAACCAGTGAAGGACTCCAAGTCAGAAACACAATTTAATAAGATGAAAAGAAAATAAAGGAAAGTAAAATAAAATAAAAGTAATAGTACAAAAAAAAAAAAAACCACTGACAGAGTCAGAATACAACCTGACACCCTGTTAGTTAGGGTGGTAGTGGCAGTCGAGATGAGATGGTCTTGTCAAAGCAGTGATTCCTGTAGAAACGTCTGGCAGCTCTTGTCTCCTCTGGGAGTCCAGTGGATAAAAGCTGCTTGTGCTGTCCGAAACCCTGGATTTATCCAGGTGGGAATGCTTGGCTCCTCCCCCTGGGCAGAGCATCTCACAATGGGATGATCTCATTCTATGAGTCATGCAGTGGGTCCTTGATGGCCCATTAAACAGAGATAACTCCCTGAGGGAGTTATCTATGAGTCATGTGGCAAGGCATTGTTAGGCTCATTAACAGAAGATAAGGAAAACACTGCCCCACCTTGGCTCCAACGACTCATGGGGATAGAATACCTTGGGCACAATTTTACATTGTAACCTAGGACACATGTGACCTGAGTGTTATAGAGTAAGTGGCCAGAACTCTTCACTGCTTTCTGATGTTTCTTGTGCTGTGCCAGTATATAGCTCTGCTTTCACTCACATGGCACTTAATATGCTTGCTTTTGTGTTAATCCTGCACAATCCAAGCTCCTGCATAGGAATCTTTAATCTCTTTAGATGTCCACAATAATTTATTATATTATATCACAATATGCTTGAAAAACAGATTTTAATCAAGTGAGCATATATACATACATATATATATATGTATATAATTTTGTAAGAACTACACTTATTTTTAGGTATTAATCCAGTTAAGCTAAAGTTTTCTTTTGTCTCTTGATCATAATGTTTAAGAAAAAAAATTATACGGTACTTCACAAGCCCTACATGTCCAGTCAGGCTTGTGTATTCAAGCATAAATCAAATATGAATAATAAAGGCTCTGGCTCCAGGCTGCACAGGTTGAGATTGAGAAGACCTTTCCATGAATGCATAGGTTTTATGTAATTGAAACTTTTAACTATCTCTTTGTCAGTGGCTGGACCATTCATCTCATGCAGAGTCAGCAGATCTGGAAGAAATAGTTTTGCTCAATACCTAGCAGATGGTGCCACTTAAGACAAATCTGACTCAGCACTGGGGCTACATATACTTCAAAAAAGATTGAAAGATTTTGTTAGCTTTTACTTTCTTAGCTCACAACATATTTTGACAAAATATGGGGGGAAATTACTTCTGTTTCCCGAACTGGACGGAAGACTCTGGATATTACATCCTTGAAAGAGATTTGTTGTTCTCCTTTTCACACCATGTTTGCGTCATTGCCCAACAACATTCTACAAATAAGAATGAAGATTTCTTGTGCAAGAGCAATTATTTATATCTAGCACATAATCAGTCGTGACATTTATTTATGACAACCATGTATAGCAGAGCTACAGAAATGGACTGACACCTTATCTCTGCATCCATGAAAAAAAATAGCCCCCATGTAGTAATGCATCCCTGCACCTGAGTAAGTGAGTCCATATAAGGAAAGGTTTGGGACTCACCCCTTGTACTTCTCATAAGGTAAAGAGCCCAGAAACTTCTCTACTATTCTCGCTGTAATTGGCTCAGTGCCAACACAGAAGCATTGATTCAGTTTAGAAAGTGTCAATAAGTCAAAACCTATTGCTGATTTAATTGGGCCAAAGACCAAACAGCCCACCTGAACCATCAAGTACTAAAGAAGCAGCACAAAGGAACCAAGGAGCTTTTTAGGGTGTCTTAGCAAGGTGCAGAAGCTTCTCAAGCACCTGTGCTTGGCTTTTATTTCTGTAACAGTTATTATTTTGCATTTAATAAAACTTCTGCTTTTACAAAACACACCTGAAGAGCCGTCTCGCTAATTAGTAAAGCCATTTTCTGTGAGGTGCTGGTCACCCTCAGAGAAAGGGTGAAACCCCACCTGTACCCCCACCTAAGAGAACCTCAGTCAATAAAGAATAGACCAAAAAAAAAAGGGAATTAAAGAAGGGTTACACTTCCAAAACATCACAAGAAGCCTTGTATTTCATTGGACATCATCTGAAATTCCAGTCACGCCCTCTCCTCTGCAGTTGACATACTTGCAGGCAGGCCAAATTCTCTCTTTTTCATTCTCTAATCTGTGTGGTTTTAGAGAGGGGATTCTGTGGATCTAAGATTGTGTCTCACAGTGGATTGGAAACTTACTCTATGCCAGAGATTTTTAAATGTTTTTCTAACAAAAAATAATAATAATTAATTATGAAATTGATGACTGACAGATATTCCTTAAATTATCTTCTATTATACTTTTTTATTTTAACAGTTGGCTTCATAAATTGCAAGATATACATTCGTTTTAGCATTGGCTCACCATCAAGACTATTTTTCTTCATTCCTACTTTTGGAGTTTGGAACGTGTCTCATATAAATCCTATGGCACAAATCTCTTCTGCACTTGCAAACTCCTTCACTTGCTGGCAGATAATACAAGCAAGACTTTCTGTGACATTAACACATTGGTTAAATTTTCATTTTATTAGTGTATCACAAACAATTCTGGCCTCAGGGACAATGTTAGGAAGGTCACTGATGAACTTTTCCCTGTATTATCCCTTGCCTTTTCTTGTTTATCTGCTATCTTTTGCATGTTATTTTGGGTTACATCATCACAGCTTTTTATATCACATTTTTATGGCATAACAAACACCTTGCTCAAACTCCTATTCCCCTAATGTCACTGTCAAAAAGACATTGATTCAATGATGAATCCTAAATAACTGAAAAGAGAACAAATGAGCATATTATATTTCCAGCTCTAAGAACAACCTTACAATGAGAAAATCATATCAAAAGTATATAGCACTGAGAGAACAGTCCCTTATAAAAAATGAAATCTGTGGTCACATGGCTAAGACTGACTCAACTTTATTAACTTATACCATTCTAACTGCTAGCTATAAATGTACTAGCTACTTGTGTTACTTCATGAGTCTCCATCTACCCTATAAAAAATTTAATTTTACATGAATGATGTGAAATGAGGGAGATAATGTTAGAATTTCCCATGTTTGCTACCAGGTAAAATGACTTAACACTCATAGCTGTAAAGTTATGCAGTTATTTCTCAAGCCCTTCCTATATAAAACATTTTATTCAATGGAATGGGTTTTTTTAGGTTTCAGTTCCTAGGCCAACTTGCAATCTGTAAGATTTCAGAAAATGCCCATTCGCAGTAAATAGTGTAGAATAAATGTAAATTATGTAAATTTAAACACTTCCTAAAAACAAGTAGAGTTGATCATGACTATAGCAGGGACTATTTATTTATCTCTTCTTCTGCTGTGTAAACTTTTCAAAGGTATAAAATGTAATTCACATCTCAGCATGTAGCTATCTCTTCATCAAAATTGAGAGGGAAAATCTTAGTGATGACAAACTCATTTGAGACCTCCTTTAAATGGATTCCTAGAAAGGACCCAGGATGAAAGTCAAAACTGAATTTTAGTTTTCAATGGTCATCTTTTAAACCCCCCTACTCACAAAAAAGTTTAAAATCTTCCTGGTTCCAGCCAGGAAGGGGTTAATTTTTGCAGAGTAACTCCTTTTCCAGAAAGCCATGGCTAGGACCTGATGGTTATTCTGTATCACCTCACATCATGCAGAGTGGGCGGGGGAGGAATGGATTCCTTCTGGCAGGTAGGGTGAAGCAATCAGCAGGCAATAGGCCCTGTACAGCATGGTGGGCAACTATTGTGAATCATTTGCCTGTCTTCTATGCTCTCTTATTGCTCTTATTATATTATTGCTGCTACTGTTCATTTTCTTATCTAATAGCTGTTTCCAGTAAAATTTTCTTATCTCAACCCCTGATCTTTACCTTTTGTGCCTCCAGTTCTTCTCTCCAGCCTGCTGCAAGGGGAAGGGGAGGGCGATGGGAAAGTGAGTAAACAGCACATGGAGTTTCAGAGTCTTTCAGTGGGAACACTAAGCTGGGGACTATCATTCCTAAACCATGACATGTGGAATGCATTATGGCTGTGATTTTCAAAAGAGGCTGGGAAGCTAGACATGTAGTATGAATATATTTACAATTTTGCAGCTTGGTTGTTCTATACCTTATGATGCTAGAGGAAAAAAGAGTGATATTAGGTTCCAAGGAAAAATTAATTTGTAAACAACTAGCCATTTCTAAAAACCTTGGCCTGGTAATTTAAAATCATAGTCTGATCAGTAAGGTTGGCCCTCTTTACCTCTTCTTTTGCTTGTTCATACAGGTGCTTATCTCACAATGCAGCAAACACATTGTGTTTTTAGTAGATGAATAAATGAGAAAAATTACATCAATATAAAAGAAAAAGTTGGTGGAGATTTGCTTAGATGAGGATTCAGAGGGTAAACATCCAAGAACAGCAAATGGATACAATCCTAATCATGTGATCAGATGCTATGGAGGAACTGACCTAATGTTTCCTTGTTGCCGAAGTGGAGAAGCCAACTGTCACTTCCTTTCATGCTCTCTCTTTTATGGTTTTGGTTACATCTTCTTAATCTGGTCTTCATCTGACTACATAATGAGCCAATGCATTTGAGTCAATTGTCACAAGATTACTTGGTTTAGTTTTGGTTTTGCTGTGTTATTGAGGTGAATTGATCCAGGCAGGTCAGATAGTGTCTGAATGCAGCCCAGAGAAAAGATGTGCATCACTCGGCTGGAAGGGAGGCTGTGGGAATGCAGATGGAAGGAGAGATGGCTGGGAAGGGAAGGAAGGGAGTGGGAGGGACTCTTGATGTTAGTGAGGCTGTAGGAAGGTGCAACAGTGTAGTGACACAATAGCCATCCTTCTACACAAAAGCTAAGTGGCATCTTAACTGATGGCATCTTAACTTTACATTTAGTCTACTACACTAATTGAAAACAGATGTTGAATAAATATGTATATAGTAGCTTACAGAGACTTCTTAAGAAATGAAGAGAAGGCTGAACAAGATAAAATAACCATATATCAAAAGTGTTAAGGGAAAGTATTCTTATGGTTATAATTCCCTTGTTAAAATTCCAAAATAAATGTTAATCTAAAAAGAAGAAAAATAAATTTATAGAAAATGTCAAAGGGTTTTCTTCAGATTTACAATGTGGCCTGAAACAAAGCATTTAGGGCCTGATTCTAGAATGCACTTATCAGCAACATGTAAAAGTGTATAAAAACAAATGAAATAAAATAAAATAACAGAAAAATAAATGCAATCTACATTTCACAGAATGGATCAATCAAGAAAAATCTACTCTTTATCAATTTTCTCTATATATTGGTTATATTCTCCAGGAGGGACTGATCATGGATTTTGCCTAATGTGAACTAGTGTTACCTTTTATACAAAGGTGTATATGTTGAACCATTTTCTGGCAGATGTACTGTACTTTTGATTTACATGAGGAATACTAAATTAGGCTGGACCATATATCAAGGCCTGAAGAACTTTACAGAGTTTACTTGGAATTTCATTACTCAGTAACTTGCTACTGAAAACTAATTAAGATAGTCTTCCATTTACTTATTTTTACAGGTTGACAATTAACAGTAAAACAAAGGCCTATACAAAATTAATGTATATTATATCTAGATATTTAAGTTTAGCCATATCTAATATCTAGTTATTTAGGTTAAAAAATCAAGCATGTTTTCCTAGGAAAACATGAAAATGTCTTAGTAGGTTGAGTTTAGTTTGGTTTGATTTGGTCTGGTTTGGTTTGGTTTTCTGTGGTTTTTCATTTTGGTTTTCTGGCTTTGGTGTTTTCCTGACAGTCTCTGACAGTTTTTTGACTAAGACAACTGGTTAAAACTTACAATAATTTTGATTCTTAATTAAATCTGTTATATCTATTTTCCTGCCCTCCCACCACCTGGAAATGTTTATATTGATAATCCAACTGGGCTATAGCTGTCACACTTGCCTTCTCTGCCCTTTATATTGCTGGCAAAACAGTTCTTCTCATTCTGCAAAATTCTCTTGCAATCTCCTGGTTTTTAAAAATTCAAAGCATCAGTAGGTCAGATTCAGCTGGCTCCTCCAGGACTTTTTGGTTCATATTATTCAAACAATCAGATTAAACATGTATATCTATAGTAGAAGACTTTTTCCTATTCCCTGGGGGTTGTAATGGCCCAAAAAAGCATTTCATTTTCCTAATTTGGTGCACATATAGCATTCTGCTTCTTCCTAATTAGAGAACATTAACATTTCTTGAACTTTAATTCCTTTTTTTTTCACTGTTGACATCTTACCATCTGTGGCTGGTTATGAGTTTTTATCACCATGAGAATTTTATTTTGTCCCCTAGTATTCTTTACTGCCTTTACTCTATAGTTCTGTGCTTTTCCCTAAGTGCACATATGTACTATTTTCAAAGGTATACTCTACTTACAAGAGTACGTACAGAAGTTATCCAACACTGGACCATCAAATTCATAGTGTGTGAATGTTTTTATTACAGTAACTGTTAAGAAAGGTATTGCTTTCACACTGTAGTTTCATATTATTTAATTTAGTTTTACTTGTATTACCTAGACAGGTTTCATAAACTAGTAATGTCATCTAGAAATATTTTATATTCCATCTTTAGATCAGACATTTATGTTGTACAAATACCAAAATGTGTGCTTAAGTGTCTTGTCAATAATACTACAAAGATCTTTTTACAAGGCTTTGAACTCAGAAACTATTTGAAAGTTCAGACCTCATTTCCAAATAATTTTTTCTGAGAAGAAATAGTTAAAGTAGTTTAATTTCAGAGACATGCAGCTTTTTTTTTTTTTTCATGTTTAAGTTTGTTCACTTAAATGCATAGGTTATTTATCAACATTTCAAATCTTAAGTAAAATAGGAAAGCATCTAACCAAGGAATGCAGATCATCTTTGCTCCCATAAATCAATTTCTGACATTTCTGTGTGAAACTGACTCTGTCTTCTTATCTTCTGTAACTGAACTCAAATACTATTGAGTTTTAAATGGCACAACTCCAAGACTTGAGCACACCTTACTTAATTCCTCACAGGACAGCCTTCTCTTCATTATAATCCTAAAGAGATCATTAAAGAGCTACAACAAATGGGAAGGGAGCCCACTTGATCTCAGGGCTAAGTGAAGACCATCTACAAGTGAGGGGCAGGAAGGCAGGAGCTGAGGGTATTTACTGGGCAATGTACTCCTGGGTCTAGGCAGAGGGAAGGCCAGTGGATGGTAACAGGCAAGGGGCTGAACAAGGGCCAGGAGGTAACTGGGGGTCCCATCAACCTGACAAGGTGACAGAGCTAAAGACAGCGCTGAGGACAAGGTACAAAATACAGGAGGGGTTCCTCCAGAAGATGTGTCTGATGTCCATCTGGGGGATGCATATAAATAATTCTACTGCTCAACTCAGACAGGTATTGAGGAAAATGGCCTTAGACAGATTTCTGGGGCTGAGGGTTTGGGCGGGGGTTCCAGAGGAGGCTGGTCAAAAATGCTAGGGGCTATCAGAAAGGAGAAGAGGAAAAATATGAACATAGGTGTACTACAGGGGACTTTTTACAGATGATGATGATGCAAGCAGTAACAAATGGCCAATCTGAATAGTTATTTTTGATATAGTCATCAACCTTGTTGGAAGGAACTGAAGCTTTCTACTGAAACATGGGATGTTTCCTGTCTGCTGACCCCAGTAAAAATTGTAAGCACCTTCCAGTCATGCACTATGGTGCATGAAACAATGATGACAATTCTTAGGATTTGTATAAAACTCATGGTTGCACTAGGTAAAAATGCAGACTTATTTAGGAGCGTATTTTCTTTGTCAGGTCTTTCTCGAAAGGAAAGAACTGATATTGGCCATCTTAGCTGCCTCCAAAAGCCTAATTCTAATTATTCTGTTGTTTGATTTAATTTACATATGAAAACAGACATTTCTATTACCTGCTATTTTACAACTGTCTCTGTTATTATTTCAGTCTGAAATAATCAAATTATGCCAGCACTATTTATGCATTGCCAGACCACATTCCTCCCAAAATTGCTTGTTTCAGTTTAATTTCACCACAGATTATGCTGAATTTCCTCCCATCTTGTCAGAAAGCATATCTACCTATCAGAGCTTTCCCTGCTAACACCACAGATTTAGAACACAGACTCTAAATGGATTGTGGACTTTACACACTTAAACCAAAAGACTAATGAATCTCCTGGCCCCCAAGCTGTTACTACTTTCCAGCCTTAGGACATGAAGAGAGAAGATGCAGTCTGTCACTGCTCAGACACTGCAAGGGGAACCCTGCATTATCTTGTGAGCCCAGAAAGGTCTTGGAACTGGAACTGAGGGAAATGGTAGGGGGTTTGTGGGAACATCATGTGGAAGAGGAGGCTAATAGGCATTAATGTCCCTCTGTGTGTCATTCTGCACAATCTGCCTTGTAAATTTAGGAATGTAACTGATAGTTCACATTATAACTATACTCTAACATTGAGTTAAGATTTACCTAAATGTGAAATTTTCAGAAATATTTTTTTCTTAATTTAGAACCTGGATCCTGAAAAATTACCTATTTCTGTATTATTGTCATTTGCAGAAAGGCTTGTAGGCCTTATAATGTATTGCCTTTTCAGTTATATCAGATATTTTAGTCAAAGATATAAAACTTCTCAACTAGCTGCCTCCACTTTATGATTTGACAGTCAGACCTACAATACCACTTTTTTAAGTGAGAACAGATCATATGGGTTCTTTAATATTTTTTTAAAAATAAATGCAGCAGGTGTTAACGAGAGATTTCCAGAGAGAACCCATTAATACAGCTCCAAGCAAGCTAGAATCTAGGGTTTCTGGTAGGATCTGTCTTCCAGTTTAATACCCTGGATATACAATATAATCAGATCACTGGCAAGATTAACATGGAAAAAGATATATTTCTCAATTCAACTGTCACAGATTGTGATTACATTCCATATAACACATACCAAGTTCAGGACAGCTAAGAAAACCAATGTTTGTATTTCAACTGTATGAGAAAGTTGGTTTTGGACATGGTAGTCAAGTGCATGAAATCCCTTATTTTATAACTAGATTAAGTACCAAACAAAACAGCATTTGCTGTCTGAGTGAAATACCAAGTTCTAGAAAACTTTTGAAGCATTTCAGCTTCAGTGTTCAGGGGCCTTGGCGTGCATAAAGACATGCTACACAAATTTGATTTATATAGGCTTTTTGGTAAGTAATCCCAAAAATTTTTTTAAAAAGCTTGTAGCCTTCTTCACAAGTGCATTTCTATTCCTTAAAGAAAAGGTCTCCTGACAATTTCATCAGCTTTCTTCCTATGGACATGCAGAAGGAACAGCTTTTGTGAAAACTGATTGTTTTCAGAGTATAAATATTAGAGCCTGGAAAAGGCAGTAAGGTTTTGCCACGTGAATTTATGAGATAATTCTAAGTCACAAACCTATAGTATAGCTTTTGTCACTTCAATGAAATATAAATCAGCTCTAAGTAAATAAATATAACAGGCTGCTATACGAAAAATGCATATAGTTAATTTGTAACTTTTATTTGTCCTGATTTTTTAATTTGTTTTTATAGCTTTTGGTTTTGTTTTAGTTTTCCTCTTTTGGGCTTTTTTTATTCTTTTGGGGCTCAATGATTTTTTATGCCTGAGACAACATTTCTTGACTTCAGATACATATGTAGTTGTGTATGGGTATAACTGTGTTGGTACCCAGAAAACTGCACCCTTGTCCCTTCCACATAAGTTGAAAAAGCCAAGTGGGGTATCTCATTTAAGGATGTAGAAGTATCTAGGCTACAATATGCGGGCTTTCTTCATTTTTTGCTATTGTTGTTGTTGAATTTCTTCAGTAGATTTAATAGAATAACATTATTTTTACAAAATATTAATGCATCAGTGTAGACCTGTATGAAAATTAACAATCAGAGAGAGGTTAACCATATGATCTCAGCCACAAATATCATACCTCTGACCTTTCTGATATCTTTATCTCACTAGTTCTTCAGAAATGAAAAAAAATACCTTAGTAAGTTCAGAATAACCAAAACAAAGAACACTTATTCTCCAATTGTCTCATCTTTGCAAAATCCCTAGCAGTTTAAAAGAAATCTCATGAAATCCCAAAGGAAATAATTTTTTAAAAATTTCTTTCTTTTAAGGTCACCTGTTATATTTTCTTTCCTGTTCAAGTCCTGATACTGGGCCATATTTAACTTAACACAGCTTGAAGTTTCTTTGAAAATTTCTTTGAAAGGTTTAACTCGTGACTGCAAAATGTTTTGCAACTGTATTTTGCTTAAATGTATCCTACCACACTTGTAATAGTTTTGGATGGAAGAGGAACAGAATTTTCTTTAGTTAAATGCTGAGGATTAGAAGAAATGGAATAGAAACTCTGCAGGCTGGTTTGTGATGTTTCTATTCCTTTTGAACACTGCTTGATTTTAATAGTAATAACTTAAGTACAGAGCTGGAATGTAGTGGGACTCCTCATGTGCTGGAACAGGGACAGAAGTGATAGGGTTTGGTAGGATGTAACTCCAAGGTACTGTCCATAGTATCTTTACAGCTGCTCATTTCAAACGAAGTGTTTGGTTGTCCTAGGGTGGCATTATGATGTGTGTATCTCCAATCGTCTGTTGGGTGCAAAGGGGAGAGGAGGCACGGTTTGTTTTTCCCTAGGAAAGCTCTGCTCCTAGGAGTGACCTTGGAAGTGGGGGAGTTGGAGCACGGCAAGATGAACAGAAGCTCTGCTATATTTTTTTTCTCTCTGGCAGTTAGTTAGTGGTAGCGTAGTTAGCTGTAGGTCTTGTAGATAGCTAAAGTATTTTTTTCCCTTTTTAAATTTTTTTCCCCCTTTTTAAATTTTTTTTCCCTTTTTTTTCCCCTCTCCTTGGAACTGTTCCAATCTTTCTGGACTGAGGACCTGAGGGAAGCACCGGGGGGCCTCCACCTGGGACCCACCACGCCAAGACCAACCCTGTGCAGAAATTCCTTTTTGTCCCAGTGCCAGAGGAACGGAACAAGAGAACACAGTGACTATCTTCGAGGGGAGGCCTTTTCTCTCTAAGTTTGACATCTCTCCAGAGCAGCACAAAGTTCTTGTCATCGGGTATTTTGCTGGGAGTGCTTTGCCTGTTTAATAAACAGGTTTTTTTCCACTTCTCTCTGAGGAAGTCTTTTCCTGAACTGGTTGGGGGAGGGAAGGAAGGGGAGAGAGGGGAGGGAGGGGAGGGAGGGCCCCATTGGAGGTTTTCTCCCAAATCTGCCTGAAACCAGGACATTGGTTAATACATTTCCACCCACATTCACCCAAGTGAACACTACTTAAATTTCTGGCTAACAACTAGAAAATCTGCCTGTGGTGAAACTGAGAAACATATTTAGGAAAGGTAATTTTTTGCAGACATGATAATACTAAAACCTTGGCAAAGTAAATGCTCAACTGAAATATCCTTGTTACCCTTTCCTTCAAATCAGACTTTCAATTGGTGTCTTCTATCCCAAGTCAAATTGTTCATAGATAATCTAAAGGTTAAAAGTGAATCACTTTAAAGTCTAGGTATCAAAAATGAACATAGAAATGTCCAATGCCCATATACACTTTAAGCATGCAAAGCCTTTTTTTTTTTTTGACAGGGACAACTTTACATTATTTTCATCTGTCAAAGAAGATCTATATTCAACATGTCATGTAGTGATTATTTCTTAGTCTGTATCCCAGTTAAAACACTAACATAATTGTAAGTAGCTCCTTGAAATGCCTAGAAATACTTATATATTAAATAATTGGATGAAACTTATTGTAGCTGAATTAATTAAAATTTAAAAGGGCAAACTGAAATATAGGCTGCAATATTAGTAAGATAGTGAAAAAAATTGGCCACAATGTGATGGCAACATTAAGTACTCTTTTTTTTTTTTTTTTTTAAATGCTTTTCAACCATTAGCAGAATACATTAAAAAGAGGGAAAAGTTTGAGCCTGATGTATTCAGTATGTATGCACCTAAATGATTTAGAGGAAGATAAAACCGTTGCTCTCATTTCCCTGTCTCCAGGTAACATTAAAGTATTTGGACCACCTAACAGTACAAAATAAAGGGATCAAAGCTGGAGGGATTTAAATAGGAACAATATATAATGAGTTTACACTTATGTAAGTTTTAAAATAAGGAGAATACACATAATAATGGTATTTTATAGGAGACACAATAGAGAATGAGCCAAAACATTACCAGCTCAAAGTATGTATCTCATAGAAAAGCAAAATATTGGGGCATGCTGAGATGCCAAAAAAGACATTTTTACTTTCAGCAAAGGATCCAAAAGTTGAAGTAAATTTTTTACAAGCCCTTAAGGTCACTATGAAAATACTTCATAAACACCTTAAATGGAATATATAAACTGTAGACCAGAAGGGCTATCCAAAAATGCCCCCTCATCCCACTCCTAAATTTCTTAAAAACTCTAGATGCTTATGTTTCCTCACAAAAATTATATTAAAAGCCTACAGTTGTATTTCTGTACTATATTTGCTGTACACACCCAGGATTGGCACCCCATCTCTGCCTTCCACCCATGGTTGCTTGTGTTATAGAAGCTTAGCAGTTCTGTGCCTCCCTTCACTAAACACCCTTCTGAGACTCTGTACCTAGCCTTACACTGTATTCAAATCAAAGCAGAGACATCTTGTAAAACCAGCCCAATTCAGTGGGCATTGACCTAGAAAATGGAAAACCTCTTCCTGCTGTAAGAAGAAAGAAAGTGGTTTGAATAATAACCCTTACAGTCAAGGAGAATACCTGTAAGCACCAGGCTGAGGGCTTTTCGAAGTGCTGAAAAATGCATGTCACCCTTTCCTGCTTCTGAAGGAGAGATACCTGTGCACCCCATAGGTTGCAGAATGCTTGAAGAGCGCTCTTGAGTTGCTTGAAGAGAAACTGGTGAATGAGGTTTCTCTCCCTAGTTAATGATAAGGTTAAAGCTTGAATTGTCTGTCTTAGATATTGAAGCGTCTCAAAGCCCTTGAAATCCCCAATGGCAGTTCACTGGATTTCAAACTTTGACTAAGCCTTCAGGTCCCTAAAGTCAATGGCTGACTTATTATTTAACCTTTTGGTTAAATAATAAGGCTTACAACCATCTAAATTCTAAAGGTGTGAAACGTTTAGAATTACTGAGGTCAATATGAACGGCATATTATTGACATAAAGACAGTCCCAATGACTAGCCAGGAAGTGGAAGATCTAGTGGTAAGAGCCTTATGCCTTAGCTGCAGTAGATTGGAACTTACGTATTTGTAATCCAGGAAATTATATGTGCCACCAGCAAACAAAGATGATTTTCTATTGAGATGGAAGTTCAAGATTCTAATGGGGACAGAAAAACATGGAAAAGTGAATTGGAAAGGAGGAAAGCCATTTCTTTGTCTCCTGTATGTGGTATGCTGAAGCTTCCTTTGACTAGTGTTCAATCTCAGTAACCCCTAGATTCCTGCTGTATAGGGCGCAATTTACAGGACTGAAGCAGTTCCCTATTTTCCTCTTTCTCTTGGTTCACAGGTTAGGCTACCAAGTTAGGTTAAGACTGTTGAGGAGAATTAGAAGGGTATGTCAAGTTTTCAACTAGGAGTCACTAGATTTTGGTCCTACCTGGCCTTAACTGTCTGTCAGTAACTGCCTGATGTTCATATTTAAATACAGTCTAAAGAGCAGTACTGGAGGGCTTTCACCACTTAATCAAATGCAGTGACACCTAACGTACACAGACAAGTTCAAACAGACCTAGTATTGTTCTGCCCAGGCTCTGAGCTGGTCAGAACTAGAAACTGCTTCGCCATGTTGTTCTGGTGCTGTGCCAAAGCTAACAAGCTGTGGGCTTACCAGGTCAGGCACAGTGCCACAGAAAATCCTCCGTGTGGCTTATGGATCAGAATAGCTTCTTGTAGCCAACCTCAGAGCTGACACAGAGAAACTCAAGTCTGCTTCTTCATGCGTGTGAAGATAGGTTCAGGAAGAGAGCTCCTTGTTAAGCCTTTACTTTTTGTCTGAACACAAGAATTTTCTGCTACAAGACATGCATTGGCCCAACCCCAAAGCAGCGATGGTGGATGTTTCTTTCCAAGATATTGCAGGGGCAAGTTACAGTGAGATATCCTTTAACTGCCAGGGGCCCTTCACTCAGGGATGTGTCCCAATTATGCCTCTTATGCAGGGGACAGACAAGTTTAGACAGGAGTCACAGCTGCCTGAGTCAGCCTTTTAAAGCCATTTAGGAAACTGTGTGTGCTGTGGATATTTGGATTTTGATTTCATGGTGCTTTTACAAAACAATTTATAAACTAATCTAACCCACTTCTTATTTAGACTGGTGTTCCATGCTTCTCATTTCATTCTTTCTGCATTGACAACTGACGTGAGACAGCTGATGCAGCTTAAACAGCAGACAGGTTTTCACAAAACTAATTTTACATGATGATAGCACCCTGAAATAGTTTGCCAGTTTCATCTATGCTTCAGTGTCAGGGAAGACCAGAAAAGAAAGTACAAGTGACTGCATTCTGGAGGCAAGGTTGTATCACAACCACACCTTCAATCTGCCTTAACAATTTGGGAACACTGTAAAAGTTACATTTCTGTATGAAATTCTAGACACCTTAATTTAATGGCTAAATTATGAAATCAGTTTCTTCAGATTAAGATATAAACAACAGAGAAAAACGCACCCTTTCACATCATTATTCAGAATGCCAGACAGATACATAGGCTTTGAATTGTCTTTTGGTAAACCCCAACTCTTCATGAGGTCTAGGAAATTAGGGCTCCTGATCTAACTACATAAGTGAAGAGCCTAGAATTGGAGGCAGTGAGCATTTGAATGGTCACACTAAATGCCAACTATCAGTGATTAAAAGTGGTTATACATAAGACCTCTTCCAGGCAGAAGACATGAATGGCAGATGGCTAAAAAAGAAGAGGTCTATTGTTGTTCCAATAAACCAGAACCCCCATGCTGTACATTCGTTTTTCTTAATTTCTTTCAAAATCATTGGGTGCAAATTAGAAAAAAAATCTGAAAAGATTTTCCCCCTGGTGAGGAAGAAATCTGAATAGTGAGTCATGTTACTGATCATACCTATCAACCAGTTAAATTATGTGATAATGACTATGCAGTCACTGAAGAGCATTTATGCACCTGCATTTTGAATTTGACACTGATGGGTAAAGCAAAGGGGAATATGTACATATGAGATTTCTTTATGGTCGATCTTCACTATTTTCTTGATTGACTGATTGGATGACTCACTACTGAGATTTGCCTCTTACCACTAAAAAGATTCTCTGTCATAAGACTGTCAGTGGGAAGGAGATTATTTTTTAGCAAAAGCAGTCATTTGCAGCAATCAGGAAAAGCAGCCATAATAAACAGAGCTAGGAGATATGACCTTAAATATCCTGTTAATATTCACAATGTCCTGAAATAGAATATCTGCAGTGATAGAGAGGGCAGGCCCAGGTCTCCCAGATTTTTAATGGCAGCTGAGATACCTCTCTGTCTTTATTTTATGTGATTTTTTGTTCATCCCAGGTTTAGATGGAAAAATAAATGCTGCTTACAAGAGCCTCTCCATGGGCAAATAATTGCAAATAGATTATCTAGCCACAAATAAAATGTTTTAACTAGAGCTTGTCTTTAATATGAGAAGTTTACATAACCCTGTAACCACTATGACTGCTATGGTTACCTCTGTGGAACAGTAAATACAAGGCAGGGACTCATGTCTGACTCAGAACAGTTCATGTCCCCAGAGTTAAACTCTGCAACTGCCCAAAAGAGAAAGGCTTTATTCAAATGGCCTGTCAGGACTGGGTTTTAACCCTTACTAAGGTCTAAACTGTACATAGATACTGATTGTGCAATCACTCATTCCCATAATTCAAAACTATGCCAGGGACTATCTTAACAGTCTAAAAATTGCATGTAAATGCCTTATCCCTTTTTTATAAACAGGAGTAGCCACAGCCTGTAAAATAAGGAACATTCTTGAGAGAACAAGTTAAAATACTCCCTAACTGACGTATCCACATATTCTATCTTTTTGGCTATAGCTCAGTTTTTATTTTGTTTAGATGAGGGAGGATATCGCTGGAATACAGAAGTGGAGCAGACTCATGTGCATATCTTGTAAACCATAGCAGTTAAGATTTACAATGAGATATTTATCAGCCAAACTTCCATCTCACTCACTTCAAGAGTATAAGAGAATGGGGATAAATTTGCAGTTGAAAGTGGGTTCACACCTGCATGAAATGAAGGCAGAAATAATGCTTAGATTATTCAGCTTGAGAAAATAGACACACATATGGGCGCTGATTTCTTTCACTAACTGTGTTGGGAATCAGGAAGGAAAATAAATTTTTTAGCTTTTGGTGGCAGCTGGTTTCATTCTAGCAGAGGCTAGTTGTCGTGTGGGGACTTTTAATGTGTTAAGACCAGTAAGGATTTGAATCTATGCCCCTGAGGGATAATATTGCTATGTGAACAACTTTCATTATCTACAGGAAGTTTCTGGGATGACACATGTGTTTGTCACTAGGGAATTTTCTAAGCAAAACTTCTGTAAATGCTTATGGAATCTCTTCTGAACTGTAGAATGCCAAACATCAATGCCAGACATCTCTGTCTTTGAAAGGAGAGTGCAGATTTGGATACCACTGAGATTCACAGAGAGCCAGGGCATTCTCCTTTAGCCAGTAATGGGCAGCCTTTCTGACAAGGTGACACAAGCAAACTGCCAAACGAGACTCTTGAAACCTATATGTTTATGCTCCTACAAACCACACGTTCTTAAAATTTTTGTGTGGCTATACTACTTCTTAGACCCTTGTTGCACCAGTTTAAAAACCAATTTAAAATTTGCTAGTTCTTGCAGACAGCTGCTACTTTTGCTTCTCCCCATTTTATGCTTCCTGCTCTTATCTTTTCAACATATTTTGTTGCTTTCAGCTCTCCTTAATCCTCTTGGTTTAATTGCTTTAATCTTGTTTTAATCCGTTTGAAAATGGATTTTTCTGTTTGCCTTGGCTTTTCTTATGCAGGTATTTTAACACGTGTCTTTCCTTTCTCCTTGTTCTTTTCTTTAGTCTTCTGGTACAAGGTTTCTGTTTCTCTCCCCCAGATGGACTCCTAGATAAATAGATCATAAGAAGGATTCTTGTCCCATATTCATCTGCTAGTGTAAGACATTTATCTGAACTAGAAAAGGCTATCTAAGGACTTCTGAAAACTGTCACCTACAATGGAATAAAAAAGGAGGTTTTGGTATCCTGGTTCTGTAGTTTTAACCATTACTAATAGCAAGGTCATTAGCTCAGTCGGGTAGAACCTGGTGCTAATAATGCCAAGGACACAGATTTGATCCTTGAAGAGGTCATTTACTTAAGATCTGGACTTGATGAGCCTTATGGGCCCCGTTCATCTTAGAATGTTCTGTGATTCTGAGTGAGTTATCACACAGTAAGAGTCGATATCATTTTGCCCCAAACTCTTCCTTTTCTTCCTGCAATGCTCATCAAGATTTCTCTAATTTTGCAAGGCTATGGCAGACTAGGACCCACAGAAAAATTTCCACAGACATGTTTGTGGAGGAATGCAAGTATGATTTTGGTATTAGATTAACTAATTTAGTTAAATTGTTGCATTATGACTTATTTACACATATGAAGTTTTAAAGTCTATATGGTATGGATACTTAACCTCTAGTACAAAAGACAATATTTTGACAGTATTTATTTTCATGGAACATTTAATCTATTTTAAACACCCTCATGAGAAGAGAGTCTCAAGAGATGATGACAAGATGGATACATAAGTGATTTGCAAAGACTTGTGGTAGAGTATCAAATCACAGAGAAGGATTAAATAGTCCTGCAGAAAAGGTTTAGTTCAACCCATATGTTTCTTTGTGAAAATGATTCAGTAATGTTTTGCACTGTCACTTAAAAATACCTTTGAGATTTGAATAGAATAAGATTCCCTTGTACAGATGGAAACTAAGCATAGAACTTCTGGGTCTCAGAATTAGAAGATCCTGTTGCTATTGCTTCAGCAAAGTCATAGTACAGAGTGTATATATCCCTCCAAATATTGCAGTCATGTGTGTGGCAAAATACACGTAAACATAAATTTGTTACAGAAAGCCACATCCCTACAGTAGGTAGGTACCAAGTATACTTTCATCAGAGTTCATTACCTCTGAATCAGTTTCTCAGTATGACAGAATAAGCTTGTACCAACTCAAAATGCAGGCAAGGAAAGCATGTATTACCTCTGAGTGTGTGTAGCACAGGCTTGCACCTGCCCATAACAGGCACACTTCAGACCTCTGTTCAGGGCTCAGTGTGTTAAAAGTGAATAGAGATTCCCTAAGACTATATGGGGATTGCAAAAGGAAAAATCAAGGACTGAAACATCCTTGCATGATAAATGAAAGGAAAGACACCCAGGCACACTATATATTTTTCAAGAAAAGCAGAGACAGGTGACATCATTCATTCTTTATCATAAATCCTTATACTTGTAATATCTTGTATAATGAGAGAAGATTTTTGCACCGTCTTTCAGGCATCTGATTTCTCATACTGAGCTGAGAAAGCTAAAAAAAAAAAAATTCTGTCCTATTATTTTGCCATACCTGTTTAATGATGCAAAATTTGGTTCTAAAACAATAAAGTTCAGATCACTAACATGATAGTCCCAGGATTACCTAAACAAGATTTCTTAAAACAAGGGAAAATATGAAATAGTTTGAATAAAGTGATGACAATGGCAAGTAAATTACTAAGTGTTCTGAGACAGGCCTGGACCAAAATATTAAAAATACTTTGGAAATTTTTATAAATAAAAACACACCAAGAGGACAATGGCAATGATAATATAACAAAAATAACAGCAAACATGCACTGACAAAAAGGGAACTTTTTGAAGTTAAAAAGACTGAACTAAAGAAAAAGGAAAACTATGAATTTGGACTTCTGTTTTTCACTAAGGGACTTAGGACAAGATTCAACTTAGGAAAAAATTACCCAATTTCAGATTCAACACTATTATTTCCAATGTGATTTTCTCAGCTTTTAAATAAAAATGTGTAGAAATAAAGAATGAAAAGCAAAACCAAATCTTTCAACTATGCTAATTCAGCCATTGATGCAGAGAAAGTTTTTCTGGGGCTAGAGGGGGAGACAAAGAGGTGAAAAAATAACAAGAAGTGAGAGTTTGATCTATTCTGCTTTGGCAGAATTATTCTGCAAGCTAAGGAGACAGATCCATGCACTCCAGTTCTTCTGCTTTCTTTTTTTTTATTGTGCTCATAATTTTACTATCCTGGCAAGTCCTAGTAAACGGCCTGTTTTAACCCACTTAGTGACAAAAGGCTCTCATTCCTGTTGTCCTAAAATCTATAACTGTCTTTTTCAGTCAGGATTTCTGTGATGCAGTTCTACCATGAGTGTTGGAAGAACTAGGACTGATCCCTGCATCGCTTCTCATGTAATATTGGGCTCAGACAAGGTGGCAGCACTAGGACATCTCAGAGCCCAATTATCTTCAGATGGCCCAAGCTGTCAGTGAGTGACCTTTACCAGGGTAAGTGATATCTATTTAGCACACGCCTGGCACAAGAAAAATATTATAGAGGATTAATTACCAGTTTTAAGCACAATCCTATTTTTACATTTCATTTTCATCAGGCCAGTGATTTGGATGTTGAAATTTTATAGAAAGACAGCTGCTGCAATAAAATCACATCAAACAGCACATACCAGACACAAATGCCTATTATGTTACACCTGTTTAACCCTCATTCTTTCCCATCTTACTCCTTCCCTTTATTTTCTTTGAGAAAACAGGGCCTGGTTTCAATCAGGTTAATCAAATGTAAGCCTTGATGTGTTTGATAAGTCCAAGCTTTAGTTACCATGGTAAAAGGTATCCCACTTGGTTTTGGCTTTTTATTAACCTTAGTTGGCAAAAAGTATTTCACTTAATAATCTGTTGTCTTTCTGAAGAACTAGTTCATTAAAGCATGGAGAGTTTTTTATTAATAAATGGAAACACAGAATTATGTTTGCCTGCTGATATAAAACACTGAAGTAAAACTTCAGTTGCCACAAATGAAAATCAGACTAGAGTCTTCCTGTCTTAAAAGCTTTTGAAGGATTTTGCTGCTTCCTGGATCATTTGGTATCCCTGCTGGATGCAATTGTTTCCAGTGCAGGAGAATTTCAGGAGTTATTTTCTGTTGAGATATATTATAAGGAGAAATTTGATAATTGTTTTATCTTGGACTCTTTGTAAGTCAACTAAATTTGAGGGAAGTTAATAGTGAAAGACACCTTTTTGACATGATTATAAAAATAGCTACTTGGCAGACTTTTATTGTTGTATAATTTTCTGCATGCAAAGGGAATACCATAGTTGCTTTGCGTGATGCTGCAAGAGGATATCATTGAAAGATAAGTAAATAAGATGGGTTCAGTCATGAGCACAAGATTCTTGATGTTATATAGTTTCTCATGTGTTTTCTAACATTGAAAATTAGTATTTCCTTTTTGTAGTTGAAAAATCATATTATGTGTTGTTTTTCAACCATATAAACATAATCACCTATAAATTACAAATTACTTTTTCCAATGTTAGTTGGTAGTTTTAAAAAAGCAACACTTCTAATATTTAGAAATGTTACTTACTCCTTCAATTCAGCATATTTTAACATTTGATAGAATCTAGATCTGAAAAATAATTTTTTAGTTGCTGAAATTATTGGTGAAAACAGTACTCTAATAATAGTACTCTTGATTGTGTAGGACATTAATATCTTCTCTCAGTCATCTTTCAGGGTATTTGGGCAACTGATAAAACTTGCACAATCAAATTACCCATGCTAGCAAAACTAGTAAGCAGTGTGGGCAAGACTGTGGTGTGAAGAGCTTTTAAGATCATATGGTTGCAGGACTGAAAATTTTTGGTCCAGGTAGAAAATTCTTCTAATCTCTGTGGACAGAACTTGGAGGCTTTCATGCACATTATTCCCATTTCCAGATCTGTTGTCATTTTTTTTTTTTTCAAAATGCTGCGGTATTTTTCCAAAGGAAGCTCTGTCTTTTCAGAGCTGTCTCTTTAGGAAGACTTGTGAGATGCTGCAGAAATCTCAGCAGTGTCCAGATTGACATGCAAATTGGGCTACTAAAGACTATTTGTCTAAGTCAATAACATGTGGACAATGCCTTTTTCTCAAGAAACATCTACAGCTGTGGATTTTGTAAAAAGAAACTATTGACAAATTTATCAGGAAAACCTGCCTGTGAGAAGATCCAGCTAAATGCTGTGTGAGTCTAGAAATGAATCCTGGCAATTTGGCTGGTAATGCTTTAAAAAGGATTGCAATCAAACTCTGAATTTTGCATAAAAAACAAATCATTACACTGCTTGAAGCTTGGAACTTTCTTTATTGATCTGTTGAATAATTTATGATAAAGCCTGAAAGGGCAAGATTGACTCAACAAAGTATATTATCTGAAGTACATTTGGAAAAGGTTTTTTTTACTTTTATCCCAAAAAAGCAAATGCATTTTTGTTGTTCTGATGTTTTTGTTTCCTTTGCCCTTTTTAGTCATTTTTAGATCATAAATGCATAGCATTTTGCTTTGTTTAAAGAGGTTGCTAATAAAAATATTGATATTTTGTTGAAGTGTATTGAATTTTCTCCTGAGGCAGACAAGGTTGTTTGGTAATTAGAGCTGTAGGGTTTAAAGATACAGTTGGCTTGCCCGGGTTTTGGAGTTTCTTTTGGTTTGTTTTCTACTTATAGAATATTGTACTACAGCCTGGAAAAGAAAACAGCATTACAAGCTCTTTTCAAATTAATACAGGTGTATTAAACAGATACATGTATTATCCTTTATTTATGGAATAATTTTATTCCATAAATATAGGATATTTTTATATCCTATATTTAGGTGACAGTGAATCTACTTCTGCTGATTTGTCTATTTCTACCACTGTGAGTCCCTGTAAAGAAGTGATCCTGATATTGGAATCTGGTCGGTCACAGTAAACCCACTTGTTCTTTGAAGGGAAGATGTTTTGTCTATGCCACTGGAGAATGATGGTTTAAATAAGGCTTATCATAATCACCAAGTCACAACCACTCAAAAAACAAGAGAGACTAAAAAATAACCCGTGCACATATATAGTATAAACCAGAACATTCCAACACAGCATTATCATTGCAGGAGTTATAGGAGATGTGTGAACAATTCAAGTTCAAGAGTTCAGAGATGAGAAAACTTTTATCAAGGAGTGCAGGTGTGAGACGTAAGGGACAGAGTGTCTCCAGAATGTAGGAAAAGGAGGATTGCTCCTGCTCAGCTGCAGGTATATGCTGCAAGGAAGCCATGCCCACCCTCAGCACAAGAATTTTTTTCAATGCCTTTGAAGACAATACAGTGAAATAGTAATACTGGGTAAATATTTTGATCAAGAGTATTTCAAAGAGTATTATGGTTTTTATTCTCAGTCTTGTCGTATAGGTGATGTATAGCATTCTCCAAAACAATTTCCATCAGAAGATGAGATTGGTGCCAGATAGAGCTATAGTTTTTGCCCAGTCTGTGTTGACAAAGAACATACAGCAGTTCTGTTTACCTAGTGATGCTTTCTCCTAGTCTTACAAAGATTGAGACCCTGACACAGTTAAGGGATAAAGGGTTTTTACCTCTATATTTTAGTAAGGATCCTTATTGGTGCACCACTTCACCAAGGTGGGATGTGCCACAATGCACACACACAATAGACTGTGGGTACAATTTATAGACTTTACAAATTAGCATATCTAACAAGGATGCCCCAGTGGGAGGCCTGGATGAATGGCATGATATTCCCCCATCTGAGGAATTCCCCCCTGGAGGGGCCAAATCTCTAGCTTACAGAATATGTTCTAGAGAGGACCTTGGTTTCCCAGGATAGCATAGGGTTTTCCGGCCTCCTGCTACAAGGCCTTTAGGATGTTCGGTCTCCTGGCCTAAAAGAATACTGTGGACTGTGCTAAGTTATCAGACTTAAGGAATTACACGTATGCATGCTAAGAATACTGAGGATACATAAAAGTTTATATAAAAGGTATATAAAAGAAGAGGAAAAAAATCATCTTGTCATCACTAGAACAATCAGGAAAACAACAAATTCATCTTAAAATATGCTTATATATACTTTCCCAGTTGGACTAGATTACCAAGACCTTTTTTTGAGGTACAGTTGTTTTCCTAGTTTTGTCATCTTTCATGTTTTGTTTTGGCAAGTCAGTATTTTGTTTCTGGCAAATTCTCATCTTACAACAGACAGAGCAGTGATATACTGGGCATGCAGGATACATAATTGCTGACTGTCTTTAGACACAGTATAGGCTGCAATTTTAATGACTTGAAATGCAGTCTAATAGCTGGTTTCTCTACTGCCATTTCATCTTGCTGCCCCTGCCTATGCATTCCAGTCTCTTCCCTGCCTGCCAGACCCTGGCAGACCCAACAGCAAAGGCAAGTGTTTTCTGATGATTCAGCACTCTGTGTCAGCTCAGCTGGAGCTGGCCCAAGGCCTGGTGGAAGGAGAGTGAAACTCTGGCAGGCAGTACTGAGATCAGTTTAGGCTGCCACAGGGCAAACCCTTTTGTGTCTCTCACAGCTATTTATCTGCAGTATCTGTACCTATCTCACAAAATATTCCTTTCCATTTAACACCCTTTTAACACTGACAGTTGGCTAGTGTGTCATTCAGCTTTTGCAGCACCTACCTCACTCACGCACTGATGCACACCTGAAGGCTATCACTAATACTAGCACTGTAACTCTTTTTTGCCATTTAACAGTGTTGTTAATAGTGGAAGTATACTGCATTACTTTTGCTATAAATTATTTTTATCTGCTTAAGACTGTACAAGACTCTGAGGATAACAGACCTTCAATCATAGTGTAATAGAAGAACCTGTATAATGACCTAAACCAAAAGGAATGGCTACAATGAAAGCAAGACCATCTAATTTGTAGTGTTACAAGTTTTCATAAAAAAGAATATGGGCTATATTACATGGCTAATAAAGCCTTTAATGCTTCACTTAGTCATATCCACTTCTGAAGAAGGATGTCTCTGTCAGGTGAAGTGCACTTGCCGCTCACAGGAGAAGGGTGATGACCCCTAAATGTGGTATAGCAAAAGTCCCAAATTAATGGTTCTAGGTGATACTGTTGTAGGAGAGAAGAGTATGGAACTAGAGATCTCTAGGGTCATTCATTTAGTACTGAAAACATCAGGGAAACACCTGTGTTGGGGATGCATGTCTTGGGATGTTGTGGTATTAGATAAAAAGTACTTGATCATTTAAGGATGGATGAGAAGCTGCACAGGAAATGGGTGATTTAGTACATCTGTCATTTGTTGTGTTTGGATGATTCTGTTATCTACCCTTTCCCTTTACTGGGGATAAATAGGCTGAACTTGCATAAAGGAACCTGTTCTGCTACTGCTACCACCTGTTGTAAGAGTAGTTGGAGAATCCCTCAAAGAAAGCAATTAGAATGGTAGTAATTTTGTAATTTTCCTGTTTCTGTTTTTTTAACTCTCTATCAAACAGAAATTTATATTTGCTCATCATAGATATCTTTCATTTAAAGCAAAAGACACAAAGAGAAAAAAAAGTTTTTCTCTTGCAAAGTTGCTCTTTGCTGTTGCATAGAAAACACAAGAGCTGGAATATCTAATTAGTCACCTTTAAATTTGTTGTGAAAGTGGATTAAAGGAAGCTTTTTTATGATGCCTTCTTCAGTCCATCCAGATGCCAAGCACTTCATCCACTGGTGTTTTTAATGGATGGCTTAAACTGATATGATCACAGTGAAGTTTTAAGCAACTCAGGTTTTGGAAGAATCAACAACTTTAAATGCTTGGCCCAGCCATCATGAACTTCTCTGAATTGCATTTAATTGCATTAAGTTTCTCCCAGAAATTGCAGCATACTTTCATTATTTCCTGAAATTTAGTAATTATGGTTTCAGTGCTGGTATTTTAAGACACACAACAATAACCAGGTTGAAAACATGTGATGAGTCAAGTACTTCTCTGAGCTTATTCTCCATCATTGGTTTGAAAATAACATTTGGCTTTAGATATAAAATTGTAAGGATTTATTTTGCTGTGTGTTGACCAGTAATTGTGAATTAGAGCATTTTCTGTCTACTCTATTCTGGAAGAGTTCTCTGGGTTCCTAGTTTTAGTTTATTTTCTAATTTCTTTGTTTTGATGTGATTTTTTTTTCCTCCTGTGATTTGAATACAGCATTACATAGCTTTTCAGTATGATTTTCATAGCTTCTCACAATGAGAGAGACATTTTCTCCATTGTGTTTTCTTCCAAATACTTTTGAGTTTCTTTTGTATAATATTCATGCAGAAGCAGGTTATTAAATCTCCATTGGGAGGGATACAGAAGATAGTTTCTAGCTCTTCTTTTATGGATTTAGACAAATGATCTTTCAGGAATGTGTTGCCTTCAGTAATGTGTTCTATTTAATATGTATTTGTGGGCAAATACAGTCACTTTTTTGTTTTTTTAAGAATTTTATATTAAAATAAAAAAGAAATCTGGTTGGTTTTCTTCTTGCTTATGCTTTTTCTCCTCTGTATTACTCCCAATTTACATTAAAGTATGTTTTGAATGAATAATAGTTGTCAATTACTTCCAGGCTTACATTTTAGTTAGTAATTAGATAAACTACATAAAGCGTTGAATTTATCAGAAAACAGAGTGCCTAGAGAATTCCACTCCTTCATAAGTAGGTTACAATATAAGGCAGTGGTACTCTATGCTCAACACATTATAAATTATTTTAGAGATATATTGTGCAAATTCAATGAGAATTACATGTAAACTTGCACCAAGTTTGGCCTAACGGGTTCACATTTAGCAGGCCAATGAACTGGAAAAGACAAGCCAAAAGGAAATGAGAATGAAAAATGTTTCTTTTCTTTCCACCAGGAATTCAGATTCCAAATTGGAAGGTTTTATCAATGGACAGGCCTTTGTTATTTTTATGCATTCATTTTATACAGAACGGAACAGTTTCTTCTGTACTTAATGAAAAGAGTACATTTCTTTGTTTATTCCAAAGAAAAAAATATGAAGAAAATCCATTGATTCCTTTCACTATGGCGCCTCCTCACTGTTTATTCAGAGATATACAGCAGAATGGCATTTTGGTAGCCTTGCTGTGCAGAGCTAATAATGATATACAGACAATGAAGAACACCTTTCTCTGTATGGAACAGAAATAGTAGACTAGAGAGAGAAACAGATGGAAGAGTAAAATAATGCTTGGATTGCTGTCAGCAAAAGTGTTGCAGTTGGCTCCTTTCTTGTCCCCGAGGAAGTCCTAGTTCTGGGACAGGCTCCTGCTGCCCAGCAGATGACATCAGTGTGATATTTTCCTGTGATGAACTGTGACTTCTGACTGTCACGCTGTGTCTCTCACGGGACAGCAGTACTTTACACAGACACTGATGAACTTTGGATTTGAAAAGCAGCTTCAGACAAACTGTTCTAACTTTTGAGCACAATGATAATTCTTAACTGAAAAAGATGGTAATAAGTTCCCTAACAATTACCTCAACAATGCCATGCAGGAGTCATTGCTCTTACTCCCTTTCATGTGAACAGTAACTGGCTTTCTGCTCCTGCACTTTTTGCTGATCATAACCTGGAAGTCATCTTTTCTCAGAATCTCTCTCTTTCACTCTTTCTCTCTCAGACAACTGTGACAAATTACAGTCTAATGTTTTCTAAACTCCTGTTAGGTTGACAATTAAGAAAAAACAGTAAGCTATGCTTTCATCCAAAAAGTTTCGGATAATACATATATATCGTAATCTGATCCATTGAATCTCAACATTAAGAATGAATCACATCTTGCAAAGAAAATGACCAGGCTATAAAGATAACCTGAATATTTTCATTTAGGTGAATGTGTCAGGGAAGTGAAAGACCCTACAAGTGTTTTAAATTGTCATTGTGTCATTGTGTCAATTGTTTAAATTAGTCATTGTGCCTGAGAACAAATGAAACAGTTTTATGCCTAAATAATACCTTTCTGTGACACAAATTTATCACTACAGTCTACATTTAAAAAACTGAAATTATTAAAATGATGTAAGAATATAGATTCCCAAGTCCGAAACTTGTACATCTTATATAATTAAAAAATTGAAGACAAATAAAATTCATTTCTGCTTATATTTTAATTTATATGACTTTCAAGTCATTGATATAATTTAGATTAACATATTTCTAAAACTAAAGGTTAATTATATCATAAGTCATGCATTTCAAGAATGCTAAAAAAATTGGGTTATTTTTACTTGTCTGGACTTTTTTTCCCCAAGTCCGTTCAACATTGCAGTTGGCAAAAGAAATTAAAAAATACCTTTTGCTGTGCGAAACCTGCAAATTTTAGAAAATGCTTTATATCAACTTATGTGTTTTACATGCCATAGTAATGCCAAAGATCCAGAATTTCTCCAAAAACTAATCATGTAATAAAAGAACACACTTCCTGGGTGAGCCTTAGGAGAAAGCAATCAATGCCAAGGTTTTTTGTCCCCATAAAAGAAATCAGTTTTATAAAATAAAGAGATAAATAATAAGAAGAGAAAAAAGTGAAAGCAAGAAGATAAAAGAGGGGGAAATGCACTAAACAGAAAAAAAAATCAAACAAACACTTTCTTCTTCCAAATTTTATCAGGATAAATAACCCTTTATTTGGTTGGTGTTCTTTACTATTGCTCATAAGCTGAAGAGAGCATATTTCAAATATATAATAAAGGTTTTGAAGAAGGAGGAAATCTTGGAAAGACTTCCAGGCACACATACACACCCTTCCCATAAGCCTAAAATAAAACTGTTTGTTTAGCATGATTTAACTACACCATTAACACTTGCAATTTCCCTAAGCAGCCTCTTCCCTTCTTGGCTTCTGGTACCTGTAAGAAGGATATTTAATTGTGTTCAAACAATTTGTCACTGACAAATTCATATAGTTTGATTCCTTGTGTGCATGTGGGTAGCTCCTGTTAATCTAGTAAGACTTAAATTTTTCTCTGAGTAGAAGATGTTAATGAAATACTCATCCACGCTGGAAAGAAAGTTCCTCAAGACCAAGGCTTCATTATTAATATTTCAAATTGCTTTATTTTTTCCAAGTCTGAAAATATCCCTCGAGCCCGGCTGGAAAGTGGCTTCCAGCTGGTCCCGGCTAGCCCTGGCTCGGGATACTTCCAAACTCGGTTGGTGGCAGCAGGCGGACCGGCTACCACCCCCCCCGGTGGGTCAGAGCTGCACGAGAGATGTCGGTGAGGCTTGATGAAGGTAGGAAGCGAGGAGGCTACTTTGTGGCTAGATGGTTTTTATTGTCACTTGCCCTTTGCAGGGGAGCCACGCTTCTCTCTGAGCCTCTCTCAAGAGTGTCCCCGCCCAAGGCATGGCCACAGCTTATATGGGGTTGGGAGAAGGGGGTGGACACAGGAGGGAAAGCCAATAAGGGAAATATGGATGTCACACAGACAGCGAATGGGAAACGAGGGGTGGGGGTTCCCCAACCTGCTCCAATCTGGGACCGAATCTCTCCGAACATTCTGGAAGGAGAGGAGAGGCTTCCCAGAGAGTGACAGGCTGTGGAGAAAAAAGGCAGGAGGAAACCAAATGGGGAGAAATACAGGCGGGAACTTGGGAAAAACCATTACAGAACTTATTAATATTAACAATAAATAAAAAGATAGAAAACACGCCGCTACATAAGTGTCCCGTTGAACCTTTACATCTATCTCAAGCAGTGCAATTAGAATCAATTTCCATGCAAATGGAATTAATTCAAACACATTACATCCTTCTTGTCCTAGTATTTTTGGAAAGCAAAAAATTCTTCCTTATTAAATTGACAAAACAAAGACATGTAAAAAGTAAGTGTCCTGTGATGAATTAAGAACTTTGGGGTTGTGTAATGTACTTACATTAACACAGGCCAAATGGAAAGGTAATATACAAGATGTGCATTTACTTGCAGCATTATTATTTCAGGTGTCAGTCCAGATGAGCTGATTTTGTAGATCTTGTTCACAGTTACTGTGATGACTTTGTGTATTTTCACCTTAGTTCATTCCCCATCTTTCTACTACATGTATTATTGAACAAATAATTTAACAAAAAAACCCCAACAAACCTGAGATTTTTTAGTTGAGATGACTGCTATTGCAAGTCACAGCTATGTGAAAAATAATGAAGCATTTGGAACTGCTGATGGTAATTCAAAAGAGGTTATGCTACACTTCTTTTCACTTCAGAAACAAGAGCTGAGTAAAACAGATTATGCATTCTGAATGAAGAAGATATGATCTGACACAGATGAGATGTACACAGTGTTTGCACTCTATAAGGATAAATAAGAAACTAAAGAGATTTCATCTACAATACTTCAGGAGAATGAGCATCAGTTCGTAAGCACTCTAGAGGCTTTTGTTTTGGAATCCTTCTTGAAGACTTACTAGCCCATTTTTTTCAATAGATCACTGCAAAACATACATTTATTTAAAAAGACAGAAGTCACAAAATCAAGTAAAAGAGTTATCATAAGCACACTAAATTATCAAGCCATGTTCAGGTGATACTGTCTACAGTTTGACAGTCAACCTGTGAAAATCAACGAGTACTTAAAAACACAGCATGCAAGCTAACAAAAGTTTATTTCAATTTACCATAACAGAACTTCTCTATACCATGAGACTGACCAATTAAAATAATCCTACTTTCTTAGACTAAGGGGTCTATTTTGTTTGGGGTTTTAAAAATAAAATTGCACTAAGTTTATGATAACAATGTCAGCTTTATATATTTCAAAGGACAACAACAGTAGCTCTTCATTATCTGGTGAGGAAGAGGGAAATAGTAAAAAGAATCAGAATTTACAAGGGTGGTATATCAAGGCTGGTTGGCTTTGTTTTAGGATAATTTATTTAATATAGACAAAAAATAATTATCTTTTTCCAATATAATGTCTATTTTTTTAATGTTTCCCTTCGCTTGCAAGTTGATTATATATTTAAAAGGCACTATGAAAAAGGGATCTGTCCTGTTGTATGGTTCTAATGCCCTGTATACTACATTTATCTGAAGATTTTGTATAATATCCATCAAAGCTATCACCAAGAATTTATGTCAGCTAAATTATATCAGCAAAGCCATATAGAAAAATCGTATTTTAATAAAGAAATAACCCCAAACCCAAATTATTCTACTACAATAAATATGACTGAGTCCTCACTGTGAAATTACTTCTTCAGTTGCACAGTCTTCCTTGTAATTTTGACCCCACTATCACTTAAGAAGACAGATATTCCATGGAAATTTTCCACTAATAGTTAAATAAACCTCAGTAAGCAAATAGTTACACGAAGGAAGGCAGTAAAAAGGAAGAAGGAAACTGGAAGAAACAGAAAAGGGAAAACATGATAGCTGAACTGAAGACATAAAATTTGTGACAATGTTGACTTGAAATATTAGCTCTAAAAGTAGGACCTTCAATAAAGGGAAAAATCCATAGAATAATAACTGAGAGGATAAGGATAGGAAAAGAGAAGGCATATTACAGTAGCAGTCGAGTAATCTATCTGATAATGATATAGAGGATTGGCTGTATTTCTATCAGGAAATAATCTCGCTGTCTCTCTGCAAATGAGAAAAGTCAGAGTTGAGTATATAGGAAAAAATTGAACGGCTGTGGGTCACTGACTGCATGTTTTCCCCTGAATGTGTGCAAACACTCCTGTGCATCACTAGTGCCTCGGGAGCAAGTTACTCTTTGTCACAGTGGAGTTGTCTCTGCTGCTCAAACCTGCTAGTTGTAACCAGAGACATCCCCCTCCTGCCATCCCCCAATTAGTGTTTACTGGTAAATATCATATCTAGCAATCAAATACCCCTATCAGAAAAGGACTCAAGAGGTATAAAGTAGATCTGGGGTGTTATACAAACACTCTGAGTGGGCTAAAGGAGATAATTTTAGAAAAAAAATCATGATGATTCTTTCAGCATTAAAAAATGACCCTTTTGACAAAGATTTTCTTAGAGTTAGATTATTTAGAGGGTTTATCTAGCAAATGCCAAATAAATATTCTAAAAAGGCATTCAGAACGAAGTGATGTTATATTTAGATGGACCTTTGTGTATGTAGCTTAGCCACTAATGAAACAATGGAAAAGAGGCGTAACATCATAAGTAATTCCATGTAGAATGTATTTAAACTGATCAAATTTTAAAAATTTTTAAAAGACTTATTTCAAAGTTAGAAATTACATCAGAAGCACTTTAATAAGATGGAGAGATATTTTAATTCTGTGCTTGGGGTACAGAAGAGAGACTGAAGCCTTCTCCAACTTTTTGCAGGAAGTCCTGTCTCACACAAAGGACAGTGACTCAGCACACCCATCTCCATCTGCATGAGAAACTCCCCGCCTCCAGGCATTCTCTCACCATACAGATAGGGGAAAAAAAGTCACATTTACCTCAGAAAGTAGACTTTTATCCAGAAAACAAGAAAGGCACAGCACTTGGGAAATAGATCATTATTTGCAACTGATATCCACTAGCCAAATACCTTATTAATTCAAAACCCAGACATCCAAACAGGCGGGTTAGTTTTCCAACTGCTTCTCTCTAGGGCAAGAGATCTGAGCTAACTGGAGACTGTGGGGTTTATATCTTGCTATAGAAATTATTGTGATTGTCATTCAAGTAGTTCAGGCAATTTCAGATTTTATAGGTTCCTTTTCCTCAGTTTTTAATTCTTTTCTCATTTTAGTGTTTTCTTGCTTTCTGTGTTGGTCATGTACATCTTTGCTTTACCTTCCACACTTACCAAAGAAAGAATGCTGTAGAAGAAAAGTTAAATTAATTCTTTAAATTAATTCTTTGAACTAGTATCCACTGTGGCGAAGCTGAAAGTGTCTGGTTTATGGTAAAGACAATAAGGGATCTGTCTCAAAACCAAATGAAAGATAAATTCTCTGTTTATAAATGTAAATGACCCACATGTGAAAGTGGAAAAACAACCTTCACAAAGTGACAAAATTATGGCTTTTCAGATGAACTCTTATCACTTAAACTATCCTGGATTTTTTTTTGCAGATAAATATACCAGTCTGCAGAATGCAAAAACATGAGCTGAGTGGTCACAGACACAGAGAGACAAAATGAATATGAGGAAGCACACAAAGAATTAAATAGGAAATATCCCTCTAAGGACTATTTAAACCCATGCTGTCCTTGTGCCTTCAATTGTATGTGTAGCTGCCAATTTAATCTGAAAAAGAATTACCTGTGGTGGAGGTGACCAGAGGTATGGAATAACTTTCCTACAAGAAAAAGTAGGTGAGTTTACAACCTGGAAAAAAACCCAAAACAATAACTGAGGGAAGTTATGGTGCATGTGTATAAACCATAATTACATAAAAAAGGTCATAAGTGAGAGTTCTATTCAGTGCTTCTTACAATATGGAATGCAGAAACATAAATGAAGGGATCAAGTTCTGGAAGAAGTATTGTCACAAGCAATATTCTGTACTGGTACTTGCACAATATCAAACCAGTTTACTGTGACATTTAATCCTGAACAAGTCTGTTAAATTAATAAAATAATATCTGTCAATCTCTGATATGGGAACTCACTGAACCATAAATTGCTTCAAGCATGAAGCCAGAGCAGGAGTAGGTAGTCCAAAGGGGTTGTATTTGTTAAGTCTTATTGAACTTTTTCCTCTTTTTGACTACTGTCAGTGGTAAGTATTAGTATAAAGATTCTTTTACCACAATTCAAAATCCTTCTTATTCGCTTTGGCTTGTTCCTTTTTTCCTTTCTGCCTCTTATTTTTTTCCCCTTTTTTATTATACTTTCTTTCCTCTGTCAATGAACCTGCCTCACTTCCTGCTGAATGCAAGCACAACTAGTTTTGCTATGCAGCAGTTTTGCTATATTAAAAAGCATTTTACATCTATAAAGGAAGTAGATAATATTTTGCTCCTATAACTTCATTTTTTAAAAAATAGAATTACAAAATCACTAGATGAAATAAAGCATTACATGTGAAACACTTCAGTAAATCTCTTGATGAAGTGAAAAATTGAAATCTTCCCTGGAAAATTAATTCAAATCCCTTTGGATACGCAGAAACATTATTTTGATTAAAAGCTGTGTAAAAGATCATAAACTAAGTGCAATTTTAAAGATTAAAATATCAAATTAGGAAGAAATGTCTCACCTTAGATTAGGTCTTTCTTAGTTTCTTTATTAATAATTTGGAAAAAAAAGGAAAAAAAACATCTTGCTGATGACATTCAAGCACTGAAATAAAAACCAGAAGTACAGAAAGGACAGTGGAAGGGAACAGAATAACATCCAGAAAACAACAAGGAAATCTGTTTTAGAAGCAGACCACTTAAGTGTTTGTGAAGATCATAGAGGACAGGTTGTGAAACACTTGAAAAAAGGTCAACACTACTCCCCCAAAACTGTATCAATATAGTCCCTAGATTAATCAGGGCACTGAATTTTGGGTAATATTCCTGTTGCTGCTTTTGCAACTGCAACTGCGATGGCCTGGTTTAGGATAGACGGCACGGCTGCCACATGCTTGTGTGGAGCTCGGGCTCGATAACACGCTGACACCAGTGTGGTGGACGGTTAAAAGCATTTATTATTTCAAACATGCAGGTTATATACTCTTGGGTTCTTCACTACGTCAGAGGGGTCTTGCTACACTTCCTGAGTTAGTAGAGAGAATAGAAAAGTACTAGCACGTTGTTAGAGGGGGGTTTACATTCTTAGAGTGACAGCTTATCTCGGGGGTTGGAGTGTTCTGTGGCCTTTCCGTTACAACCGATATCTTCCGAGCGCCTGTCCCTTTCCAACCACATCTTCCAGAATTTTTGAGAAGAAGATTGTATTTTACTCTGGTCAATTACTCCAATAGCTTGAAAAAACACCCATGTTGAGTGACAGTGAAGAGAATGAATGCCAGGCAGAGATGTAAACAGGTTCCTCCACACTTGAAATATGCGTGCTTATGAGAAATCAGGCATGCTGGTGAGACTTACTTGTCTCTATGGGTGAGACAGAGGTCATACTCCTCTACGCAAAGTGGGTTTTTCTTTGTTAACCTAAACTTCAACACAGACACAGGTGCTTTGAAGCTCGTGCAATACATACTCACTTTGTATATTTCTTCAAGGGGCAACCTTGAAGTAACAATAATAGAATCAGGAAAAAGTAGATAGCTGTCTGATAAAGTCCCATTGAAGCAAAGGTTTCCAGCTGCTCAGAGACTTGTGTAATGCATGACACCTGTTAAGACTGGCATTATTTGAGGTGAGAATGAATGGAAAAAGTGCTATTCTTCTCTACATGGGTGATTATAAAAGAAACTGTATGTTATGTACTCTTAGGGAACTCTGCAGGCAGGGGGATGGTTAGATGAACACTGAAAAAGAACGCGATCTCTTATCAGTGCAGAGCTGTAAAGTACAGACTTGACAGGTCAGTGATCCTGTACTCCAGAGGATTTCTTCAGGATACAGAACATTCTGTTGCCATAACAAGAAAATTTTACTTCAGAGAACCATGTAGCATAGCAAACAACTAAGCTTAATTTAATAGAATAGTGGATTGCATGATCATACAAACAGTTGCAATATCATGCCATATTTCAGTAAAGTCATCCTCAGCTTTGTGTCCTGTCTTGCCCTCCATGTCCCATTTTTCATCATCTGTTGGCTTTTTTTTTTTTTTTTTTGTCTTGCCTGTTCCTTTGCCTTTCCTCATTTTCCACTTTTGGTTGTGCTGTATATATTTGCCAGTTTTCCACCTTTCTTTCACACTTATCAAAGTAGACAAGGGAAAAAAAAATTTAAAAGGAGAGGGCAGGGAATCCCCCTGACATCTGACAATCAGTGACTTTTTCTTTTAACCTGATAAGTTTTAAAAAGCAGGACAGGAAACAACAGCATTTATCATTTGTCCTAAACTTCTTGCTTTCCAGGAGATAACTTCTGCATTCCTTCTGAGAGTGCCCCACAGTTACAGATGCTTTCTCTTCATGATGTCATCCTAAGCCTTAAATATATTTTCACCTTTTTGGAACACTCTGTGTAACATTCCTTGAGAAATCCAATGATTCAAGTGGTATAACTAAAACCAGGATGTATTAATAGATTTAATCAGATTCAAATAAGAGAAAATTTGCATAATATAGCATGCACAGTACTTAAAGAAACTTAAACCAGGAAATATCAGACATGTTACACTATCATGTGATTTTAGAGTCTTTTTCATTGCTTTGACACTTTTCTCTAGCCAGTCAGTCAGAGAAATAATCTTCTTGCTTTCAAATACCTGGAATACTAATTTTCTCTCCTTTGACTCAAATCTTGTAAAACCTTTGAGTTAGCAAGCTCACTTTTAAATACTAACAACCTGTTCTGTTCAAACAAGGCCTAAGTATTGTCCATTATGCTTCTCCCATTGCTTATACTTATTCTGCTAGTCTGTGCTAAAAAAAAATAAAAAAATTAACTGTCCATTTTTTTGTTTTACCTTCATGTTTCAGCATTGCAGGCAAAAATCCCTCTCTCCAACAACATCTGCCCTTGGTACTTTCCTTAATGACCATGATTTTGCATGTTAATTGTCTTGGCAGGAGGTTACCACATTTTGCATGTTAATTTTCTTGGCTTTTAAGGATGTAGAGTTTATGTAATTATTATAATTTATTCTTGGATTTAATTCTTGTCTGTCACATATGACTCATGAAAGGATTAACTCTTCTGTCACACTTCTTCTGTCAGTGGGAGACACAGAGAAGGAAAGATTTTAGAAGACATGAGCTAGGAAACAGGGACTATTTGATAAATTCTGACCTCCTGCAAGAAGGAAAGTTCCATTAAACTACTTAACTTAACAGCTCTTCCACTATTGCTAAATTAGATTGCCAAATTAATTTTATAATAGTAAGTAATGGCAATGTTGGTGACATTTTATCATGCAAGGACATTTTCCTTTAAAATTTTTAAGTTAAATAGAGAAATTTATTGGCATATAAGTGCATTTAGCATTTTATTTCCAGTACTCAAATTATATATAAAAATGCAGTACATTTCTTTAATCTTGCTGATCAAATAATAGCATTTATTTTCAGTATTTTTCCCCAAATAATATTAAAAATCTATTGCAAAAAATAACATATATTCATGGGAAAGCTGGGTATGGAAAGGTAGAAGGCAAATGTCCACTGTAAATGAAAATTGAGGTGTAATAAGTATCTGTGATGTGATGTGAACATTAAGAAGATTAGAAGAAATACAGTTATTACATCTTCAGTCAGTAACTCTCCACTGTATAAAAATGTAGCTGCACGGCATCACTGCAGTAATCATGTCAGAGACCTCCAGCCAGACACACCGTCTGATGGCAGATGTAGCTTGTCAGGTCTCAGGGTGACAAGAGTCCCTGATGCCTCTCTGTAGACATGGGCTGACAGTCATTCCATTTCCAGAACTTATATTGTTGTAAGTGGGCTGTGTCTGCTGGTGAAGGAACTATGCGAGGAAGTGGACAATCTGTGCAGTATTCTTGAGAATGAGTAAGAAATTGATATGCTGTTCTTATAAAAGACCTCAGTCTCAAGAGTCTCAAACTTCCATTGCAGTGGAGACACAGTCATTGGTCACAGTCATTATGGCTTTATTAGTGGAATGGCCTGTTTGTCAAACCTGATTTCCTTTTAGGACAAGGTAACCCACCCAGCTGATCAAGGCAAGTCAGTTGGTACAATCTTCTTGTTTTCCAGCAAAGCTTTTGATACTGTCTCTCACAAAATCCTTCTGGACAAAATGTCCAGCTGTCTTGGTTTTGAAAGACGGTTGTCTGCCAGGGAGAGCTAGAGCTTCCCTTGGAATGGAGAACGTCACCCCCGTCCCCTCCAAATTATTATAATTTTGCAGTTAGGGGCTTTCAGGCAAAGATATGGGAATAGGAGTAACAGTTCTTTAATAGGAATAAAAACAACAACAACAACAAATGAAAATACAAATGCAGTAGTACAAAGACAAGCAAGCAAGCAAAACAGAAGTCCTGGAAAAAATCCTGACAGAGTCAGGGATACAGCCTGACACCCTATTGGTAAGGGTGTTGGAAGCAGTCCAAATTAATCCTTGATGAGGTTTTGTGTAGTACAGATAATGGAGTAGGAAAAGTCCAGTGGTGGTAAGATGGGTCTGGTCTTCCTCTGGTGGAAAAAACCAGATGCCTGCTGTTCCTGAATCTCAGTTTTTATCCAGGTAGGAACAGTTGGCTTCCCCCACATTGGGTAGAGCATCTCACAATGGGATGATGTAATGTCTCATGTCATTGGTGAGCCTTAATGGCCCATTAGCAGAAGATATCTCCCTGGAGGATGGATGGGTGGTGAAGGAGATAAGAAACACTGCCATACCTGTTTTTAACAGCTGGCCCATTATCAGAAGGCATCTGCCCCCCTCCCCTCTGGAGTTACAAGAGATAAAGAAATATCTCCTTTTACAACAGATGGAATAGAATACAAATCTCTTGGCTACCCAAGACACCAGCACACAGCTGGATAAACACATCATGCAATGGGTGCAGGCTCTGGCAGGCAACTGGCTCACAGGTTGGCACAAAGGGTTGCAGGGAACGGGATGACATCAGACTAAGGACTTGTCACTAGTAAGATTCCACAGGGCTCCATCTTAGGCCCTATGCTCTTCAACATCTTTATGAATGACTTGAATACAGGACTTGACAGGATACTACATAAGTCTGCTGATGATACTAAATTAGGAGGAGCTGTTGACTCCCTCCAAGGCAGGGAGGCCCTGCAGAGAGACCATGATAAATCAGAGGGCTGGGCAATCACCAGCCATATGAAGTTCAACAAGGGAAAGCACGAGATTCTACACCTGGGATGGGACAACCCTGGATGTACAGATAGACTGAGGAATGAGACGCTGGAAAGCAGTGCAGGGGAAAGGGACCTGGGGGTCCTGGTAGATGGCAAGTTGAACACAAGCCAGCAGTGTCCTGGAAGCTGGGAGGGCCAACACTGTCCTGGGAGCATTTCCAGCTGGGCGGGGGAGGGGATTGTCTTGCTCTGCTCTGCTTTGCACTGGGGTGGCCTCATCTGGAGTCCTGGGGACGGATTTGGGTGCTACAATATAAGAATCGTAAAGCTATTAATAGGCACCACAGGAGGACAACAAAGATGGTGAAGGGCCTTGAGGGGAAGCTGAATGAGGAGAAGCTGCAGTCACTTGATCTGTGCAGCCTGGAGGAGACTGGGAGGAGACCTCATTGAAATCTTCAACTTCCTCATGAGGCCAAGAGGTGGGGCAGGCACTGATCTCTTCTCAGGGGTGACAAGTGACAGGATCCAAGGGAACGGCATCAAGCTATGTCAGGAGAGGTTTAGGTCAGATATTAGGAAAAGGTTTTAAATCCAGAACATGGCTGGGCACTGCAGCAGGCTTCCCAGGGAAGTGGTCAAAGCACCAAGCCTGACAGAGCTCAAGATGCCTGACAGAGCTCAAGAAGTGTTTGGACAGCACTGTGAAGCATGTGGTGTGACTCTTGGTTCTGTTCTGTTCTTCTCCTGGGACAGGAGTTGGACTTAGATGATGTTTGTGGGTTCTTTCTAGCTTAGGACATTCTATCATTCTGTGATTCTGTGAATTTAGAACAAATAAGTAAGGACAGACAGTAAAAAGAAAAATTAATATAGATATTTTGTCTCGATTGTTGCTACCTGAAGAGAAATACACATTCAGACAACATTGTCCTCTCTCTCTCATCACCTGGAAGAAGAGAAACCCAAGGTTCAATGACCAGTACCTTGTCTAATACTTCCATGCTTCATTTTCCACCAAATCTTCAAGATCTTCCATTTTTGTTTGAAAAGGAAACAATCAGGCTTATATGCTAAAACATTCAAGACTATATTTTAGAGAATTTATTTTCAGCCAGAATGCTAAGAAAATATATTAATTACTTCTAAAAATCAATAGCCTTAAGTGAATGCCTATTGCAAATTGTGCAGTCCATATTGTACTCTGTAGCATAATTACTACCTTGTTGGGATATTTCTTTTTGAGGAGGCTATTTATCACAGATCTAGCTACTATAAATTTAAAAAAAAAAAAAAAACCAAAACCCAAAAAAACCAAAAAAAACCCCCAAACAAACAAACAAACAAAAACCAACCACAACAAAAAAAAACCACCAGTGAGAAATGTATGAGAGAAATATGAATTGATTCCTGTGCATACATGTGGCAAAATGTAACTTTTATCAAACTTCAAAACTAGCATTTGCATTTACTCTTCTTAATTACATGTACATGGCATTCACTTTATAATGCACATTCTGAATTTACTAACCCAGCAGTCAAATGAGACATGTTTCTCCATGTTCTAGATGCCTTTGAAAAACGGCCAAAGTGAAGAGGCTACATAAGAGACAGTACTTGCAGACACCGTCAGAGTTAAAAACAGATCAAGAGAGGCAGTTTTATCAATAAATAAATAGCTAAGAGTTACAAATAAGAAATAAAAAACTAAATGAAATCTATACTCACTGGCATAAAATACACAGATTAAATAAATATGTCATGGTGGTATATCAAAAGACAGAGAGGGAAAGCAGATTAACCTGTTTTCCTGAGCATAGCATGTGTTACAAATTCTGAAAGTTAGTGTATGTTCCTTTACTGAATTCACACTGCTTTTATGTGTGAGTTTTTAAATTTACGTAATAGACATCCCAAAGGAGATTTAATTTCCAGTTTGTTCCTCATAGATAATTGCAGCTACACAGTTAAACTCCTACATTCACACATAGAAACAGAATGGACTCATTAAAAACCTGGGAAAAAAATCCCACCACAGATATTGTCTCTGGTCTGATTTCACTGCCACTGACAGTGCAAACAAAATTCTAATTGTTAGTAAGAAAAGCAGGATTTAGTTCTCATTGTTGTTTCCTTGCAAATGGGGATTCACTAAAATTCCTCAAATGTTTCTTAGCTGAAATTCAGCAGTGTGAACTGATTTTGTAAAAGGTATAGGTATTATTTAAACCAAGCTTTAAAATTTTATTTAGTTTTGCTTTGTATTGAAACACATTTCATTCCTTCTGTTTATTAAAAAACATCTTTTGATTTATTTATTTCAGTTTAGATGCAGATTTATTTATGTACATGACAACTACACTTGCCTTAATTTCTCCAGATTTTATTCTGTGAGAATATGACCACAGAGTAGACCTGAATATATTCACCAAATCATCTGTGGCAGGACAGAGACTCTGAGATTATTTCTACCACACGCATGAAGGTTTAGATAACTAAGTTTTAAAAATTTGAACATAGGTTAAAAAATAATGAGCACAGTAAGATCTGACTAGATATTACTGGAAATGAAGCTTGAAGAGAATGCCATAGGTTCTAACACAAATAGGAGTGTTATCTAGCCAGGAGACTTAACTCTTGCTGCTTGATGTATCTGGTGGAACACACAATCCAGAATTAGGCTGCTGACAAAAAACCCCAAGTTTTTATTTAAACTGGAGTAAAATGCTATTGAACATTGTTCAATACTGGGTTGCATAGTCAATAAAAACATCAAATATTTATTCAGAATCTCACAACTGCCTTCACTTACAGAAGGATTTCATCCAGTGTTCTAATATTCCAAAGAAATTACTAAATTCATCAATGTTTTTGTTTTACTCCTTATGATTAAAGATAGAAATAGCTTTCTGTCTTCCCATCTATTTAATAATTATACAAATCTTTCTACTTTATCTACTTTTTCCTTTTATTTTCTTGTGGTTTTATTCTACATCTGTTCTTTCTATTATGTTCTCTCTACTGCATATTTTCCAGTATATCATTATCACTTCTTTGTTTTGAGTTTTGAAAATGGCCATTAATGAATATTAACAAGTACAGCAGAGCAGAACAGCCACATCAATTATTAATTTCTTGATGATGCCCTCAGTTCTGCAAAAATTTCTGTAGTATAGTTAATTAAGAGCCTATAACCACTAGAAATTTTTCTTCCATTTTATTGACTGCTGCCTGAAAAGAATGAAAAATTCTTAGAGATTAATGGCACCTACAGGAGCAATAAAGACAGTAGGATTGTAGAAGGTGGTTTCACTGTTTTTGCTGTTGAGTTGTTTAGTTAGGGGTTTATTTGTTTATTTGTTCCTTTCCTTTTTATTTTTTTCCACAGTGGCTGATATTTTTCTTTGTGTTCCTCTGTAAGCAGTATCTAGATCTTGTACCTCAAAACAGAGACAAGTTCAAAAGTAGCTAGGAGGGACAGTTACTAATATTTATGTGATGAAAGAAAGGAGCTGAAGGCATAAGATTTGGAATGGACAACAACATAATTTTAAGCTGAAGATAGATAGCTACAAAACACAAATTAAAAGGGCTAGAATGGAGAGAAATGAGAAAGACAAAGATCTCCCTGTAGCACTGGCATGTCTATTCATGTAATGGATTACATTTGCCAAATGGCTTGGCCTGAGATTTTCTTCTTCAGTTTTAAACACTATCATTAGTCAGTCTTTTAATATCAGTCTAAACTTCAGATGATCTTTTACCTTTCATAGTACACATTTCTTATTTTTTGAGAGGACTGTGCCTCAAGTTCTCTAATAATAGTTATTTTAAACCTAAAATTATAGAAGAGAAAGCTCAAGGAGGAGGCATTCTAGTAAGACCTTTTAGAGTGACACAAGCTTTTATCTTTCAGACTGCAGACTCAGGTTCTGGTTCTATTTCTGGGAAGAAACAAAGCACCCTTGCTGTAGATGCTTTTTATGGCCATAGCCAACTGCCAGCTCAATGACAATGAACATAAGCCTACTATGCAAGACCCAGAGGTAACACTTCTCAAGTTAGAAGGAGTGAACAGGTCTATTCACGTAAGAGATGGGAAGCAGAATAGCTGTCCTTACTTGCTTGCATCACTTTCATTTGAATGCATCTGACTTTTCTGTTACAGGAGGACATTCCAGGACTGGCAGATGTAGCAGATTTTATCAGTCTTAGGTTTGCTATTAATAAAGTAAAGGATTTCTTCAGTACTGGGAAATTTTCAAGTTTCTTTTCATCTTTTGGCTTTGTTTCAACACTGATAAGTAGCTACCTTTTAAATCAAGCACCTTGTAAATTTTGTTTCTGATGTCCTAGTGAGAAAATTAACAAACACAAGAAATTCCAAGTTTCTTTCTCTGGATACCTTCTTATGAGTTCTATATGATCTTTTTATATGTTATCTGAACTGCAGGTTTAAAGGGTCTATATACTTCTTGGGGCAGCTAAAAAGCATATCCATTGTCCACAGCACTGTACAAAGTTTAAAGCATTTACCAGCACACAAGTTACACGTATAAAGAGGGAAAATAACTCAGAACCAAAGACTATAGAGAGAAGAAACAACCTAAAACCAAACAATTTACTTATAGACTATGAGGTATTGCTACTGTAAATAGTAAATTGCTACAGTAAACTGCAGCAAGAATCATAAACCATTTGAGTACATTTTAATAGATCTTAACTACAGACAAAGTACCAGTTTTCAGGTAGTCATCTTTGAATGAATTAGTTCACTTGCTATATTTAAAAATATTTTTGAAAACAGAGACCACACTAGAACTAATCCCAACGTCATGGGTGCTGGCTATTCAAGATCCAGCTTCATTTACCTGATTGATATTTCCACTGTGATATCCAACAAAAAAGAAAATTAACTAAGTCAGAAAAGCTCAGTCTTTTGAAAGTGGAGTGATGGAAGTAAGGGAAAGTATACCTTGACCGTACATGGATCTTCAGCAATAACTGAGTTGAGTTCCCAGGCATTACTTTCAAATTCCTCAAGAGGTTTTAGCATATATCTACCTACTCAAACATCTTTAATAACCTGTCTGTTAATTATTGTCTTATCCTGAAGTGAATGATTGTGTGACTAAGAAAATAGGAGTGAGTACATGTAAAAGAGATTGTGATTGTTATGATTCTTTATGTGAAATTAATTTTTTTACAAGATTTATAAGCTTTTTTTGTCAACATCCATACACATGTTCATTTCTCCACTGTGACATTGTGGCATTGGTAATGGGGTCCACAAGTGAGTACTTTTAGAGATAAAAAAGTTATCAAACCATTATTCATCTGGGCCTATTATTTACTGACATATGATATTTATACTAATATTGAGGAGACTGAGAAGAACAGCAAGTGTAGGCTGAGAATATTAAAAAAAATTTAAGATGAAAAGGAAGTGCCAGATGATCACTAATAAAGTGTGTTTTAATTGCTTTTGCAAAAGGAGATTTGAGAAAAGACATTTCAAATCAGTCATATCTTTGAGGAGAAAACTAAAACTCCTATCTACACAAAGACTTAAAAGATTTTAAATTCAAAGGGAAGGTCTAAATAAAATTTAAATAAGAAAACGCAAATTTTAACATTAGTCTCATAGCAACTGAGTAAAACAGACTGGAAACAAATTAAAAAAGGAGTTTTAACAGCAACTGGTTGTCTTCCTGCTTAATACTATTCTTGTTATTTGGTCCTTTCATTCAAGTCACATGTACATCTACACTCATCCACACTCCTGTGAACACAGCATCCTCATCACTAAGAAGAGACCCACACCCTCAGAGCATAGCTGTATTTGCTCCCTGAGTTCCTCAAGTGGTCCTTCTGCTTCTGCTGTTCCTGCCCCTTTTCTTGCAGTGACCTCTAATCTTTATTCTACAGTCATCTGAGCATCTCTGCTCAGTCAGCTAGGTTGTCCCCAAATTGCTCATCCATGCACATGGATACATATGAATCAGACACTACTTTTTACAGGAAGAGAACATCGTAATACATTGCAAGCAGACAGTAAAACCCTCTAAATGATCAGATGTTACCATCAGAACCTCAACACCACACTAAAATTGGCTTAAGGAGCTTGTATCTATACAGGAATACCTACTAAGGCTGTCCCCCCGTCTTGTTAGGCTGGATGTTGTCTGCTGCATCTTTTTTTCTTTCAAATTGTAGTTTGCTTTCCTTTTCATAAGCAGGAGAGAGGAATTTTTTATACCCTCTGTTTAAAAAATAATTTTAAGTTACTTTACTTTGTTTTCTGTTTTCAGTATTCCTCAATGCTGAGAGTGATGGGGTCTGTAGACTCTGTACCTTGAGGTCTGTCCTTCCTACAGTAGTAATTCATGAAATGCCAGCAAGGATCAGACATGGATGAAGAGGGTCAATATTAGGTTTTGAACCATCTCCATTTTATAAGGTGCTTGTCATACAAGGATATTTTTGTCTCTTCCAAGTGCTCATATTATGAAATGAAACTTGCCCATGAAAATTTTTTCTGGCATTTTTTTCCTGTTTTGATATTAAAATTTGCTTGATTTGCTGAGTTCACTATTTAAAAAAAAGTTACAGAACTCCCCAGATGCACTTTTTGGAGCCAAATTCTGGCTCCAGGCCTGCAAATTTACCCCAATTTTTATTTTTGCTAGAGCAAAGAGGACCTATTTTCTCAGAATGTTTTTACATTTAAAAGTCCACCTAATAAATCTACCTTTGTCCTTTATTCCTTTAGTTATTTTATAAGAGACAGCAACTCATCTAGTGTTTCTCATGGCTTTCATGCAGTAATGAACAGAAATGTGAAAGAGGTAGTGTGCTGTAAGTTATTCATGTGAAATGAATTTGATTTGTCTTAGTTCTGATATCTCCTCTTGGTGATATATGAAGATTTCTTCTTTATGGCAACTTCTGTAAAGAAAATTAACAGAACCCCTGTACAGCCTGCAAGTTTTGCAGACCCTTTTTATTCCTGCTTTTGTTTGATATCTGCTGTAAGTCAAGAAACTGATAGATCATGATATTGAGAAAAAAATCTGAAAAAATGAATTAATGATATTAAGAAAGTTTTGTGCTTTCTTGATGTAATCGTTGGTTGTTCAGTGGTGGAACAGACTGCAGTGAGCAGATGATAGCAACACAAGAAGGTTGTTGCTGTGTAAGACTAAGTAGCTCAACCTACCTTAGCTTTGCAGCAGTTTTCCCTCTCCCATCTGAGAAAAAAAGCCATCGTTGTTTCCTAGCCTTCTGCCATTTCTCTTAGTTGTACAGTGTTTGCAAGAGGCCCCACACACCATTTAAATTTTGGTTGAACTCTATTTTGAGGGGAAGTGGCATGTTGACCACCAAAGCACTCTTAACCAATGATGAATTTTTTCATCATCTGATTGACATATATCTTTGTCAGACCTCATTGGAGAGTGAACTTCCAGTAAAACTGATACCACTGAGAGAGTAAGCAGTATTATCTGCAGAAACTACGTTTTATTATACCAGAAGTTCTTTATTTTCAATCAGTAGTATTTCCAGTGACATTTAAGCAATGCATTATACTTTCATAGCTATGCAAAAAACCCATGCAAAGCATACTAACCAGGCTTTCCAAGGAAGATAAAGGAATTTAGATGCTAAACTCCCAAAACTTACTGAATTAAAGAACCTAATTAATTTACACTTTTTAAAAATTTCAGATCAAATAAAGCATTTCATATACAAACGTTAACTGGAATTGCTCTGCTTTATGTTGATTTCGTAGACAAATAAAAGATTTTGAAATAATTGTGATAAATTGAGAACATAATGATGCACATGAACCAAAATTAAACAGAATAGGGTTATAGATAGATTCTGCCATATTTAAGTTTTCTTTAAAATTAATATTTTTCATTTAAAATTAGACATATGTTGTTGCTGTACCAGAAAATTTGGGTTGTATTTACTTCTAAGTAATATGTATCTTATTCACAGAATGTTCTGAGTTGGAAAGGACCTTCAAGGATCATCAAGTCCAACTCTTAACTGGATGGTCCACATGGGGATTGAGCCCACAACCCCAACATTATTAGCACCATGCCCTAACCAGCTGAACTAAGCTCAAAAAATTCACAATCACTTAAGATTAAAGTAATGCAGCAACTTCTGTGCTTATTATGACTTTTAATATATACCTCTTACATATAAAACTCTTCAGAAAAAAGAAGCCTGGCAAAAGATTTAATCATCATGCTAATCCCTCTCCTTTACCATTTACTTGAAGTTTATGCAGTGTATTTTAAAAAATTCAAGGTACTATTCAGCATTCCTAAGATACAACCCTTCAGAATATCTTCTGCCTTTGATTTGGCTGTTCTTACCAATCCCTGTATTCTTTCTTAGCTCCTTCCTCCCAGCCTTTGCCAGTAGTACGTTGAGTGGGCTTGATTTTTGCTTTGACTGCATTATTAGGGAAAATACGAACATGTCCCTTTAGTTACAACAAGGCTCCAATTTGTATATTTTTAGGGACTTTGAGTACTGCAAATAATGTAGAAATTTTCTTGAGCACATATGTAATGTTTAAAGCAAAACACTAACAGATTGAGTTATAAGGTAAAATGTTAATTCAGGATCCAGTAAAGGCAAAATAAAACCAAACCAAATACTGCAGCTGAAATTAAAAAAATACATCTCAGCAAAAATCAAATACTTCTTGAAGTCTCTCCCTTTTTCCTTTCATCATGATTTGTGTTAATGAGATTTATTTCTCAGCTGTCACTGTGGATATGGACTTACCAGAGCTCAATTACTAGACAGTAGTAAGTCATAACAGCAGTAAGTTGACTGCTGTTACCCATCTGTCTGGAATTGCTGCCTTTCCATTCTTCCAGATATTTTATGGGTCTGATCCATCATTTACATCATTGACTACTAGAAAAAATAGAACTAGAGACACTGTTATAAAGAAGGAATGTTTCAGTGTTGAAGTTTCCTCCTTTTGGCCGACTTAAGCCAGGGCTCAGATTTAGAACCTAAATTGTGGGGTTATTTTCTGCATGATCCAACATCCCATTGACAATTCTATAACAGCTGCAGTTCTCATCCTCAAACAGTAAAAGTAAAAAGAAAAGAAAAAATGTTAGTATGAGCTTGCACAGTGCCTTATCCCATTGAAAAGAGGAATCACTTTAGTCTTTTCTACACCTCCAAAGCTCTTAAGGATATACATCAATCCTCCACGATGGATGCTAGGTCAGTAGCAACTTCACAGCAAAAAAATTTACTGCAAAGCTGAAGGAGGCAGTTAGGGGAAGAAAAAGGAATGAGGATGTTCTGGTTTAATATCAGCTGGAAATGGAATACCACAAAGCCATTCACTCACTCTCCCCAAACCCAGCAGGATAGGGAAAGAGTATTGGAAGGGTAAATAAGAGACAACTCATGGGTTAAGATAAGAATGGTTTAATAACTGATTAATAATATAATAATAATAATGTAATGAAAAGGAAAATTAATTTTTAAAAGTGAGAAAAAACCCCAAGAAAAACAATTGCTCATCACCAACCAATGCCCAGCCAGTCTCTGAGCAGCAGCTCCTGGCCAGCCTTCCCTCTAGTTTATATGTGAGCATTGACATCATTTGATCCGGAATATTCCTTTGGCCAGTTGGAGTCAGCTGTCCCAGCTGTATCCCCACACTACTCCTTGTGTATCCCCAGCCTGCTCATTGGCAGGGAGTGTGAGAAGCAGAAAAGATCCTTACTCTGTCTAAGCATCAGTCAGCCATAGCTAAAATATTGGTGTGCTGTCAACACCACTTTTATCACAAATTCAAAACACAGCCCCAGACCAGCTGCTAGGAAGAAAATTACCTACCTCAACCAAAACCAGCACATAGGACAAGATCTCAAAACAAGTTCACTCCTGTATTAATAAGAAACCTCTGTGAACTTCACAGTCAGAAACACAGCCATTATATTATCTAATGTTTTACCTATTTTGAAGGAACATTGCTGCTTTATACAAAGTTCATTGACATAATAATATGCCTGGCAGGTACTGCTCAGGATCTTTAAACAACCTAAAGCAATGATATTTCACTCTAACTTTCCTCTCAAGCAACTGAGTTGGAACTCCTGACAGAAAGAGAAAATTATTTTCCTGTATTCTACAAAATTTTCTGAAAATCTTGTGGTAAGCTTGGAAAAAAATTAGATGTTGTAAAAAAATACTCTGAAATACAGAAGTCAGATGGTTTACACTGAGCTTTATTCATACTCCTTTGGTCTAAGACCATTCGCTATAAGAGATTTTTTTCCTCTTTAAGGGTTTGGGGTTTTTTTTTTGCTATATGTCTTGTCAGAAATAAGAATTATAATCCCACTTGAACTGTATAAAAAGAGTGTAATTCTGGTTTCAATATAGTTATAGAGCAAAAAAATTAGTAAGAACAGAGGTTCTGACACATGTACAACTATTGTTACTTTGAACAGAGGGTTTATTTCAAAAATTTCTGCGTGATAGTAAATTTGTTAACAACAGTCAATCCTGAATAAGGCATTCAGACACCATCAGCATTTTTGTAGGCATTAAGCTTCTAGAGTTTTGATTTGTGAAAGAAGTTTGATTTTTAATGGCCATGAACAGAGATACATATTAAAACTTTGTACTTTATCTCTAGAAAGGATTCCCATGCTGGTAATACTCCTATGATTTCTGTCATATGAGACAATATTTGAATATAGAGCCAAATCACTCAGTTTAACTAGAAAGTATGCTGAACAGCTGATCTTTTAAGCTTGTCCCTAAAAAAGAGAGAGCTGAGTCAATATCAGAAAAAAATATATATCTGTAGCCTTCTCACTCTGCTCAGTGTGGTTGTAATTTTTTTCACAAAATTACATTGTTGAAACACTGACCTGGTTGCAGCAATGGCAGAATTTTAAAGATTTCAGTGTCTAAAGTCAAATAAGCATTTAAACTTATCCATGCTTTTTCAGCCATTTCAAGCTGAAAATTGCCCAAAAATTTAGAGGGGAGAAAAAAAAGGATAGTTTCATGCTATTCCAATTACTTTCTTAGTTATGCCTAACTATATTATTTGCATAATGAAATTACTTACTTGTTTGTTGCTATTTCATCTCAGTGTTCTTTCACTGATTTCATGAAGACTATACAGACAGGCACAAATTAAACAAGACCAGGGGTGAGTTTTATGCTTCTTTCTCTAAAACAATTTACTGCTGTTCAACACAATGTGCATGTCAGGGATTTTCTTTGTTTAGAATCTACTTCCAAATTAAACTAAGGTAGTACTTGGACTAACTTTGTTATTACAATTTTGTAAACTCTAAACCTTGAAGTATTATATAAGTCCAAATGACATGATCATTGGTGGAGGGAGAGGGGGCAAATTTAGAACCATTAGTTATAATAATTTTTGTTAAGTGTCTGATTTCAAAGCTTTTTGATCATGTTTTTGTTATAAATGGTCAGAGGCCAATTCAAAATAAAATAACAAAATTTATTTAACACAATTTCAACACCGAAATAAAGCCACAATAAAAAGAAACAACATCGATCGAATGCTGGGTGGACAGAGAGGCGGTACAAAAGTACCCTCCGAATTCTGCCACACTGCTATGTTTCAGCCCGTGGGTTTTATACAGTTTTTTTACCCTAAGGCTAAGCCTGTTGAAAGTCCAAATATGCTTTGTTTCTAAAAGAGTCCTGTCTGCATGAAGAGGTTCCTTGATGGTTTTTTCCGAAGTTCATCTTGGGAGGGGTGATCTTGATCGTCCAGGATCTCCACCAAGATTGGTATCTGATGTTGAAGAGCTGTGAAGTGAGGGTCCACCCTTAATGGCCGGACCATCTTCTGGCTCTGCCTTGTTGTTACAGTTGTAGATGTGTTTGGGAACTTTGGAATCTTGGAGGCATTCTCTGGTAGCTTTTTATTAGTAGCTTAAATCCACACGAATTTATCTATTATACTTATTACAGTCCCCCACCTTTTTATTTACTCAAATAAATTCGTGTGTGTTGGATTGCCCTTCCTTAGTAATTGCCTTTGAGTCGTGGCATTCTACCCCTTTGTCTGATTCACAAAATTTAGTATTGAGTGTCATAAAAGAAATAATACCCTTTTCCCTTATCTTTGGGACAATCATAATGCTCTTGATACTTCAGGTTCTCTCTGGTGCTATGTTTAACCATAGTTCACATCTCTTCCTGAGGGTCAGCCTCTGTGGGCTCTTGGAGGGGGGTCCCCCTGTCTCTCGGCTCAGGACTACGAGGACTTTCCATCACAACATACCTCTGCCTTTCCCTTCGCCTACGGGGTAGCAGCCCGCGGCGGGGTAATCTATCTTCTCGGCAGCAGGCATATGTTTCTGGAGTCTTGTCAGTCCGAGCTGCAAACCTTTTTTTTTAAAGGCACTCCACCGGGACAACCTGATTGTATCGGACCAGCAAGGTACTTTGATTGTCTTTCTGCACTCGACTTTGAGCACTTCAACTTTAGCGTCTAATTGCCCTTTTGTCTCCTTTTTATATATATAATACCATTCTGGAGAATCTAACTCCAGCAGACCCAAGTTAGTGGCAATTACTAAGAAATGGCTAGTCTCTTTTTGTTCTTTTTCTAAACAGTTGGTACATAATCCTTTTGGCCTACGCCCCCCTTTGCAGTGAACAACTTAAATCAATTTACAATATACACACTTGAAGTGAACAAAGGGAAAACATTCACAATCTGGTCTTTCACACCTTATCTGATCCCCCTCATTCATCGGTGTCGTTGCAACTTGACTTTCAGCTCTCCAGGTGATGAGGTCACTCTCCATTTCTGAGTAGTGTATTGTGGGTCCACCTTCTTCACTCTCGAAGCATGGGTCTACTCTTTTTCTGCAGTCTTAATTGCTGTATCTTAGGTAAATCAGTGAAATCTACTGGGATTCTTTTGAATGGGTGATAGGCAACTAGTTAAAGCTTAGCACAATTAGACAAATCATGTATTTTAAAGGGGGGATCTTTAGCATCAATTCTTGCATAACACAAAGTAAGAACAATAGTAGTAATTAGTGAAAAAATAGGAAGCATCAATCTACTGCTGAAAATGATTACTTAAAAACTGCTTAAAAATTTGAAACATCTCTCAGAGCAATTTAAGGCTAAGGCATATCTGAACCCTTCTAACTACTAGGGCATTGTTAGTGCTTTTATACTCATGTCAACAAAAGAGAATTACAGCTTACATGGCTCAGCTAAAGGCAACTCTTGTAAATAATGAAAGCTGCTCATCTGATTTAACATTCAGAAATGTAAAAAAAGACAGATTTCATTTTTGGTGTTTATGAAACACGCTCAAGAATTTTTAAAGAGGAAGCTCTCTAGAGATCTTGCTGAGGGAGATGTCTACATGACACAGGGCAGGACTACACAGAGAGCTTAGGCTGCTGAAAACTTTGGGAACAGCATAGATATGCTACTTGGCTGCTTTTCTTAGACTGAGCAGCAGAATATTACTCCTAAAAGTGCTGTGGAAATCAGAGCACAAAGGAAGTGAAACTGCTTCACTGAGAAGGCTAGATAGAAACTTTTTTACACTTTTTGCTTTTTCTTTTGAGCTTTTAATTATAGACTAAATTGACTTGATACTTAGGATGGACAAGAAAATGAAATTATATTATTAAGAAAACAACAAATAGGGTTGACAAGAAGCAAAATGTAACAGGAATTGATTCAAACAACTGACATATGTAATTGTGACTTAACAAAACAAACAATTATAACAAATGGGGTAAGTGGGTCAATATTGCAGATTTTAAAATGAATAATGAAACGCATAATAGGTACTTAAAATGAAGCTGTTTATGAAACTAAACATGGGCTAGTGCTTTAAGGACTCTGAGGTCTTCTCACAGCTAAGCTATTTAGATTCTTTGCTTTGTAAACGAATGGGTATTTAGGGGCACTTTGAGTGCATTTCTGCAGCTAACTTAGTGGTTTTTAGGCTCTCGGCTCTTGGCACTAAGCTCACATAGAAGTTTTGGGGTTAGCTTTGTCGATGTGACTGGCTTAAAGCACTTAACATCTACTCTGCGCGGTATAACTGAGAGTGGGGTGGGGGTTTCTTGGGGGATGGGAAAACTGGGGACCTGGAAGGGAGAATTCTAAGGGAAAGATTTTCTCAGATCTCTCCCCCCCCTCTTCTTCTCTTCGGTTTCTGTTCTCACCTCGGGGGAACTGAGAATGGGAAGAGGATGGCTCCTTGGGGGAAGGGGGGGCTAGAAGCAGGATTGGGAAAAGGGGTCAGAGAGAGAGAGAGAAGGCAAGCAGGAGGACAATCCTCTGCTGGACACAAGGATGCTATGGAGGTGGCGGTGCCGGCCGCGGGAAGCAGTGGGATGGATGCGGCGCTAGACGGGGCGCACGGGTGGGGGAGACGCAGCACGGGCGCAGAGGGCGGCCCCCCTCTCTGCTAGCGTGCCTTGGACGGGGCGGGGACGGCGGCCCCGCACCCCGCGGTTTGGCTCTCGGCACGCAGCAGCGGCTGGCAGCGGCTGGCAGCGGGCTCTTCACTCTCCTCAACTTCGGTACAATAATAAATTAGTTTTTCTTGGCCTTACTTTTTAAAATGGGACACTCTCTCTAGTGCTCTAAGATCTATCTCAGTGGACTTTCTGGTGGGATTTCGAAGGTACCTTTTCTTTTTCTGAGAGCATGCCTTTTCTCTGATTCTTTCTGATGTTTACTCTTTCTTTGCCCCATTTTTTTTAAAAAAAACAAAAAACTTTACTTTTTGGTAATGGATCGCAATACTAAATTCTTTCTTAGCCTTAGCTCTGGCTAAGAGCAGGGATCCTCTCCCTGACTGTTACAAATTGCAAACCGGGTCCCGAATCGTTCGGCCTACTTACCCGTCCGGTGAGCTGAACCGGGGGTCTGTTCGTCCGAGGAAAGAATCTTCGGTTTGCGTCCTGGGCTTACCAGCCCGTAGCAAAAAGAGTTTACTAATTTCCTGAACCTAAAAGGAACGTATCCTTCCTCTTTTTGCTTCCTGTGATCGATTCCCCCAGACTCCCCTGAATCTGGGCTTTGATGAGTGAACGAGCTTTCCCGATTCGCTTCCCCGTCAGCCGACCAAATCCCTCGCGGGAAATTTGGAAATGCGGCTTTTCAGGTCCACTCTCGTTTCGTGGCCAGGCCACGTCTCATTCACCCACTCAATCACACCCACTCAACCAGGCAGTACTTACAGCAATTTTCCTGCTTGGAGATCTTCGTGCACGGAGAATATTTTATGAGTGAAAAATTGTTGCCGCGGCTCCGAAAAGACCTTTCCCTGTCTTTTCCCGGGTTCTCTGCTATTCCTTGGATCTAGGACCTTTCTCTTTTTATTGTGGCGCTTTTATCTAATTTTTGGGTTCGTAATACAATAGGTGCGAAGGATTTTCCTGCTTTGCCGGGCCACCGAAAAACCGGCAGGGCGCCCCCCGTGCAAAGGGATTCCTCCGCAGCCAAATTGTATCCGAGTCACGGCACCAAATCTGTTATAAATGGTCAGAGGCCAATTCAAAATAAAATAACAAAATTTATTTAACACAATTTCAACACCGAAATAAAGCCACAATAAAAAGAAACAACATCGATCGAATGCTGGGTGGACAGAGAGGCGGTACAAAAGTACCCTCCGAATTCTGCCACACTGCTATGTTTCAGCCCGTGGGTTTTATACAGTTTTTTTACCCTAAGGCTAAGCCTGTTGAAAGTCCAAATATGCTTTGTTTCTAAAAGAGTCCTGTCTGCATGAAGAGGTTCCTTGATGGTTTTTTCCGAAGTTCATCTTGGGAGGGGTGATCTTGATCGTCCAGGATCTCCACCAAGATCGGTATCTGATGTTGAAGAGCTGTGAAGTGAGGGTCCACCCTTAATGGCCGGACCATCTTCTGGCTCTGCCTTGTTGTTACAGTTGTAGATGTGTTTGGGAACTTTGGAATCTTGGAGGCATTCTCTGGTAGCTTTTTATTAGTAGCTTAAATCCACACGAATTTATCTATTATACTTATTACATTTTCATGGTTCTACCTGTAAGCCTGAGACACATTTCTCTACATTTTTTATAACAGAGCTGAAGAACAACAGTGTTGACTTATCTGTGAGATACTCGTGAATATTTGTACCTCAGAAATTGTATTTTTCAGCAAGAAAATATTTCTTCTTAAAGTTATAAAATTTTTATCGTTAGTTCATAAACTCTGCCTTGACTTCTGAATGGTCAGGTGGTCTCTGCACAACAGATTTAGTTTAAAGTCCCTGCTCAGGGTGAACTAAAGGATTTCGTGGTAATCAGGGAGAGGGAGGATCAAAGGATCCATTATTAGACATATTATTGCCTTCTCACCCACTGTTTCTCTTGTGCAATGACAGCTATCTTCGTTAGCAGAAGACCAGGCCACTATAACTCTGGGAAGCAGCTGTGTAGCCTTAAGGCTTGTTCAGTCATCCCCCTCTGACTGTAGCTGTGCAGGCAAAAAAATACTGTTTTGTTCCAGCCTGCCTCCAGTCACCAACATTTTAACCTTCCCAACTTCATTTGACCTGAAGTTTAGTAGGAAGGTTCAGACGAGTGGTGGATTTCTAGAGGCATAAAGTAACCAATAAAGTATGTGGAAAGGGACAGTGACAAAGAGCTGTAAGGGAGTGAGAACAGAAATTCCTGCAGGCAGAGTAAAATGATGTGTCAACAGCCTTGCTAAACAGGGATTTCTCCACCACTTTGAACTTTACTTCACTAAGGCTAAGAGCTTGTCTCAATTTCTTCATTTATGTCTTGTGATTCACCACGGGTAAATTAAAGCAGAAAAAAAGAGATAGTATTTTCAAATGTTTTTTTATTAAAGAATTGCCAAACAAATCTGACAATATCCTGCATCCTATGGAAGTTTTCATCTACTTTTGCGGGAACTTTGTCTGGATAAATTTTAGTGGTCTTAACTTACTCCTTTCAAATGTTCCGTAAGTATTCAGTGTTTAAACACTTTGAAAATGTGAACCTCCTAAATTTTTTGAGATTTAAGATTGAAAGAAAAATTTGTTATCTGAAGGCATGAAAAATCCATGATTATAAATACTTAAAAAATATATTTATTTCAAAATGTAAGGGGAGGAATGAATTTTTCAGTTATATACCAGAAATACAATAACCCAGTCTTTCAAAACCTGAAATAATCCACTCAGCACCAGTGACTTATTAAAGCAGAATGAGTTTGAAAATAATTAGTATCTGCCAGAATCATCTGTGAATTCAGTTTCTTGGTGCTTGTACCCTTTGATTTGAATTGACTTCAATGGTGAAGAAGCCTTGTCATTCATGAATAGCAGATTAGTACTGTACTTTGCCCTTTCCCTCAAAACCCCCAATTATCTATCATAACTGTTTTAGGAATGGATAAAGGATTTATTCTGACTGTTTTATGAGGTAGTGGCCTCCAACTAATTTGTATAGACATAGGATTTTCTCACAGGACCAATGCACATACAACCAACAATTAACTTTGTCAGGTGCCTAGCAGCTATAACCACATATGTGTCAATGCAGACCTCTTCACCTTCTTATAAATAAAAAGGACAGATACTATAATGGAAAGCTGAAAGAGTAAATGGAAGAATTCTTTACTAACATGATAAATAATCTATTTCCTATTCAACCGACTTTCATGTTCATCAGATTTTTTCTTGCTGATTGCAAATAGTCAGTACTCTGAAGCAATATAGATGGGATTGAAATGCCTACAAGCCTATCTGATCTGGTTTTCTGTCACACTAGTTTTGCCATTAATTCCTTCCCTCCCCCCCAACTTTTCTTTATCCTTCAATACCTTTACATGCATCAGAAGTGACACACACATTCTCTCTGATGCTAAGGTTAAAATTGCCCACAAATGGAAATTAATTACTTTTAGCTACACAGTCTAACCCTGCACATGTCACTAATCACCCTGCTACAGACTAAAAAACAAAGGTCAACAGGGCTCATTGCAGATTCCCTATCACAATTAAAATCATTTGAGTACCAGAGACATATTCTTGCCTGCCTGACTCATATGGTATGACTTTCATCTGAGCTGTCATGTGGATATGAGCTTCCACAGCTCAAGTAAATAAGACTGTAGCTACTTTGGGGATGCCTACTGCCTACTGGTAGATGAGTTCTTTGCTGAAGATATTAACACATGCGCTCACACTCAGTGTAGCAGCCTTACTTCTGTGAATGATGTTAGACACATGAGAGATGCAAATATTATGTAGCCCCATTTAATCAGTATGTAAAAAAGCTGATACAGCTGGACCCAGAGGACCATATTAGCAGAGACTTGTCTTCTGTTGCAGCATGGCACTTGCTGTGTATCTGTGTGTGTTTGTGTATCTCTCTGTGTGTGTGTGTGTGTGTGTGTGCGTGTGTGTGTGTGGTTCTGCTCAGTGCAAATGCCAAGAACCACAACCATGCTACAGCTGCTGCTTCTGTGCCTATGTTTTCTCTTGAGCGGCATCAGTTCCCATCCTCACAGAGCTGTCATGATCTGACTCATCTCAGACAGCTATGGCCAGACTGAGCATTTTTGCTTATATTTTTTGTTTGTTGATCTGTCCTTCGATATTTAAGCCTCAAATTATCACTATGCTTGTAAATTATAAATGTTTAGCCTCTTTCTTGCCAAATGTGTTTTATCCTAAGAAATGAAGTCTTTCTGTCACTAAGGCATGAAATGCACAACTTTAACTTGAGACTGAACCAGACTGAGCATATCATATTTTTTTCTTGACTGACACAGTTGGTCACCAAGAGGCTTCTTCAGTTCCCAGGCTTGATAGATGCTCTTCCTTTTCAAAAATATAGTTCTTTCCACGGAATCAACTCTAAAACTACATGGCTTCAAAATCAAATGGGCTCCACAGGGTAGAAAACCCATCATTATTTCACAGTGTTCCTTGAAAGGAACATAGAGTCATCTGAGGTGTGTGGAATTCACCCACATATTAACATAAAAGACTCATAGTGGGTATAAAGAGTTTTGCTGGTTTCTCCCATGCAGCCTGCATAGTGGTGATCTTGGCTTCTCTAGCTGGAAATTGGTTGACACATGACTGTTTTGCCTACTTCTGAGCACTGCTCCCACACAGTATCAAGGCTGTCTCTCCAAAATCCCCCCAAGACCAGTAGGAGGAGGGTGGACATGAACTTGGGAGGGGACACAACCAGGACAACTGGCCCAAACTGAGCAAAAATACATCTGATCAGCAAAAAAATATTAAGAGAAGGTGTGGAGCATAGAAGGGAGGGAGGGAGGGAGGGAGGGAGGGAGGGAGGGAGGGAGGGGATGTGTTTGTGTTTTGTTACTATGACATTTGTTTTCCTGACAAATTGCTGCATGTTCTTAAGACCTAATTCCTGCAAAGTGGCTGGACGTTGTCTGCTGAGTAAAAATAGAGAATAATTCTTCTACTTTCCTTTGCTTTTTTGTGCAGTTTTTGCATTTTGTTTATTAAACTGCCTTTTTCTTTACTCCTGAGTATTTTCCATCTTATTTACTTCCCACCCTCTTGCTGAGGGGAGGAGTGATAAAAGAGCTTGATGGGCACCTGGCATCCAGCCATGGTCCTCCCACCGCAGGACACAATTAGAGAAGTTTAAAGGAAAAAACATCAAATATTTAGTCAGCCTTACAATTTTATTCCTACTCTACATTTGTCTCTGCTTTTGTCATTCCCATTCCTTTAATGTGTCAGGACGTAAAATTGTCACATTTTATATTCTGTGATACACACCTAATTATATTTTCAGATCTCTTATTATGTCTTGCTATCATTTAAAGGAACAGGCTAGATGATCTATGGAACACATAGACCTTGTAAGACCAAAGTGCGTTTGCTACTCTAGCCAAGGCATTGTCTTATTGAATCCCACTTTTGGAACCATCATTCCAGGTGGCCTTGATAAATTAATTCCTTAGTTATGAATTATAGTTTTGCAGGAGCCACAAGTGATGTTTTATACCTGTTAAGGAATAGTAATTTTAAATTTTAACCTTAGAGATTTTTATTTGATCACTGTCCAGAGTCATGGATGCTCAGGTTGCTTCCAGTTTTTTAATTCAAACTTTTTATTATTTTCTTCCCTGTTATTACCTGCGGAGAAAACTCCATCTATTCTGATTTTCAGGTGAGCACAAATTCATCATAGTCTGTGTGTTTACTTCATTTCATTTGTCTTTCAAAGTGGTTTATTTATGAGTGTAGGTTGGTTTAGCTGTAGGCTGATTAATCTTCTCATCTGCCGCATTATCATATAGTCAAATGATAGCAATATTCATTCTGACTTTATGTTTTGGATATAAGCATTCATTATTTCACATATTTTTCCCCTTATCATCTTTATATATTAAAACTCAAACATACACTTGTAATAACAAAAAAAATTGAAAAAGAATATCTGATGATGATGCAAATATAAAAAGCATTAATGAGGAAAATTTTGCAATATAAAATAAATTAAAATTGAAACAGCATAGTTTTAAGCACACCACAGACTTTAGAAAACAAATAGCAACAAGACTCAATGGTTCACAGTGGAAATGTAAAGACACATGAACACAGAGAGGTTCAAGTTCACAGCAAAAGAAAAGTTCACAGTGTTGAAACTACCAGTCAAAGCAGTTTTAAACAAGGCTGTTCATGCTTGTATTAGTGTGTGCTTCTACAAAACCTGAGAAACTATGCCCTATATGATGGGGGAGGGGAGGGTGTGGGGGAAAGAATTGAATAATGTAGACTTTGGTGTAGACTTCACCAAAGCCTTCAATAAGATCTTGGACTTCACGGAATGACAAAGCCAAACACCAGCAAGGGAATTGCCTTTTTCAGCATCACAAGCACAGTCAATACACTGCTGTGACTCCTAAGGGCTGGCACAGCTCTGCTCTAATGGGAGGGCAGCTCTGACTGTATTTTTGTGGGTAAATATAGCGCTGTACCATTTCATGTGAGATTGCTATCCTGTGCATATGCTCAAAGAAGAGTTGTTGCAGTTGTTGAGCTATAGGTTTCTGGAGGCTCTCTCAGTTTCCTCACGGGTTTCTCTGGTTTGGCAAACCCTCCTGCACCACACTGGAGAGCTCTGCTGTGGATTGTGCCAGCACCAGAGCTGCTCACCTGGGAGACTGAATTTCTCTAATCTCTGGGAAGCAGTGGGCAGCAGCCTATTGTAGTGTTTCATGCACTGTTTTGCTCATGGCCTTTAGATCCTACAATACTAATTAACTCAAAAAAAAACCAGAAGAAAGAAGAAGCAGACAAGCAATATTATCATACCCTGTGAGTGAATGAGTGATTCATCCTGAGTTAAGTCTGTTTTCCTCATTCAGATGTAAAGTAAGGTTGTGAAAGTCTTCAAGAGTTACAAACATTCTCAGCCCAGATATTCAAATGCTTAGGTAGCTGGGCCACTGCATGGATCCTCATAAACATAAAGAATTACTGCCAGATCAGGAAGAATAAATCCAGCAGCTCTCACTGAATATCTTGCCATATATTCCAGATTAAAAGTACAGTGTGCAATAGTATGTTTTAATGGTCAAATAAACACTAGAGTTGCTTATATATTCTTGAGAGCTATTTACATGCACTTGTAGACACTCATAATGTACTCTTACCATAGGTCTCTTCTAAAATGAGCTTCTAATAGACATAAAGGCTTCTTTCATGTTATGCAAATCTATTTTTTAAAGTCTTGTGTTGAAAAATAATTCTCAGTGCATGATACTGCCCTAAAAGAAGGTGAAATAGTATTCTGTAGTTTGTTTTTTGAGGAAACTTAAAACAAAACAAAATAAAAATCCATCAAGATAAGCCAAAACTGAAAGCAACTCTTATGAATCTGAAATCATGGAACCAGACTATAGAAAAAATACACATATATTCATATTACCTTTGTGAAATTTCTCTGTTACATGCCTTCTTATATGTTTCATTGTCACAGTAAAAATTCAAGATCTATCACACAAAAAATTGTAATGAAATTTTTTTTTTTAGTGACACAGTGCAATGACATGAAGCCTTCAAAATTCTAATGAAGGGAATTATGAGACTAAATCTTTTCTGGCATAGTAACATGGTTAGTGATGTGACAAAAACGTCAAAGGAATTTTGCTGTATAGTTTACAGCCAACTTGATTTCAGTAGTATAGGGCCAAGCTCCTCATTTAAATTTTATGTATGTATTTATGATAGGCAATTTATTTATTTGGAGGTTCTTTTGTGCCCAAAACTGACCTTTATCTCAGTGTCAAAAAAAAGATATGAGGTGTTCATGGCACCCACTGAGTTAAGTTTAACAGAAGAGAGAAGTCTTTTATGAATGACAGTCACAACAGTATTTCCAATTTTTAGGTACATTAGTTGTAAGAAAATTAGATTTCCTATTTCAACTAATGATTTGGCTATATAATGTGCTCAATTTTAAGTAGCTCTGGTTCCAGTCCATTAATTCCTCCCATCTTATTAATATTTAAATTCAATAATTGTTTTAATACTATTGATTTGTGAAATTTTTGTATTTTAAATTGACTCTATTGTGAAGATTTCAATTGCATCCTTTGTCTTCTCCCTTTTCATTCCAGACTAATGCTTCCATGGGAACATATGAGAGAGGAAACAGAAGCATCTCAAAAAGCACAGAGATTTCTGTTGATGGAATTTCTCTCCAGCACATGGATAAAATAGAAAGCAATTTCCCCTCATTATTTTTATATATTACTATCATCATATAATAGCTATTTTTTCAGCTTCCCTAATAGGTCAAATTTGCTTCAGCAATTTAGGTATATTAAAGTAAATTGAATAAAAACAATAAACAATCCCATGAAAAACCTGGTAAGAGAGCAGGGACTCCAGTATTTCAACTATTTATCTCCAAGCCCACCAGAATTCTTAAAATCCATATTACTCAAGAATAATATGATTAACCATAGAAATTTCATGTGTTTTCACTATTATTTTGAGGCTTTAAATCTTTGAGACCTATTTAGCCCTCTACAATTATATAAAATTAGATTTAGTAGCAGGGAAAAGAAATCAGATTAAATAAATACCAACTAAGCTTTTATCTCACACTTAAGACAAATCCTTTTGAAGATAAAAAAATCATATTTCTTTCTATTTTTTTTTTTCACACACTTAATAACTTAAGCAGACCACCTCAAATGATTGTATTTTGCTGAAGAACAGGCATAATTTAAGAAAAACACTGCTATTTTTATTTTTTATACTGATGGGCCAAGAAAGTATTAATCACATAGGTTACAAATATAAAGTTGTTGTCATGACAAATATGTTTACATAGCTTGCTGAAAATATTATGACATGGTAATTTTTTTGTATTCTAAACAAAAGAATATTATTAAAGTTGCAAAAGTCATGAATGCCAAGGCTAGAAAATGTAACCTTACTTTTTCCCATTGGTGCAGACAACTTATACTGGAAGCTCTAATTCTATATTTGCATAGTCTTTCTTTCTTGACTCATCCAATGGACCATTATGTCAGCTGTAACTGACAAGCACAAGCAATCATCATTACAGCACTTCCTGTCTGTGACTTAGTACCATATTCCAGCACCTTAGACCTCAAGTTGAAATTCTACAGGCATAGATTCTTGTTAGAAGTGTGAAAAGAGAATTGCACGAGTGAGCAAAAGCTGAACGATCTCCTCCTGCAAAGGATTACTCTGGTACAGAGCTTTATGTGGCTGCATGCAGGAAGCATTTCCACATTTTCTTGTGAGATCCCTGCCACTGTCTGCTTTTGAAGAGCTAATGATAGCTCAAGCAGAGCATGGGAGAGTTCAGAAATCATCTAGCTTGCTCAGGGAGATAACCCAAAATGGACTGTAAGGAGCCAGTCTGATAAAATGATCTGGTTTGTGACTGATACTTAATAAAAGCCAGGTCTGCACAAAGGCAGATGCAGCATCTGATGTCCAGCAGCTATACAAACAAGGAAGAATTCCTGGTCCCTCAAATATTTTGTTAGACCCTCAGGAAGCTTAAAGGTATGGAGCTGACCTGAGTCTAAAAGCCTGATCTGTGCATGTTTTCATACTATCTCAGCTGCTGCCTGAAAGAGTCAAGTTACTTTTTTCTTCGGTGGCGCAGTCACTTTCATCCTAATCGGAGGCAGTATGAGCATTGGGTAAATTAAGAAGGCCTGTGCTGTTTAGACAGACTGCTCCAAGCACTTCAGTGAGACTGTGCTGAATTAGTTTTGGCTGGCTGTGGTTCTAAAAGAACATTCAGAGACAGAATCAGTTTTTAGCTCCAAGCTACAACATATAATTTATGCTTTTAATTTCAAATTCTAAAATGTGGCAGAAGATTTGGGGAAAGTTGAAGCAAAGAGTTGACAGGGTAGGCGGGGAGGGGAAATTACTTGCCAAATGATCTAAAGCAAGGATATCAATCTGACATTAATTGTGACTTTTTTATATTCTGAAGATGTAAATGTTTGTAAAAATGTCAGTTTTTCGTTCAGGTTAAGTGCAAGACACAATTTAGATCAGATTCTGGTTATGTCTTATTTCACTACTGAAAGATGAGTGAAAAGAGCATTTTTTCACAAAATGCTACACATCCATATATTAAAACCACATAAGTGACTTTCCGTCCAAAGTCTTATTTTCAGTGAATTAGAATTACACAGTAAGTTGAAATCCTAACATCACACAAGTCAAAGCTCCCAGTGGAAGGTGACTGTTTCCAGGTAAAGGGGAAGAGCTTCTATAGAGAGGAAGCCTCAACCAAGAGTATATATGAGCCTAGAGGCTGGAAAGACTATCATATAGTTAATACTCCCTGAAAGATGATTCAGCCCCCATTTGTACACAAGATGTGTCACCTAATTTCTCAAATTTCATAGAAAGTTACTAAAGCATAGATAGGCAATAAAGACATCATTACCTTGCATTAAATGGATGGATGTACAAGGAAGGAAGCCATTTGTGGTGTGTTTATTTTTCATATTATTCATTATTATTTTTATCATACATTCATTTAAGTATTTTGCAGTTAATAAGAAGAGGTTGAAACCATCCACCATAATAATCTCTCAAAATATAAATTAGTTTAGGTACATCAGGGTATCTGCATGCACTCAGCACACCCCATGTACATTTCACATTCCTTCTTTGGCAGTCTGAATCATAGATGATTAGAAAAATAACACATTATTTTATCTCCTAAACTTATACATTTTATATATTGAAATTTAAAAGCATTGGAGTGAACAGGATTTACAGATGGGAAGACTGAGGGACACAATTAGAGAAAAAAAGTCTCAAAACATTGACAGCAATACCTGGATGAGCACAGAAATTCTTGGGTTTCAGAATTAAATTGATCCATTAGATCATACTGCATTGTGCCTTCTGTTCATGAATATTTCTTCTCCATCCTCTAGGAGGAATTACAAGCATAAATTTTCTATGCACTGGTGAGAGAAGCCTTTCTTTCATCTTAGTGAATACACATCTGCAACCTTGTATTCAAACAGATTGATTCTTATTTTAAAGACTAATTATATTGCATTATACAAGAAAGTGTTGTATGTCTTGAGTTATATTTATGCATGCTAGAGCATGTAGCAAATAGTATAAGGATATGAAAGATTAATAACAGACAAGTTATGACACTTCTTCCTTTTCAAAAAAACATTTTTCAATTTTTCTCATGATTTGCTTATCTCTTAAAAATTCAGAATGATCCATTTCATGGCTGAGAGGTATAATTCTATGACACAGGGATAGTAGCTCATATTGTCTTTTGTTAATTATATTAAATATCTGATCTCATGGTCCTAGTTTCAATTCAAAACCAGTTGTGGTTATGCTAAAGTCTAACTATTTTTAATACAGTAATAAATATTTATAAAATTTGCAGAGCCAAATAAATGTCACAATATGTAAACCTGAAAGCTGCTTTTCCCAAATTCTTAGATTTTTTTCTTTCTCATGGTAGTTCTATTTTTTAAATGTTATTTGTAATGTTTTTGAAAGCTGTCCTACATTCCTTGACCATTTTATTGGCCTATATCTGGGCAAGTAAAATGAGTTGCTCTATAAGGATTCAACTTCAAAGTATAAACTTCCATCAAATTCTCTTGGCCTGAGATCAGGCATCAGAACCATGTTTTCAAGCTGAACACAGAGCAGCAGAAACCTATGTTACTGGTGTACTCCTCAAAGTCAGTTGGGTGCCCAGACAAAATAACTTGCAGAATTCTTAGTGCTTGAGTTTGGGTCACTGGACACAACATAACAAGATTCTCAGGCATGCTTTAATGCATTTAAAAATGGTTTGGTGGCTACTCATGTACTTAAAATTGTGCCTACATGCATGCCCAAGTATGCTTCTCAAACAAGGTCTATCTTTAGTAAGATAATTACTGTTTCTACGTTAGTTGTTCAATTTCCCTTGAGACTCCACTGGACAGGAAAAAAAGGGCTTCACCAAAGTAAGATTTAAGTCATACACATCAATATCCTAATTTATACGACTCTGAAGAAGCATTTTTCTGTTCCTCTGTGGAGTATGCACAGGAAGACTTGATGGACTAGCAGATAAACTTCGATATCTAAGTACATATCTTTTGCCAGTGTTCAATATCTTATAAGATTCCTGTTTTAGCAATCTGGCTAATAAATGTGTGGGAGTGGAGAACTAGAAATGGTGTCATAGCCACTCTGAGTGCTACAGCTATGTGTGACTGTCTCCAGCTGTGGCTCAATTAGATAATTTTCAGAGATCGCACAACACTTGCCCAATCTGTGTGTGGCCTTCATAATTCAAGCAAATTTCTGTTCCTTTCTTGCCTACACACAGAAAAATGGTTAATTTTTTTCCAAAGTGATGTGTTCTTAATATAGTTGTCATTACTTTAAATGCTTTCATAATAATACTGCATTGTGTGGTAGTAAACAGAAAGGAGGCCAGAAAAGAGCACTGGATGAAAAGCAGATGAATGAAAGATTCAGTGCTGCTTTTCAAAAGATGGAACAAAGTTTCTTTTTCTCAACAAGTTAAACCAGCATCTCAATTGATTCTACTATAGATTAGTAACAAAAAGTCAACACAAGCATTGAAAAAAACCCCACCTGCTCTCCCTTTTAAGGCACCTATGATGGTTAAATGATGCGTGCACAGGAAGGAAATAGTACTGTGTTGCTGGGAAGCAAGAATTCCTGTCCTGAGTGTGGGTATAGCACAGTGAGTTGTCACTGCTGGGCTGCTTGTTTCCTGCCACATCTCTCTTCCTCGGGCAGGGTAGCCATTCCATCACATATTTACATCAGGGATAAAAGCTGTACAAAGACAGTTTCTTTCTCTTTGCCTATTGCTTGTGCCCAGCCCCTTTGCTGTAATTCAGTGATTTCAGTTACTCTGATGCAACTGTCCTTTTTCAATTGTACCATAAACCGGAATAGGAATCTGACTTGGAAAGCCACTTCCCAGCTACTTGTTTAGTTCAAGATATTTCACTGATCTGATTTACAGTCCATCCTGAAAGCATGGACTTTTTTAGCATCCATGCTAAAAAGCAAAGATGTAAGTGCACAGCCTCCTCAATGAGAAGAACAGAATGAGCAGGGACCTCTGCAACCAGCTTCACTCTTAGAGGAAACAGTGCACAGCTAAAAGCTTCATGGAAAAGACAATCAGTATTCCTTAAATAGTCCCTGTTTTGTGCTGCATGTTCCTACTCTTGGACTAGAAGACAATTATAAGTCCCTTCCAACTGAAATAGCCTGTTATCTTCTGTAGTAATTTAGTGTCTGCAGAAATAGTACTCTTACTATTTCTTTGACAGTAGCCTGCCAAAAATATAGTCTTTAGATTATCGGTATGTAATTAGTTCTGAGGATTTGTTTCTTTTTTCATATTCCTTTCTCTGTGCCTCTAAACCCATATTAAGAATTTAGCACATTGGAGTCAACCACAGTCATAAAATCAGATTCTTATGTGGTTTGGGCAGTTAAACTTTTGAAGGAGCTTTCTAAGGGATACAATATTAGAAAAACTGCTGTTAAGCAGTGTTAACTTACCTTTCCCATATTCCATTCTGGTTGTCATGTTTTGCCTTGAAAAGACAAAAATGAGGGCTACAGGAATTAATAGAAGATTTATATAATTCTTCTGATATATAATTTATAAATGATGTAATAAACTTAACTGTTGGTTCCAATGAAGAACACAACCATGATAAAAAAATAAGTTTACTGAGAAAATATGAAATCTACAACACAAAAGAAACTATTCAAGAACATTTGCATTATTAGATGTGTCAAACAGATAACCTTGTGAAGGAGACAGATAGCACAGAGATAATAAAAGTGCATATCTACATATTTATCATATTTTCTTTCCCCGTAAGTACCTTGTATGATTTATTTGTATTTTATTGAGATTCAAAATGAAAAACAATATGAGTTCTTAGAAGGATGATGGTGAAATAAAAATATGTGTTGAAGAGCAAATTTTGGCACAATAGTTATTGAATGAAGTTGCTGTCAATTAGAGGACAGTACCCAAAAATTGCTTCTTAGAAGAAGACTCGGAGTGCACAGTTATGCTTGAAGTAAACCCTCAACTTTGAAAACCAAGGGAGGTGACCAGTTGAAAAACCCTATGTAACAGCTAAAACCGGACTTACTCCACAGGTATACCCTACTGGTGATTTAATATTTTTCCCTTTTTTTAACTTTGTTTTCATAGAATTGTAGAAAGATTTGTGTTGGAAGAGATTTTAAACATCATCTAGCTCGAATTCCCTAGCCATGGACAGGAATATCTTTCACTTGTTCAGTCCTATCCAGCCTGGCCTTGACTACTTCCAGGGATGAGGCATTCACACTTTAGCACCTCTGGGAAAACTTCAGCTTTGTAACCAATATTTACCAAAAGAAAACACACACACACACATATATATATATATATATATGTGTGTGTGTGTGTGTGTGTATAAACAAACATATAAAGAATTTACATCCCTTATTTCGTCTGCTGAGATAAGTTATTCCAAAATGAGCTGAGTAGTACTGTGTTACCTTCATTTCCTAGGAAAAATCAATTTCATATGCATCAGTCAGCAGGCACTCTTTTTAGGCTCTGCCACCCAAAAACCTGTCTTGACTTTTGCTGTCTTCTTCAGTCAGCAAGCGTGGATGGCAGGGATGCAGCTGGTCCTCCTGTGACAGGCGCAAATGTGCATTTTATGAATCAGTAAGAAATACTGAGGAGCCAGCCTCTGGCACAGGCATGGTCCTGACAGGGCATGAGGCAGCTGTGGACATTGGGCAGCTCAGAGGGCACAGGTACTCGCAGGATCTCAATATAGTAACCATAATTTCTTACCCTGGGGGCCACACAAAGCACTATCATCTATCTATCTGCACACGAAACTGCTGTCAGAACCAAAGTCTAGCTTAATTTTAAGACAGTTTTGGCCATCACTTGGGATTTTTTTTATTGTTCTGTATATAATTACAAAAATATAATTGATTAGCCATGCAGTTACCTCTTCCCTGGAAAATGAAAGCACTTTATAAATAGGTTATCATTTGTTGGGGGTTTTTTGTTAGTGCAACGTGACATACATGTGTATTATGTACTGAGTCTTGTTGGGTTTTGAGCTTAATGAATAGTTTTATGGTTTTTAAATGTGTTTACAGCTTGCCAGTGGTTGCCATCTTTACTCTCACAGAAAGTGAACGAAGTGAAAAACTCTAATCTAGATTTTACCAAATGTTTTTCATTGGTCAATATCATAAAATTAATAAATTGGCCACCTATGCCAGTAAATAAAATGTACGCATCTATAACTTTCAAAACACAGTGTCCTAGGTTACAATGTAAAATTGTGCCCAAGGTATTCTATCCCCATGAGTCGTTGGAGCCAAGGTGGGGCAGTGTTTTCCTTATCTTCTGTTAACGAGCCTAACAATGCCTTGCCCATGACTCATAGATAACTCCCTCAGGGAGTTACCTCTGTTTAATGGGCCATCAAGGACCCACTGCATGACTCATAGAATGAGATCATCCCATTGTGAGATGCTCTGCCCAGAGGGAGGAGCCAAGCATTCCCACCTGGATAAATCCAGGGTTTCGGACAGCACAGGCAGCTTTTTATCCACTGGACTCCCAGAGGAGACAAGAGCTACCAGACCTTTCTACAGGATCACTGCTTCGACAAGACCATCTCATCTGGACTGCCACTACCACCCTAACAGGGTGTCAGGTTGTATTCTGACTCTGTCAGTGGTTTTTTTGTACTATTACTTTTATTTTACTTTCTTTTATTTCTTTTCTTTTCCTCTTATTAAATTGTATTTCTGACTTGGAGTCTTTCACTGGTTTTGCTTTCAAACCAGCACACCCAGAGTCTAGTTTCATAATCTTCAGCCCTCCAGTACCTGAATGGATCCTACAAGAAAGAAGGAGAGAGATCTTTTACTTCAGCATGCAGTTACAGGACAAGGGAAAATGGGTTTAAACTGAAAAACAGAAGGTTTACATTAGATATCAGGAAAAAAATCTTTACTCTGCAGGTGGTGAGACACTGAAACAAGTTGCCCAGAGAAGCTGTGGATGCCTCATCCCTGGAATTGCTGAAGGCCAGGTTAGATGAGGCTTTGAGCAACATTTCCTAGTAGCAAGTGTCACTGTCCTTGGCAGAGGGGTTGGAACTAGATGATCTTTAAGGTTGTTTCCAGCACAAGCCATTCTATGAGTCTATGAGTCTATGAGTCTGAGTCTATGAGTCTGTGAGTCTACGAGTCTGTGACTTGTTTTCATCAAATTTAGTAAATATTTGTTTCTCCAGATGCTAGATGGGAAGGTTAGAAACTTTTTACTGACTTCTGTCAGAATGGTCACTAGAAAGGCAGATGGCATTTATCATAAGAAAAAGGGGTGAATTTGTGCATCACTGTGTTGACATTGTGTTTAAAAAGATGTGGTGCCCAGGGTATACTTCACTTCACATATAGAGACTGACTGGAAATATAAAAGATTACTGTTGCTTGCACACAGAACACAAGTCAGGCAGGTCCAGGGGTTGAGCATAAGATTGCAGTGCTATCCTCTGGATGCATGAATGTTGGGAAAGACCATCAAGTGGCCCACCCTCCTTTAGATCTCCTCTTTGTACTTCATTCTAACTCAAAACCCTGCTCAAAGTAATCACATTTCTTCTCTGGGAATTGTCTACATTTATTTCAGAAACACTTCTCTTTTTTCTTTTAAAAATCTGCCTGTTATTTGGCTGACAGAACACCTGAATATTTCGGCTGATTTCTCCTCTCTGTTTATAAGCCCTCTGTGAACAGATTGTGAAAGTCTCAACAGCACTTTTTCCATTTAAGTAATATAGCACTCCTTTTCAGGATCATTTCCATGGTTTACTGATAAAGCTACAGCACTTTCTGCCTTGTCAGAACCTGTCACTATGCCTGCACCCAGCACTCTAAACATCAAAATGATTTGCAACCAGTTTACTGAAAAGCTGAAAATGTTTTCTAAAGTAACCTCTGCCACTGGAAAAATGCCATTTTTGTAAGAGGCAGCTTCATATTTATCAAGCTTTATAATAGTCATATATATTATATTGGGCATAAGACTCCAATAGCTCACGCTCTTGAAGATCAGGTGAGAAACCTAGAAAGCAGTAAATTATTAAAGCCTAGATGAAATCCACATTAGTTGAAAGATGTAGGTGCTGTATTTAACACAATTGAGGAGAGCCCCAAATAGTTAACAAGATTGATACACTTCAGTTAAAATACAGGTGTGTAACCTGTGTGATGTTACATAGTTGCTTCCATTAGTTGTTCCTGTGGTAATCTGGCATCAGTATATAATTACAGATGCAGCTATTAAAAGAGCTATACAATTTCCTGAGTAGCTGGCACTATTTCCTTCCACTCAAGCCTGCAAAAGATAACAATTATGTGTAATGGAATACAATCTCTATTGACACTCATAGGAATTCAAGCAAGAATTGATACTATAGTAAGAATGTAAGAACTTTATTGGGTTGGACCAACCATCAGTATAGCTCAGTGTCCTGTTTGTGAAAACAGGCAATAGTGAATGCTTAGAAATAGGATGAGAGTAAGACAAAGGTCAAAGATGCAAGAGATGTTTTTTTCCTCATACCTCAGAAATCTGCTGAGAGCTACTGTGCAGAAGGTTACAGCTCCTCTCTTCATGTCATGCTAATTTGACATCCTGCAAAAGATAAGCTGTTTGAAGCAGTGGTAAAATTGCAAAAATAGTAACAGAAAGAAATCCTCTACCCAAAGTCTCTTTCAAAGTTTCCAGCTGTGAAATAACTGCCACTGACTTACTAAGGTGTCAGATGCTAGCTAAACTTGCTTTCATAGAAGCCACAGCTCTCAACTGAATTACTGTAGCTTCTACTTTCAGTCATTAAACCTTTTTCTAATGGGTTAAAGCACCATATTATTAATTTTGGATCCTATTGCTGGTGCATTTAGATTGCAACTGAATTACTGCAATTTTTCCTAATAATTACTCAATGGGGAGCTCTTCACCTTTCTTAAAATAAGGCTTCTATTTTATTACTTTTAACATTTGATTGGACTCTCAGAAGGGTAAGCATATCCTTCTTGAAATGTGAGCATCAGGACTAGAAACAGAATTCAAGGAAGCATCACATCAGTGGCAAACATTGTTCATATAAACTCATTGTAACTACCTTATATTGCTATCTACATCCAAAATGGTTAAATTGTTAATCCTATTAACACTAATAAGAAGACTGCCACACCTACAACTTCTACCACTCTGAACCTTGCTTCTAACCACTACCCTAAAAAAAAAGAGTCAGCATCTTCTCAGCATCTATATTCTCCAAATATGGTTACTTGTGTTCCAAAATCAATTGTTTGTACTTGGACTTTTTAAATGCATCCTGTCCTAAACTAATTAAACGGCCCAATCAATTTGTGTTAGTTATCTGTAGTCTGCGCAATGCTACACTGCTCAATAATGATATATTTTAATAGCAAAAATTTCATTGTTCTACCTTGCCAGGGTTTAAGATGTTATGACAGGAAATTTATTTAATTTTTTTTCACTGAAAGAGTGTTCAGGCATTGGAATAGGTTGCCCAGGGAGGTGGTGCAGTCACCATCTCTGGATGTGTTTAAGATGCACGTGGACGTGGCACTTGGGGATATGGGTTTGGGGGTGATTATTCTGGTTCTGGTTGGTGGTTGGACAGATGATCTAGAAGGTCTCTTCCAACCTTAAATCTTCTCTTCCTTGAAGATTCTGTGACTCTGTGACTCTGTTTCTTTAATATCTGATAGCTCGTCCAAAACATTTAGATCCATACTACCAATCATTTTAAAGGTATTCATCTCCTGTAGGAGTTTTTAAGAATTCTATTGGAACAGACAGGTCATGATTAACATTTGCAAAAAAAAACCCCCATGTCTGGAATTTTTCCCCTAATTATATATTTATTATACATTCACTCAACATTTCTGATTCTGTTGCTTTAATACTTCTAATAATTCTACCCTCTTTCTACTGACAAATGTACTAGCACCTGTTAGTAGCCTCTTTTCTCCTTGTGCTGTGTAATGGTTTAGGAATGATATTCCCAGGTTTAGTACTTCCACTAGAAAGAAAACCACAAAACACTTCCCTTCCCCCCTCCAGTGGGAAACAAAAAAGGGAGCAATCATGGGTTGAGATAAGAATAATTTGCTGGAAACAGAAATACGATGATAAAGCAAGCATAACAGCACCAGTAATAATAACAAAAGTGTACAAAGAGGGTGTGACTTACATGCAAAATTCTCAACAATCCTGGGACAATGAAAAACAGTGGTGGACAGACCTTTTGTCCTCAGATTTCCTCTGACAGGAAAAGGAACACCCTTTCTTCACAGAAGGGAAAGAGTCCCTTTCCCCTAGCCCCTGGCAACGATGTAAGATAGTATTGAATAACATTAGGTTCTTGACCATGCCCACTTCTGCTGATCTGGACAGGAACAGTTAAATAATCCTTTCATGTTGTCCTTAAACTTTGATGGACATGTCTTCTGTATATTTGCTTCCTTTCCCAGTTTTCTATAGTTTATATTCAGCTTTGCTTTAGTCACACACATCAGCTTCTTTTATTTTCATCATTGCCCTTTAGAAATTAAAAAACCTGGTTAACTTGGGAGTTTTTCTTAATTCATCATTACCATATCAATTCTTGACTGTGGAATTATTTTGGCTCACTTAGAGAAACTTTTTTTAAATTCTCACAGTTATCATTCATATTTTTTCAATTTATTCTTTCCCAGCTGATTTATTATGTAAGAATTTACAGTTTTTTAAAGGTATCCTCCCTGATACCTTGGAGAAGCTTGTGTCAATGTATATCCGGTGAGTTATAAAAATTATCTCATTTTACAAAAAAAGGCATTCCTAATCTAGCACAAGTTCTTTGATAATTCTCTCTTGTGTATCAATATGAGTCTAATAGAAGTTATTCTCAGATATATTCTTATGATATGAAAGCAATTTATTTTTTGCATTTTAACAGTAAGAGAATGAGAACTTTATCACGTATTACTCAGTTTGAAAAAAAGCAACAAATGAAGTCTATTTGTTTCCTGCCTGCACCCTATTCCCAGGGCCCCATATTTTTGTTATTAATTTGTTTTAACCTCCAAACAGGGTAACCAAATACAAACTGCTTATTTAGAATGGTCCCTCTCCAATGTTAACACCCATAATATGCTAGGGAATTGTTTGGAAAAGTACTGGTTGATGAAGGCCAAAACCATGTTATGGATTTTTCTTAGTTTTTAGTAGTATGGACAATGAACTCCCAACACACAATAAAGTTTCCCTGTGTTGTTGAATTTATTAGTATAGATATAGCCAGAAGGTACCTTTTTTAACACATTGTGCTGCCATCCTTCTTAGATACTTTGGAACAAGTGATTTCATGTCTCTAATCTTTCAAGATTAGATATCATGTTAATAAAAATTACTCAAGAGTTGACTAATGAATTAATATTCTTTATTGTTGCCAAGATTCTTTATGCTAGTATAGAGACAGTCCAGGATTTCTTTATTTAATTTCATACAGTGCTTCAATTAATTTTCTTCTTGCTATCTTGATGTTAAGGAGTCTTTATATTTTACCTCCTTTCCACACTCTTGCCTTGCAGATAAGTTAACACTGTCAGGATCAGGCTGGGAAGACCTTCCAGATTTCACAGCTACTTCTTCTTGTTGAAAGTGTCAAAAAATACTAGTGTTTCTTTTTATCCAGCAGTTCATTTCCAGAATTATCTTATTACTCTTTTCTGTTATTCAGAATATAAGAAGAATCTTGAAATTTCCTCTCCATTCCTTCTTCCTCACAATCCTTCAGAACCATCTGATTCCCAGAAAGTCAAAGAACCTTTATGTTGCCTATCTATTATTAAAGAACCTTTTATTTCCTCAAAGAGCTGCCTCTTCCTTCAACTGTTTAGATGATCTCTGTGAACATGTGTAATAGTAATGGATTTGGCTACAAGTAGATTTTTAGTTGACCACCAAGATTTGAAAGATTTTGCAGTTTTCCTTTAGAAACTTCATTGATATTTAAGTATTTATTTATCTTGTTTCTAAAATAAATGTTTCTTTAAGATAAACTTTTTAAAAAGGAAACCATGTCCCTGCAGTCAGAATAAGCTTTTTGAGCTCTGAAAACAGCATTTTGAGATGAGCATAGTTTATGTTATTAAATATGTGGACTTCTGAATTTTAATTGAATGAAGAGATTAGACATTATTCCATAACAACTCCATCTTTCTTCATAGCAAACACCAACTCTGTGGTACTTTTTTAATAATATTAAAAATTTTCTGGAGTTAATATATCTCCCCTAGAGATGGTCATCAACATTCCAAGTAATTTAGGGGAACCTACCCCATAGCAAAGTGCCCCATAGCAAACATAATCCTTCCTCAAAGACAATTGTACACAAGGAAAAGCAAGAGAACTTAAAAACAATTCTCAGCCTTTTTATATAAAGAAAATTCACCTGAAGACATTTATGGAGTGTATGAGTTTGGTTGAAGCTACAAAATTTAACATTGTGAGACACAGTATGGAAATCAGTAGTGGTGGTGAAACACACTCCAGAAGCTGGATAAATCCTCAGGTGATTAAGCCCTGCTGAGTTTATTTCTACCTCTACTAACAGTTTTTTAATCTGAAAACTGCTGATGCAGCAGACGCAGGATCCCTGGAACCCAGAGATCCACAGACACAGCAGGTCTATGCTCAGTTACAGTACTCCAAGCCCAAATAAGAACTTCTATGGAACTTTTAGCAGCCTCTCCAGTTGTAATCAGTATCCAATCTAATTTGTCTAAAAGCTTTTCTGATTAGGGGGCATATTCATATAAGAGGCAATCATTAAAAAGAGAAACGGGGAACAATTATTGTCTGGCATATGAGACCTCTTGTGGATAGCAAGACCATTAGCAAAACAATTGGGGGGCTTTTAGCTAAGCACTGACTGCTGTCACAGCAATGTTTTTCACTAGCAGTCTACGTAAAATTTTCATCAGCAGTAATATTAATGGCTAGTTTTTTCTTCTGCTCTGCCAAAAATGCGTAAATTAAACAATGAACAATTTTTACTTGTATTTAAAAAAGACCCTTTTATGTAAACAGTGAATTCAGTATGCATGTTATAATAACCTAACCAAAATACCAACAAAAATGAAATAAGAATGAGAGATTTCACCAGCAAATGAGAATGTAAAAAGATAGGAAAAAAGTGTATAACAGGAAGAATTCTGTAGAAGAGGTAGGAAGAGATAAAAGGACAGGTGACATCAGATATATATGACAACCACAAGTCATCATTTAAAGTCAACTTTGATTTTTGTATACCATTTGAACTCATCTGAGGATAAGTAGTCAATTACACTATTCATAGGAGAAGACTGTGGCAGCTCAGATATCACTGCCTTACTGTCACTCAGTATGATGTCTCCTCAGCCATATACTCAGGCATCTTAATGGCAAGGACTAAAAACCAGAGCTTACATCAAGACAACAGTTTTGATCCATTTTTGAAACCCAGGACTCCTGCAGGATTTTTCTTATCTAGTTTCTCACAAGATAGCCAGAAGGACCTCTGCCATATTTTTCCAGTCCTTTCTATTTATTTCCTTTTTATTAGAAGAAAGGGTGGATGGAGGGAAGTAAAAGAGACAGAGAGGGACAAAAAATTTCTCTGATGTGACCAGCCACAGAACAATCAATTAAAAGAAGGTTTCTTTTTCAATTTTAAAGGCTTTAATGTTCTATAAAGAGATTTTCCCATCTTCTACATTTATTGCACAGAGACCTCTCTAAATATCAGTATTTCCACTGGAAAGAACCAAAGTACTGTTCTTCCTTTTCTCCTGATCAGGAAATCTTATAGTATTTTTCTTCATCTGTCTCTAATATGCTGTATAAATAAATAGTAGGAATCATCAGCCTCCTCATTAGATACAGCAAGGCTTTCCTGATATCAATAAGCTTAAGATGACAAAAATAAAACCAGCCTAAGCAGAGGTGAGACAGTTAAAAAAATTTATATAAGTCCTTTTGCAATGTATGACTAAAATGTGAGACAAAAATGTCTCACAGATAAACTGTGCTTTAAGGAAAATGAACAAAAAAGCCATTAAGACTGCTGAAGAAGCGTAAATTTTATTTTTCCTCGAATCTTCTATTGTCAAAGGGTACGGTTTCCAGGTAAAAAACCAGTAACACTTCTGTATATAAGACGACATCTGATAGGCTAATCTGACCAGCCTAGTTTTTAATACCAGGTACAGCAGGTAAAGGAGATCCCAAAATTTTACCAAATAAAACATCAGCAAATCAAGAAAAAATTAAAAGACTTGTTTAGATGTTTCAGTGTCCCAGACATTCTTTCTTTTTTAGAAAGGATTGTCTGTTCTATATAATGAAATTTATCTAGATATTAACATCATGGTATCTTATCACATTGCATGATTTCTTCATGGTTTGTCACACGCTATTTTTAGGTTTTTTTCTATACATGCTTTGGGGCAGATTGAAAGATATATTTTATGTTCATGTCTTTTTCCTTTCTGAATCAGCACATAGAGCTGTTTGCAGTAAAAGGGAATTATGTTTCAAGATCATGAACTTAGTATGCAATTTCTGTCAGTACCACTTACAAAGGTCACATTTACAAGAGATATAAAAACATACAAAGTTAGAGACTAGCATTTTTCTGTGCAGACCCTGTATTTAACTAACAACTTTCACAGCTTGATCTCACTTGCCCTCACAAAAAAGACATTTAGTTGCTTGCTAAAAGTAAAACAGGGGTAGTCAGTCTTTGACTTTTTTAAAATTTATTAATTTTTGACATTACTATCTTTATATAGAGAGAGGTAGAGTAGAGGTAGCAAAGGATAGATGGTAGACTGATGGGAAAACAATTATGGTTCCCTTTTTCTCAGCATTGGCTCTAATTAAAGTTGTGGGGTTACAGTATTTTAATTTTATTCCCTGGAGGAGTTACCTAAGCAATCCTCAACCAATTAAGAACAACTTTGCAATACCAAAGACCTCCAGGACATTGCTAGAGCATACTGCTGTACTTAAGAGGCTGCATTACTCACAGATATTTATAAATAACAATTCAAGTTTTTTCAGGTACCGGGACACCATGTGTTTCATAAGGCCATGTATTAAGCATATTAACTGTCTGCATTATGAATGTCAAAATCAGATAAGATTCAGCTGAACTTCTCAACTTATTTCTGTCAGGACATATTTTGTCTGTGTCCTGACTACACAGGATAAGGTCAGGGTACAAATTTTTATTCAGTGTCCCTTGAGTTTCACTGGAACAAACTCAACCACAAAAACAGGAAGGAAGGGAAAATAGTGCCTCCAGTAACCTGGCACCCAAGGGAACAGGGCAATAGGCTGGATTTGCATAGCTCTGCAGTTTAAGGCAAAACCAAGAAGGTTAAAATCACACTTATTTTTTAAGTCAACTTTTCTCTGAAAGAAAGTGGGAAGAAAACAGAAAATGTCATTTTATTCCTACCTTTCACTGGTAAATAACCAGCAATAACACATACCATTACTTGAAAGTAGCTGACAAAGAAAAGTAATAGAAGTAGGTGTAAAAAGAAGTCAACAGGAAACTAGATTTTAAATTGGACATCAGAAAAGAGTCAGTATGATTTCTAATAAAATGAGTAATTTGTTTTTTCTGCATGAGAGTTTGGGAAATTTTTCTTAGTCCATTCATACTTTGTAGAACACAGCTTTTGAAAGGATTATGTGCCAGCAAAACCAGAAAAAAATCCCTCCCCAAGTATCTATTGAATGCAAAATAAACAAACAGAAGGCATCATCATTCCTCCTTACAATAGGGAAACTTGCGCATACAAAACTGCATAGTGGAACAAACGTTTTACTTATCTACTTTGTCGCACAAGTGTCATCTGTACATTTGATATCTCAGGAGGATGTTGATTTTCAAAATAACTGCATTTAATGAAGGTACAAAAGTGAGCAATTTTGTTTGTTCTTTCAGCAGAAGACAAGGAGTTTAGAAGGTTTATTCTGCTTCATAATGATGAATTCAGTGTTCTGAGGGAGGTTTTAACAGTTTAAATGTAATGCTTTCAACAGATGCATTCCCTCAAGGCAGATACTATGTCTCTATGCGCCTATTTAAGTATTCTCACAGTCAGGTGAGGGCTCTTTCAACTCCTCACCGAGATCCCACCTAGACTATTCTCAACACAGCTGGAAATCAGAGGTCATTCAGACAAAAGCTCCCAACAAACTGATTTTTCTGAAACTTGCTGGTTGTCTTAAAGACTTTTTGGTTTACACGCTCATGTTTTTTCTGTGATTTATACCTGGAGTTGCCTGTTTGAGCTTTGAATTTCAAAAACCAGATCTGACCTGCTGTTCAGATAACTGCCTCACCTTACCCTCATTTCACAGCAATCAGGATTCCCTGACATCTCAAAAACAGCCAGACCTTTAGGAAATAAACCTGGAACTTTATTTGATCTTGGCTTCAAGTGCAGAAAAACATGAGGATGGCAACCCCCACTATAGAGGGAGGACAGCAAAAAATCGAATCAACAATAGTGAAAATTTATTGTTCACTAGTCATAATACCTTTCCATTAGTACAGGCAAGTGGGAAAGAATATGTAACTGAATGGTCTTCATATATTTTGTTGATTTAGCAAATCAGTGTAGAAGATGACAAACTGGATATTATCTCTTCTACTATGGAGTACAGCTAACGCTGGTCATGGCTGGAACTGCACTTGTTCAGGAGGCCTGTTAGTGATGCCTTTAGTTTCAGGTTCTACATGGTTAAGTTCATCAACTCTGCAGGGCTTGAACAGCACAGATATAGGTTTAGCAATGACCAGAGCCAACATAGCCATCAGCAACACTAATTTTGGAGAGATCTTTCCGTCACCTCTGTTGACAGAAATACGTCACAGGAAAACCAGGATAGCTCCTGAAGCTAAAATTTTGTCACCACTATGTTGAGCCAATGAGCAGTTGATAATACAACCTATTTGTAGGGAACACTTAGGGATTCAAAACTTCAAGAAGCATGTACAAAAATATGTGTCCTAAGGTAGAATATTTACTCTTACATCTGGCCCTTCCAGAACATTTATACACTTGAGTAGAAATTCTGAAGTTGATTTTAAAATTAAAATTAATTTTCACTTTTTTTCTTTCTGCTATTGTGTTAAGTTTTTATTACAAAAATAGGCAAGAAGGCTGCACAGCTTCGTGATCTGAAAGCTTGCTTGTTCCTTGCAAGTGAAAAATGAAACTATTCATTTTTTCCCTCCTGGAAAAAAAGCTAAAACAAACAACACATGTGAGCAGCAGGCTCATTCAAACAATTAATTATTCAGTTTCTACAGTTAAGACACGCAAGTCTTATCTCCAAAGCCACGAAAGACAATATATTTTATTAAGAGTCCAAGTAGAAAAGGAATTTTTTGATATCTGCAAATAAACCAGCTAATTTCTTCCTTTCAACGTACGTTAAGCAACAAGAAAAGGTAACTTGTGTGTAAGAAAACATTAAGATTTACCGAATGTATCCTGGATCAAAGTATCTAGCATCAGGTTTCTAAAGGTCTTTCTTGGCCGTTAAATTTACCTTATGTGATTTCCAGTAGCTGTTAAGCAATTGTAAACTCTAGTGAATTTAGAGACAACTGTTATTGATGATTGCCCATGAGAATATCAACTAGGATATAAGATTTAGTAACTCTTCCTTAGTTCCTGGTCTGAATACACTTGGCTGTTTCTCTGTCCTAGTCAGCAGTATCTTCTGAGCTCAGTGTTGGGGACAGGATACACAGTACTCAGTGATAATAAACATGCCAGAACCTGGCCCTTGAGAGGTCAGGCTGATGCTTCAGCCCAAAGGAAGCTGTTATAAACCATATACAGAGCTTACTTTTTGCAGATGTAAGTCTGCTTGATACCAAGGCAGCTGCACACATGATCCAAAACAAAATGCTTCCTTCTGTTCTCCACCTAATATGGCATTTTAGCTAAAACCAAAAGGAAGACTTAAAACTGGAGCTGCATTTTTGTGGAGACATTTGCAGATAAATCACTGAAAAGAGTTTCATTATATGAAAACAGATGAGCCACACATTTCTGCACAAGTGTTCAGTCTAATTTGCCAAGTTTCATGTATTATGTCAATGCTTAAAGTTCACATTAAATGCATTTTTGCTATCTAAAAACTCACCCAAATTTTTTTCACAGTATCACATTTTAGACGGTTTTCAGAGTGCCCTTGAACCTTTTGATCTGAATCAGCTTTCTATTAACAAGAGTAAATAATGGGTAATAAATCTTTACTGCTGAAAAGTTGAACTGCTCATTAATTGTCATGTATTCAGAGGCATGAAGCCTTCAATTAACAGATCTCTACTGCTCAGATGCCTAATACAGTGTACTTGGAAATCTAAAAATATTGAGCTTGAAAGAAATCTCCTGGAGATTTCCCATAGAGAAATGATGTATTAGTTTAGTGACAACTTTAGTACTTCATCCAAAAGTTTAGTGATTCTCATTACAAAAAAACACATAGAAAGGGGTCACTATTAAATATTGTTCCAGCGCATCAGGCTATTTGACTAAACTTGGTTTTTACAGGATTTCAAAGAAAATATTAAAAGCTAAGGGATAGCCTTAGAAAATGAGATCTGCTTAAAGTCTGTCCAAATGTGGCTTCCAAGGAAGCGAGAAGAGGAAGAGTGCTATAAATGAGTCATGTTAATTATAGACACAAGAAATGTTTTGGCCACCAACATTAAAGAAAGACAGATATAAAAGGAAAAGAGAAAGATTAATTTCAGAAGCAAATACATTATTTTGGAATGAGTGAATATTTCACTGTAATGCTGATGTTTTTGACTTGGAAACTGTAGTAGGCATCAGCTTACTGGGATGTAAGCAACTAACAGAACAAGGATGAAATCAGGGCCATCACAGAAAATGTGAGGCAGAACAAGAGCAGGCCTTGGTCAAGACAAAAATCACCTGTTCAGAAGAAGAAATGAAAATAAATAAATAAATTCTAGCAAGCATTGTGTAATTGAGGTATGAGAAGGAGATCTACTGTAGAGTACAACTAAGCTACCTTCTTTTTTTCATTAAGACACAAATTTACACTATATAGAGAAGCTCTCAACCTGTCCTAATACCAATTCTTTCAGGACCACCCTTTGTTATATTTATGCTTTTCCACTTGTTCACACAAGTAACATAATGGCCACCATTGCAGCTGTACTGCAATCTTTTGACAACCTCCTTGACCTTGCTTCATCTGACATTCTTAGTGAAAAGGGGAAGAAAAAGGCTCTAGACAATGTTTGTGAGGTCAGCGCCAAACGCTCAGCTCATATTAAGGTTTTCCTGTGACAGCCTCAAGCAAATGTCTCTTCAATATAAATGTCTCAAATGCTTAGAGGATGTATCAGCAGCAACTATGTGTAGGACCAAACAATGTTCCCATCACAGATTAAGAAAGAAGTCACAATTTTAATATATAAATGAATATAAAATGTAACCCTCAAAGTCTGGCATCAGAATCTGGCATGATTTCAGATCAGCTGTACACCAAATCTCCCTTTTATTAGGCCTCCACTGTGAAAATGTTCATGGTGTCAGTCCTTCTCACACACGCATCTCCTCCTACTCAACTTTCATTTATTTCTCCACAATTTCTCAGCAGAAAGCAACAATTTTTCCAGGGGAAAAAAAGTCAAGAAATATTGGATTTCTAGGTACTGGTCACTATAATGCAAACCAGACTACTTCCTCACATTTGCAGAACTGAGACTTCTAACACTCTTACCAATCTTGTCACTCCTTCCCTGTCTAGGAAATTTAAACACAGACTTGTTCTGGCCACTTTCCTCCAAAAGACAGGGAACTGAAAACAGATTCTTCAGCTTTCTGCTTTTGATGCTATGAGAAAGGCTCTCAGGAATCCAGGATCTGCTCCTTCAGCAGGTGACTAGGAAACAGAAGCAAATATAATTTGTCCCATTGGGATGCTGATTTCCTGATGCCACATCAACAAGTTATGACTCTTATTCGCAGTTTGAAAGGACTGTCAGATTAACAGCATTTGGTAAAGTGTCAATGCACACTTTCATTGCTGGGTACTGATCCTAGCTAGGATAGTGGTTTGGACTTGCCTGGTGTAACAAAAATTATCTTCTGTTGCATGGGTCTGTCAGATGTTTTCCTACTGACTTCTCTGTATATATCCTTAAGCTGAGAGTCATTCTTTTTGATCATGTCCTCTCAGTGAATAATGAGGATGACTGATCCTGATATCTCACCTTGAAACATGATAAATCATAGAGTCATAGAATATGCTGATTTAGAAGAGACCCATCAGTATCACCAAGTTCAATTCCTGGCCCAGCACAGGACATCCCAATGTGCCTGAGAGCATTGTCTAAATGCTTCTTGAACTCTGTCAGGTTGGTGCTATGAGCACTTTCCTGGAGAGCTGTTCCAGGGCCTAGCCACCCTCTGGGTGAAAAACCTTTTTCCTCAACCCAACCTAAACCTCCCATGACTCCCAAGCTCCATGTGCTTCCTCAAGTCCTGTCATTTGTCACAAGAGATCAGTAGCCTTTTCTTTCCTTCACGAGGGGGTTGCAGACTGCAATGAGGTCTCCCCTCAGTTTCCTCCAGGCTGCACAGACCAAGTGACCTCTGCCACTCCTCACACAGCTTCCCCTCAAGGCCCTTCGCTCTCCTCGTGGCCCTGCTTTGGACACTTCCTAATATCTTTGTATGAACCCAAATTAGATAGTTTGCCCTTTCATCTGAGATAAACATCTGGTGACACTTGGCCTATGTAACCATCATGTTTAGACTAATTCACTTTGTGTTGCTGCTGTGGAAGAGGGATGATTCCCCTTCTCAAAGGACATACCTGTGTGAACATCCTACCTGTGGCCTCTTCAGTAGATTCAAGGCTTCTGACATTATTGTTGTGTTACCCAGGCTTCATTTATTCTCTTTCACTTCCAAAGTGTACTGAAGTAGTACTATGTTTCTAATTTTAAAATTCACTAGTGAATACATGTCTGTTTATATCTACAAAATTTCTATCTACGACTCAACAGGTGAAAAAATTTTTGGAAACAAAACATTTTGGAGACATTGATACTAAGAAAGCAGAAGTGTTTCAGGGAAAAGTGATGTGAAATATTTTCAGGTGAAGTAGTTCAGATGCCAAAAAAAATTTGTTGAAGATATATATTGAAATAGAGTTCTGCTTCCATATATGAAAAATTGTTAATATGCTTGTAGTCTTTTCTCATACTCAATTTTTGTATGATATTTATTGCCAAGCAGAGTAACCTGGAACTAGAAAATAATAATTCCTTCATAAGTCTGCTGTATCTGGTCACACAGATGTTCCTTATTGACTGAAATGGTTATTTAAATAGCCGTTCTGTGGGACAGGAGCTCCATCCAGTAATTAGAAGGCATACAGTTTAATCCTTGTACTGTCTCATGGATAAAATTACTGAATTTATTTACTTCTCTTGGATTCCTAGTATTCATTAAAGCCTAACGGGATATCATTCCTGTTTTTTTCTTTGTGATTATTACTGCTTTCTCATGTTTGTTTAGCAGGAGCTATCATCAGGTTTTCAGGCATATTCTTCAACTTAATATGAAAATACTTTAACATTGAATGGCTGCTAGAAAGAGACAGGCTGTGGAGCACTAATTATGCAAAAAGACTAGGGTTCCATCGGAAATCCATTTACTCTTGAGTAGAGAAATTGCATAAGAAAGGCCTCTCATTTATTTACTTTTATCTATCAACAGAAGCAGGTATTGTTAAGAAGGCTGGAAACCTTAAACTGTATTGGGATTTTTTTGAGTTTTTCTTTTTCAGAAAAGTCATTACTGTGTTGAGTTCAGTTATGAAATCTTGCCCATGACATTGCTATGCATAAATTTCCCTTTTTAGATATTCAGTTCTCTTATAATAGATTTCAGTGTTAAGATTCAGAGCAGCTGTAAAGCTGAAAGTGAAATCCTAGTGGAGCTATCGTAAGTATTTTTAAAGAAATATAGGGTAATTCAAAGCATATTTCAGTATATTTTAATCCAAAAATCCTTTCTAGATAGACAGTAAGACACAATTAAAAAATGCGTATTATATTTTTATATTGAAAAATGAATCCTTTAAAACATGGTATTGTTCTTGATTTAGAAGGATTTAGGATTCAATACTATGAAAATGACAATTTTTTTTTTTAAATTTTGTTCTGTGCAATTAGATACTAATTTGGGGCCTATAAGTATATATTTTTCTCTCTTTACTGCCTTAAAATTTTACTTTGAAATATAATTCAAAATTGAAGGGGCCATTGAAAAGATGATTTTTTTTAATGGATCTTTTTATATCAAATTAAGTTTTAATCTATGATATTTACAAAATGTGAGAAGGCATTTGAATCAGAATGAGTTGAGTCCACACTAGTGGCATCATGTGAAACCACATTAAAGGAAATTTGTTTCCATGTTCTGTCCCTATATTTATTAAAAAGCCTCAGTTTACAAGATTTTTCCAGAAAATAAATAGTGCAAAAAATAGAGCCAAATGTTCAAACAAAACTTACATCCATATCATAAAATACATAAATTATACATTTTTTTTTCAGTTTTTAGCAAAATCGAAAAATTTCATTTTTTGAGGACTTCAATGTTCCAAATACTTTCAGAAGGGGTGCAAATAAAAAATGAGCTCATCTCAATAACAAATTATTTTAAATTTTTTTTAAAGCATAAGACACATGGTATTTCTCCATTTTAGTGTAATGCTGGTTTTTATTGTTTTTAAACTAAATATTTGTTATTGTTGAAGAAATTAATGTTTTGTGGGATAAACCCTACCTCATTAGAAGTTACATGTTTAGTTTATAAGACCATTTTTTCAAAACAATTGGTATCCTTTGATTATCCTGATACAACGACACAACCCATTTACAGCAGATTAAAAACCCCTCAATTTCTACTTGCATCCATAGGTACCAGAACATATGAAGAAATGCAGCCCTTTTCTATTATTTGGTTTCCTGCAGGTTGAAAACCCTCCCTTCTGACTATGGAGAAAAATATTTTTTCATAAGCTCAAGTTGACAATGCTTCTATTGAGAAATAATTAGTTTAGTTCAAAGTTATTCACATATTGACATGTCTTTATAGCAGTAGGCAGAGTTCCAAGTCATCTTTAGCTATGGTCAAGAAAGCAGGATAGTTATGAGTTATTGCTAGAAATTAGTGCTTTTGAGTAAATCCAGTGTCCCAATAGCCTTCTTTTTACTCATAAAATATTTTCCCTTATGATGTCTGAGATGTATCTATTCACAAGAAAATAAAACACCTAATGTCGTTCAAGGAAACATCTACACAAGAAAACCTTATTCCCTAGCTTTTATCTCCTTTAGAAATAATGCATAGGAAATTCTGTCAGGAGTAATCCAGGAACAATTGCACCATTAGGAACATTTACTACACATCACTTCTAAAGGCACACTGCTGGGCTAATTCTCACAGGATATGCTTCATTTTTGGCAGATGATCACTGTGATACGAATTTCCTTCTGCAGATGTCAGGATTATTAAAAATACAGCTGTTCTCTAAGGAAAGTAAGAAAACTGGGTGCATGATAGGAAAATGAAAAAAAAAAAAACCCTAGTAAATAATGCAATGCATAAACAGAAGAAAAAATATTAATTTAAAATAGAAAAAACAGTTTCCTGGTTAAAAAAAGCTTGTGCTTAAAAAATTTTATCATTGAAAATATTAGCTGCCAGCCAAATTGATGAAGTGAGTTATGCAGAAGACAGATAAAAATTCTAGCTGTGTCTTGAATGAATACTGACTGCAGCTAGTCAAACTTCATAAGCAGCTCTGCTGACCTTTCTTCAATTGATGTAAATATGGATTTATAGTATCAAAAAAATGTAGATGAATTGCCCTAAGCCATACACCAGCTCAATATGCTTGTCTTGTAGAAGTATTCCTTATTTGTGAACCACAGAAAAAATTTACATCAGAGAAAGAAAAATGATAACCAGGACAATTATAAACTTCATGATGCATTAATTACTGGAAACGGGCTGAAAAATAGTTTTAAGAGCTAAGTATCTGCTGTGAAAACCTGATGTAACATGCACAGCACTTGATGTTTACTGATTGTGTTTATTGAAGTTGTGGATCTTAGAAGCTCCAGTCTTCAGGAAAAGAAATGGTTGAAACTCACCTAGGAAAATGAAGTTAGAGGAAATCTCTTACACTCAATATGAATTTGGGGTGGAAAAAAGGATTTAAAGGCTATGAAAATGATAAAATACAGATCAAACCTTTTTTTCCTAAGACAATTTCTGTAAAACCTTTGGAAGGCAGAAGAAAAATCAATAAAAATGATTACTGGGTTCAAAGAACTTTCACCATACTGATGTTATCTTTTCTCTGAGGTTCACATTGGGTCAAAAATACTTGAAAGGTGTAAGCTAGTCTTTTAAACCACTTTGCAGAAAGTGGCACCACTGCTTATTATTTCTTACGATTATTATCTGAGAAATATTGTCTCAGGAAGACCTTGAAGTAAGATTTCAACATGGTTAACAAATTAATTGATAGAGTAATTCACTTTACTGAAAGACTTGAGGATGAGGTTAGATATTCTTCAAGAAGATATACAAAATCTTACAGATTCAGAGCTTGATGTACTTGCTTCCAAAAAACATGGCCAGACTAGATGTTCCAAATGGACTCTTCTATGAATTTCTGATTTAAATACATAAGGCCCTAGGGAGCTTGTAGAACAAGTACAAGTAGGAAGGCATGCTGAACTAGCATTATACTTAAAAGGTAGGGGAAAATCAGGTGTGAAATTTGAGCACATGGGAAAGTCTGCAGAAACACTGGGAGGTAACCTGTTTAAAACCAGATTTGTAAACTGCCATTTATCTTACATTCTCAAAAAAAAGCTTTTTTTTTGTTTTAAATGATAGATTTTAACCATTTTTCTAAATCTTCCTCTTTTTTTAAGTTCATGAAAAAAAGAAAGAAATGTAGTACCTCTTTTTTTCCTTCTACTTCAGAACTTAATTATTTTCAAATATAATCTTGTTAACTTTTTCTCTTCATAAAAAGAAATGAATGCAAGAAAAATATTACTTGAAGATATGATTTCCTTGCTCTTAGGCCAGTCAAGAACTCTGTCCTCATATTATACTAATTGTATCCCTAATATTCATACTTTTTTTTTACTCCCCTGGAAAGATTAAGACAGTTTTGGAATATGTGTGTCCACTTGCCTTCTGGGACATGAAAGTTTAAAGTTAAAACAAAATATACTATATATAACTCAAAACCAACAGAAACAATACAAAACCTCATTTAGAAAAAAATCCATTATTAATGAACTTGAAAATACATTAGCAAATTCTGTGCAATTTTAAACAACAGTATTAGAGAGAGGTGTATTTTCTGCTAGTCAACTCGAGATAAAATTTTGCTAAAACCAGTCATTATAAACTTTTACAGTTTAACTATAAATTTTATCTTTAGTAAATTGTATATATTGACTTGAGTGACCTTAGATGGATTTCCCTATATCTTTCTGAAAATATCCCTCGAGCCCGGCTGGAAAGTGGCTTCCAGCTGTTCCCAGCTAGCCCTGGCTCGGGATACTTCCAAACTCGGTTGGTGGCAGCAGGCAGACCGGCCACCACCCCCCCGGTGGGTCGAAGCTGCACAAGAGATCTCGGTGAGGCTTGACGAAGGTAGGAAGCAAGGAGGCTACTTTGTGGCTAGATGGTTTTTATTTTCACCTGCCTTTTGCAGGGGAGCCATGCGTGTCTCTGAGCCTCTCTCAAGAGTGTCCCCGCCCGAGGCGTGGCCACAGCTTATATGGGGTTGGGAGAAGGGGGTGGACACAAGAGGGAAAGCCAATAAGGGAAGTATGGATGTGACACAGACAGCGAATGGGAAACGAGGGGTGGGGGTTCCCCAACCTGCTCCAATCTGGGACCGAGTGTCTCTGAACATTCTGGAAGAAGAGGAGAGGCTTCCCAGAGGGTGACAGGCTGTGGAGAGCAAAGACAAGGGGAAACCAAATGGGGAGAAATACAGGGGGGAACTTGGGAGAAACCATTACAGAACAAATTAATATTAACAATAAATCAAAAGGTATAAAACGCGCCGCTACATCTTTCTATATTGTTTATGGTTCTACCTAGATTATCCATGAAGAGATGAAAACCTTGGTTTAAATCCAGACCATCGATTTGTAGCAGACATTAAAAATTTCTTATCAAAGTTGTCGACCAAGTAGTTCTGGAACGATCAAACTCAAGAGACAAATATGTGTTCAATAACAATAGTTTAACATCATAAAGTATTTCATACCCTTCTAGTCTGAACAGTGAGCACCTATCAGATGTGGTAGCCTACTCTTTATTTTAGGGAATCGATCCTGCTCTCTCAGTCACAAATTTGAGATGGAAGTGCAGAGAAAAATTCTCATGATAAACCTAGATTTTTCCTCATTTAATTACATTTAAAATACCTAGAGAGTGTTTTTTTCCTATTTCTTCCTTCTGCCATATAACTTATGTGCTGGATTTCCTCTGTTTCAAAAACCTACAGACCTCCTCGCAGAAAAGATATTGTCAAACTTTGGCGGTATTTCTTGCAACTGTACAAGCAAATTACTTAGGTCTCAGGCTTGATATGATTATATCATATCTGATAACATATGATGCTATCTCCTATATTGCCAATGCCAAAGTGAAGTATAAAAACTGTGGCAGCAATTATATTCCTTAGTCTTTGATTTGACCCTTTCATTAATGCTTTGGTTTCTTCCAGTTAAGACAGAAAACCTCACAGAAACTACATGAATTTTAATTAATCATTATACTAAATTCAAAAACTCTTAAATGGAAAGTATTATGACAGGACAACACACTATTTATTAATTGCAGATTTTGCCACCTAGTCCTGTATCAAAAACATGAGCTACATAGGCATATTTTGTAATTAAGTACTTTTTATTTTCATGGAAACAATTAATTTAAACTGTTGCTTAACTACATTTTATCTGTGTCAGGAGATTTATTTTCCAGGTTGGCACTGATGTTATTTGAAAAGTGATGCTTTATGGAGACCTACTGAAAGAGAAGAAAAGGTGTTAGCTGTTCTCTGGAACAGCTCTGGAACAGAGTTTCTCTAGAAACTCTGGAAAAGTATGCATATGTTGAAAGAGAGGAGCAATAAAACAAATTTACTTTTTGAATTAAAAAATCATCAGTCAAGCAAGGCTCTTATTTAAAAGAGCAATATCCTTCACAGAGATGATATAAGTATTAATGAAAGGTCTAATGAGACATTAGAGAAATGAGTAAAAAAGTTTCATTATTTATTTGATTTTTATGTTTGAATTGTGGCATATTTTCAAATTAATTCTCTGGTGTAAGTTTTGAAATTTAGTCAAAGTAAATATACAGGTAGCTAAAGAGGAAAAAAATTATCTGCTTTCCATAAATCTAGTAGTCCTTCATCATCCTGATTTCTAACTACAACCTGTAGGCTTGAGAGTATCTTTGGTAGAAAAAATGGTTTGGATTGCAAATTAGAAAAGATTCACCTTTTCTGTTCAAGCAACTGCAAAAAAGAGATACCAAGAGGAAAAACAGTCAGAAACTTCAAAGAGAACCAATCAGAAATTTCCAGATAGAAAATTAGGTTCATACTCTTATTTTTTATTAATAAATACAAGGATGCTGACCAATGAGTAAAAGATAAGATGATTCAGGAGACTGAGACTTGGGAAATATCCTGTTCCATATAGATTAAAAATCCAAAGAATGTGGACAGGGGAGAATCCTCCACCCTGGGCATCTGAAAGGATAGGCAAAGGAAATCCTTTTTCCAGTAGCAAAGCTTATTCAGCAAATACAACAAATATGGAGGGTCCTCTTAACTGCAGAATTCAAATTGCATCTGTATGTATAAGTTAATTTAAGCTTCCATGGGCCAATAATTTCAGGTGGTTTCAGCAAGATATAAAGTTTTAGAACATGTTGTTGAAACAAAGAATAATTTAAAAAGTTGTATGATCAATAAATGAGATTTCAACCTATGTTAGCTTACCAAAAACCAAGCAAATTTAATATCTTCTCTCATACCTGATTTTTAAGAAAAAAATCCAAACCATGTAATTAATCTTTTTACAAAGCAGAAAAGCATTTATTCTACTGCTTTCAGAGAAAGGCTGTTACTTAAGGGAGAGAGATGAGAAAGAAAATGAGAGCTTACTAAAGAGAAAATTTTCATATGGAAAGTACCGAAAATGGATGTATCCAAAGCTGGGTGGCTAACTAGTGATGTATTGGCATGTAGAGTCAATGTTTTTTATTAATAGCTTTGGCATAAAGAATAGAATATGCTGGTGTAATTTTCTAATATCATTAAGTTGAAGGCCTCACATCAGTGAATGATTGGAATATTGTACACTGAGGGCAAAATGTCTTGAAAGCACAAGTTCTCAAGAACAAAATAAAAAACTTACCAGAAGCAGCTGATTTATTTTGTTTATGTGGGAATTTCTCAGTGGGAATCAAGTGAGAGGAGATGAACTATGCTGTATTAACTGATCTCACAAGGACAACAACTTCCCTGTCTGATTTTAGAGCACTGATGAGTTGATAGTCTATCCTATGTGAATAAATTAATCAGATTTATTACTTTCACAAAATAAAAGCTGAAAGGAAAAGTAATTCTTGTCTATTATGTATGTCAGAGGCACAAACCAAAAGGTAGTTAGGTCTTTAAGGCAAAATATAGGCACAAAAATAAATTAGCATATATTGATAATAAATTCATAAAGGAAGGAAATTAGAAGTGACAAATAGCCATCAGAACAATAATGTTTTGCAATATATATTCTAGCTATTTTTAGGATATAAATGGCTAAGTAGAATGCAGAGAAGCCTGTAATTACAGCCACCTCTCTCAATGATAGACAATAGTACTCCCAATGATAGAGGACTTTTTCAGCTCTTGGTGTGAGGAGTTGTTTTCAGAATGTCTGAACTAAATTGTAAAGCTATTTTAAAATATAGAGCATTTGGAGCTTTGCACTGAATCAGATTTCCCAAATACATGCCAATATAAAAACCACATCATGGAGCATTAGAGTGTCACGCTGTGACACGAAATGAGCACACACCACATGCTCAGTCGCCCAAGGTAAAAAAGAGAACTTAATTTACAGTTTTCTAGAATTTATAGATTCTCTAAAGTGAGAGTGGATTGGAGGATGACATCCCTCCTCTGAATCACACTGGCCAGGTGAACAGTCTGTCAATTTTCTCCTCCTCCAAGAAGGAATGCAAAAACACAGTGTTTTGGTAAAAAGTGTGAGAACTCTGACTCCAAGAATGTAAACATCAGAAGGCTTCGAAAACCAGGGCGACATTAGAGTCTTTTATTTTGCCTTAGTTTAATTTTTTCAGCAGACATTAGCATGTATACATTATAATTTTATGCTTCTAATATCCAGAAGTATTCTGTCAGCTCTGTCAGCAATGTATCATACATTAAGCAAATTACTTGCAATGTAGGAAGACTGAATTTGATTGACTGGCATAAGATTCAAGCAATAATTTAATTTGAAACAATAATAGAAAATATTTATAGGATAATAGGACAAAAGATACTGTGCTGTAAAATTTAACATATTGATAAAGATTTTTGCAGTCTTAGGTAGAGTAGACAGTTGTGAATCTGTGTAGCTATAAACAGATAGAGAACTGTGGTCCTGTACTTTTAATGCTAACTCAACAAAATTAAGGTCAACAGAACTCACACATATGGTATTTGTCAAGTAAGTTTATTTTACTGCATGTGATCATATGATTTTACTTTTGTTTAGACTTCCAATAACTCATGTATTTTTCCTTTTCAATTACTAAAGGTAATTTAATAATTCTACTTTTTAAACAAAGAACAGTTATTGCTCAAATGCCAAAGAATTGCTTTGGCAGCCTTAAAGAGGGGTATAATGGCTGAAGATGTTAATCTGAAAATTTTATTGTGGCAATCTAGATAATTTCCTGAACTTTATTTTGTGCCATGTGGGAGATCAAAACTTGTTTTGAATGCGATTAGTGCTTAATTCTAGTAAATTTAAAATCTGTGTGCTCATCAACTTTTGATCTACTGAGTTTCCCCAGTACTGGTTTTTCTACTTTATATACTATGAAAGGGCTGTTAAAATAAACTTTTTAGAATACCTCCTAAATATTTTTCTCTTTTTTATAAGCATGTGGTAACACATACTTTCAGAGGTAAAGGGACTGATGTGAAAAATTAACTAATAAATATTTTGTGTACCAAAATAGAAATAGAGGACTCCCATCTGTTGACCACTCATTTATAAAGCAAATAAGGTTTTCCATCTCATATTAGACTAGAAGAATATTTTAGAGATATAATAATAATAATAATAATATTAAACTTTAAATACTTCATAAGGGCAGGCCGGTGTGGCCAAAATTATGTATCATAAATCAGGATTTCCATTGTTGTATATAGTAAGAATTCTTGAGATATACAAAATGAATGAAGTAATAAAATGTAAAGTGGAGATCCAAATTTGAATATTTCCTCCAGAAAAACTCACTTGTACAGTCATACCTATGAAATTCACATTCACAGAGAACTTGTGGCACATGAGCAATCTCCTGCAACAACTGAATGCATGTGTTAGTTCTCAGCTGTTCCTTTTACTACCAGAAAGTTTCTGTTCTTGTTTTGTTCCTGCTGTTTTTAGAAATGGAAACCTTAAGGAAGGTCAGACCTTCTAGAACAGAAACCTGTCGAAGCAGGCTGTGTGTGAGACAGACTTGGCAATGCTTCTTAACAGGATTTTGTTCTCCAAACATTCATAAGAGATTGTGCAAAGGCAGTGCAACTGTTTAGAATTTACCTCAAATTTTCTCTGCAGCAGTTTCTTCCCAGTCATTGTAGCAGGCCACCTTCCACATTATTCCTGTGTGACTCCTTCCATTGACTAGCTCCATCTAGAAAATGTTATCAGTATTTCCCTGGATAGTCATAGTGCCCCTATTTGCAGATATTTGGCTTCGTGATACTGGAAAATTCCAATATAGCAATATATAGATATAGATATAGATATAGCGATGATTTTTTTTTTTTATCTTTACAATAAAAATCAAAATGTTCTCTCTTCTCTATGGCAAGTCAGAAGCTGATGATTGTTCTCATTGCCTACTTATTTTTCTCAAGAGCAAAGAAACCCATCTTTCTTGACTACCTCATCATTCCTGGCTTCTTTCTGTCAGAAATTATCAACTGTTTTTCATTTTTTTCTGTTATTCTCTTGCCATTTAAATACTTTGTACATGATGCAATTCTATAATAACACAGGCAATACAAAGTTTCTCTCTTGACTTCTATGAGAATGGTTCCCATTATTTACACAGTTGTCCAACCGTTCTTTGTTTGTTCATTAAACTATGAGTGATATTATTTTAAATTTTATTCAAGGGGGAAAAGACCTTCTACCCTGTCCCCATCATCTTAAATGTAATAAATGAACTCCTGAATTTATGAGAGAATCAATCTTTCCAAAAGGGGTTAAGAACCTGTATGTGATTTCAGCAGAAGAGAATTTCTGTGCACTAACAGAAGTCTTTGAACATCTAATACCTTGTATATAATGATTTGATCCATATGGGATAATGACAACAATAAGAGGAAAGCTTTGAACTGAAGAATAAGCACCAAAAAAAATTGTTCTTCTTAGAATGGAAAAACCACAAGACAAATGACTTAATAATGAGTTCCCCTTCCTTTAAGGGTCCTCTCCTTTAGCTTTTATTTTTGGGCAGGACATAATTTGGTATGGAATTTTACTTTGATCAGCTTGGGTCACCTGTCCTGGTTTTGTCCTCTCCTGACCTCTTCCTCACTCCCAGCCTACTGGTCTTTGGGGAGTGTGGGATTTGGAGAGACAGCCTTGATGTGTGGAGGCAGTGCTCAGCAGTAGCCAAAACTAGTGTCTCATCAACACCATTTTAGCTACAAATACAAATCATAACACCTCAAGGCCTGCTATGGGAAAATTGATTCCATATCAACCAGATCCACTATGATCTCCATGCCTTATTCCATAGTTTGCATCATATTCAGGTCCCACAGAATTTATATAATAATAATATATTTATACATCTTCTAGACATATTTTTGTATCTAATTCTCTTTACTGAAACAGCTTCTTAGCAACACAGATTATATTGTATATTTGAACCCCCTTTATACCCAGTATACAGATTTGTACATTCTCATTAACTACTGTCCCCTGTCCCTTAACAGATGGTTATTCTTCTGTTCTACTCCTAATATTTATAAAAACAGGCTATGACTTGGGCACCATAAGTCAAGATGGGTACTCAGGAGAGTAGCACATTTGAGCATCAAATACCAACATCAGCTTGGCTAAGGTCTTGTTACAATCATCCGGATCACTGATTGTCAGTTCAGACCTTTCCTGCTGTATTACTTCCTACAAGATAAAACTTACATCACATTCTTCCCTAATGGGAAACAAGGATGAGATTCTCCCCATCTCCGCACACTACCACAAACTACACCCAGGTCCCTGAGGGAATAGAATCCCACAAATATGCCCATCTTTTCCCAAGAGAGGAGCAATCAACATGGCCTTCCCCTAGCATTTGTGTGCAATGGGGACCTGATCTCCTCCTACAGTATGTCAGGGTTTTGTTTGGGCAGGGCACAATTCTGAATTCTGTTGTAACTGTGGGAGTTGTAGCACTTGGCATCTCAAAAATAAATGTCCTACATATGGCAATGACTGCAGATCCTGAACACAGATGGGCATACTGCAAAATTATGCAAAGAAATAAAGTGCATACAGTCAGAAAAAGTGAAATTGGAGGTGCAATTATGGCAGCAAAAGAGCCACCTGGCAAACTATGCCCAGTACAAACACTAAGGATAATAAGAAAAACTCTCTTACCAGCAAACTTTAGATAGAAATCTAATGTTTCTGTCAGAAGATATCTACCATAAAAAACAGGTATAAACCCAGGGAAAGTTGGGGAAGAACTAACAGAAAAACAACAAAAATCCAGAAATATAACTACCAACAGTCAGCTTAATTTCTCTTCAGAATAGTTAGGCTAGGTATATGGTTTAGGGCAAAGTTGTGAGAGAACCCCTGAATGGGGACCTCTGGGAAGAAAACCTAAAAGGCTACTCCCCCAACTGGTCCAGGAAAAAGAACTTCCTCAGAGGAAAGTGGAAAAACTATTTATTTAACAAATAAAGTGCCCACAAGCATAAAGAATGAATAACATGAAACAATAAGACCTCTCATTGCTCTGAAGTGAGATGGTAAATTCAGGAAGTCCTTGCTGTGGGTAGCTCAGCTTGCTCAGTCTCTTATCAGTTCCTCCAGTGCTGGAAAAATGCCAATCTGGGCCCCGGGGGGCACAGGCATGAGATCCAGATGTCTGTCTGGGTTTTCAGAACAGGACAGGTCTCAGACGAGCACAGTCCAGGAGCAGGAATGCAGAGAAGGGAATGCTGCTTTCAGAGCAAACTCTGCATGTCTTCTTTTTCCACTTTCACTCTCAGAACTAGTCACACAGCAATGATTGTCTCTCTCCAGGATCCTGCTTCATGAGTGTTTGCCCATGCTCCTCAAGATTACTCCTCCATGACCATCCTCCCCTTACCAGCTAACTGCCTCTTTTATCTCGCTCATCCTTATTGGATATAGCTGTTACTCATCAGGGGCAAGGATGTACTGATTAATTAACACAGCAGTTACTTATCAGGGGTTACTTAGTCCTAAAGATACAGAAGTTACACACAGTGTAGCATTGTGTTTTCTACTGCCTCGTGGTTCATCCGCTGCCCCCCTCCTCCCTGGGCTCCACACAGATACGGGGTCTCCTCAGCCCCTACAAAATGCAAGGTAGATCCACCCAGGAAATTGGATATTTTGGGAAAAGCCACCACCCTCCTCAAAAGGGATTTGACCCCTGGAATGCCTGTCCATCCTGAGTCACTCCCCCCACTCCAGCTATTGGTGGGTCTCTGCCCTTGCCCTACCCCCTCCCCAGGTAAAAGCAGCATGCTTGCCATGTGGTCTCGTTCTGTGATGCGCTTTCTACCAACTGAAGAACCCCTCCGAAGCTGAAATAAAAACCTTTGATAAGCCCATCACAGATCCAGGTTTCTCTCTGCTGATTGTCAAAGCCTTTTGCTAGAGTCATGCTGGATTTTCCCTGCCTCTGACTCTGCTTCTCCAAACCCTCCTGCTCCTGGCACGGGTTATCACTGCAGGGCTTAGCAGCCCTGAAAGAGGTAACTGTAACCTTTTATAACACAGCGTAAACAGAAGAGACAATTGGAGCTACAAGTATCAAAAAGTCACCCCAGGACAATGGTGTAAACCTAATTATTTGGAACTGGAAAAAGTCCTAGACATTATAATATTGTACTGATATAAAAGAGAAAGGGATGATCTAATACATGCTTTCATCTAAATTTTCTATTTCTAACCCCTGTGATTTTATGCCTTCTAAACAGTGGGATCTTTGTTTTTTAACTTTGCAGTAAAGTATTTAGAGTCGAAACACTGTAAAGTTCTGTTATTTCTATTAGAAAATGACCATAAATAACTTATATTTTTCTGGTTTTGTCAGTAAAGGCCTCTACTGTGTTCATTACTTTACACGCACAGAGCACAGCCACTGTCCAAAAAACCAAGGCATCTGGGAACAAGGTGGAATTATGATGCTTATATAAGCTTTGGATTCTTAAATACAGAGTATAGTTTCTTAATAATCTGTTTCTCTTAAGATCTATCATTTTCTTTCACTTATCTCACCATTTTTTGGGTTGTTATATTTGTGCCACAAATAAATTTGGCTCTGTGTTTTTTAGGCTTCAGAATTCTGCTGCAAACTGTTGCATGCTGATTCCCATGAGAAACTGAACTACAAGTTTCTCGTTCTCAGAACACATTCTCATTGTTATTGTAAATATCTATGTGGGTTTGACTGTTCTCAGCATTTTTCTTATAACACTTTTCCCCTCACCTGTTGTTTACCAAAGGAGAAGAGACGCAGTCCTTCTCTGACCAATCACTGCCCTTTCAGTGCATTGTGTTATAAAAAAGCAAAGATAAAATGTAGTAAAGCCTTCTGATGATCACCAAACTGTGTGTCTTCATCGCTGTTTCTCCGCTGTGACAATAAATGTCCTCCATACTTCCTCACTAGACCCGTCCTCTCCACAACATTCTGCAGTACTATTGATGCTCTAAACATGACATGTTTCTATTCCGCTTCTCTGTGGTTATTTCACAAAGGACTAGGAGCACAAATGCTGCCTCAGTCTATGAAGCTGCTACCAAATCTTCTTGGAGGCTAGATGTACCTAGAGGACTGAACTAAACCCTTCCAAAAATATGGAAAGGCCTTCTAGGAAAACTGATTTGGTATCAATTATGTGTAGAGTGGGAAAAAACACCCGTAAACAGACTAACTCACTGAATCAGTGATGCATAGAAATGCACAGGTAGAGGAAGTGGATGTCTCATCAACTTCAATGACACTGAAACATGCATTACTGTGTTCTTTGTACAGATTGGTGATGATCATCTGACCAGCCTAATTATCCAAAGGAACAGATTAAGTGCATTTCCTACCATGTGGCATCCTACATGAGGGAAAAGAAGCAATGTTTATTCTTTCCACATTAAAGAAATCTGTAAATAATATATAGAATGATGCCTGTAAATAACCATTTAATCATTCTCCCTTTTTCTGGATGCAGAAGAATCACATTGTCTGTGCAGTGGGATAGCTGCATTCAGAAGAAAAATTATAAATAGCTCTGCTGAACTGACAAGCTGGTAGGAGCCCTTTCATACTAAAAAACACTATTTTCTCACCTTTTAAGTAGGTACTTCTATGCAAAAATTACCATTGATACCGCAGCATTTTTCCACAATCTTATATAAGATTAACAATGGAAATATAATATATATAGCACCCATAGGAACTAAGAGTTTGTGTTCAAAAGTACCCATTTCATTGAGTGCCTCCACCTCAATGTGGAATCCAAATTAGATTCTGATAGGATAGAAATAGTGAGCACATGCATAGACAAAAAAAAAAAATCTAGACAACAAAAAATTTTAAATTAACTAAATATAGATACCTCTGCTTTTGACAGCAGCTAAACAGAGAATTTCGTAACTCTAGTTTTTGTTTAGGCCTCTCAGTACTGCTTATGATTGTTAATCGTTCCCAGCTGTAATTGTAGGCTTTCAGCAGGTGCTTTTTCTGGAATACCTTGGAAAAAACAGTACCATGTATCTGGCAGTGCCGCATGCAGACTCAGACATGAAGTGACAATTTCCATCACATTCAGTTTACTGAGAAAACACAGAAAAGGCTGTGTGATACATAAGTAGAACATATAAATACAAGAAAATTAGGCATGTGTACTTTAGAAGGTACAAATATGTTCCATCTCCCTTATCTTTAAATATCTAAAAATATATGATCAAATTTATCCTGGTTCCCTTTGTATTCAATAGAAAACAAAGAAAACATCCAGAAGGTCCAACTTGATTCATGTTAGTTTTGTATTTTATGTTAAAATGAATCACATTCTGCAAGTGCCTCTTTTTCCTCTGATTTTAAGGGTGTTACCAGCTTATACTTAAGCAGGTCAAAATTAAAAATCTCAATTTGGGCACTAAAATCCAATCCATACATCAGCCTGATGAAAGGAAGGGGGTCAAATGCGCCCAAAAGATATTTACTAATTGTTTAAAAAAATCTTCTAAAATTCTTCTAAAATCTTCTAAAGTTTACTAATTGTTAAAAATTTTTAGCAAGCAGAACTTATTTTCAAATAGTTCACACAGACATAGTTTCAATTACATGCATATTGCTTATTGTAGAATGCAATTTTGGGGTTTTTTTTGCCAAGAGTAACTGAAAAACTATTTCATCTGTGTCAGTGTGGAACAGCAATGTCATCTGAAATCTAAAGACCTTTTAAATACAGGTATTTGCACTGGAATTGTTCACCCCCTGCCCCTATATATACTTTCCTGACTGCCTACCTTACCCAAAAACATTAAATATGATAGTATTTTCTGTTGTGTTTCCTTTTTAAATAAGCCTTGTATCATTAAAAAAGGTTCTGATTGTCTTTGTCTCTGATTTCTAGCCTTTTCTTAGTTCTCTGGCACAGTACACTGCAGAAATGTTTGGGATACTCAGTGTATCCAGAAAATGGCAACAAAGGAGGAAATGGAGAATGTTAATGGATATTGTTTCCAAGGAAACAAAGCACCAGAGAATATAAGAAAGCCAAGATGGATGTAATGTTCTTTTCTCCAAGAAAACAAAGGAATAGAGGAAATGGAGAAACTAACGAATAAATGACTTAGGTAAATAATCATCCACTTAAAACATTATTGTATCAAAATTGTTGAAATGTTATCACATAGATGGTTTTGCCTTATTTTCAACCACTGCCTTAGCTTAATCATTTTGTTCTCCTTCCACAGTGCTTCATATTGTGAAAAGAGAAATGCCATTCACTGCTTATGATACAACACTTAACAATAAATGCTTTTTGTTCAAGACATTATCAATTAACATACTCTCTGATTTTTGATATGAAATCCTTACTGAATAGGAAGGAGTTTCAGAATATTTAATGGGGCATTGGGACAGGGTGGCAGGGGTGAGGTTGGGAGAGTAAAGGAAAAAACCCCAAAGTTTAATAAAATCTATTACATTTTTTCAGATATGTCTGCCTCAAATAGAAGTCAAAAACATGTTCTTAGCCTATATAAACAGGTTCATCTCAAGATTAACACAAGTTCTGATGTTTTACTATCAAATAGATAAAATATTATGTCATCCTAATACCCAGAAATTGGGAGCTTAACAATTTTAGCAATAAGATTTCTATTTTCTGGACCAAAAATTTTGACTGCAATAGTAAGCATGTCTAGGCTGCACTCTCAATTTTTATGTGTTGTTTGCAAATGCCTTAACTTAAGACAGGTCTGATGTGACTGACTGAGCAAGGTTAGATTTGACCTTTATAACTATAATTGAATTTTTCACAGAAAGGCAAGGGACAATTTTTTTTGTCCAGCCAACCTAAGGCTGGCTGAACAGTAATTTATAAAGTGTTTTTATCACACACACCAAAGAATCAACTGAACAGTATTATTTGAAGGAAATTAAAGGGAGAAACGGACTATTCCTTAAGAAATTTGAGCTTTCCCTCTCCCTGCCTTCTTCCTTCCTCCCCAGCCACCTGAAAATAAATGCTGTGGAAGAAAAGTTAATGATAGAGCCTCTCTGAGATCCTGAACTAAAACTATCCTATGAAAAAGTAAATAATTAAGCAATGGTATGACAATGAATTCTGACTCTCTCCAAGATGTTTCCACATTACCTTTTACAGGTGCACTTTTGAAGCCAGTCCCCCAACTGGTCACATCTATTGCATCATTCACATTGCTGTGTGCAGACAATTAATAAATAAGCAGATGATGAAAATGTTCTCTGTCATTTTCCAACCCTACTGAGAAAGAGCATAAGTTTACACCTATTTCCTCATTTATATAGTGCATATAACATTAGGTTACTGGACACAAAATTGCTATTTGTTCATGAAAGTTATGCAGAAGAAGCTGTTAATTGGACTTCTCTGTATGCATAAACACGCATAAACAATTTAAAAATTATAGGAGCTATTTCACTTCGCCTGTCTTAGATACATGGATGTGATAAGGTATATTCTCCATATCATTGTGTTTCTCACTAAAAAAGTTTTAGTAAAAACTTCCATTTCAAAAAATAGGTCAATTTCATACTTTAGGTCATCAATTCCTCAGATTTCCCCCATTTTTAAAAAAAATCTTAAAGTTGATAGAAGCAGGCAGGTAAGATGAAAGAAGGTACACCTTGGGAACAATAGATAAGAAGAAACATGTATTTATTTTAGATTCTACTAGACAATTTTTAATGTTTAAGTCATGCTTGTTTATAATGCCTATGTGCTTGTAAAGTATCCTAGCTAATTACATATCAAGACCAAAGAGAAGAACAGGAAGAAAAAATTATATGTTTATAATACTAGCAAGTATTTAGCAGTGATTCTTAAATACTTTTCTTAACTTATTCATCTCAGTAGATAAATTTATCTTAACTCAGTATGAGACTTTCTCTCAGAAAGTATGTTGTGTTTTGGGGAATTCATTTGGAAGCAATTACCAAAGTGTTGAATACTCAGTAGTTGAAACTGAGTGAAGAGATGAATGTAGATTGTTTTATGAAAAATTCAATTGAAGTCAGTATGAATGCTCCAGAAGTTTTATATTAGGAAATAGTATAATGTTCTACTTTAAAATGGGAACTTTTTCAATTTCTCAAAATATGGGGAATTTATTATGTCTATGTATACTCCATAAGTGCAAAGGTGGAGATAATATTTTTCTTTTATAAGAAGAAGGATTTATGTTATAAATACTTGAAAAGATTATGTTAAAGATGACTTTCAAATTAAAATTTAATTAAATTTATAAAAAGTTTTTGTGAGTTTATTTCCATTTAAAAAGGCATTTTTAATTTAATAAATTAATATTTAATTTATTAAATTTTGGAATTTAATAAATTTTGGAATTTAATAAATTTTGGAATTTAATAAAGCAAATAATGAGAATAATTTAAATAATATGTCAAACAGTTGAAGATATTAGCAAAACTATATTTTATTTTTTTTAAAAATGCAAAGTCAATTTTTTCTTTGAAGCATTGTTCTTTCACCCTCTTTTTTATTCTTATGCAGCAACACTTTTTTTCTCTCCAAATTATCTTTATTTCATCAGTGTTGTCTTCTTTTTCTCAATATATCAAAAGGTTGTCTCTTCAAATAATATCAGCTATCAGGTTAGTCACCTGACTAAAATGTTCATATTTTCCTTTTCGCCTAATTTCCTACTCTGCTCATGGTTACTGACTTCTAATTATGTTTCCAGGTTCTTAAATAGAAGCCTGTGTAGAATCAATTAAAAAAAAGAAATAGTGAATAGCCAAAATGTAACAAGTTATTTAGAGGTAGACTAGAACACCTACTTAACTGTATTTTCATTCTTAAACAAGAATTCAAAATCTGACTTGGAAAACCTGCCAGACCAAATCATATATTTTGGTGTTATTCTTGAAAAGGAGTACTTGATTTAGTTCTCTAGTAATGAGAAAATATTTTTCATTCCACTCTTATTTCCAAAGGCTGCTGTATTGGACAGTATGATGTGCAGACTCACATTTCAAAATGCATTTTTTAACCTCAAAGGCACAACAGGTGGATGTAAAAAGGCAATGGATTTCAAAATAATAGTCACAATAAGGAAGTCACACCTAATGAAGGAAGACTCACAGTTTGCATTTTAGAGTGTATTGATTGCCCTGCACTCTCAAGGAAGTGTGTGAGACAGCTACTGAGAGCACAGAAAGCACTGAGTGTTGCTAGGTCTTCCACAGAAAGAAATATGTGCTGTTCAGCACTTGGTTCTGAAGTTCCAATCCTTCTTCACTGTAAATATTTATTGTTTTGTGACAAAAATGAGAGGAGAGGAAAGGAACACTGGTGGAGTAAAAGGCAGTACTTCTCATTTTCCACGGGTATTCATCAGATTTGGGCTGGAATATTTGAAGTGTGTGGCTTTCATGAGGAAAACTGGATCAAAGACTTCAAGTTTACACAAATATTCAGAGTTAATATGCTTGAATTTACACAGAAAATTGAAGTATGTGGGGGAAGAAAAATAGTTTCTTCATTCAAACTGAATAGTTATGATGTATACTTAAATCTCATAATAATAAGCAGATAGAATAGAGATTGGCAGGGCCTAATGGACATACATTTTAATGCTTAAACCAGCTTCTAAATTCAGCAAATACAGAAATAATTTTTTTTAAACCTTTATTTCTATTAATGACATTCTGATTGGAATTCACCAGCAGAAACTCAAACTCAGTGGACTTTGAAATCTTTTCTTCTCAAAAAAAATTGCAATTTTAACAAACAAATACATAAGACTAAAACATGGTGAAACAAGCAATATATGGGGTCAGTCCTTGTAAATGAATTCACCAAAGGATTTACATCAGAAGAGCTCTGGATTAAGCCTTTATAAAACCCAGATAAACAGCACAGTTGAATAACTGGACTTTATCTTCACTTTCAGCTGTTTACTGGCCAGCCTTAACAAAACAATTTCATTAAACTTTTGTAGAAAGTTTATTTATTTGGGCTCAGATATTTGGAGAAATTAAATAGAAACCAATGTTTCTCTTATAACATCTTGCTTCTTTCAATTGAATTTAAAAAAATCAGTTGTGATTTTCTAGAAAACTTCCAAGACTTCCCTACCGTGCTTTACATGAATGAACACTTACTGAAATGAGGCTCGTTCAAGAACCACAGAAGATGGCTGGAGTTTCTGATACAAAATGGTTTCCTCTGTGTGAATAGTATGGTAAGCTTCCAAAATATTTGCAGAACTTCAAACAGTTCTATTTGCAATAACATACTCATGCTTTCTATGTTCAAGTAGGAATAAAGCATTGTAGAAACAAATGCTGTTTATACATTGTCCATTTTTTTAAATTGTAATTTTATTCTTTCTTTTAAAACTATTTAAACGAATTTTTAAATTTTCTTCTATTAAAATACTACTATGATTCCTTCCTGTAATGAGGTACCACAAACATACCTTGTAATCCTAACAAATGCACGCGTGATAAGTATTTTGTTTGTCTTCAGGTGGTCTAATACTTGAAATACTATTTTGACTCTTAATGTCCTGTCAGAAAAGTCTGAGATTGGACAAAATGATGACTTTCAAATACTATATTCATAATGGTTGTATGTTCTCTTCATCTTTCCTTTGAGTGTCTACGTTTGATTTTGCCTGACTTGATTTTGATTTTTTTCTCTCCCAACTGTTATGGACACTTGCTCATTGTTAAAAAAGAATTGTTTCAGACTGCAGTTGTATAGTGAATGCAAGTAAAGTTATCATAATAAGGAACTGTGAAAGCTCTTTTCCCAGTGTATAATTTTCAGTTGATTTGAGCTATGGTAAATTAGGACCTCTCATTAATTTTAGAGTGACTAGAAATGTACCATGATTTGATATTTAACCAACCTCCATGAGACTACCTTGTGCTGAATTTATTCTGTGTTGTGTAATGTTCCTTGTAATTACTAGTGTATCATCTTTCTCCGTTTTAACACCTTTTCCAAACAGAACATATCATGGTAGGATATTGTAAATTATGGATCTACTCAGTTATTGGCAGACATAAAACACAGAACCACTGAATAAGTTGGGTTGGAAGAGACCTTTAAAGATTGCTTAGTCCAACCACCCTGACAAGGTTCACCAGATCAGGTTCATTAAAGTAACGACTAATTTGGCCTTGAACTCTTCCAACAAAGGGGCATCCACAACCTCTCTAGGCAACCTGGTTCAGTGTCTCACCAGACTTTTCCTAAAGATTTTCTTATGTCCCACCTAAATCTACACTCTTTCAATTTAAATCCATTGCTCCTTGCCCTGTCACCACAGGCCTTTATAAAAAAAAATCCCCTTCCATCTCTCTTTCAAGTCCTGTTTAAACATGGTAAAAATCTAATAAGATCCCTATGGAGTATTTCCTTCTCCAGGCTAAATAACCACTCTCTTAGCCATTTTCATAGCAGGTCTCCAGCACTGACCATTTTCATAGAGCTCTTCTAGACCTGCTCCAACAGGTTGAAAATTTTTCTTTGTGCTGGGGATGTCAGAACTAGATGCAGTGCTCCAAGTGCAGTCTTGTGATTTGTATTTGGTTTAAAACAACAATAACCCAATTATTTTGGTTCTGGAAAAACTATAATAAATACTCCTTAGAAAATCTGACTTGTGGCGGGATTTACCATTACTACTAAGTAAATAAGACTTTTCCTTCATCATCTGACAGAAAGATCCCTATCTAAGTGGAAGGCGAGAAAATGTAAGGTCTCCCCCAAAAACTGCTATGCATATTTGTATTCAATCAGAAAAGATGTTAGCACTGTAATAAGTCCTTTCTTTCTTACCACATTACCTCTTTCTCAGAATAAAGGATAAAGAATAAAACTCAGAATAAAACTACCTATGGAGCTGGAAAAAAAACCTCATTCATCACATAACTATAAAAAGTCTATATCTGAAATGCTGACATTTGAAAAATTTATTTTTGGATATAGGGGCCAGAGGGAGGGATGAGAGGTTGGTTATAAGTGGTGCTGGCCAGAGCACCTGCTGACTCTTCATACTGAAAAAACAAAGCACAACTTCCCAAGGCTGTGCAGCAACCATTAGTATGAAATGTAAGTGTAACATAAAGTGAAAAATGTGGAGGTGGATGAGGTTTCCTTGCAGTGCTGGCTCAGGGAAGGTTTTGTAGAGTTCTCAGCCTTCTTGGCAGAAAATAGGGAACAATGTTAACTTCTTTTTATTTATGCTCCTGTGTTTATATTCCTGGCATAAAGTTTTGTGATAACTCCTATGGGAAAAAAGATATTGCCCTTCTCATCTTTTCCCCAATTAGTTTAGACAACATCTTGTAGTACTACTACAAAGATGACTGGGATGGGATATAGAAGGAAGTGATTGTTTTTAAAAAAGTTAGTATTTTTGGTTTGAAAAAAACATTCAAGTCCTTTCCTCTTAGTCATAATAGGGAGGGCCAAAAATGTTTAAAACTCGTGTGTCAAAGTTCTGAACTACAACATTTTTCACAAAATAGTTTTTTATCATTTGTAATGTTTCCGGATGATGAGTAGATGCACAAAAGATTCCTTTTTTTGAATAAGAGAAAGCTTGAGGGCCGGTGGAAACGCAACGGAGGGAGCAAGTGACTTAGCAAGTTCTGACTTTAATCTTCATAGGACTGCTTGAAAAAATTCTAGAACATTTTATTAATATCACAAAGATTCAATAATTTCTCCCACATGGCAGGTTTAACAGGACCTCTTACTGAGCATTCAATGCTGAAACTCAGCAGTTGAGGTTGAAAACTTCCGTGTCATTTTTTCTTCACAAATATAAGTAGTGACTATCATAAAACAAAGAGCTAGTCAGTTGAATAAATTTTTTAAAGAAAATAAAAGGAAAACTTTTAAAAACCCTATAATTAATGTAATACATCCATCTAGATCTACCAATCAGAATTTCGTTTCTATTAGCAAAATAGGGTATTTGCATATGGGTATTTGTTTCTTCTATTTCTTATTTGCTTTAATTGTGCAAGATTGGTAGTCACATCAATGAATAGTGCAGTGCAGAAAGATGGATAGTATCCCTTAATTATCCAATTTCTAACTGTGATCCCATCTCATTGATGTCAGGAGACTTTCTGTGTTTTGTAGCAGTTTGTCAAATATGCAACCAAGTAAAACATCAAGATAGCAGGTATTATGTTGAATAGCACTTACATAATTTATGTAGGATCCAGAAAAGTCACTTAAACTACTTTAATCTTTTAAGAGACAATCAGACACTTAAAAAAGATAAGTGGAAATATAATATTTTATCTATTTATTAGTTTCAATACCTTATTAATATTATTACATTATTGCCACTTGGGTATTGATTTATGGGAATGAGTATCAAAATATCTAAATATCATTGGATCAGTTTGGCAAATCACACTGCATAAGCTCTGCTCTAAAATTGTCCCCAAATGTATGAAGATTGTCCATGCATTTTAAATGTAATGATGGCAGATACAGTGTTTCTCCAAAGAGCATATTCTCCAATATTTATCTCAATATGCTCCTCTAAAGGGAAATTTTGATTCAGAATTTTGTCTTCTATAACTGTAGGGTTTTAACAAGAAGATCTGTTTTGTTGTCATTAAATAATAATTTTTGATCTAGCCTATTTTAGACATGATTTGCTAAAACTCAGCCTCAGCCATTCCATGAATTTAACTGGCTAGCTGGATGGTAACAGAAAGAAAGGCTCAGTCTTCAAGCTTCAATATTTTGTACCTTTGCACAGAATGGCAATATGGCTCCAACTCAGCAAGAGGAGCTACTTTCCTGAACATAGTGTGCAGCTAAGCAATAACCAGCCTCACTACTTTCTGGAAAACTGCCGGTTTTATATGCAGACTTTTGGTAAGGAGCTCATGACTTGTGGGAGGGGTTGGTTCAGATGCAGAAGTCCTTTCTATATTCTCAAAAAAGGGAAAAAGTGCTGTTCTTACAAGCAGGTTTCAGCACTTTTGAGGCAGATCTTCTAAATTCAACATGTGCATAAATGAACTCAAATAATTTTCAGAAACTATATTAATTTATATTTAAAATCCACCTGGAATTAACCAAAGAAATAACATAATTTAGATCCTTATAGATATGAGAAACTGCTACATGTTATAAGTATTCTGCTTCTCTCCCTACCTTTTATTTTTTCACAAAAAAAAATTTTAGACTACTTGTTTTGGCTAATTTATGTTGCCAGTTGATACAATATTGACATCTGTTTGATGGGCATGGTATCTAATTAACTGGTGTCCTGTGATAGCTGTCTACAATGTTGTTTGTACAGCACATTTTTTAGTGCTCTTCAGACCTCTGATCTGATGTCTGACACACTTGCAGTAACTAGAGCAGAAATTTAGATAAAGTTCAATGCAGAGCTGAGCAATTTAAAGCCAGATTGCACCGTAAGCTAGAAGAGTGTAAGCTGTCTTTGTGTGTAACTCAGGCTGCCTGCTCTGAAGTGGAATCCTATCAAGAAAAGCCCTCAAGGCCTTGTCAACAGAGGAGATCAACTGTGGTCAGGTAGATTATTTAAAGGTCATTATTTTGAAAGGATTTTTCAACAGAATTCACAGTGTTTTTTAAAGATGCATGTATTTTTAAGACAATTACTATAGCATGTTTTGAAAAAAAGCATCTCTTTAGTATTAAAATCTTGCGGGTTATAATTTTCACTGTTATGTTATTGTGCACAAATTGGGAGAAAGAGGATATTGGGAAAAATATGGGAAAAAGAAAGAGGATATGGGAAAAATCCCATAAACTGCAATGGGCAGAACACAACCTGTTTTCAGGACTGATAGGATGAACTGACTGAAATGATAACAAATCCAGTTCTCAAGACTCAAAAAAAAAAAAAAATCTTGCAATTCTGGAGGAAATTAGAAATGCTAAAAAAATGTGTTAGAATAATTTCATAACGCAGCAAGGTGGGACTTTTGTGCTTCTCTGGAACTGGGCAATGAGAAAGCACCAAAGAGAAATTGGTGTCTGATTTTTTTTCCCCACAGCTTTTTAAATTGCTAATCAGTGTAAACAGGCTTATTTGTCTTTCACTTTGAGAAAAGGTGGAACAAATTCCAAGCCAAGAACAAATTCTATGGTGATTACTTTAAAACAGATAGCTCTTTCCTTCCCACAGCCAATGACACATTCCTCTGCCATCTTTTTTGAGAAAAGTTGCACCTCAGATAGACATCCCAAATCTTAAATATTTACATGGCACTTCAAATCAGATAAGGAGTTTTGTGCAGCTGTTCTGCAACATATAGAATATTGTCAGATACTATTATAACTATGGACTACATTGTAGTCTTTGGTATTCATCATGAAGAAAATATAAAGTAATTAATTGAAACAATATTGTTAATGACCATCTGCTAGAAGCCAACCCTTCCATGTTCTCCTGGCATGGTATCCATGGTTAAGTCTTTCCAGGAAGACTTCATGATGAGTTATTATGTTAATGATACAAAAAATGTTTTTATTGTCTTCTAATAAATTAGCTTGTTACTAAGAATACCTCTTTCCACTCAAAATATGATGGTTTCAGTGGCAGTTTCTGTAACATCTCTCAAGGAAACAGTCTTACTTATCATCACACCACAATTGATTTCTTAATATGATACCACAATTGACTTGTAAATATACCACAATTGAACTACAAATATACAGCATTTTCACTTAAAAAGGTATATCTTATGAGTGTGGATTGTGTATGTAGCAATACATGACTGAATTAAAGACCAGGGCAATGTTTATATTTGTGCTTCAGTTATACAAAGGTCTCTTGGGATGTGGTACTGATCTACCTCTAGAGATTGAACTGTATCTAAATGAGATACCTATTTCCAAGCAGTCCAAATATGAACAATATTCAGATATTACTAAAAGCTCTCAGAGGAACATCGGCAAATTGATGAAATGTAATTGTAAAGAAACCTGTGGAAAAATATATTATGCATTGAAAACAAAAGATTTAACAGTACTGAACTCAATAGTGAAGAACAGATTTCTTACTTGTTCCTAGATGTTATTCACAACTTCAATCTTTTAAAAGCAAAGCCAAGCAAACTGCCTTATTTTATCTACCCCATTTTCCTTTCATGACTGAAAATTTCTCTAGGGCATAGTGGGAACATCACCTTAGAATAATTAATTATTAATGTTAGAATAAAGGTTTCTTCACAGAAAGCAAGATACTGAAATTTTGTTATCCAGTGAAATTAATGTATTTTCACAAGCCATTTAAATAAGAATTGCAGTGAAAAACACTGTTGTGACTAATTGGATTTAAATAGAAAATTGGTAGAAATGTGGATGCATTGTTTTGAAGATGTTAGCATTTTTAATAAGATTGAAAAAATATTATTATGCTAATGCAGCAAGTGCTAAATCAGCTTTGAATGTTTCTTCTGTCATGTATTCAATCAGTTATATTACTCAAATCCTATTCTACATGAGGAGAATGTAAAAATGGCACAAACTGGTTGGTAAATAAATCACTGTTCCATTTAAATTTCAATGTCTGAGGCCTTCAAACACTATTCGTAGTCAAATAGCCTTAAAAATTATATCTCAATATATTTTTATTAAATTCTTTTTTAATCAGTGAAGAGAAGCTTGAGAGCTTTGTCCCTCAAAACCTGTTTTCTTCTCTAGAAAAAAAAATTATATGGATTTGCAGTGCAAGTCTACCTCTCAGAGTATTTAATCCACAACTTTGAACAGTTCATACTGGGAATGCAACACAGAAGGAAAGACTTGTTTGTCAAGATAAGTATAAATATATTCTGTGTCTCGGCTTTAAGATTTGAACTAGTAAATTCACTTCCAGGTGAAGCTGAAAGTGTTGGTGTTGTTCTTAAAACTCCTGTTTTATCCTGTTAAGGATAATCCATCTGATATTCTTAATTTCTAAGACAGGCATATCACAACTGTAATCAGTAAAGGCTCTCTGAAATGTGTGCCCTCCTTGACCAGAATTCAGTCTAAACCAAGAAGGACTAATTACCTATGTTTTGGTAGGTAGAAGCAAGGCTGCCAGATTTTGGTTCTCTGATTTAAAGAAAAACAAACTCCTTCCTGTAGCGGCGCCTTTTCTGTTTATTTATTGTTAATATTAACTGAGTTCTGTAATGGTTTAGTCCATGTTCCCCCTATCCCTTTCCCCCTAATGGTTTGTCCCTGAACTTGTTTGTGCAGCACCTGCGCCTGTCAATCATTTGTAACTCCCTTCCCAGTGCTTGTCCATCTCCGGGAAGGACTCTCCCCCCTTTCTGGAAAGATCAGGAGAAGTCAGTCCCTGATTGGAACAGGCTGGGGAATCCCCCACCCCTTGTTTTCCATTCGTTGTCTGTGTGCCATCCCCACTCCCCTGATTGGTTTTCCCTCTTGTGTATGCCCCTTTTTCTGGTCCCTTATAATCACTCACCCCGCCCCCCTTCCTCACTTCATGGGCTCACCTGCATGATGAGCAGGTGACAATAAATGCCGTCTTGCCACGAAGTCTCCTATTCCTGCCTTCGTCATAGCCTCCTCAACAGCTCTCGTGTAGCTCCTGACCCACCGGGGGGTGGTTGCCGGTCTGCCTGCAAATGCCTAACCGGAGCTGAAACGATTCCCAGCCAGGGCAGCTGGGACTAGCTGGAAGCCATTTTCCAGCAGGCAGAGGGAAATCAATTCACCTTCCAAATCTCCCTACATCCTTTCCCTCTTGTCCTTCTATTGTTCTGAGTTCAGTAGCTAGCTTTTTCAAATCTGGACATTGGAATGAGTTGCCCAGGGAGGCGGTGCAGTCACCATCCCTGAAGGTGTTTCAGAAAAGGCTGGATGTGGCACTTGGTTTATTTGATAGGCTGGAGTTAGATCAGCAGTTGGACTTGATGCTCTCAAAGGTTGCTTCCAACCTAGCTGATCCTACAACAAATTCCTCCTCTTGGAGACAAAAAATTTCATCTTGAAAAACAGAATGAAAACAAAAAAGATTCATAACAAACAAGTTTTTTATGCCAATAATAAAACAAAACCCATACATACTCATAAATATATGTATCTTCATACATGTGTATTATAATACATGCACATAATTTTCACATATATGCATAAATATTTACATGCATTTGTATGTATAGAGATAGAGATAGAGATGTATATATACACATGTGTATACATGAAATAATTGCTTGCATGCTCCAGGGAAGCAAGAGTTTCTTTGGAAGATGAGAACAAAACAGTAGGAAGTTTTCCAGAGTTACAAACATTTTTGCAGTTCTGAGCGGCACAGTTTGTTGATGCTAGCTTATACTGATAAATAACAATATGATGGTGCTTCCTGAAAATCAAGTTTGTATTTTTAAATTAAGTAGTCTTATGTAGACTTGAATCCTTTTTCTAAATAAAACCAAACATTAAAATATCTGTGCCTGGACCTTTGGATCCAAGCAATGGATAGAAAATTTTCAATTCCAGAAGCTTCAGAGGAAGGCAGAAAAATACACCAAAAAGATATCAAGACCCTCAACATAAAGCAGAGTAGTCTCCTGGAAAACTAGATTCCAGTCTCCTGGAAAACTAGATTCCAGTCTCCTGGAAAACTGATACATCCAGAAGTGATATACTACGTTTCCATGACAGACAAGAAAAAAATGTGGTATAAACTTTCTGGTTTATTCCCATGGATGCAGAACAACTTGCTAATGCTTAACTGCTTTCTTTCAATATATTTATTATATAACAGAAATACAAAGTAAACTGCAACTGAAATTTTCTATTGTTATATTAAGAATATTAATAAAAGCAATGATTTATTCATAGCAATTTCTCCAAGTGAGCACTTATTAAAGAAGTTATAAAAGGTAGCAAAAAGACAAGTAGAACTGATTAGATAATTGGTAGAAGAAAACCACAATCCATTATTTCCATCATGGTGCATAAAATAAAACCAAAAACCCTCAAAGGACTAACAAAATGGAAGTTCATATGCTGCACAAATAACCAAAGCCAACAACAGTCCTTCCATTCACTTTATTTGGAGTTATCTTATTTTGTAAGTTTTCATTATCTACTTGAGTAACAAAACTTTGGAGTGATTTTACCTCAAAGCCTTCCCTGGCGCATAGAGTTTAAAGGCCAGAAGAGTTTAATCTACTAGGTTTTGCATGAATGTGGCCCCATGATGAATGTGACATTGCAAGAAAGGGAAATAATGGTTACATCCCTCTGTAGGGTACCAATAAATATTTTTGAACTTTGTGTTTTAAATTTTCCTTTTTTTTTTTAAATTTTTTTTGTCTTACCAGCTTGCCACGTTTGCTATCCGATCTTCCATTAATGCAAAATACTAAAATGGATGAGTTGTTAGGTGTCTATGTCAATACTTTCTTGGCTATCAGCATATTTATTGCTCTAGCACAGGAACTGACAAATGGAGCATAGGATACTCAAAGCTTATGACAGCTATTATTATGTTAGCACTGTTAGCTAAAGGTTCTGAATGCCAGTTTTGAACTCTTCAAATTGTTTTGTTTAGGCTAAATGATTGTATCATTTTCTTTTCATTATATCACTGTTTTCTTTTTACTGTTGTTTAGATGTAGCAGCTGGGACTATTTCTTGAAGCAAATAACTATAAACAACCCCAAACTGTGCATGATATACTGCCTACTATGTCCTCCAAACAATTCTTAAAATCAGTGTTCACTCTTTAATTACTTATACCCTAATCATGCTTAAGAATGTCAGTATCTCATAGTGCAGAATGCATAATTACATTATACTTCAGAACTTCTGATTCTAAGAAAAAGGCTCTACCTCTTAGCTTATATACAAGGCTCATTACAGCTGATATATTTTACTGATGATGAAACATTAGGATTCACAAAGGCTTATTAAGTTTTTGTCACTCTCATGTGACATAACTCAGAACAACAGTACATTAGGCTTTTTGGTGACATTTAGAGGTTAGGACAGTATGAGAAATAAAGGGAAGAGGTTTTTTCCTCCTGAAAACACACATCTTGTGATTAAGTAGTTTGTAACCATGTACCCATGCATTTAATTATTGTGCACACCTCCTATTTAAATCATCTTCTTGTTTGACAATTTTTCTCTCAACAAATTATTTTCTTCCAGCTTCAGTTCAACCTGATTAGTTTCAAAACCTCTGCAAAAAGGAGGAAAAGAAAGACTGTCCATTTCCTTTGTCAAAAGTTCAGACAATGTATATATACATCTGTACCATATGATAATGTTTTTTATATGCTGCAAGCTGCTGAAAAAGGAGTACTGAATTTGTAGCTGAATACTTCTAAGTAAAGGGAACTGTGGTAGCCCTTGGGACTACCCCAAATGCCACAGCTCTCCCATGGAGTGGAGAGGGAACCTTCTCCGACACAGTGAGACCTGCAGCCCACAGGCAATGTAACCAACCCCACTCCAGGGAGTCTGCTGGAGAGACAGCTTTGGTCACCGAGAGGAAAGTGTTCACCTCATGAGCCTTTTGCTCGCCCCATGCAAATCCTTCCCTCCCCATTTATTACTGTTGATATCAGTTACATTGTGTCGGTTTGTTATTGGCCCAAGGTATTAGCCCTACCCTCAGATTTATGTATAAAAGCTGAGCTCTCCCTGAGCCTCTGGGTTCCTTGGACCTTGATTCTTCTGACCCTGGTGCCTCGGACCCTTGGGAACTCCTGTAAGAGTTGGCCCAAAAATTTTCAATTTGTCTCACGTTTTTGTCGTGGAAACTTTGGGGGTAACGAGAGGGAGACCTCAAGAGCTGATGTAACCACTACTAGAATTACCATTTGGCCAGGTGTGTTTGCTTGGGAAAGTGAGTTGCCAGATCTGCATCTGGCTGAAACAATGAGGGCCACAGCATGCTGCCCCTAGGTTCTGTACCCCCTGTGCCTGAGATGCAGCAAGACCAGCCTGCCCTGTCCCATCCCCCCCCCCCCACCTCCTCCTCCATTGGACACTAGGCCTAGACTATAATCATGAAATTTCTCCCCCACTCTGGCTGGGTGCTATATATCTCAGCCTCGGAGGAGACCCCTCCTGAGATCTCCCCACAGAAGATGACGGATCCACTAGCAACACCATGAGGACTGCGAAGGTGGTCTATTGGCAGAGGAATAGCCATGAGGACCTCCCCCATCTCTCATCTGCGGTAGCTATTCCCTGTTTTTCTATCTCTTTCTCTGTCCTCTCTCTTTATCATTTTCTCTCTCTCTACTCTCTCTCACTATCACATATCAGTTTTGTGAGCACATTATTGCATTGATTTTTGGTTAAACAGTATTCTCTTTGCCTACTTTGTACTCTGAGACCACTACGAGCTCAGCTTATTTAAGCGGGTCTAACAGCTCCCCAACAAAGAAAGCTGAAGGGAAGAGGAACTCGTCTCGTGGATTCATTCCTGTGTTGCCTGATCCTCCCTGGAGCGAAGCTGCCTTGGCAGCTCTCACGAGGAGCAAAATCACATGCTGAGAGCTGAAATCACTCTCCCCCCACCTGAGAGTGCCTGTGCGCCTGGTGTGCCAGGGTGCCTTTTTAAATGCGCTTCTACCAGGGACTGTCACGGTGCCTCGAAAACACAGGCTGCCAGGGGCAGGGGACACCAGTAAAGATAACACACTAACCAGGGCCACAAGGCTTCTTGTGGCATAAATGAAGTATATCATGATGTGAATACATTTAACACTTCTTACTGCTCTACAGGAACATCTATATGAATGTTCCTATAGAGCAGTAAGAAGTGTTAAATTGCCTTATGTCTGTACTTGAATGAAAAGAAAAAAATCAGTAAAGGATCTTTTTCATTCCAAACTCCAACAGCTTTCCAGCATGGTCCAAGGCATATATCACAGTGGGTATTTAACTGATCCAAGCTACATTTCTTTAATACCAGTGAGAAACCTGAAGTCAAATAGTCAGACAGGGAACTATTTGCCACAAAGCAAGTGAGGCCTGGAAAAATGCCCCAGGTAACTCTAGAAGAAATTACAGGGGGAAGGAAAGTAGTCTGAAGCAGCTAAACCACATAGTGCCAGAAAAACCTGAAAGAAATACATTATCTTCATATAATGATATTTTTTTCTTTTACTGAACAGAAAGAACTCCAGCTATAGATTACAGCTAGAAAGATAGGCAGACTGTAGTTTATGCATTTTAAGCACACATGGGTACATGTGTCATAACCATTTAGTGTAATCTGGTATACTTAAGAACTGCGTCAGATGTCTAGTTTGTATGGCTAGGACATTCTTGTTAGGAAGAAGGAAAATAATTATGAAACTTGTTAAATCTCCTCAAAAACTGCCTGTCACAACTCTGCACTTTCTACCCATCTAAAGCAGATTTTTTTTTTCTAAGTTAAACAGCTTTCTAGTCTTGAACACCCTGTTTTAAGATCCTTCTTCTTGCCTGATATGTCCTCAATAATTTTGGTTGTGCCCTCTTCTCTTTTTTGGACATCAAACTGCCTATGACAAATGTTCTCAGTGCTTCACTTGAGGTCTGTCTCAGTTTAGAAATAGTTGTCTGCCAGGGAAAGCTAGAGCTTCTCTTGGAACGGAGAATGTAACCCCCCCCTTCCTGCCAAAATATTATAATTTTGCAATTAGGGGCTTTCAGGCAAATATATGGAAATAGGAGTAACAGTTCTTTACTAGAAATATGTAAAAATACAAATGTAGCGGTACAAAAACAAGCAAGCAAAAACCCTGAGAGGGCTAGGGGTACGACCTGACACCTTGTTGGTCAGGGTGTTGGAAGCAGTACAGATAAATCCTCCTGGAGTAACACATTGTGGTTCTGTGGAGTAGAGATAATCCTGTAGAAGATGACCCTGTAGAAAGTCCAGTGGTGGCGAGATGGGTCCAGTCCTCTTCCTGAAGTTTAGTGGAAAACAGGATCCCTGGATGCTTAGTGTTTTCTGAGTCTCAGTTTTTATCTAGGTAGGAATGGTTGCCTCCCCCTGCACTGGGTGGAGCATCTCACATTGGAATGATGTAATGTGTCATGTCATTGGTGAGCCTTAATGGCCCATTAGCAGAAGATATACCCCAGAGGGTGGACGGGTAGTGAAAGAGGTAAGAAACACTGCCCCCACCTGGTCTTAACGGCTGGATAATTATCACATGGCATCTGCCCTTCTCCGCCCTGGAGTTACAAGAGATAAAGAAAAACAACTCAATTGCTTTCAACTGATGAAATAGAATATACATTTTTTGGTTACATAACCCAAGACAAGGTCCTAAACATACAAGGCAAGACTAATTGTTTATATCTAAGTCTACAAGTCTACTGAAGGTGAAGGAGAAATCACATCAAAACTTTCAAACTTTTTCTTCTTTCCTATTTTTTGTATAAATCCTCACTTTTCCAATTATTTAAGCTCATATGGAAGGATGAAAAGGCTACTGATATCTGGAACTTACATGGAGTATACCCTAATCATATCACATTTCAAAATTCCAACAGTTTCTTCACTAAACTTCCATCAAACCTTTTATCTTTGTAATTATTTCTAGCTGTCATTTCCCAGCTGACTATCTTGATCTGCATGCTACCCAAGACCTCTTAGAAAGACAAGACACAAGTACTGAAATAATATTTTTGTAATATTTTAAGAATCCATATCTCTAAATCCCTTTTATTCACTAATTAAACCTATTTGCCTTATATGTACCTAATTCTGTCCCTGTAATGCGATACTTTTCTTTGCATTTCAAAAGCAATAAAGAGAAAATCTTTTTTCTCTTTAAATTTATTTTAAATTTTGGAAATTTATTAATTTACCAGTAGTGAAAATGCAATGGTAGTTCATTTTTAAAAAATCCCGCAGAATTTGGTTTTCAAAATTAAGATTATCCCCCTACCCACAGAAATGCTGGTTCAAAATCTCTTTATGTCCTTTCAGCATGTTTGTTTGAAATAAAGGAATTATACGCCCAGATAAATTAGACTGTGGCTTGTCATGAATATCAAAAGGATAAAGAAGCATTTTAGTGCAGAAACCAGTGCCCATACTGATCTCATATTGGAGTAAATCAAAGGAATAACTACAGTGTAAAACCAGAAGGAGAACCAGTCCTCTAAAACTCAAATCTTGTTTTGAATTTAATTTTTATTTAGTTTGAAGGGACATACTGACTTTAAAAACAGATATAAACTTCTAGGTTTTGCTTGTTTGTTTAGTTTTGGTTTTTAATATGAACATCTGAAGTCCCAATTCAGTGATCCAATTTATAAGCAGGTAGTGATTAGAATATTAAAATTAAAATTTAAATTCTTTGAGAGATCTTTTCACAGTTATGGGCCCAAATATTCCAAACTGAACTAATAGGCAGACATGAAGCTACTTTTATCCACTGTCAGAGTAATTATTAAAGACCTCAGCTAAATCCTGTCACTTTGACTACTAGTCTGTTTAATGTCTAACTTGCTCTTTTGCAAGGTAGCATATTTATGTATCTATGACACCCAAGTGCCAGCTTCCTGAGCAAACTGCCTATGTATTTAGGCATGATTTTTTAAACCATTTTTTTGGTAACTGAGGCTGATGACTTGAATATCTATTTCAGCTTTAGCTCCTCAGTGAAATTAAAGAAGGCTTTCCATTTACCTTAGGCACTTTATAACTTTGCAAAGGTATTACTGTGGCTATCACTACTGCATGAACATCTAAATGAATTGTGCTTTTGTTTTCACATTCTAGAGAACACTGAAAATATATGAATTGCCAGCTGGATGTATTTCAGAATAATGACCCATGAGCCACATTGTTTGTATCTGAGACTGAGCTTGTGCTACATGTTCATAGCAAGAGTATACAGATTGCATAGACTGGAAAACAATCAGTTGAGCCACTCATTTTTATTCAGTCTTTTAAATTAATCTCTGCATTGGTGTTTTCACCTGAATCTCTTCTGCCATGGAAAAAATGCACTTCACTTAATTAAGAAAAATATTTTCCCAAAGTTTTTGTACACTATAAAGGCAAGGCAAGACAAACAGCAAGAGAGAACAATGCAGCCAGTGGTCTAACCAAGTCACTGCAAGGATTATGTTGTGTCATCTGCCCATGTCCAGAGAACAGTGTGACTCAGTAATGATCCAAAGGTTGAACTATCATAGCTGGAGCATCCTGAGTTCATACAAACAATTCCAACACTTCAGACAAGGCCAAGATTTGGATCTACAGGAGACTGTCAAGATGGTTTGACATCAGTTCTTTCCCTAGTGCATCTCATGGCACTCAGAAAGTTCAGTGAACAGATTTGTCCCAGAACTAACTTTATATTTTTTACCCAGAGTTAGTTTTCACTTGAATCAAATTCCTGAACTACCTTCATTGAACAAATACTGACCTCCCCAACTTATTAACTGCTTAATCTACAGTAAAATATTTTATCTCCTTAAAACAACATAGTATTCAAACTTTCAACAGATGTAATTCACAAACTTCTTATATTTCTCATTCTGTCTTTCGTCTAATGATAGAGTCAGCAATGAAGAATAAAGTACAATTTTATGAGACTAAGACAGGCAATATCTGGCCATCTAATCTTCAGAATAGTGTCTTAGGTTGGTTTATATGTCAGAGCAAGATTCTTCCTTCTGCCTTAGAATTAATAGTTTCTTACCTCCATGATTAGACTGACTGAAATAAATACTGTGAGTGAGTCTCTATCATGTGTCACTGCGTGTGTTTAGTATGCACCAGCAGTCTACATCAAAAGTGGTATATTTTTGACAAGTACTAAGATACCCAAATTCAAGACTGTGACTTGATGCTGTTTAACAGATGCTTGATAATGCTCTGGACTGACTATTATACTGTAATAGCTTTGAGGGTATTACAATATATCACACAGAGCATCTCCATAATAATGTCTTTATGTCATAATGTATAATTAAAAATTCCCATACAATATTCTCAGGATATAGTAATGACTCATCAAAGTTCATCTATATTTTATCATATTCTGTTACGTCTGTTACTCACTAAAAAAATTTTTACACAATGGAATTGGTATACATTCATAGCCAAATAGAAAATTATTTTTAAAATTGAACAAAAAGATCCATCAGAGATGCCTTAAAGAATTTAGGGGCCAGCAGGAAACTGAAATGTAATGAAAGAACTCAAAAAAGGTGTATAATATTGGAACTTAAATTAAAAAAAAGAGACACACATATGTGAAGACATTTCGAGCAGACATATAAAGAGGAGGGACTTTAAATCAAACCAATAAAATGAAGAACAATAATAAAGAAATTGGTAAATACCATGTGGCTGCTGCTTAAACCATCAAAAGTACTAATTTTTTCTATAGTCATCAAATCTCTCATAGTATGAATAATGTATCATTATTTATACTATGAATAGTATACATATCCTGTATACGTAGACATTCTAAGAGCAACATGGTGGATAGTATTGATCTAAATATCCATCTTCAGTACTGAGAATTTGCTTCATTTTATAATAAAGAACAATAACAATAGCAAAAACATATATACATATTAAAAAAAAAGAATTATTGCTGTATATATAGCAAAGAAGGAAGTTGTGGTTTAACCCCAGCTGGCAACTACATACCCCACAAGCACTTGCTTACTACCCTCCAATAGGAAGAGGAGGAGAATCCAAAAAAGTAAACCCTGTGAGATAAAAATATTTTCATAACTGAAATAGAGTAAAATAATACTAAAAACAACAACAATAATAATAATAATAATAATGTTGCTGCTGTTCTTGTTGTTGTTACAATGAAAAGCTAGATAACAAAAAGACAGGTGAGTAAAACCTGAGAAAGACAAGTGATACTCAATCAATTGCACACTACTCACTGACCAATGCCCAGCCAGTCCCCAAGCAGAGATCAATATCTCCCAGCCAACTCCCCCCTAGTTTATATACTAGGCATGATGTTCTGTGTTATGGAATATCCCTTTGGCCAGCTCAGCTCTCCTGGCTGTGCTCCCTCAAAGTTTCTTAAACATCTGTTCACTGGGAGAACATGGCAAATTGAAAATTCTTGGACTCAGAAGAAGCGTTGTTTAGCAAAAACTAAAACATCACAGATTGGCAGAATCAAATAATTAAGTAGTTTGGAAAAGACCTTTGAGATCATCAAGTTCAACCCATGACTAATCAGTGTGTTAGCAATATTATGCTCAAACTAAATTAGAAAAAAAAAACACCAACAAAAACCCACCCCAAAACCAGCACTGTACCACCTACAAGGAAGAAAATAAACTGTATATCAGCTGAAGCTAGGACAGAGGGAAAAAATCCGTACACATCTTTATGGGCTATTTGGAACAACTAATGAGCCTGTGACTAAGAATATTTTGATTAACATAGCATACTTGGATTTCCATGTTGGTAACTGTCCCTGGAATTTTCCTGATTAAATTCAGTTTTAGTGTCTGACCACTACATCACAGAAAAGCAGACTCATTCAATTTGTAAGTGTAAAAGTACAGGAAAGCATCAAAGGAAAGCTCTATATAATATCTCCTTACTATAGAGATAAATGTATATGTGGAGCAAAATGTATAATAGCTATACATAGTTACAATGGTTTACAATGAGTAAGTTCAAAATATATGCACAGCACTATAAATCTAAACTCTGAATCTTGGATATATATATTTATTTATGAATATTATAAAAGCACAATTTTTTGAAAGGAATGTTATTTTTACTGAAGCAATTCCATCCATTATATTATGTATCTTTTCATGTATCTTTTAAACCTTTTCTGAAGTGCTTGAAACAAGCACAGCATTTATTTTGAGTTACTCTTATACAGTTCAAATAATAAATGCATTATAATTTATTTATGCATTAATGTATGTTTGTATACCTTGAATTTAATTTCATATGTTGGCCAGCAGCACATCTGGTCAGCTTCAGAGCATCTGGTTGAATTGGTAAATGTACAGTTGCATAAGATAGGATGATCTTGGGTGACTCATTTTTTTTGCTGTTTTGTATTCATTCTGGCTATTCCAAATCTTCAATGTGCTTTTCAGTTACACACAAGTTCAAGACCTTCAGATATAATAATAATTATGCTATCATTGAAAAAGGAGTATCCTTTCATCCAGGCACAGAATTCCCCAAGGAAATAATACTGGTCTACTGTGTAGTATTCTATACTGATCAATACAATTTAAGCACTAAATATCCAGAAATAGATGCACATATATATTAGAATATAGCTTGCTATACATGCATATATTCCAAAATAAATTACTGAAATAACATTCCTTCAAAATTCCTTCAAAACTGTGATTTACCTTCTCCTTCTCAAAATTTAGTGACGTTTTAGACAAATTATATATTGTATTGGAAGGAATGAGATAAAAGCCAGTTATTTCAGGGTAGGGGAAGTTTGGAATATCGATATGAGTGTTTGCCTCCACTCTCATGCAACTATATCGGCAGAAAGAGGGGAAAGCTGAGCTGCATGACCAGATTGAATTGTAGTTGCCGGTTGAGAATTTAGTTAATTTTTGAATAAGGAAAAATTAGTTCAAGGAAGAAATTTTTGATAGTGCTGATTAGATCACAAATAGAAAGTACATAGAGGACTTAGGAATTTAACAGAGAAAGAACATGAAAATATGAAGAAGAAGACTGGACAATTAGCTTCAGAACAAAAATTGTTAGTAAGTAGTTTCACTTAAAGGAGATTCTGAAATATAAACACATCCATTCGAATATAGGATTTGGTTTATCTAAAAGCTTTTGTATTTTAGCATATTTCAGCTCTTTTGCCACTTGCTGCTCAAATAAATTATCTATGAATAAAATAGCAGAAAGTATTGCAAAGCAGGTTTAAGGTTCACTGGAACAATTATTTGGTCAAAAGCATACCAACTGTGCCTGCAAAGAGTCAAAGACAATTTAGTCTACATGCATAGATGTCAGTCTCTTATTTCTTCTCCTCAGCAATGAGATATACCTGACACTGCAATATATATAAATGGAACACTGTATAACACAACCAGTACTTCTGTATGTGTAACAAATGATAGCCATAAATTTCTGTACTAATTACATTTTTCTAATCTTTATCCAAAAATGCTGTTTAGTTTTGGGATCAGCCAGTTTCAGTGCTCTCATTCATCTAGAAAAAATTAAGAGGAAACTTTAGTAATTGCCTAAGAGTTTACATATTTTATCATCATTAAGAAATACTTGCTACAGCAAAGAGCCCTAGTGGTTCTAACAAGCTCCCATGCTCCCATCAAAGCCAGTTTAAACATGGTAGATTGCACAAAAAGAGGCAGAAAAAGAGTCCAGGGGGGGCATATAGATGACTAGGAGAGTAGATAGTGTTTTATATTAGATTGGAAGGAAACAAACCTCAAGTACAAGCACATTTTGTGTGGTTATGCCAGTTGTTCCCTAAGCCCCATGAGCCACAGTCAAGATATTGCTGGATTAAAGGTAAAATCCCTTCTCAGAGGCAAGATACATTAGCTCAGGACCAGAGCCATGCTAATGTGGCCACAGAAACATGTCCCAGAAAAATCCCCATGGACAGAACAAACTCATATTTGCCATCCATGCACAATTCAAGTGAGGTGCCACATCTGCTTGCTGTGAAATCTGAGTTTACGAGAGATTAAATGCACACATGTGGGAGGTTTAAAAAAATCCTTTCCTCATCCCCCATCACAAATTGAAATGCCTGATTCAAACTGCTAAATGAAGATACTGATAGACAGTGTCTCAGGTCACTGAAAGTAAAGCACAGGTGCACAGAAGGCTTCAGGTCTGTACATCGTTGGTATACATAGAAAAATACACTCGAGTCTGCTCTGGGAATCACAGAATGACAGGATATTCCCCTGAGGTGCGCAATGGTGAGATGGCACTTGCTGGAGACTGCTGTCTCAGAAATTGTAAAGAATACAGCAGTGCAGCTGTCACATAACAGTGGCAGAGGCTTTCCAGGCAGAAGGTGTCGCCAGGAACACAGCTTCTGCAATTTATTTTTGTCAGCCAAATTACAGTAGAGTGTTGAGCTGCTGGAGTCTATCCCAGGCTGAACAAATATGAAGGAAAGTTATGAGCATGGCATTCACAAAAGATTTTAAAATAATGTGATATAACATCACAGCATCGTAAGTCCTGCAGTTTCAAGGGAGACATCCCAACAAGTCAAAGTAATCACAGTTCTTTATGTATGAACAAAGATGAATCTTAAGACAGATATCCATAAAAACCAGATTGTTAATGGAAAATATGCATAAATCTGTCAGCATGAAATGAGAAATGAAAGGGCAAGGCCCAAATCTCCCTCTCCCTCAAAGTTCCTTATCATGGGCTGGAAGTAGGCATTTTTTTTTGGCTTGTGGTTATCTGCAACAAAAAGCTTCTTCTGGAGCTTGGCAGGTAAGAAAACTTTAAGTCATGCCCTCCTCCTAAAGTACTGCAGTAAGAAAAGACTGTTATTATGGCTAATACCTGCTCCCCTTGACAAGTCATCTCTTCTGGCCTGCTGGGAGTGAGGATGACACAGAGTACCTACACCCACAGCTCTCAGTTGCAGGTGAGTGCTCTGATCATAGGATAGTCTTACACAGTGCTCTTTATCTTGTTGTTATTGAAAATATTTCACTACTCAGAAGAATTCAATATTCATTAAGCCAGAGAGAAGTGAAAAAAAAAGGAAGAGACATGTATCTGCAAGGGGAAAGCTTATATTCCAGTCCCCACTTTGGTTTAAAGTGTTTAAGTGTCATTCCAAATGAAATAGTCCCACTAGAAGAATGGGAGAGCTACCCTGAAAATGCCCTGTATTTTGGATACTCCCCAAGAAGGGAAGTAGAAATTTGAGTTCTTTTATGCAGAATGAAAAATTAAAATTGGACCTCAAATATTCAAGGTGATTGCTTTAACTGAAAAGAATCTGCTTAGACACGGTGATTCATTTTACTAACAATTCTGGTGCTTTGTGTCAGCCCCAGAAAGGCTATGTGAAATCTGAAAAGTACTTTTAGGGGGAATACAAAATGGAAAACCAGATGCGGTGCTAGGTGGAGAAAGTTAACCTTAAATGTCATTGGTAGTATGTACTTGATGACATGGAAGGTTTCAGCATAGCTGATGCATTGTTTCAGAAAGGCTCAATAGGAATAGTACTTCTGTTTGAAGTAAACTTGATAGGAATAGTACTCTGGATATTCAATACAAGCCATAGAGGAACTTTTCTTGTTTTCTTTTTTTTTCCAGCTTGAATTATGTCTTGAAAAAAACCCAAAACCGATGACAAGGTTTTGGTCAAAGATTATCAAGAACTGAAAAGACAAATATTTCCTGGATGGCTCTGATTCCTAAAGTTCAGATGTTTGGTATTTTAAATAATTTAAAACTCTTTCTAAAAAGATGTCAAAGAACACTTAAGAGGATAACATTTTCAGTTGCAGGAAACTATAAAAAAAGACACTGAACTCTCTATATCTCATACTAGAAGAAATTAAGGGAATTAATGTACATATCTATTAGAATGTTTTATGTAAGTCAAATTCATCTCCATACAATTAAAAATATCCAGGATACAGACTTGTGATTCTGTTTGCTGTAATTATTTACTGTTTATTAATATTAATATTATAAATATTTTATTCTTATATTTATTAATTATTTATTAATATTAATATTATAAATATTCTATATTTATATTTATTAATATTTATTAATATTTGTATTGCTTATTGTTCTGCACAGTATTCATTTCTACATGTAAAAGTATTATTATTTTTATTATGCAATCACGGTTGAAGTCTAGACATCAGCCATGACAGAATAAATTGGATCATTTAGGTCTTAAATTTTTAGACTGGTTTCTCTTCCCTATTGCTTTTCACACCACTAAATACTGCTGTTTCATCAGTTGCTTGCATGTAGAAACACCTATGTACATTCAAGTATATCCCATGTAACTCTCCCACTACCAGTTCTGTCATAGAAAATATTCAACCTAGAGGGCTGTTTCAAAATTTCTGGGACAAGCTATAGGAAAGAATTATAAGCAACCAGCAAAGTATACCACACCAAAAGATTAATGTATTTGATTGAGAAATGTTTACAAGTTTTGGCTAAACAACAAAGCCAAGAAAAATGTCCTAGCAGGGTTATGGTTTACACAAGCAAGATAAATAAGTTACTCCAATCTCAAGAAAAAAGTCACAAGTTTTTGTTAAAAAAAAAGTCTGAAACACAGCATGAAGATTTTCACTCGTAGACAAACTTAATGAATTATGAAGTAAACACCAACTGTCTCTCGCCAGCACTTCTCAAAGGAAACAAAATAATTGCTATCACGATTTAACCTTGAGTCACTCAAAACATATCTTTTCTCCTAGCTCTCATTTGCTCCCAAACAAGAAAAAAATTTACTTCTGGTCTCTTGAAATATCCTGCTGGTGAAATTCCCTTCTGCCTGACACAATGTCTGTGAGTAAGTATGGAATAATTACTCCTCCTCACAAGTTAACCCCACATTTTAACTTAAGAAATTATAAGGGAATAAAAGCTTTACCAGAAACAAATTCAAAACTAAAGAAAATCTGAATTACTGTTCCTTCACCCCAAACCCTATAAATTTATGAAAGAGGAAGGTCAGTGCCCACACCCATTAGGTGTAAATGCTTCCTCTTATCAAAGGGAAGCAGAACTCCTGTGAAGGACAGGAGTCATAGAACCACCATGGTCTCTTGTAGATGAGAAGGCAGGGCCTGAGCATTAAGGACAATTCTCCCTTCATGGAGTGAATGTTTTCATGAAGTCCAACATCAGAATTTACCTCATCAAGCATTTTAGTGCAGGTATACCTGCCTTCAATAAGACATTAGCCTTATTGAATGAGGCCACCTAAAAACTCTTAAGATTCAGCATGTTCATTGCAAGAATTACTGACTAATACTGTTTCAGGCAGAACTTCCCCAGAGAGAGAGAGAGGGATGTGCTCTGAGGAAATTCAAGTGACATGCAAAGCTGAAAAGCACTTGAATTTATGATTTTATGCACTATTCTAACATTCTAATGTATTTTAAACACTTTCTTGTTTACATTAAGGTAAGACTAACCTAAAGAATGTTTAGAAAGATGAAAACAGAGCAAGGTTTTTTTTCCCAGTATGAGATTTGAAATAACAAAACTAGAATTTACAGCTAGGGCCTGAAGAATACCCCCCAGCACTGCCTGCCCCTGCGCAGTCCCCTGGGCTCGCCTGCTCTGCTCAAAATCCAGGACCCCATGTCAGTCCCAGGGCCATCAGTTCCCACCCCAGTGATGCAGCAAGGCCAGACTGAGGCTCCCCACAGCCTGTCCTGCCTCTGAGCCAGGCCCATCTGCAGGACCACATCCCATCCCTGCCTTGGCCCCTCAGCATCTCCAGGGAAGTGCCCAGAGCGCAGGCACAGGTTATATATCGGCCCTGATCCTCACTGGCGTGGTAGGAGCTGACTGGACACACTGTCAGTCCCTTGCCAGCCCTCCCCACAGGAAGCCCCCACTGCTCCTGGATTCCTTGGCAGTCACAGCCCCATGTGTTGCCTTGATTCCACCATCTCAAGCAAAATGTCTAGTCTAATTAAATACCAAAATTAAAACCTTCCAAAAATTCTTTGCAATCCTCTACTACTGCCTCCTTTAGATCAGCTATAATCAGTGCACCTGCACACACTTCAACCATACAGTGAAATGGGGCAATTGTCAAATTATCTAAGCACAATTTTGGGGGGTAAAAATGAGGCAAAGGAGACACTTAGTGTATTAACTAAATTGGCAGTCACCCGGAGAAAACTGCACCCTTCTCCTGCTGGCTATGGAGCTACCTTCAATTTCCATAGAGAGAGGTTCTAGGACCAAGAAGCTTCCTAAGAAGACAGCCTCCATCTTTATCTTGCAGTAAACATTTCAGCTTCTAAAAAGCAGGACTTTTAGACAGTCCAGGGTTGGGGCATTTGTTGCTAAAATATTTTAACATTGGTGTCATTGTTTCTCTGGAAGTTTTCATTCTGCTCACTTCAATCAAGATATAGGTCCATATATTAAAACCATATACAGAAATCTATCTCCACACCCACATATCACCAGGAGTGCCAAGACATTCCCAGAGCCCAGAGGCTTCAGTCTTACCCTTTTCCACCCACCCTTCAGCTGCTCAAGTCAGCCAGGGCCCTTATCTGAGTTTTGCAGATGGCCCCTTTAGGTGTCAGCATGGTCCTGTGAAGAGTAATTGCAAGAGCTGCAGGAGTACAGCAGAATAATTACAGCAAGATATGAAGGAGCAAGATTTTAATAATTTATGATATATATTAAATTGACAGATTTTAATTACATCTTTATCAGTTCTTTATTTAAACTTCCACTGAAGCACAGTTAGAGAGTAAGCTAACATTTCCTGCTGTGGTGTACTATGGGCAAACTTCTGCAAAATGTAATTCCTGTGTTGACTGTTAAAGTCACTTTAAATTTCTGATTAGTACTTCAGAAATATTATGTAGGTGCATATTTACTTAAAAAGCTAGAATGTAAATTTCATCGATTTTTAGGAAAAAAAATCTTGTTATAATAGCAATGATTACATTTCTATCAAACTATATAGTAAAATATAATATATTTTAGAATATAATAAAAAAGGAACAATTTACTTAAAGGCAAATTGCAGGTTTATTTTTTTCTAAACCAACCAGTAGGCTTTGTATAAATTCCTTAGTCATTAACTCAACAAACTAATACTGTCTGTGAAATTGACTTTTTTGCATATCTTAAAGTGCCTTGTACTTTAGTTCTTCATTTACTACTAGTAACTGTTGGATCCTACAACCAGAATTCACTTCCCACACCAACCCAGACTTGACCTCACAGATGGTATGCACAATCTCTCCCACACCCTGCATTTACATTTTCCAACGAACACAAACCACAGTATGACTTATGGAAATTAATGGTGAATTACTATGAAACATTATAAAAAATAATTATAATTTAATTTCTGCAAAAATCAGCTTCATTTTTCAGTAGTCCATATCATATTCTTTTCCAAATCACCTGTATTAGCACGTATTATACCTCAAGTGTGTTGCCTATGGCCATACTACCTAAAAAACAAAAAGTCTTTAAAAAGGTGCTGAAGAAAGCAGTTTGTTATAGGTAAAACTAAAATCCTGTAACACAAAGGATTGTGGGATTTTGGGATAGATATCCTAGGGAGGCAATAAACTTCATTGTAGACCTTTTTCAGGATGTCATCCAAACTTCTGTCAAGAATGACATACTCATTCTTGATCCTGCTTTAAGGCAGGAGATTGGACCAGATAATATATTGAAGTTACTTCCATTCATATTTTTTTCTACGATTCTATGCTTTTGTGCTTGTGGCTGGTAATTGATTGTCTGATATTCCTTTGTTCCAGCTTTGCCAGCTTAAACTTATTCAGAACTGAAACAAGGGGATGAAATTTTCTCCTCCAACCCAGTCCAACTTGCCCAAGGCTGGTTCAACAATTTGAATTTTTTTTAATTCCCTGCCAACAGCCTTAGCAGAAACAGATTTTTTTTATAGGGTGCACACAAATCTTGGGGAATTAAGAAGTTTAGTAAAAAATCTTTATATGCCTACCTAAATCAACCTTATCCTTTCACCTGCTTTTTATTTCCTCTCTCCCCATTCTCAGTTCTAGAAAACACGCAATGACCACCTCCAGGAATTACATTTTTCTTTTGTACAGGTAAAACATATTTAACTGCATCTGAGACTAACTTGCACTCTTGGTTCCTCTGTGCTTACTGCTGCCAGCTCCAGATCCTTAGAAGATTCTTTAAAGATACAGCATCACTTAAACAGTGAGGAATCACAGTCCCAGAGGTGTTTTGAGGATTTTCTGTTTGGTTGGTTTTGGTGGGGCTTTTTGGGTTTGTTTTTGGGTTTTGTTTTGTTTGCTCTGTTTTGGTTTTCCCCAAAGAAGAAATAGAGGTAAGTTAATTGAAAAGAAATATGAAAAGTAATGGAATGAAGCATTTCATACATGGCACAAATTGTACAACCAACTGTACAATATCAGGCACTGAAAGCCAATAAAATGAGAGGTTATTGAAAAGACCAATATGTATAGAGTAACACAAAATCCACAGTTTCTTTATCAGAATCTGAAAGGTTTCTCATTTGACAAGGTGAAGTCCATGAAAAATTCAAGGCCTAATTTTTTTCTAGCTGCCATAGCAATGGGGGCCATGGTTCAGTCCCTCAAGTCAGGAGATAATGCAGAGAGCACTAACCAAAGCAACAAAATCTATCTACCCATGTAAGGCTGTTTTGTTAACCTAAATTTCCTAAATATTCCTTAATTAAAGACATCCCATTTAGTCTTTATTAAAATGTTTTGATGTAATTATACTTGCTGTTGCAGGCCTAGATGTTTTGGTTTTTTAATATTTATGCTCATAGTCTAGCTTCCAAAAGCTCTCCAAACAACATTTCTAGTCTGCATTTCTAACAGCACAGCAGAACTGTACCTAAGTCCAGAAATACTTAGAGGAGCTTTTATCTGCTTAAAAGTCTGTTCCTGAATAAAGGTCTAAGGCTAAGCTATCCTCATCTGAATAAAAGAGCCATTTCAGTGCACTTTCTAAAAAAAAAGTATTTTTTGAGCCAGCTGCAACTGGGCAGCCAGATTCATGAAGGAACCATGAAGATGATGAGCAGTGACTTAAGAAAAAGAACAGCAACCTTCACACACATGCAAATTTGGAAAAATATGTTCCAAGAAAGGGTTTGATCCTTTTTTACAGACAGCGGTCACTGTACTCTTGAAAGTAACTCACATATCAAAAACTGAACAGTTCAGGCCTCCTGAATATTAATTGTGTCATATGGCAGTCATAGCTGTGCTGCCTGCTCCTCATCGCAGTGTAGATGGATGCTGACAACTCTAGCATTTAAGATGTGGACATGTAGCATTTTTTCCAGGCTGTATATACACTGACAACCTCACTGACTATGGTTCCTGTTTAAAAAAGAAAATTAGAGAGGTTTTGAGCTCGTCCCCTGCCTTTTTGTCCTCATATAGTCATATGCTCCCTGTTTTTGTCAGCTAAGCAGTCCAGCTGTAGGCTTTTGTAATACTATTCACTACCCACACATTACCCAAAGAACAACATCCCTGTTCCCACCCCTTCCCTGAAATAACAGGCTAGAGAAAAACATTGCAGACAACCAGGCAATTTTTTTTTCAAAATAGTCTTCCTTGTGAGGTTTCCATCATTATGTGGTTTTAGCTGGCTTGGAAAGACCATGCAAAGGGAAGTGCCTCTCTTGCAATTTTAGGTCCAATGCAAGAGACAGCTAAAATACAAGAAGAAAACTAATAATAATTTTTTTAAAAGTGTAGGTTTTCTTTTCCAAGACTCAAATACAATTTTAAAAAGTAGAACTATATTTTAACTTTATTAGTTTGGTTTTTTTTAATTTGTTCAATGATAAGCTATAACAGGACAATTAAAAGAAGGTGGCAGGGGATTGATACTACATACCATTAAGGGAAGGTGTCAGAGTTTAAAATAATTACTTGTATTTTTGTCTTAACATTATATTCCAGTTGAAGAGGAAATTTATTTTTATATTTACACATATTATTTGTATTACTATAATTTATTTTCATTATGCGTGGTTTACCATGAAAACTAGCAAGACTTGTCCACTAAATCTGATGTTGAGTCCTTACCTCTGTCCTTTGTAGATCTGTGCCCTTGGCCTTTCTGCTGATGGGTAGTATCTAGTAACCATGGTCAGTTATGTGTAGCCATGTGTTCAGTCTTTCTCTCAAGGATCTTGCCTCCAGCCCTCACACATCAGGAGAGTGGACTTACAACCATTAGTTTGTTCCACCTGCTCCCAGAGAATACCAGAATCTGACAGGTCACTTTAATGATTTGCAGGCAAATCATACCTTTTATGACATGAATTATTTTTGACACTGAACATTCAGGTAAATTGCTGCAATAATAAGATCTCTAGGAATTTAATGATTAAGGTTAATAGTTAGAGCCGGCTGCAGAGGTATGTAACACGGGAGACTTTCATTTTATTTGTTATAGTGAAGTTGCACAAGAGTGATAAGCTCCAGTTTTGAGTTCTCATTTATCATCATTGAAGAATGTTATAATTGCTCTGACTCTACTTTGGGACCCTGTGTTCTCACTATTTTTGATAGAATTTAAACAATAAACAGAAGTTGTTCTTCCCACTCAAACCTTACAAAATGTTGGGTGTTCTATGACTTTTAGAAGGCATAAACAACAAACCCAAAGAAAAGTAGGCCCTCATGTTTCACTGAAAATTTTACTTTTCGAGTACTTACTGTGAGGAAAACACAATCTTTCTCATAAGCTCCTGTGAAGCTTTTCCACAGTCCTGAACAGGCAAGTGAACATATAGTGGCTTTGCTCTATATACTTTTTAGAGAATTAAAAAAATACTTTCAAACTGACCATTTAAACTCAGTGGTCAAGAAAATATTACCGTAGTTTAAATGATTAAAACCAACTTCTAATTAAAAATGTTCATCACTGCTTACTTTGATCAGTAATAAATTTTCTAGAGACTAGTTAAATCTGGTTTAATAAATAAAAGCTTTTCTTCTGCATGTACACCGTATGGAGCACCCTTTGTACAGGATTTAAGGGGGGGAAATAATATATTCTCACAAGATATATAGTTGGCAAATCATAAAATTAAACTTTTTTCTAAATGAAGAATTACCCCCAGACTATAGCAAAAATGGAGCTCATATGAGGTAAAGTACCATACTTGTACCATACCATATATACAAAATGTAATGAAATCTTAGTTAATAACCCAAAAAGTTATCTTTTTTCAATATTTGGAACACTATTGCCAATTCTCAAAAGTTTAAAGTAATTTCTTTCAGAAAACCCTTTAAAATAAAATATTTTTTAAACCTCATGGAAACATGACAGAATTTGTTTCAGTGTATTATTTTACATATTTTTTACATTATTTTACATTATTTTACATAGCCATGGAGAAAAATGCAAAAATGTAACATTAAAAAGTTAAGGACTGAAGGACTGAAGATAGGAGGCATAGACAACCTAAGTAGGTTTGTTTTAAAAGCTGTAATGCATATGTTCCTTATTTTCATGATGATGCCATATTTCTGCAAAAAATTCAGGCCAATTTTTTTTCAGTATTATGGGAGTTAAAATTTGATGGTTCTGTTCAGAAGTTATTAAACAATTCAAACCCTTTCTGATAAAATTTTATGTTTAAATCAAAGATGAAAATACTTTGGAAATAGAGTTTTAGTCTACTAAGTCCCCTGCGAACTTGTAGTTCAGTTCTCTAATGTTTGTTTAATACTGATAAATTCACACTTTCAACTTTACTTTTCCTTTACAGAAAAATGTCCATTATTTCCTGCTAAGTGGTTCAGTTGTGACCAAAATACTGTAGATGGCACTGCAGAGCATATGAGCAATTTCTTTTTTTTTCATACTGAAGTCACTTCATTGTTAACATTACTGCACAATAGGTAAAAGCATGAACACAAAACCTTTCCTGAAATTTCAAGACCTTTTAAAAGATCATTGCAGAGTGGGTAATTAGATCAAATCAGGTGAAATGTACTATGAAACAAGTGATTAAAAGTTTGTAAAATCAAAGGTGGTCTTTTTTCTCTCATGTGTGGGTCCCTGTGACTTTCACAGCTATTCAAGCCCTACCTACTCAACCTTTGCACATTTTTTGTAACTGTTCAGCACTAACACTGCTTATATAATGATTTTGCTGTTGTTGTTGTTAAATGATACCAGCTTTTGGACTGCAAATCAAAATGGGTTACTGTGAGCCTGTGAGTGGCTCTGTCCAGATTAAAAGGAAAAATATGCAGTCTGTACAATCATTTCAAAAGAATAATTCAGGAAATTCCATTGTGACTTCAATATTTTCTAATCATCCTAGTTTCTGAATGTGTAACATACAGGAAAATGTGACTTCAAAATAGTTACGGATGCTTGTGCTTCTCTGAAATGTGAGATTTGCAGTGTATCAGGTCTACATGAAAATCTTGGCTGATGTCCAAGGTAAGGGCTCAGACTCAGCTAATCAACATGCTCAAGTGTCAGGACCGGGATTTCATCAGCGGTTGTTCAAACTGCTTTTTCTTCACAGTGGAGTGGCCAAGAAGCTCATATAAGTCCTTGTATAAGTACAAGGTCATGGCTTGTCCCATTTTCTGTATCTTCACTGTTCTGCTGGACATCTTACCAGCAGTAAGCTGTTTAAGAGTTGGCTACATTCAAGGGTACTTCCCTTCTCAAGTTTTAAGCATTAATAATATGTACAAAGCAAATATAAGTCTCAGGCCTGAGATGATGCAATAATATATTCATTTTATAATGTGATATCCAAAAGAGACAGTATTTCTGATCTTTAGAAGACTAGCACAAAGTAGTGAATGAGGTGCCATAACTTCTACAGGATACAACACTGACTCCAATTTTAAAAAATACTATCAAATTAAAATTATGTTATATTCAAGGACATCATTCAAAATCCAGAGTACTTCATGGTCTTGAGAGCCAGCCTCACATTAATTACATAAGCTCAATTTGTTTAGCTTTTAAAAGAGAAAATGCAAGGTAGGCTTGATCATTTTGTAAACACATATAGGAGAGGTTTCTGATGGTAGGATTTTTGATATGGAAGACAAAAGGATAATGAACCTCTGCAAATGAAGCAAATGAAGCAAGAACTAGGCAAATTAAAACCAGCTACCAAGTGACAATTTAAAAAAAAAAACCTGTCTAGGATGTTGCAACTAGTTAGAAAACTAATCACTGAAGTAACCTGCAAAATAGGGGAGCTGATGATCTATAACCCTAAAACTTTAGGACTAGATATTTTTAAGAGCTATGTTCTGACTCAATCACAAAGTTCCAAAATCAAAGCAAAAAATTTTCAAATAAAATACCATACTTTGTGTTACAATGACCAGCTAGATGATCATAAAGAGCTCTGCTGTCATAAAAATATTTTTTTAGTGCTGATAAAAGACCTGTACAATATTTTTTACTAAAAGAGAAAATTAAGACCTTTGAGTTCAAGACACTAAGAATATAGATTCTATATAAAACTATGATTATAATTTATAATTGAAGAGTAGTTTTTCTTTTCTACTTTTCACTCTCTCTCAAATGAAAGTTTTCTACACCTTTTACTAGAAAGAAGATTTCAGATGAAGACAATGAGAAAAAAATGCAAAAAAACCCCAAACAGGTCTACTTTATGACAAGAAATTGACTGGTTAGAAATTTTTCTGAACAACTCCTTTATCGAAGCCAAGAGAAAAATCTGCCTCCAAAATATTATGGTCCTCCTGCCATTTATAATGACCTAGTTAGTTTTTTGCTATTCAGCTTTAATCAGTGCAAGGTTCTAGTCCATCAAGATTTTGGACAGTTAAATATTTCTGGCCAGGATGGTTCATCATGCCTTCTACTCTGGCTGCTCAGCTGGCATTTTGAGAAATGTATAAAGCCGTTTTGAGAAATAAGGACACATGTTTTTGCACAGATGGTATGATCAAAGCACCCTTTTATTTTTAGCCTTTTTTGCAATTACTGTACCCTGACCTCAACACTGTGACCCAGAGAGCCACTGTTTTACGTTTAAGTCCCAAGATGAAAGCAGTGTCAAAATTTTACATAATTTTGATATTCCACTCCAAACCATAGACAAGAACAGAACCTGTTTTGTCCCCAGGAAGTTTCCACTTCATAAGTCAGCTAATTTCTGGTCTCATATATGTACTTGATTTCCTGTATTAAAAAAAGATGTTACAAAATAATTGTTTATAAACTGTGAGAATATAGGAAAATTACTTTTAAACATAGTCCAAAATGCAGTATGAATGCGCACTATATTTATGGCTTTGTAGAATAATTCCTCATTTCATTCCTTTTAATCAAATAATAAAGTTCATTTCAAAAAAGATGAGGGGAAGCAAATATCCATTTCCAGATCAAAAGATAAATAGTCACAGACGATTCAGTGAGCTTACATGTCAAAGTACTTGCTAAAAATGAAAGAAGACTTAAGTGAAATTGTACCAATTGATACACTGTATTTGATTACTTCCATGAAATTCTCTGTTTCTGACAATTTAATTTCAGAAGAAACATAATCATGTAAAGCAGCCAGCAGGCTGAGGGTTGAAATTTTCTCTCTCTGCTCTGGTGAGGACCCATCTGACCTACTGCATCCAGTTCTGGGATCCTCAGTACAAGAAAGACACGGACCTGCTGGAGAGGATCCAGACAAGAGCTGTAAAAATGATCAAAGAGCTGGAGCACCTCTTCTGTGAGGAAAGGCTGAGAGCGTTGGTGTAGTTCAGCCTGGAGAAAAGAAGGCTTTGGGGAAATCTTATTGTGGCTTTTTAATATATAAAGGGAGCTTATAAATAAGATGGAGACAGTTTTTACTTGTAGTGACAGAACAAGGGGCAACAGTTTTTAACTGAATTAGACACAAGGAAGAAATTATAAGATAGGACAGGACAGGACAGGACAAGATAGGATATAGGGAAGGGAAGGGAAGGGAAGGGAAGGGAAGGGAAGGGAAGGGAAGGGAAGGGAAGGGAAGGGAAGGGAAGGGAAGGGAAGGAAGGGAAGGGAAGGGAAGGAAGGGAAGGGAAGGGAAGGGAAGGGAAGGGAAGGGAAGGGAAGGGAAGGGAAGGAAGGGAAGGGGAAGGGAAGGGAAGGGAAGGGAAGGGAAGGGAAGGGAAGGAAGGGAAGGGAAGGGAAGGGAAGGGAAGGGAAGGGAAGGGAAGGGAAGGGAAGGGAAGGGAAGGGAAGGGAAGGAAGGAAGGGAAGGGAAGGGAAGGGAAGGAAGGGAAGAAGAAATTTTTATGATGAGGGTGGGGAGACACTTGCGTAAGTTGCTTGGAGAAGTTGTGGATGCCACATCCCTGGAAGTCCAAGGTCAGGTTGGCTGGGGCTCTGAGCAATCTGACGTAGTTGAAGAAGACCCTACTCATTGCAGAGGCTGAGGAGGATTGGAAAATATAATCTTTAAAGGTCCCTTCCAATCCAAACCATTTAATATTTTATGATTTTATGACTCCATTTTTACTATGCTAGAGTAAAATCAATCTAGTCCTTTTTGCAGTACAAAAATGTTTTTATTTCTGGGAAAATGCTTTTTTTGCAATTTGTTGATATTTTCTAAGTTTGATGGTGTAAAAAAATCCTGCAAAAACAGTATTTAGAGTCAAGACCATACTATAAGGCAACAGGTCCTGTGTTATGAGCTTTTATAGTTCAAAATCTTTGGAAACACAGATAATGTACACATTACTAGATAAGCAGCTATCTAACAGAAGATCACTGGAAAAACATTTCGAATCACTGCTATATAAGTTAGGCTATCCTTCCTCCTCTTTGTTCTTTGTGTCAGAATTTGCACTGATTAAATTTCATTTACTGTTTTACTGTTTTTCCTAGAGGCAAAATACCCAGATCCTGCTGAGCTATTAAACTGGCAAAGAAAACATTTTAATTTTTTACTTCAATCTGTAACTCTTAGGTGAAAAAAAGGAAAAATACATAGAGGGAAGGGGAAAATAGAAAAACATGGGTTATAGGGATAAGAAAGAGGAAAGGAAAACTGAACTTATTAAAAGAATGTTTACTAAAGTATTGAGAAGACATACTGGTAAAAACAGTAGTTTTATTCAGCAGAAGAAAGAAAACTCAAGAGAAGGGGTGAAGCAAGATTCAAGATGATTCTAGCAGAAGCATTTTGCAAGAGAGTCACTTGTATGATGGTAAGAGAAATAAAAATAAGCTGCAGAATGTGAGGCATGAAAGGGGAGGGGATCTGAGGATCCCTAGATTTTAGAAGGAGCTGAAAGTGTATACTACTAAATGTGGTAAAGACAGATAGAATCTGGATGTGAGGGTCATGAAGGAAAGCAAAGTAGAAGTCAAAGGTGTCCAGTCTCCATGTCTCTAGTGTTGTCATCCAACATGACAGAATCTAGGGAGAAAAGATTTTAGGAATTCAACTTTAGCTTTACTGATTTTAAACCAAACTGATAATTCCATTCATAAATTCTCAAAGTTACATACAAGCACTTTAGCAGAACAGAACTCACTTAGAAAATCCAGGGTACATAAAAACATGCATTAGATAGCATAGGATCCTAGAGATAAGAGCCTCACTGGCCTTTTCAACCAGAAATTATGTGAGCAATGCCAGTGTTTTAAGCATTCCAACACTAGTTTGTCTAGAAATACAAATATCTTTATTTTGTCTGAAGTACAAAATATTACTCTGTGCAAAAGCAACAGGGAGCATGTAGCAGACATTATAGAAAACAACCATGTGACACATTTCCCAAAAAAAAACACATATAATAGCCATGTGCCAGTTAAATCAGAAATGTAATTTTACATAAAGGCAATTATTCTCCTCTTTTTCCCATTTTTTTCATATCATAGCATTGGAAGTCATTGCAATATTTTTTTACAGAGTAATTTAGGCATTATAAGTTTTCTAATGCTTTTTAGCATTGCAAAAGTAATGTCACAAAAAATATCATGATCACTACATGTAAATATTGGTTCACTAAGAAAATTGCACAGAATCAAAGGATGAGCAGTGGGGTATAGAAGCAAAGAGACAAAAGACCCTGAAAGATTGATATGAGCCTACCAAAATTTTTTAAAAATCCCCCCAAAATTCTTCCAATAGATTTAAGTATAATTCCACACGATCAGTTATAAAATAAATGTATTTCAATTCAATTTGATCTTTCATCTAGGAAACTAGGTATGGTGTCAAGGCAAAATAACCTTTCCTGTTTTACTGGTTGTTAATATATTCGTCTTCTAGTGGAATTGAGGGTCTTTTTACAAAAGAGGAGTATTGCAAAGTTGGATGGGCTCCTCTCCTAAATATGTGCCATACATTGTTCTAGGAAATTATGAAGATTTCTATGTTTTCATATACAGAAAAACAATACATCTTTTAAGTGACTTTTAAGTGACTTATAAGTGTCTTCTTTTAGAGTAAAAGGAAAAACCAGAAACTACTGAGAATGAAAACCCACAATTCTTTGAACCCTGTCTCTCTTTAATCATCTCCATCTTAAATAAGCAAGACTGCAGCAAGACCACTTCCCGCTGCTAGGCAGGATGATTTCTTGCACTTAAAAGGGAGGTGGTTTGTTTCCAAATCAAGAAAAACAAACAAGCACCAGTCATCTCCACACAGTGACATGCTCCACACAAGCACACACATGTAATGCAAGTAGAAAGTCAGTCATTTCCATTCCTGCTACTTACATGGAAAATAGCACAGTGTTGGAAAAGTTTAAGCAGTAGGCACAGATACAGAGGAACAATAGGAGTAACAGAGTGGATTTCAGCCCAGAACAGTTTAGCACGCTTACCAAAAGCTCATCCAAAGAACACAATGGCTCATGTGGTGGGATTGATGCCTACTGACCACAACGATTTTGGCTCAAACTTTAGTTGTGGTCATACACAGAGTACTCTGACAGAGTTCAAGAAGGCATTTATAAATTCAAAGATAAGCACATGTTCATTTGCCTTCCCAGAGAAGACCAGAGTGTTTTGTGTTTCTCACACTTGAGTCCAGGATGAAATCAGATACTGAATAGAAGTCTGCACCCAGTGTGCCCTCACTCTATTGACAGTTCCCACCTGCATAAAGAATTAAATAAGAAACATTCCTCTAAGCAGATGCCAGAATGCCTCTACTATATAGCCAAAACATCATGGTGAAGTCTTTACTAAACACATTTTCTAAAACATCAGCACTGTGTCAAATGTTTACCTGTTCACTTTACAAAATTATTTCAATTACTAAAGTTTAAAAATATTTAATTTTGTATATTGTACTTAAACTTGTAACTCTTACACTGTTTCTTAGTCCTGCTTAGAAGACCTCTGCACACCACAGAGTTAAGACACTGTAATCAAAAAGTAACCAAAAATATTTTGAAAGATGAGCACTATGAAAACCAGCTTATAGTACACACAGCAATTATTTTATCCACTCTTGCCTCTTACAGTTTAACAGATAATTGTGCAATACTCAAATTTTCATCCCTGAACTCACCAGCTCCCTCTATTAAAGTCTTATGTTGGTATCACTAACTCACAGATGCAGCAGTCCTTTCTAGGCTGATGATTCCTGTTTCATTACAAAATCTTTCCCATTCAAAACAAATGATTTAGAGTCTCTTACAAAATTGTTTCAAATGGTTTCTAAAAGCTAGGTAGCTGAAATATCAAGTAATGATTTGAAACCTGTATAATATTTCCACAGGGTATCTTTGTTGGCTCTTTTCACTGAAGCTAAAAATGCCAGTCAAAGCCATGCTATGCAAAGGCTTTGACTCTTTATCTAGTAAGGCGGCCCTTATTGAGTTTTCTATATTTATGGAGGGGACAAAGATATAATGAAAGAAAAATACCAGAGGGTCGTTGTCAGTACTGAATTGACATTGGATGCATACATATGCCATTATGAATTTTTTTCTTTCCTTTTATAGTCTACTTATGTTCCATAATTTAATCTATGAAAAGCCAGAGACGATGTTAGTCCATAGCTTTTCTATTATTTGTGTGATTTCTTTCTGTTCTTGTTTCTGTTTCTGTGAGGGCCTCTTGATTTTGATCTTGTCCATCTGCAAACAAAACACATGGTGATAACCTGGAACTAAGTGCTTTTCTTACTGAAATTTCAGATATTTGTGGGTTTTTTGTCAAAATGTGCCAGGATACAAGGGTTCTGTAAATCCTATATACCTGAAAAAACTTTTTTGCCTTCCTTGCTAAGTATACAAGACAAGTTTTTAAATAATAATTATTTATTGGCAAGTAGCTGAATACTTGTAATGTTGTATGTTATTTAACAATAACATACAACATTACAAGTTGCTAATTTTTATATATATATATACAATATTTACATAAAGGTTTGGGTGGGGTTTCTTTGTTTGTTTGTTTGTTTGTTTGTTTTTTAAGTGGGGAAAATATTTGGTGTATTTTTCCTGGTTAGTCCAAATTGTCATATTAATGTCAAACTTTAAACATTGCCTGGGCACATTTCTGAGGCAGTATTAGTAGCCATAATTTAGTCTCCAGCCACCATATAGAGTTAGTATTCTACTTTTCAAAAAGGATATTCAAATCTAGGAAGAAATTTCTGATGTAATATGAACCTCCTTCATTGATCCAAACACTGTGGTCAAATGTCAAGATGAATTTACAGTCAAGAGAGTAGTCAAGGAGAAATTCATAAACTGAAGGCTCTTCATCTGTTAAAAAAGGTCAATGCGGGAGGCTTGTGGTAAATGAGCCACCAGCAATTCAGATGTGATGCCAGTGCCAGATTGTCCCCCATGGCTGTCAGAAGGTATCTGCTGTTTTTGTGGGCAGTCCAAACTCTCAGTTACAGCAGAAATAAGACAGAAAAAGGTACTGAGGATATTATGAACAGATTTCTCTGGAGACCAGCTGCATATCCACACTATTCCAGTACCCTTGATAAAATTTTTTCATCACTCACAGATGGAAGAATTACCAAGGAACCCTATTTCTTAACTCTCCAAGGTATTTTAAGTATGCTCATATTAAGAATATGCTGCTTCTAGGGTTAAAAATGTTGAGTACTTCTAAGTTAGGAGGTAATATCTTAGGTACTGGACAAATTGTAAATGTCCCTAAAAAATAAGACACCAGAAATAATAAAGAAAGATCATTGAAACAGAAAAGATTATTGAAAACTCTAAAAACCACCAAAACTTATATGAATAAATTCTAAGGTACCAAGGAAGGTATACTCAAAACAGATCTCTGAACAGCTGAATTCCCTCAATGGGTGAGTGAGCTTTTGTGTGTAGGTGTAGATATAATTTGCTGAAATCATTAGAAAATTTATACATTATATTTTACAGTAAATTTTTAATCAAAGAAATATTATTAATAACCTTATATTTTCTTAAATAGTGTGTCTGTACACTAAAGAAGAATGATCTTGCAAAATTTGTATTGCTTTTTCTGAAGATGGTGCATAGTCATTATATGCTAAAACATGACACTCAGAGTTCAAAAGCTTATTTAAATACTTAATTCAGATCTGCTTAAAAAAATTCCCAAGTCAAACACTTTTTTTTCTGATAAAGTCTACACACTTTTTCAGCTGTAACTAAATTGAGCTCTGGCACTCTCTAAAGTGTTTTTTTTTTTTCAGAATATATCAGAATTTTGAGCTGAACACCTCTATTATTCTGGGTTTAATATTCTTCCTGTTAATATGATCAACTAAGTATATGTAGGAAAACAAGTCTGATGTCATAAACATTTGTGCTCAACAGAAAACATGAAAGTTTAAAATCAGGGAATGGAAGAGCATATTATAGGATTAAAAAAAGAAAAAACAACTCAGCATATTTTTTCAGAACTGCTGTTATGTCATAGAGGGAACTGTGTGAATGTGACCTCAGGCTGTCTCAAATGACCATGAAAAAGCAAGGTTGTTCCCTGGAAGCCCATGGGGGTCCCCAGTGGAGCACAGATCCACCTACAGCCCATAGGAGAAAGCAGTCCTGGAGGTGGCTCAGGACACCTAAAAACAGTCTTGCTCACTTGTCTTTGAATGAAGGCAAAGTAACCTCACAAGGTGAAAGATACCCTTTCTGGTATGTTTTTTAAAGTTTCTTTGGTGGTAGTAAAAAACCCCAACAAAACAGCCAAACAAAAAGCAATAAAGGCAAAGGCCTTCAATCGATACAGGTTCATCTACAAGAAAGGTATTAATAGTCAGTTAAATGGTAAAAAGTATTTATAGATTATGTATGTATTCATTCCATAGTTTAACTGATTTTGAATAATTTGAGAAAAAACAGTACTTTAAATTGTGGAGATGGAAAGTCTGTATTACTCTTTTGAAGACATCAATTAATAATTCAGCTGAATTAATTTCCTCCTAGAAGGACAGCTGCCCTAAATTACAGCTTACCTCACTGGTTTTTCCTGGTGATACAACCTAGAATTTGCTGTCAAGTTAAAAAAATAAAAACTGCCAACTAACAAACCTTGAACTATCAAATACACTGTGCCCACACCTGTGGAGGATTTTAAAGGCAGACTGGAGCTATTCCTATTTTCCAGCAACTCATCAATCTTTCTCCCTGACAAAACATTTGACCTGTGTTTTTTCTAAAAATAGGCAATTAGACAACACAATGTTTTTTTCCTCAGGCTGATGCATTATGTACTAAGACACAATTGACCTTCAAGATATGAGAAACAGCAGAAAACAGCAACTGTTTTTAAGCTGGTAAAATGCTGGGATGAACTCAAATACCAGAAAGGATCCTTTTAACCAGCTATTTGTCTCCATATGTAGATGGCTGTTATCCTTCCCTTCTACAAGCTGTGAATTGAAAGAAGATATTTTGCATAATAACTAAAGCTAAACAGAAGTTCAGGGACAGCTTTTTTTTTGCCTCTGACAGTCTTTGAGGTGAGAACTGGACTTCTGTTTTTCAACTGAAAGCTTTTGAAATTGTATGCATAAAAAAAGATATGTGACAGAAGCTATTGCTAGGTTTTTTTACCAGAGCTATTATCTATTTTTAAAGGCTTTGTGGACACTTCGAAGACAAATATATTGGTCTCTGTAAGGAATAACACCTAGAGGAGGGGAATCTGGTTGGACACATTTCATTACAATAGTCCTCTTAATAGAGTATTAGTTTTGGGAAATATAATTTTAAGTTTTTTTCTAGGCAATCTGTGTTTCCTACCATTAAAAGACATACAAAGTGTCTGGATTTTGTCTCCAGATATTCCCTATCTCTTCCCTCCCCCTGTGAGAGGGGGGCAGACAGCAGTTTGTCTCATACCTCCGAGCTTTTGCTTGAGAGATGTCGGGGGTACAAGTTAAATTTGTTACACCACACCTGTACCTGTCTGTGGAGTGTCTCTCATCAGTGTTGCAGCTTATGACATGTTTTGTCTCTTCTTCTGATGATGATGCATTATGTGTTCAAATCATTAAAATGTGTATTTACCAAGGAATGGCAGAGGATTTTTTCCTCCTCTTTTGTAGGTTATTCAATCTCCCTTTGGTATTTGGAGAGGGGAATGTAGGCTTGTCATGGATGTAATGCCCATATTTAAAGATTGTTTTCTTCAATTTTTTTTTTCTTTGAACTTCATATATACAAATAGTGGTTAATTGAATTCACTTGGAAAAAAAGTCTTCCTTCTAGGACCTTTAAAATACTATGTGGATTTCAATGCATTTGAGAACTTAGATTTTGTGGTAAAACATAAATGTCCCATTGTATACTCATACCTCTGTGGATAAGTAACTTACAGATAACTCTTGGAAGCCCCTTGCAGAAATTAAGCATTGGGTTTAAGGGTTGACATAATCATTATAAAATGGCACTCCTACTGTATCTCATTAGTATAGGCATACCTTGGATGTTATATCATGCTCAGACAAAGGAAATTAAATACAATCTGTCTCATAAGCTCTATTCCATATAACTTTAGTCATTAATTATGAAGTTAAATCCAGCTAATTGAATTGTACCAGGAGTAATGAAGTTATCTTCTGTGTAGTTCCCAAATCAGAAAAAGATTCTTATCTGATACTAAAATTAGACTGTATGTCACTTATCTAGATTGTCATATCTCTGAAGAAATACATCTTGTCCTCACAGACATTAAATAGGAAGCTGAACTTCTGTCTTCCATGCCTCATATTGGTATAATACGTATTGGACAAGTAGAAATATTTTGCAAAAATAATCTACGATGACTAACTACAAGCAATATTCTTCACAAGCCTGTTTCTGTAGCCTGTTGTTCTGATCAGATGACACTGATCAAAACTCTACTGCAAGCCAAGAATTACACTGGGACCTTACACTTGTTTTATGTTCTTGTTTTTATTATTTGACAAAGAAAGAAGCAACCTGTTTCTTATTCAAAGTTACAGCAAAGAACTGACAGCAGCAAAATGAAGTGCACAGACAATTAGTCAGACTTTAAAACAGATGAATTCTTGAATTTAGGCCTTGATTTCAGTTTAAAGAAGTTTAAATTATAAAATGAAGGGCACAGCTAATGTTATGGATTAGAAACCTTTTTTAGAATTTAGATTTTGTTTAATGGATGATTTCCTTCAAAATCAGAGACCTGGCAAGGAAAACGTTGTGTGAATCTTTTTGCAAATAAAAAAATGTAATGTAACGATAGTTACATATGGTTGGATTTTTGCCAAATGCTTAGAAAATGAAGTACCTGCATTTTTATTTCAAAGTAGAAAACAAGTATTTTTATCTGCATAGATTCTAGACATGTTATTTGTTATAATGTTTATTGACATAAAGTTACTCTTCAATTCAACTGCATTGACAGTCTAGTAACATCAGTACAGGTATTATATCCTGTTACTTTTTGCAAGGAATGAGAGGTTAAAACATATTACATAACATTTTAATGAATACTTAATTATTTTTAGGTGTAATAAAATAACTGTTTTGGTTTTTGTGTATGTTCTTTCTTATGAGTTCTCTGTTTGAGGGCATAGTGAAGAAAAGTGTTTTAATTTTGCACCAGAGGATGCAGGGTTAAAGCTTTATATGGTTTTACATACCTTTTGGCAAGCCAGGGCAGGGGTAGGGCATGATGTGAACAAGATTTTATGAATTGGTCTTTGTAACTGAAAAACAATAAGGTTCAACAATGTAAAAAATGTGGTGATTCTATCTCATAAGTGGCCTGAAGAAAGACTAGATGTGCATAGAACCATATAGTTTGAGCCACAAAGGAATAATACTGTAACAGTTATTTAGGCAGCAGTTCCATCAGCTGCAAAGGAATTAATTTGGACATAAAGCCTGATTTTGACTACTTATTTCCAGTTTTACCTATTGCTTTGTGGATACATTTAACTTCAAAATGTGGATACATTTACCTTCAAGTTTGGAGTATTCAAAGGTCTTATTATCAGATGTCCAGAAGGAACCTTCACAATACAAAATTTATTTTTTGCATTTTGCATATACAAAATGGAAGCGTAATTTGTGTGTTGGACTTTGATTCTTAAGATAGCGCAAGAGACTTCACATAAACATAATAGTTAAAGCTTATCCTTGGAACAAGTATCTAATGTCATACCTCAAGTCTGGAAATCTACGATTACCCTGATTTCACATTAAGTTCATGATGAATTTAATGTGAGGTAATCATAACATTGTGGAAAATACAAATAAAAGAAATTTTATATTTAGGAGGTTTTTTGTTTGGTTTGTTTTGCTGCTTAATTTTGGTTTTGTTTTGTTTTGGGATTTTTCCAATAATGGCTTGTTTCAAAGCTTGCATAAGCTCTTTTATTGTCATAGCTCTTGTGCTGAAAAATTGAACTGTGGAAAATCCATTCAAACGTTAGTCCAGTTTCTTTCAAGCCATCTGCATAGGTGAAGGAAAGAAAAAAAAATATGAAACAAAGGAAACCACTCACTGTCTCCAACAGACAGATGGATGCCTGGCAATTCTCTGAACCTTGGAAGCCAACCCACAACTCCACTCAACATCTTCTGGTTTATGTCAATCATGAAAACCTATGGCATGGAATATCCCTTTGGCCAGTTTGTGTCAACTGTCCCAGTGGTCACCCCCCCGCATCATACTGCCTACTCCCAATCTACTTACTGGAGTTTCAGAGTGGAAAAAAGAGAAAGCTCTGATGCTGTGTGAATACAGTTCTATGATAGTCAAAACACTGGAGTTTTCCAGCAGCTCTTAAGGCACAAATGAAAAACAATACTGCATGGACTAGTATGAGGAATGTTAACACCATCCCCACCATCCTCAGGACAAGGATGCAGTTTCACATTATGTTCACATCATCTAATGTTTCTGACTATATGAGAGGATAACTTACCATATTCCCCTCTTTAGCTTTCTCAGGCCTAACAACATTTATTACTAACCTCTTGTTCATATCTAATCTTCTGTCTGCATGAACTTGTTCAGAGTGTGTCTCTGTGTGTGTGCATGTGCATGTGTGTGTGTGTGAGAATAAATATATGTTTGTGTTCTTTTCTTTTCAGTTGGTTAGGTGGCCTGCATGAGAGACCCAAAGGAAAACAAAGATCACTTCTTTCACTGACAATTGACAGCTTTATTGGATAAAGTAAAATGTGAAGCTATGCCTTAGGCTGACTTTTTTGAATTGGCTGTCAAAGAGGTGGGATCTGGTTAAAAAGACTATGGGAAGTAAGGGAATAAGCTGAAGAAAAATTCTCAAATGGTAAGAACTAGAAAGCAGGTAAAAACTAAAAAATAAAGCGGAATAATCAAAATTACTTTATTCACAGGAAATTGCTGACAAGGCAGTAATTTGCAGGTTCTAAGGAACCTCTTGTCTGTGATACACAGAACAAAGTTCAACTGAAAGGATACTAAGCCTGCTTCCTTTACTATTGTATTTAATAAAATAATGTCTTGGCTAATTAAAGTGTTATATAAGGAACTCAGAAAATTATTATTCCTGCTTTTAATAATGTATTAAAATTGTTCTCAAGGTATCTAATGTTCAGAAAAACCCATGCAAACTATTGGGTTTTTTTCTTCTATGTGAAAAAAAAGTTGTTAATAGGTCATAGCACAGGAAATAGAAGGAGTAGGAAAAAAAAGAAGATTGCCAAGTAGAAATAATTAACAGCTGCATGCTGGTCTATAGAAAAAATGAGTGGGTGAGATGGTTAATCTTGGAGGGCTACAGTGAGAATAAAGAAAACAACACAATGAGATAAGTGCTGGCTTTCACTGCAGTCCCAAGCTTCTTATGGAACAATTTAACCTCTTCTTGTAGCTTAAGCTGTGGTGTGGTACCAACACGAATTTTGGCATTTACCTTCCCACACTGCTGGATTCCATTTGTATCTCTGTTTCACCAAACCAGGTGTCATTTCTCTGTAAAACAGTACCTCTTACACTATCCTGCTTTTTAAGAAATGTCAAAAAATAGATAATTATATAAAATTTAATATTTAACTTTTTTTAAACACAGAAAAAAAAAACTGTACTGTGTTAGTTACACTCTTTAATTTGATAAACTCCATTAGGCTATATGAAAGCTTGGCTCTTCTTCCATTACTGACACTGAAGTGTATTGGGAAAAAAGTCTATTGCAAATGGTGTGGCTACTGTGCTTTAAAACTTGGACATCTGGAGGGAGAAGCAAACCTCAGAATTCATGATTTCATTAACGATGTATAATGTAAGGAGCCCCTGGATTTTAAAAGAAATATTTCAAGTAAATTTAATTTATTCTAAAATTATTACTGTTTCAAATCTTGTACATTGAGAGATCCACTAGTTGATTCCTCTTCAGAGAAAATTTAAAACAAGATATTTCAATTCACCATATGGACTCGGACTCATGGCAAAGAGTCTTATGGGTTTCCTTTTTTCCAGAAATGAACGCCCGAGAAATTCAATTCAGCTTTTCTGACAGATTCTGTCCCATTTGACTGCCACAATAATATGATTTACTGAGCTTAAATGGGCTAATGAAACTGCTGTCATTTAGGTCAACACTGAGATAAATGAAAGACTTTCTCCCCAATCTTTTCAGTATCCTCAGTTTTGCTGCGTAAAGGAATTGCTTTGGGCTGAGGACTGACTACATCTCAGCATGCCCACCTGAGAGAACCTTCAGATTTCACCATTTTGCACTGAATATACCAGTAGGCATCTAGGAGCTTTTAGCATCTCACAGTGAGCTTTTTAAACAGATGGTGATCCTCGAGGGCAGTACACTCTCCAGCATGTCAGTTTCTGACCTTCCAAATGGAGAACATCTTTGTGTTAATGCCAGGGTTTTTTCTGCCAGTTTTTGTCTCACCACAAAACATGCTGTTTGACAGAAGTAATAATGAATTCTGCTAAGCAAGTTGAAATTCTTTGTTGTAGCTACTTAAATACAATCAAACCAGTCACTACATTTTATGTTAGGCAATGCAAGCTAATTCTTACCAGAACCAGAACTTTGACATTTGAGTCTTGTAACCTTTAGAGTTTTGGGATTTGGTTTTTTGTTTGATTGGGGTTTTTTTGGGAGGAGAGTGAGGGGGTTAACCTACTTATCTTTCTATCCATTTTCATCCCTAGGGCATGCTTTCTCACTTCATTTTTTACTATTAATTCAATTTTCCATCTACAATGCCTTTGATCCTCGTCTTATGCACAGAGAAGGCTTTGGAAGACTGATGGATAATGGGAAGGTAAGAATTAACATGGGTTAGTTTTGAGGCATAAAAGTGGAAGAGTTTCTGGATCCATTAAGTATCTGTCATGTTAATCACCAAAATTCTAAAAGTGATTTCCAGATGAAATTAAATTGCTATGAGCAGTTGCTTTTAACAATTTCTACAGGAAAAAAAAAACCCCTAAAACCCAAAAAAAACCAAAAACCCCCACACCAGCCCTAAAAAAAACACTTAAAAATTGAAGTGTGAGCAGCTAGGCAGAATATAAATTGTGTTGATCCTGAAAAGATGAAACAGAGGATGAATGTAATTTAGATAGATTTTATCCAACACAGAATATTTTAAAAAGTAAAGACATTGATATATAAATGTTTAAATGAAAAATAAAAATAAATATCTACATGAAAATGGCATAGAAGTACTAGAAATGCCATCACAAATATTTCAGAGGCTGTCACGATATTTAGAAACAATAACAAAGATCTGCTGTATTCTTGCTAATGGACAAAATGTTCACACTATCCACTAGAAAACAGTATTAGGACTTTTTCAGCTTACGGTGATTTTCACACACTATGTACTTTTTGTTTGTTTATTTGTTTGCTTGTTTGGGGGGGGCAAACTGCTGTGCCCATTCCTATATTTATGCCTGAATCCTTTATGTCCTTAGCCTGTTCCCATATTGTAACTCCCACTCATTTCCAATACCTTCTTGTCAACCTCTAAAGTCCTTTCTCCTGGGATGTCTTTGCCAGAGGATGCTCTTGGGTTGTCATAATATTTATTAATAAGCCACTGATATATCTTTCTTTCCTCTAAAAGACATGGAATGTGTCAAGGCCTTTTGTCCTAGGTTACAATGTAAAATTGTGCCCAAGGTATGTGTATTCTATCCCCATGAGCCGTTGGAGCCAAGGTGGGGCAGTGTTTTCCTTATCTTCTGTTAATGAGCCTAACAATGCCTTGCCACATGACTCATAGATAACTTCCTCCGGGAGTTATGTCTGTTTAATGGGCCATCAAGGACCCACTGCATGACTCATAGAATGAGATCATCCCATTGTGAGATGCTCCGCCCAGGGGGAGGAGCCAAGCATTCCCACCTGGATAAATCCAGGGTTTGGGACAGCACCGGCAGCTTTTTATCCACTGGACTCCCAGAGGAGACAAGAGCTACCAGACGTTTCTACAGGATCACTGCTTCGACAAGACCATCTCATCTGGACTGCCACTACCACCCTAACAGGGTGTCAGGTTGTATTCTGACTCTGTCAGTGGTTTTTTGTACTATTACTTTTATTTTACTTTATTTCTTTTCTTTTCCTCTTATTAAATTGTGTTTCTGACTTCGAGTCTTTCACTGGTTTTGCTTTCAAACCAGCACACCTTTAAAGAAGATTCTAGGTTTCACCATGGTAAGTTCAAATGAAACAGGAAAGGTTGCTTATAACTAATATACAATGAGATCTATTTATTTTTTCTTAAAAATATACCTTTTTTAGAAATAGTCTAGTCAAATAACAAGCAGAAACCTATTTGTAGTGATTCAGAGATATGAAACTAAGAAAAAAGGCTTGCAATTTAAAATTTAGATTAACTATTAGGAAGAGTTTTTTTTCTACAGTGAACACAGCTGAATAATAGAATGAATTACATAGAGAGGTGCTACAGTCTAATGGCTTCACTTAGCAGGTGAGATTAAGCATACTTGTGGGAATAGAGAACAGGAAAATTGTGTAAATGATTTACTGGATGAAATGTCCAGATTGTTTTCAGCCCAAAAATTTGAGTCTGTGGCTCAGTTAGACTCATTGAAGATAACTAAAGCTTTTCAAAAAATTTAAAAAGAAGTGAGACAAAGCTTATATTTTCTTCATGAATTTTTCATCTTTCTCTTACAACTTTTGCACCTCTTACTAGAAAAATTATTTTTTATTAAGTAGAATTGCATGAAAGAAAAACAAAATTACATTGACTTAGCAGAAATTACAAAAGATCTCCACATTCTAAATGCGGTAAAACGTAGCCACTAACTACTTTGGAGGATATTTTGCTAAGTCAATCCATTGCTCAGGATTCACTACTAAGCTGAAACAACAAGAGGTAAAATTTTTAGATTTTAAACTGTATGTAGGAAAATCACTTTACTTCTTTCTTTTTTAATATTTAGTTTGACAGTTGCAAAATCATACACAGAACTCCAACCAACTATATCAGTGTATTATCTTTTCAAAGGCACTAAAATTATTTGCTGTAAAGGAAAAGTTATCCACTAGCTCACAATCCCCATCTAAAATGACTGTTCATATTTCAGTAGTCATTGGCAGTTAATGGCACTTCTATTAGTTGGTCATTTACATTTTAATGGCTAACTAAAAAAATCCCAATTCTACTAAATTCCTTCCAAACTTTCCTTTGCACTGCATTTTTCTCTCAATTAACTCAAATTAGACTAATCAATAATTTATGACAGTAAATAAATTCCTATCTCCCTGTGTGCTTATGCAGCACAGAATACAATCTGGTTCTAACTCTTATGTGCTCTTCCTTGATACTGCATTAACATCAGGAGGGTGTTCAAAAGATTTATTACGTTATTTTCATGTTGGAAGACTTGTTTCTGTCCCTATTATTTAACTGAAAACTGCAACTTGGCTCCTGAGGTCAGAATCAGGCAGGTTCTATTTAGATATATCCAGGCTTTAGAAGTATGATCTACATTTTCTTAGAAAACTTCTCAGCTCAACACATGTCTTTCCAGGAAATATCTGAACTACTAGAAAACTTATTCTGTTTTCTTTAGCCTAATTGTGTCAGTTTGGAGCCCAAAACAAACATAACCCAGTCATAAACCATCTTATGACATCCACTCACACAGCACTCCTGATAACCAACCTGCAAATCTCTAGAGTAAAATGCAGAAAAAAATTCAAATGATCTTACAGATCTATAGCCAGAAAGGTCCCTGTTGGCTCCACATCTGAAAAATATCAAACAGACATGTTTCCTCTTCCAAAATCAATGTTAATATATGCATGCAGAAAAGGAGCCAAGTTTTAGCATTTTTTTTTCAAAAGGAGAACAGTATACAAAGAATTCCCTGTTTCTGGTGAATCCCTTTGCCTCCACATAGAGGGATCTACGATCTACAATTCAAGGAATTGATAATCCCTTGAATTTCAGAGGAAGACTGAATTTCAAGAGACATAAGAAAAAGGGGTGCCTGCTGCCAACACTTTAATTTCTTTATATGAAATCTGGAAACATTGTGTTGATCTCTGGATCATTCAATATACAAATGCTAATAGATGACATTTTTCTTTTCCATTTATATGATACCAGTGAAAGGGTATCTCTGCTCTCAAGAGTGTTGGTAAAATATTCCTTCTGAAGAAAGATATCCATGGGTAAGTACCATTATCAGCTAAATCTGGTATTCCAGAATAACAGTCATTGGACTCCCAAGGGGAAAAATGTGAAAGGTTACCCTTGTTTTTTTCCTCTTATCAGAACATACTGCACATTTTCAGAGTGTTATCTCATGTCATCAGGATAGGGCAACATCAGGTGAGCCTTTTCCTCTTTTCTAATTGAGCATAATTAGTCCATTCTTGTTGATATCATATACAACTAAAAGATAACAGCAGCAATACTGAAATATGATTTTGCTCTCTCAATTGACTCTCAGTGGAACTAACCTCTCGGCACTTAGTATTTTACCCTTGAGAAACACTTCGATACTGTTAGTAGAAAACAATAATTGTCTATTAACACCTTACAATACCTGCAAGTGGAAAAAAAAACAAGTCTAACAAAGAATCATGTAAAAGAGAAATAACTGATATTCTGGTAAATACAACACAATATAATAATAATTTAAAAAAGCTTCTGTCACATAAAGCAATGTTGAGTGTAAAAAGATAGTTCTCTTCTTCCACAGTATGTTGGGAAAAAACAGGTACTCAAGGGACGCTGTAGTAGGACAAAGAAATGTTCTTCTCTGTATTTAGATAAGTTTAATATAATTCCTTCCTTCCTTTCTTTCCTGGCCATTATTTTCCTCCTATTTGGGTATTTAGAGTTTTGGTTACAGTCTACTTTTTTGGTTGGTTGGGGTTTTGTTGCTGTAATTTTCTCTTGTATCTTTTGAGAATACAAACTTTAGGTCTTCATACCGCTTTTAGATTTTCTGTCTGTAACTGCAGAAACAACATAATTTATTGACAATCCATGGACCTTAAAGAAAGACCTATAATTCCCCCATATGTAATGATCCTGAACAGAATAATTAGGAAATAGTATCAAAACTGAAGAATCAAAAATTATATTTAAGCTTTGTTTCCCTTATTTTATTTCTATCTATGGTCTCAAATAAGCAGACAAAAAATTTTTTTTAAAAAACATCTACAAAGTCTAGGTACTAAACAAGTACAAAATATCTTGAAAAAATACAAGTAATAAGCCAGAAGAGGGAGATGGTTGTTTACATAGAAGAACTATATGTATATGTGGCTGCTGAAGCAAAACAGGATCTACTTCAGACAACATTACTTTTATGATCAAACAATTGGATTGAAATTCTCATAGATAGAATAAGAACCAAGGTTTGTATTTCTAGTGTCTTCCTACATTTCCAAAGCTAAAAACGGCACCCAGCATTTTTTCAGCAGAGAAGGCTTAGGACACTCAAAGGTTGAACAGCTGAACCTCATCACAGCAATTAGATTAGTGTCTAACGAGGAACTGACCCATATCTCTAATGTGGAGTAACACCACCTCTCACCTCACTTGGTATTTCAATGCATCCAATCACAGTATAAAAAATATTGTTCTTCTGTGAATGTGTACAAGAAATATGATGATTTACACACTCGTGCAAGAGGACAGGAAAAAAACTCCAAGAAAACTGCTCCAAAATCAAGGTGTAACTTCTGTGATTTAGATTCTTACAAACCTATTACTAAATATCTGTCGTTTTCAGCATAATCAAGCAGTCAAACACAAAACCTGTTCTTCATATTCAGTGAAATAATATAAGCTGTTCACCAAGAAACCTGAATGTAAATCTGTTTGGTCGAAACAGACTTGGGGAATTAATTTATTTTCTTGGTGTAGTGTCCTGGGGCTTTGCTTCATACGTACAAATAACCACATGCCAAAGCAACTTTTATTAGAAGCTAAGGTGAACTGTGGTGGTCTATATTCAAGAAAACATTGCTGGTTTCTGGAGAACATATTAACTCAAACTTTATCTGTTCAATCATAATAAACCTGCAAAAATGAGACTGAATACAGTAAAAGACAACTGGACATACAGTGTGAGGTATCTAAAAGAAGTTTCTGTGTAGTCACAGACCTTAACTGAAATAAATTGGTATATAGTCTGATGTCTCCCCTTGTCATGTTTATAATCAGTTCTGAAACATATGGAATTTAAGAGTGGTAGGAACTCCTGCCTTTGCTGACATTCTTGTATGGTAATTGCAATACTAATGAATTAATCTTTTGAACATGTTCTGTACTCCCCAGAGCAATTATTTTATCTTCTCACATACCCAGACTCAGTACAGTACACAAGCACAGCTTTCTGTCATTTGCAATAAATGATGCAATCACTTATGTAGTGATCACAAGATGTATAACATGCTTCTTTTCTTGACAAACTGAGCCTGAATAATTAAATTGTATGTTTCACTTTACCCTCACAATATGCAGCAACACATAAGTTAGCAGATATCATAGCATATTGATAATGTCAAAGTGTAAGTACTTTGAACAAGAGTTGGAAGGATTTTTAGTAGCTGAAAGTACAGTGGAATAGGTAGTTACTGAGGAGGAGACATAAGCAAATGATGCTTTTAAAAAGCATCAACAAAGTATAGTTGCTTTACATTAATGGTATTGTAGAAAATGTAGTTTTTAAGCCTAGCAAACCATACCTGAAAAATCCATCGGTTCACCAGGTTATCATTGAAAAGTGTAATTATTGGTACATGATATTGCACAAGAAGGGTTACATCCAAGGCCAGTAGTTTTAAGATAGACAGTTACTGAAGGTTCATTCCTGTAATACCTAAAATGCCAGGGTCTTCCCATCACTGCTAATATTCAGCCTTGTACACGAATAGACTTTGCACTGGAAATCTTGTCACAGAAAAGCTGATGGGAAGTCACTTACCCAAGAGGTGAAAAAGAAGATAGTGAAAAATTACATAGGTAGCTAAGGAAAAAACCTAGCTTGGCATCTGGCCAGTCATTTTTCAGATTCAGATACCCTCAGTTACAATATCCAGGTGCTTGTCATTACTCACTTTCTGGTTTTTCAGAATTGTTCTGTGGTCAGTTAATTAAGGAGTCTGAATTCTCTACAGTCTAGTTACTGTCAAAGTCAGGTTTATTAGCCTAAATTCTTTAAAATATTAGGTCTTCATGAACATAGCTAATTCTGATTAACTAGACTCAACCACAAAAACACACAGATGGGAAGTCCTGTCTATCCAATCTAACCAACCAGCTAGATCTGGAGCAGCTGTAGGAAACGAGCAGGTAACAATCTAATTCTTGAGAGCATTTTCTTGCAGATGATGCACCTGAAGAATATATAGGTGTGCTTCCTGCCAGTGTATTGTTGAATTTGATCTGAAGTTATAACAGCTAATTTCCCTGCTAAGGAGGGTGTGGTGTTCAAAGAGCCAAGAAAAGATGCCCACATCTAAGCTGATTTTAAAACCTCTCTGTGATAGTGGAGAAAAAGAGGTACTTTGCAACACAGTTCTTCCTCATTGTGTTATCTAACATGGGTCAGATTAATCTCATTCTAAAAGTTTTTTCGATTCTTACAGTGAAGGCCTGGACTTGTGAGAACAGATTTAGACAGCTACATTGGAGATCTCTAAAGATGGAAGGACTGATCCTAACCTGTGTGTTGTTATGTATTATAAGCCCCATGAAAAGCTGGATTTGCAGTACTTTTGTAAGACTGGTCAACCCTAACACATTGGTTCAACGACTGTGGGGTAGATTTTTTCTCTTTATATTTTTCTCTTTTTTTAAATAATTTCATTCTTCTATAATGTAAAAGCCATAAGGAGTTCTGAGAATGGAGATCTGGACCTCAAAGGCATTTGTATATATACATATTCATAAGTCATACCTGAGGCCACACCCAGGCTAGTTCCAGTTACTAGCATGTATGTAACCTAGGAGTCTTCTTGCCAGCTGATAATTCTAAACCCATAGCTAAGATTTTAGGACTTCTCACTTGCCTCCAAATGAAGCCATATATTCTTTATGCCATGCTAACTGTCATCAGGAAGACAGAAAGCAAACACTCTGATACAGAATATTTTTTCTTGATGCCCAGTAACTGAGTTGCTATACAGTTACAGTTATGTAGTACAACAAAACACGAATGCATTTTTTTTCTGAAGCTCTGAATCTTGTTTTAATGGGGTGCTAACTGAAATAGCTGCTCAGGTCCAGAAGAAAACTAGAATTTAACTTTTTTTTTCCAGTTCTATCAGTTGATTTATATTTCCCATGAGCCAGCATGCTAAAACTTGTTAATTTCCTCTATACGAGATCAAGGCACCAAGCTCCCTGTAATGAAACCCACTCAGCATAATTTGAGAACTTTGTGATGTCTTGACCATCACAGTAACCAGGTTTCTTTTTGAACTAATTTCAATGCTAAATGAGGTTTATAGATTCATCTCTGAAGGATAAGAGACCAGGAAGCAAGAAAAATACCACATGGTGTGTCGAAGTGCATATTTATTGATTTCTAACCAAGACTGAGGATTAATCTATCCTTTGAATCCCAGCTTCACTGATTTTTCATGGGTCAGTTTTGAAGGACACCATTTCAGACATGTTAGATGCTTTGAACATTATCAGGTACCTAACTATTTTTAAAGCCAACTGCCAAATTCTAAAAGAGGAAGGACATAAACAGCTGCTCATGAATATCCTCCAAAATGTGTATTGAAGTGTCTTCATTTATGTACATATCAGTTATTACCTCCTCTAAATCATTCTTGAAAGAGGGATTCATATGTTTTCATAATTTTATCCACAAAATGGCCTGTGTTATGTGGTTTGATCATTATACAATTTTAAAAGGGCATAGGTACTATAACACTAGAATCAGAAAATTCCATAGATCTGTCTTAGAATAGATTCCATAGTGACCATATACTGATACCATCAGTTACTTGAAAAGGTTCTAAATTTCCAAGAGGCACATGGAGGTAACTGTGCTATTCCAAGGGTTGATTGTTATGTAATAGAATAGTCAAACACATTTCAACTTTTAAATTTAAAACCAGAGATGAAGAAACAGTGTCACATTTACTCCTTCAAAGCAGTACTTTAATCTTCCTTCAAAAATATTCATAATGGTATCAATGAGGCCACTAATATAGGAATCTCTCTCAAAATAATATAACATACAATTCTACCAATCTGGGAAAACCAGAAACATTAATTTGTTGCTGTGAGATTTTGAACATGAAAAGGTACTGTGGATGATTAATATTGCAATACAAATCTATACTCTAAATTTTAAATATATTTGTAACTGACACCTAGTATTATACGCATGCAGAATCATGAAAATAAAAATGACCGGAAAACAAGTTCAAAAATCAGTCTTTGCTTTGCATTTGTGACTGCCAAGAGCAGTATGAACGACTTGGCCAGTTTTAGAATTTCTTCCCAGCTGTGCAACACTCTTAGACTTCTAAATTAGACCTTTTTTGGCAAATCAATAACCATTTACATCTGGAAAACAGTAGTCTTCATCAAAAGAGGCCAGGTTGTGGGAAAGTAGTTACGTGGAAGAGAACAAGAAACCAAATCAGAGAAAGAAAGACACATTTATGAATCCTTTATGCACAGCTTCAAGAGGAGGGGAAAATAACTTTGCTCAAGTTAACATTATAATAACCATTTGTATCATGAGACAGGCAGGAACTTAGTTCTTATAACTTGAACCAAGCACAGGGTTTGACATTATTTTTAAAAATAAAGATAAACAATTCAGGGCTCAAGTCCCTGGAAACAGTGAAAGCATTTGGCTTCCTTGCTGTCTCTAGAGTCTGGAAAGATCCCTTTTGAATCACTGTCAAATGAGAACATAAAATGTTTACTAATTTCCAGCTATGGTAGAATATGTTGCTTCCAAGCTTTTTCTATCCGAAATGTTGAATTATCTAACACTTACAGTTAGTCCTTCAAAAGACATTTTTTTTTTACTAACATTTCAAGCCTATAAAGTATGGGAACAACACCTATAAAAGTCACCAAAATAAAACTTAACCATTACAAAGAGTTCTTTTTTTCTTTAATAAATGTACACAGTTATTCACATTTCCGTGTCAAAAAAATATAGCAATGGGAGCATGTCCAAACAGGCAGCATTTTGTTGATTATCTACAGAAAGGAAGTTTTGAATTGGTAGAAGAAATTATTTTAATCACTAAAGTTTTATTCTAGGTATAATGACAGCAGTATATTTGCATCTTGAAACTTCAGCAAAGCAAGCATACATGAAAAAAACTGCCACAATCTCACTGATGAATGGTACTTTTGGAGATTTTTCTATCCCTTTTTCTTAATTTGAAAATTAATGAAAAATGAAAATGGCTTTTTGGGGAAGGAGTTCTGTGAGTGTTTTTGGTTTAATCTGATCCTACCCTTGTTAACCCCTGCTTTAGAAACCCCCCCCCCTACAAAACCCTATATAACCCCATGATCGTGTTCCTGCCCTTTCTTGGCCCCTTGGCCTCTTGCCTTCTTGCCTTCGCCCCCTCCCCGGACCAGGGAGGGGGGAAATAAATGGATCCCTGAGCCCAACAAACAGAGACTTGTCTGGTCTGTTTTCCCTGCCGGTAACTGTAACCTTCCTGGGCATGATGAACACTGTTGCACCTCATGCTGCAACAGAGTTCCACTTTCTTATCTTACTTTCTGAAGACATCAGAAGGCAGGCAAAAACTTGCACTATTTAGTATACTACAGAGTAACTAACTAGTGTACACAATTAAAAGAAAAATGAGTTGACCTAACCCAGTTATTCCCATGAAATGTCTTCCAGCTATATTTTGACTATGAAAAATCATGTTTAAAACTACATAGTAAGTATCTTCAGAAGAGACACTGGGAAATAAACTCAATAAACTTGGTCAGAAGTTTAGACTTGCATCTTCTTGGATGATTTACAAAAAATTCTCCAAGGAAAGAGCATTTATATAAAATAATTACAGAAAAATGTATAGGTCTTTCATGTTCTGTTCTCCATGAGATCTGCCTGGTAAATTTCCATATGCCATTTTAGTAACATCTGGTAGAAACCAAAATCCTCCAATGAGGTAGTCAAATGCTATGGCTGGGACATTTTAGGTTATCCATATTTAATTAGCATAATATAAAAACTAGTATGACTTTATTCATTCATTATTTAAAATAAAATTCCTTATCCTTATGGCACTTTGAATCAAGCAGTAGATCCAAAAATACAAGTCCTGTGATTACATAAAACATCGAGAGGAATTATAAAGAGCATGGAAGATGTTTTACATCCTTATAAGCCAACATATATTGTCTTTTCTAGCTGTTATTGTTTAATGTGAAAAATAATAACTTTCTACTTTTCTACTTTATGTAGACTTACACAAGACAGCAAAATTCTTTCCACTCATCACCTCTGTAATAAATGCATAGGAGTGGGAATGGTTATGAATAGCTTATCATTTCTTTTAAAATTTGTTTAATATAGAAAGCAACTACTGATTGAATTTTCAGTTCATGAAGGAACAGGTGGTTCTTTGAATAAAATAAAAAACCACAGAGCATCCAAACAGAACATCCCATCCCACTATTCTGACCTGTGCAAACAAAACACAAAAGTCAGTTTGAGTGACGAAAAATTTGGTAAATCAAGTTTTTTAAATGAGGAAAAATGCAAGAGATGTAAAGCTTTAAAGAAAAGCCTTACAAAGTTTTCACTTTCAAAGAGAACCCTCTCAATAATTGCTTCTTTGGTATACAGAAGTATAATTATCTAAAGTTGAATTTCTCTCTTACAATAGCTTCCTGTTCTGATCCACATACAGATATTGTGTTACTATGTGTTACTATGACTTATCCAGTTTTTACATTGATATATTCAGATCAGTAGTGAAATCTAAAACTACACTGGTCTGAGACTATCAAATATAATGTAATTTGCTTTGTTATATGGTTGAGCTATACTTACTTAATTTATTGTTATTTCTGACCTATTGAAGTTGCACCCAATTACAGTCTGACTTGTCAGGCATTCCCATGTAGTGTATTGCAGACATAGCTTTTCCTGTTCACTTTTCCTATCTGCTTTTCTGCTAATTATTGTAGTGAGCAGAAGCTGGTACTGGTAATGACTCATTATGTTTAAATCACCATATAAGACCTTGCTCCCACCTCGTTTCTGTGGTGAATGACATATTTTTACCTCCACTGCAAGGTTTGTTTCACCCCTAAATATACAGGTTAGGTTTCACCAGAAATATGCGGATATTTCTGGTGAAACATAATCTGTATATTTTGGGTCTTAATACTGTTATTTAAGTGGCGTACAAAATCAGTAATGATCAAGTGAATTCTCCAAGCTGAAGACTTTAGTCTTTAAAGATGTCAATCAAGAATCTGTCATGAGCTCTGAATTCTCACGTACACAAAATTTTCTGCTAACATAAAACCTATGTCAACAATCTTTAGCAACTGCATTGCTATGGCTGTAAGTAGCTTTCCTGTGTTATGCTAATTTTAAAGTTACAGAATTTCCATTTCAAAATGGAACTAAATCTCTACATCCTGTTCTTCCCTGTAGCAGGTATGCTATTTTCCAGGCAGTATTGTGCATCACAAAAAATCTTGAGATACATTATTTATAATTTAAAACAATGTTGCTGCCAAATGGTGCATTCTAGCACTAGGAGAGGTTTTTTGGCTGTCAAACATGTACAGTTAATATCTGTTTTTCCTCATTAAACACTACTGTTCTTAAAAGCTATTCCTAATATTAATATAATGTGGTTGAAAATACTTTTAACTTTAGCACTTTTCACTGATTTAGTATTTTAGAGAAGTGAATTTCTACTAATAATAGTTGAATGGAAAATATCTGAAACCTCTTATTGTAAGACCTGTTATTTGAAGAACTGTAATAGTCACCTATTTTTTAACTGTATAAACACTAGCATATGCTCCAGAAAGAACCCTGGTTTGGGGGCCATTCTTGGACCATACTTTTTTCTCAGTTGAAACATATGCTTTTAAAGATACATTTTAAACAACAGACTTCAAAACACTGAGTGAATTCAGCTAAATTGTAGTACATTTAATAATACTTCTCGATTAAGTGAGCAAAACAGTAGAAACATTTCTTTCCTCATTTTTTAACACTAACTTAACCTTTTTGCTGACATTTTTTATTTGCACATTACTAGCATTTCAAATTCAGCAGCTTTTCTGGGTACATAAAACAACAAATTCATGAACAGAGAAGAAAATAATTTAAAAGTAAATGGGATGGAGCAAGAAAAAATACAGCTGTTTTCAGATTTTTGAGATTCTGTTTCCATGGGTACTTCAGACTGCTTCATCAAAAGCTGTTGTATTAACTAGAATCATGCTTCTCATAATAATCAGTAAAACACAGTAACAGTTCCCAAATATGTTCGAAGAGTTGCAGGTCAGACATGAATCAGCATATGTAAGTATGCTATTGCCCTACTCATAATAAATTAATCTATCAAAACAATTGGTAAGACAAAGAATTATGATCTTAACTCAAGATTAAGCATCATTATGAAACACCCCAGTTAAATGCACATTCAGATTAGGTCTCTCACTCTATTTGAATACATTTTTGTTTCTTATAGTTTCTGTTTTGTTCATCAGCATGCTTTGTGATGGAAGTGGGTAGGATATTTAAACCCCATCACAGTGGCATAAATACAGCAACGACATTAATTTAGTTGAATCTAGTATATCCCTTATCTAGGAGCAGCACTAAAACCAGTGATACAAACTTTTCTGGTGGGTAAAAAAATCCAGACCATCCTTTACTTTGGCACAGCATGTTCAAGCCATATGTATCCTAACATATTTTCCAGTTTTACATTTTTCTGCATAGGTAATAATAAGTATCATAACCAAATATGAAAATTAATATCACAAAGCAGCAAAAAATGAAACAAAAAATGAAATATGTTATCCATAACGGTAGTCTAATGTAATTGATTTTAGGAGTTCATTTGGTATACGTTTCTCTTTCATTAGCTCAGAAAATGTGGCGGCTGTTGGATGACATTTAGGTGGAAGCTGCTTTGATTGTACTCTTCTTTCTTTCAGACACATGACATGGGAGAATTTCCTTCTATTAAATCTCATGACCTGGTTCAACACCTTGAAACTCTTTAACACATAAGCAGGCAAATTATAAAATTCTGTATTTTATTAGTTACACTGTTAGTTACACTATTATAACTTCTTTGTTCTGAGTATTTTTGAACTATATTTACTAGTTCGTCATTAAATACAGAATAAATGTTATCAACATTTTTAATAGATAGGCATACTGAGGCAGCAGAGCATTGACTTCTGTAAAAGAGAATGATGAACAAGTGTACCAGTTTTAGTGGGAATGGACTTCAGTTTTTTGTATAGTACCTGGTATGAGGTTGCATTTCAGAATTGCTGAAACAGTGTTGATCAGCCAGGGATGTTTTAGCTGAGCAGTGCTTACACAGCAGCAAGGCCTTCTCACCCCACCACACAGTTGAGGAGGCTGGGGGTGCCCAAGAACTTGGGAGGGGACACAGCTAGGACAGCTGACCATGACCCAAGGGATATTCAAGGTCATATCATGCCTGCTCGTCATATAATGCTAGGGGAACAAGAAGGAAGTTCAGAGGGATGACATTTGTCTTCCCAAGTAACCAACAGACATTATGAAATCCTGTTTTCCTGGAGATGCTGGGACACCTGCGTCTCCATGGGAAGTGGTGAAGGAACCCCTGAAGTTTCTTTGCTTGCTCAAGCATCAGAAATGGCTCTGTGGACTTAGCTGCCTATTGGAATTAAACCACCACTCCATATCTCAACTTCAGATGCTTGAACCAACTGCCGAATACATTTACTGTCTTTCTAAATGCCCTCATTACTTTCTACTTTCAATATATTTTGTAAAGCAATTTTGAAAAAAAAAACATTGGATCTTTGAGTTTCAGACCAGGAAAAAACTAAAATATATGGTTTAAATGTAACTACATAGTCCAACTTTGGCAGTGTAGGTTGTCATCAAAATATTATTGGATAGATTGCTCTAGTTATTCCAAGGTCTCAAACAGAAAAAAAAATATGTGTTTTTCTTTTCCCACTGTAAATTTTTATCATTGATAATCACAGAACAACACCTAATAATATGAAACATCAGGGTATATTTAAGCTAAATAGTAGAATCACACACCGAACATGGATTTTTAGTGTTTTGATAGTCTGCATTCAACAAGAAACATTATAGTGCTGGAGGCAAGAGCTATACAGAAAGTGAGATTACATGAGGAGAGAAATACTACATTATGCAGATGAACTGTAGTGACTGTTTATTTTCATGGAGTTCTTGATATTGGTCCCATAAGCAATCATCAGTCCAGCTACATGTGTCATCTGGGTGACATTTATTTTTCATTGGCCTCTTCAATACCTTTGGACCTGGTTGGGGAATGAAAGAATGGAAAATAATCTTGTTTTTTGAGAACTGATTTCCTTACAGCTTACAGATGTCCATGGGTCACCACTTGTACTTACTAATATAAAACTTTGGTACTGTATTGCATGAGTCACCTAGTGCAGTCAGCAAATGCTTCCCTGTCTTTGAAAATGATTCCAGAAACTGTCCTACACTGAATACAGAACAAGGATTGAACATCCAATTCTAGGTAGTAAAACTTCATTTTTTTTTTTTTTTATTTCTAGCACTTCATTAATTTAGTTCTAAATTTCATAAATTTAGATGATGCAAAACATAGTCCATTCATTGCACAGCTAACCCTTGATGACAACTTGAATTTTTTTCCAGCAGATTAACCTAATCTGGAGTTTTAAACTGAAATATCTAATTGCAAAGCCTTCTTGCTCTAGGTTGTCTATATTGACTACATGGCACATTTATTTGGAGAGAGGAAACGTTGAATCTCTGCTCAAACCTGAACAGACTGGTCTGACCTCTAGAAGTGCAGCTACATGTCCATTGTCACTACATGAACGGAGCAACCTGGCTGCCCAAACCACTGTATGCATTGCCTGTAGCACACTGGACAATGTGACTGAACTGGTAAAACCCACACACTTATGAGAGGATGGCAAGCCTGCTTAAAAACCTGTTAGAGAACTGAGGCTTTCAACACCTATGGATTTTGGAAACCAACAGATAACGCATTTTCCTGCTAATCTTCACCTATCTTCTAGCATCTAAATTAAGCCACTACAGAGACTTTTCTTCATGATTTACAGGGTGAGGTAACATCTATAAGTTGATAGAATTAGAAACTTCGAGCTCTGAAAAAAAGTTGCCTGATTAAAACTGACGCTGTAGTTTCCTGATATAGAAACAGTGCTGATTTAAAGTGATTCATTATCATCTTCACTAAACAATAAAAAAAAAAAGATTTAATTGATTTGTCAAAGACATGTTTTTGGTGCTATTACCACAATAGACAATACAAATCCTATCCTCTACTCAATATGCAGAGTGACTCCGTGAAGTATCAGAGACAATGAATGAACCAAAACACAGAAATCACTGGCTTAGGCCAGGAGGTGAGAATACTGCATGGAGGTCACCACTACTCTAGTCAAGGGAAAAAAACTAAAAGAAAGAAAATGTTGTTATAACAAAATTAGTTTCTAATCATATCGCTGAGAAAGAAATTGAATATTGTTCAAATAACTATCATATTTAAATGTAATATTTTAATATAAATTTAAAATAAATGTAATCACTGTTTTAGTGAATGGTGACATAAGATTTAATTCATCATATAAATAATTCTGAACAACATTGCAATTCCTTGCAGTTGCTTGTTTGGCAGGTTATTTTCAATTTTTTTCCCTAAAATATTCTTCCTTCCAATCTCTTAAATGCTGCTCATGGAATTATTAAAAAAATATTAATGTCATAATGATGGAGGGGGAAGGAAATAATTTTTAAAAACCTAAGTTCATTTTTTTATTACTTCAGATCCAAGGAGATAGGTAAACATTCATTACAGTTTTGGAGTTGCCAAAGTTTTTAACGTTAAAAGCATGCTTGAATTGTTTGTTGGATCCCATGTCTACAACAGAACTGTAATCATGTGTAGTTTGGTAACAAGACAAATAGCAATTTGAAGAGAAAATTATTTTACCTTCATGTAATTAAGTACTACTTACAAATATTTGACTTTATAAATTTACAGAATATCTGTTTTCTTACAATGTATTGGACTAATAGCACTTGAGATTTGAATTTACTTTCTGCTTTTAGATAAGTTCACTCAGGATTGGAAATTTCTTTTTTCACACTAATATTTTTTCCAAAATTTAGGCAGAATTTTCTTTATTCTCCATGCTTCATTTGTCTTCTGGATTTGGTTCAAGTTTTCTCATTCCTAATATGTCTGTGCACACAATGGCACATCAACCCAATACTTATGCCTACAAGAAACTTGAGGTGGGAAAAAACCTCACTGAAGTTACTACCAAATCCCACTGCCCAACACTTTCCCGTTTCCTGTCTCCAATCACATCAAAAGTTTTCTGGTTTTTATTCTCTATTTATTTTGCAGGTCTCTTGGATCAGTGACTATATTTTAGCATTATCTTGTTACAACACTTAGTGTAACAGAGTCCCAGAAAGTTCAAATTAAATATAAAGAATTTTTTTTTCCTGATGTCTCTGGTCAATACCTTTGATACAGTGATTTCTGAGAGCTATTCTGAGATACAATTGAGTTCCTTAAATTCAATTTACAGATTAACTTAAAGAGAGTATGAGGGAAATAGCCCATATGCACATACAGTGAAAGAAGGAGATGTAATTTTTAGTAATTTAATATGGGGTTTTTTAGCAAGCCTCTTCTGAAAATGCTTAAAATGTATTAAAAAATACTAAACTGAGTAGTTTTGTTGTGACTAGCTTGTGACAGCTCTGAAAATCTGTTGTAAATACTTGTGCTGTCATAGAGCATAGATGCAAGCAATCCCCATATATATTCATTAGTAGGTGAATAAATTGACATAATAGCTTTCACTCACTTTCTGCTTCACTTTGCATTATTTTTTTCCAGACAAATGTAAAAATAATTGTTACAGTAATTTTTAGAGTATTTTACTACTTTATATTCTTAGTTAATGTGTTAGTATGCAGGAAAATGAATACTCATAATAATCTTGTTCAAATCTAATTTCCTCTTGAACAGTCTGAAGAAAATCCTTAGCTGGTGTAACTCCTGTAAGTGCACTGGGTTCAGCATATGTCCTTTCATTTTTAAATACATGGGATCTCCAGATTCTCTTGCATGTCTGATATCAATGAGTATTTTCTTAGCTGTTCGAAGACAAAGCATTTGAGTGACTCAATACAAACATAAGAGTAAAATAAAAAAAAAAAAAAATAAACACAGTCTAATAATTTCCAGGGTTTCTTAATGTATATTTTACCCACTCTGATGCACAAATGCTGAAATTTACTGTGACTCATTAAAATGCTTTCCTGTAAACAATGATTTATTTTATTTTTTCACAAAGATATAATTTATTTTTAAAATAATTTTCAGACTGACAAATTTTCAGTTTATTGTTGTGATGGCATAATAAAGTTATATCTAAGGTGCAATTTAAAGGTCTCTTACAACGTTTGGAACTAGCAGATACAGTTTGCCTATTACATCAGCAAATTAATGGTCCTGCATTTTCAACTTCCTGACCAAACTCTTTGACACACCTCAACTATTTCACTCAAGATCCAGGGAAAATAGGTAGTGGAATGTGTGCACAGCCAAATTCATCTACTTTTCCAAATCTGGAGAGAGGTTGGATTCCCTCTTACACAGTGGATATGTATACACCTAAATCTGTTTCAGAATTACATAAACCCCACTCATTTTTTAACTCTTTGTAAATAAATCTCATAAAGCTCTTAATATAACTTCTGGTGTGTGTACATAGGCATGCCACCATAGGGTAAAGGGTAGGTAAAGTTAAAAATCTAAGAAAATGTCCTATAACGTTGTCCAATTCTGGTCCCTTCAGTTTAGGAAGGACATTGAGACACTTGAGCGCATCCAGAGGAGGGCAACAAGGCTGCTGAGGGGCTTGGAACACAAACCCTGTGAGGAACGGCTGAGGGAGCTGTGGTTGTTTAGCCTGGAGAAAAGGAGGCTCAGAGGTGACATTATCACTTTCTACAATTTCCTGAAGGGTGGTTGTAGTGAGCTGGGGGTTGGTCTCTTTCTCCAGGCAGCAACTGACAGAACAAGAGGACACAGTCTCAAGCTGTGTCAAGGGAAATCTAGGTTGGATATTAGGAAAAGATTTTTCATGGAAAGAGTGATAATGTACTGGAATGGTCTCGCTGGGGAGGTGGTGGAGTAACCATCCCTGGAGGTGTTTAAAAAAAGACTGGATGTGGCACTTGGTGCCATGATTTAGTTGAGGTGTTAGGGCATGGGCTGGACTCAATGATCTTGAAGGTCTCTTCCAGCCCAGAAATTCTGTGATTCTGTGATAACCATATCCTCTCTATGCTTTTAAAGGAGTGTGACAGAAAATGGAATGTTGCCCAAGTTCTGTTCTGTACAAGACTTGATGTTGAATCAGACTTACAGCTCTAAGTGCTTTAAGTACATTAGTAGACAGTAAAATAATTGTAGAATACTGTCAGGTTGCTCAGGGCCTAATCCTGAAAACACGAACAGGCGCATAGAGCTTTATGTGGCCTAATTTTCCCATGGAGGTAAATGAAATTGTGTCTAAAATTAATTTACCACTGTGTGTGTTTATATGACAGGATCTTTCATTTTGTAACTTCTAAAATCATGAAGCAATAAAACCAAAACCACTGAAACAGACTGATTTGCCCTATAAAGCAGGAGAAAGTAGATAATAATAGAAATTGCCACAGTGAATATGAAATATAGAATATATGTTGAATGGATCAATTGGCTTTTGGTTTTCAAGAGTACTGGCAATACTGGGTGACAGAGAAATAATCTGCCCCTGGCAAGGCGAATTACAAACAGTTGTGTACAGGATGTTCTATAACTCTGTTCCATAGCTGTAGGTTACCAGTAGTCACACTTCTGAGCAAAGCTATGTGTAGGTTATTGGATAATCATCGCTTTCCCCTGGCCATGGGAAAGCACTGTCCAGTTTGACCAGCTGATTTGTAGAATACAATGGACGGAGCAGAGGCTGAGTAGGCTATGCAATATCAATGGTGAGCTACAGCCAGCATCTTCTCAATCTTTCTTTCTGCTCTTGACCCAGAAACCCCAGTGTAGGCAGACTGGCATCAAGGACACACAACATGAACCACTTCATTTCTGAGGGAAAGACTTCAAAAACATATTTATCTCAAGGCTGATAAGGCCAAAGAGCTTTCACCCTTTCTTTTGCAAGCACCATATTTCCTCTGTAGTTCCCTGCCTTGTCCTACATGTGCCAGTGCAAGATCAAATCTGTCTCTTCTGAGGCTGAAACACTGCTCTAACCCCATCATTAGGAGTGCTTGTGAATACACACTACCAGCAATTTCATGACAAATTTATATCTAAAGAAGCAGACTAAATGATGAGCTCTGGATAAGCTCAGAGTCTTGCATTTTGCACTTACTACATTATGATTTTTATCTGTTGGTAATAGTGCCTGAGTGTAGTCTTTCCATTAACTATAACTTTTGACAAGATGATTTGCTGTTTTCAATAAATGATGACTCACAAGTAAGATCTCCACTTTCCTTTCCCAGTCAGTTATACAGTGAAAGAAATTTAATGAAGAATTCTACCTCACTGGCCAAAATATCATGCCATTAAAAAATTAATTAAAAGCTTTACTAAATATTGGCAAATAAGGCTTATTTCAAGTAGAAAAGACAGCTTGTAGAAAATTTAACAATTTCATAAGTAAAACTGCCTTATAAAAATGAAAAATATTTAACAGCATGGAGAAAAACTCTCAGCTAAATCTAGAAACTACTGCAGATTTCAACAATTTTTCTCCAATCAGCAGAATAAATTACTTTTAACTAGTTCTTAGTCATGAAATAGCACAACATAAAAAAGAAAACTAAAATCAGAACACACAAATATAGTTTCCTTTCTAAAAAAAGGGTTCCAAATCATGCATCACAGAATTGTTAAGTTCATATATTTTAAGACTAGAAAATACTCTAAACAAGAAAGAGTAGTAACTGAAATATTAATTAATTACCCACCAGAAATCCATTGAAAAATAATAAATTAATTTTTAGGAATCCATCTATAAGCAGAAGTAAAAAATAATCCTTAAAATATATCATCTGTGTTTTTCAAACAATGAGATACTAGTTATAATTAGTATGAACACTCCCAAGTTAAAAAAAATCCTGATGTCATTGAAAAAAATTTTTTTCACTGAGCAGATATTTAGCACTTAAAAGACAAAACCAGATCCTATTCATCAAAGCTAATTTTAATGAAATTGCAGATAGATGAAAGGCTGCTTCTAGTATTTAGAAGTCAAGTAGATGAAACTTTTGAATTGAACAAGAGCAAGGGATAAGATAATCAAGTAGGGTGCACCACAAAAATATCATAACCCAATTAAAAAAAAAAAAACTTGAGAAGAAAATATTATCCTGTGAAGTTGATGACAGTTGTTTTTCTTGAACTTGTAGTAGATATCCTCTCAGTACAAAAATATCAGCAGTTTATAGCACTTAGAACATAATCAACTTAGTTATGAGAATAATTATTATTATTACAAAAATAATAATCTAGTCAAACAAAATTTTTTGTAAATATCACTTAAGCTGCAGCATACTATAAGGGAGGAAATAAAAATTAGCAGCAATAATAGAGCAATTTAGCCAATGGTAAAAAAAGTAAAAATCCATCACATGTGGTTCTGAATATTTCTTGTAATGAAACTTGCTTCTGCATTTGGTTTCAAAGATACATGTACTGCTGCAGTGATGTTTTAAAAGCATGCCTTTTCATGCTGATTTTTATGTTATCTTCAAGTTCCTTGATAATCTTATCCTACAGTCTTTCTCAGTGGCTTTAGTATTGACCTTCAAAATTTATTCACCAGTAATTTCTTTCTGTGTATCATCTCTGCATATGAGTGATAAAACACTATGAGCAAAAAGAATTCATCTCAGACCCTTTGATCCTTCTTACTCACTTTGTGTCATGAAAGATTTATTGCAATAATACAAACTCTGGTTACTTATAATCACTCTTAAAACACACACAACTGGTAAACTAGGACACTTTTTCTCCACTTATGTAATCTCTTCTTCAGAAAGCATCTGCTAATGCCCACTGATGGAAGGATGTCATACTAAGTTATGAACAGCCACTCTATCCATTTCAAAACTAGCTGCACTGCTGCCCTGAAAAGCCATGGAGAAAACATTATAATATTAAGAAAGGTAGCTGCTTGCATTCATCAGGAGTCTTGCACCTTAAGATTCAGAGGTTTAGCAAATGAGATGTTACAAGTAAGAACTGCAATGACAGGTTCTCTCTGAAGAAGGATTATCTGCAAAACACTCCATAAGATTGGAGACATTAGCTCTGTTGCTACATTCAGCAGAAAATATCTGCAAAAGAATAAAAAATACATTTAGTACCTATCTCAGTATTAGAAAACTGAGAAATGTTGACCTGATAAATCAGTCCTTCCCATCTAAATAGTCACATGGTGGACTATTCTCCTCTGAAATGTCAGTACTCTCAAATGAGATCAGAAAAACACATTACTTCAGCATCATATATATGTGTAAGTACATGGGCTAAAGGGTGGCTGTGACTTCACTTCTGAATTTCCCTTTTCTATACTCATCTTTGCCTAATGTAACTAAAAAAATCCTGTCTTGGAGGCTGAAATTCATTTTTGGGATTGATTACTGGTTTTTTATTGGTCTATTTATAATTCCACTTCTAAGTGATGCAAATATTTGAACTTCTGGAGTACGAAAGCTTTTTATCGTTTGTAGTAGACATTGCTACTTATTATCCAAATCTCTTGATATTCTGTTTGCTTAGTTTGCAAATCCTAAGATTCATTGAATGCTAGCTTTACAAACGCTGGGTTTTTAATTTGGATTTTAAAATTTTTAAAATGTTGGATTTTTATTTATGTCCTGTACAACAGTATATTGCATAAAGCTAAAAAAATGCTTTTAAAATGCACAGAAGATACAAATCAGTAAGATTTCCTGACTACTGACCCAGCACTCATTTTGTATTGCTTTTTACACAGCCAGTAATTGAACAATATAAGAAAACATAGGACAACGTGCGCAATTAAATGAGAAAAACTCTAGAATTTTCAAATGAAGGTATACATTATGTAATATCTTTAGTTGACATCCTGACAACCTTGTCTCTTAAATGTTTTTAGGCCGCTTCCTACAAATATTTGGAAAATATTTATCAGACACAGTCCATTGCAGCAAGTTCATGTTGTTGATCACCCCAGATATGTTTTAATCTTTAGCTATGTGTTAAATTATTCTCACCCGTATAAGACCTCTTTCAATTCTGTTAGTTACAGGTGTTGCATTAGCATGTCTGATATCAATATAAAATGTGCAGCAGCCAAAAAAAGCATTGTCAATAGGCAGGAGATTACAGTCTGACTGAAGCTACTATCATGCCCAGTGATTTCAGTAGGAGAATATCTCCTGATTTATTTCTCACTATTGTCTACATAATATTTTGATGTGTAAAATTCAAGTTGATATACCAAAACACATATCTTGTTTGCTGCTGCCTCCATAGTCTGAGATTTTTCTTTTCTTTTCTGGTTTCTTTTTGTTTGGTAGTTGTATTTGGGTTCTTTTTGGTTTTGTCTTTGGGAAGAAAATAAGTATTTTTCAGTACCAACTTCAACAAGTGAAAAGCTCAATAGGAAAAATAATGCATTTCTCAATTAAACACTCCATTTATCTCCTTTCATCTTTAAAGCTGACGTGGGCTTTAGTTGTAAAATCAGCTGGGCTCTTTGTATCCACCTATTACCACCAGATCAACATAATACAATTTAAACTAAGACTGCAAACAGATACCATCTCTTTGATCTGTCCTAGTTTCTAACAAATCCTATTAGGAATAAGGGTCTTTATATCATCAAATGAAAAATACTCTTCCACTTATGAAGGATCCTGAATAGCCAGGAGTGTGACTAGTGGGAAATGACCGGCTTTAAGTACAACACACGCACTTTTCAGAATCTTGCAAAACAAGCTTTCTAAATATAGTTCAGTACTTTAAGTTTCCCTATAAAGTCCCAGTGCACTTTGGTATGCAATACAGTACAAGTCTATTGTTACAAAAGTCTGCCATCATTCAAAGTAAAGGATTTTTTATATTTATAGTAGAAAATATACCAAGAAGTATTTCCTTTGTGCTAATTTTTTTAGATGTAATGTAAAATGTAGAAAGCATTTTTCATTCTTAAATAAGGAAATGGAATTTAGTTTTGATAAGCCATTCACTAAAACAAATAATTTTAAATTTTCAATGGCTTCTTTCATTGTGTCTTAATAATTTGTTTTGAATTATATGTGTCTGTTTAAAAATTACCTTGCTCAACTATGTCTATTTTTAAAGGATAACTTTTTTATTCAGATATCCCTATTTAGACACTAGTTTATCTAGCTCTGCCTTTATTTCATTTTATCAAGAATGCTCAGCCCAATTTCCTGCCTAGGATGGCCTAAAGATTGAATTTGAATCTGTTCAATATTTTCTAGAATATTCTATGGAACTAGAGAATTCAAACTTGGTCTTCCCCAGTGTTATTTCATGTATAGCAGGATCCCCTGAGATGGTCTATTATTCTGATCATCTGCAGTGCCTAAGGAAAGAGAAGAGCAAAGAAAAATATTTGCCGGATCACCAGGAATATTTGGCTGCACTTTTCAATTTGCTCACAAGCACTCTCAGCTGCATCCTGCCAAGGACTATCAGCCAAGGAACATCATCATTTTGGAGTATGATATGTGTAAATGCAAACTAAGGAGGAAAGACAGCCTCTTAAGGAGTTTATGTCTTGGAAGAGTGTCTCGTTATGCTAGTTGGTGTAAAGGGTCCCTGCAGAAGGTATTGAAAGAGGATGGTGTCTTTGAGCAGAATTTTCACAGAGTACAACCAAAGACATTGATTGTCAAGACTTGTGTGTTAGCATGAAGATCCACGTATAACCTGTACTGTGGCTGTCTCAAACTTGTTCCTATGCCAATGTGTGGTGCCATGCTCAAAGCAACACCGTGACTGCTGGATGAATTTGGCTAATACCTGCAATGTCAAAGCCTGTCCATGTAGATGACTCCATCTACAAATCTTATCTAATACTGAGATTATACAACATACCCTTATGCTTAACCTGAGAGCAGAAATGATTCAAAGATCTGCTAACATCTAAAAAAACCCTACTCAATTGTAAAGACTGTAATGACAATGCACCTCAGTATGGATGAGATCTGTCTAGTGTAAAAAATTCAACCAGAGATTGGAAAATACCTTTAAGATCACTGAGTCCAACCATAAACCTAACATGCAAGGACTCATCTGATGCTGCAGCAACCAGTTTTCCCAGCACCACCAGGAATGTCAGATTGCTATTACCTCTTATATTGTTTCTGCTAACACCAGAAAAGTCATAAGATTATTATCACCTTCTCTACCATTTTATTGGTATCATATTTTCTACTATTTCCATGCTTTGCTCAACAAACCATTTGATTAGTCCTAGGTGTCCATGCCTTCTTGGAATCCAAAAAGAACCAGTATATCTTCAGTGTAAAGGAAGGAGTGTCTTATGAGCAAATTATATAAGCAAACTCCTATATTTGTATGTCAGAAAAATCAGTATTAAATCACCATTCTTTTTTTGTGAAACTATAACTTTCTCCCTTTTAGATCTGAAGGTAATTATTCTTCTTTTCTGTGTAGACAAACTGTCATATACTAATTGTGTGAGTTTGCTATACAGCAGAAATGAGCATTACCAAGTAATTATGAGTTAAAAAAAAAAAAACCAAAAGAGAGTAAAGGAAAACTGTATTTTCAAACAACTCTAATAAGACCTTTTGACTATGTTCTCTGTGATGTTGACAAAATAGATCAGATTGATTATGAGCCAATTGCTAAGAGGGCGTCAGGCAAAAACTGTATCAAAAAGACACTTTACTATGACAAGGTTCTACATATAAATTAAAGGGGAACTAGGAATATACATGAACAAGAGGTAGATTAACCATGGATTTTTTATCTTTTATTTCCCCCCCTACAGCATTAGTATGGGTTATATTACCTAAGAACTGATTACAGTGCTAGCATAGAGGGCAAGTTTAAGGAACAATTTCACCACAACAGATGTTTTGGCACCAGTTTACTTAATCGAAAATTATCACTTCTGCTCAAACTGCAATATTTCATTGTTTGGAAATGTCAGGTAACTAAAAATGTAGGCTTGCTTCATAAATCACTCTTCCTATTTCAGGAATTATTACAAATTTTCCGAGGTAGCATGGAGAGAGAAAGTTGAGATTTGGATCACTGGTCTAGAAAACACTTTAGCTGAATGTGTGTTTTTATTTTTTTTTAATCAATGATATTAAAGTGTAAGGTTGCACAAAATAGATTAAATGGAAAATGAGAATGAAATCCAAAGCCTTACCTAAAAAAAAAAAATTAAATAGAAATATTTACAGTTTTGTTCTACTTTGGAGTTCTACATATATGGGAAAGTTATGAAGTACCATCAGTGTGTTTGCCGGTCATGGGTCTAAAAATATCAGACATGCTAGCTTAAGTTATAAAATCAGTTGTCACCAGGAGAAATCTCAATCTCTGTTACTTTCCTTTTTCCCTGTCCAGCATATGTACAAATACAGTTACTATAGAGCAGCAGACATGGAGAAAGTCACCCTGGAGCAGCAACTTCATGCACTGGACCCATAAGAAGTGCTTACAAAAAAGGTTGATCTGTAAACAGCTGTTTAAGCTTTGTTTTTTAACTAGATCTGGAAGGAATGAGTTTGATTTCACTGTTTAATAAATTTGAATACATTACTACCAACTCAACCTTATTACCTTCCAGTGTGTTAAGGCTTCTCTATGTGCGAGATTACTCTGGTATAGCTGTTTTTCAGCTGATTTTCCTGATTCACTTCTTGTGTGAAACCTTCACTTTTTGGAATAAGAGAGATAACTGGAATGAGACATTTTCTGGAATTAGAGAAATTGCAGATGAACCTAACCAAGATAAGTCAGTTTAAAGTGACACCTTACCCTTTTCTGAACAACTTTTCATGCATAATAATTATGAACCTTGAAAGTGGCAATTTGAAAACAATGGATTTACACTGAACCTGGGTGAAAAAGTTTCCTTCCTCATAAGAATGCTCAAGAATGTTTGATTCTTTTTATTAGTATTTTTCTCTACTGTAATTATTCAATCTTCCCCCAAAAGGAAAAAGAAAACCCAAAAATCTTCAACTAGAAAATATAACAAGAAATTGCTGGCAGTGGAAACTTGTGCTAAAGGGTGATGACCTATGAAAGAGAGTAATTTCCAATTGTTTCTACAAAACATTACCATCTGTGTCAAAGGTCGATTATACTGCAGCAGAAGTTCATTATCTGAGAAGAAACCTGTTATTATGCTTCCCTCCAATATGTAAGTATTCCAAACTACTATCAGAGAATATTCAGGGTTTTTATATGTATAACCAAAGTACAGATGTTAAACAAGTTATAAAGCCTGTATTCCAAAACAGATTCCAAAACTTATTTCAGCTGCATCCATTATATCTAAATTTTTGGCACTGGAATGAGCTGCCCAGAGAGGTTGTGGAGTCACCATACATGAAGAGCTGACAAGTCAACTGGATGTGGCACTGAGTGCTATGGTTTAATTGACATGATGATGTTTGGTCAACAGTTGGGCTCGATGGACTTGGAGATCTTTTTCAAACTTAATGAGTCTACAATTCTGTGATCTATAGAACATTTTATTCTATATTCACAGAATCACAGAAGGAGTTAGGTTGGCATGGACCTTCATGGGTCATCTGATCCAACTTCCCTGCAGTCTCCTAGAGCACATCACTCAGGACTGTATCCAAACAGCTTCTAAATATTTCCAGCAAAGGAGACTACACAGCTTCTCTGGGCAATCTGTTCCAGTGCTCTGTCACCTGCACAGTAAAGATGTACATATTCAGGTGGAACTTCTTGTGCATCAGTTTCTGCCCATTTCCTTTTGTCTTATTTCTCTGCATCACTGAGAAGAGCCATCCTCTTGATACTCTCCCTTCAGATACTTATAGACTTTGATGAGGTCACCTCTCAGTCATCCCTTCTCCAGGTTAAAGAGGCCCAGATACCTCAGCCTTTCCTCCTAAGTGAGGTGCTCCAGCTCCTTAATCATCTTCATGGCCCTCTTCTGGGCTCATTCCAATAGTTTCAGATATCTCTTGCACTGAAGAAGCCAGAACTGGATGCAGCACTCCTGGTGAGCCGTCATCAGGGCTGAACAGAGGTATAGGATCAGCTCCCTTGCCTGTTGACAATGCTCATCCTAATGCAGCCCAGGATTAGACCCCTTATTCCAGTTTAACCTACCTTCATGATATTTTTGTAGGTATTAAACTTTCTAAATACTCAACATGGTATACAAGAACTAGAACTTGCCTTTTCATAACATTGGCTACATTTTCCATCATTAGTTAATTCATAACCCTGTACAATCTCCTCAATAAAACCTGTGTTTACCTCTTTGTATTGCTGACTAAAGAGACTGTTTAGACTATTACTTTCCTGTGAAAAGTTTATTTTACCAAAATACACTGTTTGTGTTTATAGAAAGCTGACTCCTTAAGAGGTTTGGAAATGAACCAAAAATGCTAAAAATTTACTTCATGTGGACAATGCTGACTGAGAGAAGTGAAACTACAATAAACTGGATGGATTGTGAAATGAGGACTCAGGCTAGTTCCCAGAATGTTTTTTATTGATGCCCATGGCTTTTGAATCAAATCTCTTTAATAAATGTCTTTGAGGTAGAATTCTTGGGAATCCACCTCTTCAGATTTGCAAAGACACAATTCCCTGCCTTCCTCCCCCATTTTTTCTTGAAAAAGATGCAAGCTGACATTCAGGATGTTTCTGACTTTGTCTTATATGTGAAAGCAGTTGTCAAAACGTGCATCTCTGCTACTCTCTTATTTATTTATGGGGAAGAAGAGAGAGAAGAGGAAGGGGAAGGGAGAAGAGTCAACAACAAGTCAATGAGTGTTGAGTCTTAAATGAAGCAAAAACATAGTTGTTTTGACAAATTTTGAAAAAGCTGATAGGATGAGAAAGGGAAAGAATGTGATGTCCATCCTGTTATTTATCTTTGATCTATTTTTACAGTCAATTTAGCTGAGCTAGTGCTGACCACAATATAACTGTAAAAACTAGTAATAACAACCCTTCGTCAGCAGGCATTCAATTGTCTGAGGTTAATTCCAGACCAGTTCACAGAAACTGATTTCTGAGGTCTGTTTGCTGAAATAGTGAATTTCAAGTGTGCATATAAATCTTGTCTGATATTTAACAGTAGATTTTCAGAGGAGCTCAGCTATCATACAGTATCCTCAAAGGAATTTTTGAGAAATGCTGAGTGTTATGAGGGATTGAAATCTACGTAGTAAGCACCAAAGCAGAAAACTTCTTTAAAAGAAAGGCACCTTTACATTAAAAAAAAAAAAAAAAAAAAAAAAAAAAAAAAAAAAAAAAATTGAAAACTTTACATGAATGCATTACTCATATTTGACTCAATCTTTGAAATGGAAAGCTAAAAAGATACAAGAAAAAATAATTTGTTTCTTTTCTGTCTGATAATTTATATAGTCTATTACTTTGCTCCAAGTGTAACAAAACATGCTGTCTCAGAGTATTAGCATTAGTAAAGGCTTCAATGGATAAGAAACATACATGCTAGCCACAAATCACTAGAGGATTAGAACTCAAACCTCCAATATTGATAAAATAGGGCAATTACAGGAAAATATCAGTAAGAGACATTGAACAACTCTAGGGTGGAGCTCGACAAATAAAGGGTAACAAGTGTACTGAAACCAGAAATTTCTAGGACTTATAAACATAACTTATTGTTCCTGAAATAATAAATGAAAATTCTAGAAACTTGAAAATAATTAGAAGCTGAAATCTAGCTTAAAATAGCACAACACTGATTCCCGTTTTCCTATTCAAAATAAGTGCCATTTGTAAAATTGTCAGTTTTTAGTGAATAAAATTTTAGAATCATTTTGAGGCACTCTTTGCATTCTCCATTCCATGTACAATTGTAGGCGAAATTCTGACTTTTTTCTGCACTGAGTTAAGAAAAAACTACTGAAGGATATTTCAAAATATCCTTTCTTCATAAACAGTGTCTCCTGGCTGTCTGCTCCTTGAAGCTTTGAAGCACCTGTGACATTTGCTAGGGCAAAAGGTTATCCAGGAACCTTAGGAAGGATGTAAACATTATTTCATTTTTCAGGCACTTCATACAGGCACATAATTTTCTATCACAACAAGTAAACCTCCTCTATTTATCACTAAGAGCATCAGAATATGTTTTCCCAAAGACATCCTGTGATTCTGAGAAAGGAAAGCCTTTTCCATGGAAATGTACACAATAATCTCTTAAATGTCTCTTTTGAAAATGGCCTGAAATTACGAAAGGTATGGGATTTTTTTCCACCCATCTTTGTATTTCATATAGTTAGAGCATACCTGCACAGCTAGGGAGCAATAGAACCACATTATGTTACAACAGCTTTATGCAGTCAATATAATTATCCAGCTTAATAATGCTGGTAGTTAAGATGGCAGTTAAAAAAAAAAAAAAAAAAAAAAAAAAAGCCTCTGTATCTTTGTGTAACAGACCCATTACAGCACTCACTGATTTCAGTCAATAACTTTTAGGGACTTACATTGTCAAGAAATATTGCTTTTCTTTTCCCTTTATAAAACAATTCACTTTGATTTCTTAGACTAAAACTGACATTGGGTTTTATGTAGATAGCAACATTTTGCACTTATCTCCAAGATTGGGTTCCAGCTGTTGCAGCTCCTAGAGAGAATTAGTATCCACAGGAATCTATAGTACTTTGCTCCTCCTTTACCAAACTAATATGTAAGTCATAAGCTTTTTGCAGGTGCAGAAAAATCAATCTTACATAAAACTCTTTTACACTGTCTCCTTTGTGCAGTTTTAAATTATATAAAAATATATACCAAATGCTATTAACTCTGTAGTACAACCTTTGAAATAAATAAATAAAAATGTAGTGGCATGAGAAAAAAAGTCTGAAATTATTCTGTATATCTTTTCAAACAATTTAAATGCCATTTTAAAATGCAGAACACTAATTAAGGGGTTTGTGAAAGTCTAACTTTTTCTTCCAAGGAAATGCAAGGAAACTGTAAAAAACAATATTAATCCAAGGCTTTCAATAAAGTAATAAAAATAAGGCCAGTTATTAGTAAATAATCCAAGGCCGTAAGCCATATTTTGGTGATCTGCAAGTACTCAGGCCTTTTAATGCCTGGTAACTAAAGATTATTACTCTGTGACAAATCTGCAAAAACAGATTTAATTTTGTCACATTCATGCAATTATAATTTTCTAGTTATTTTCCTAAGGAGAGACTGAAAAGAGATTATTTTTTACATGCTGAAAAAATGTTGATTTATTAGATCTTAGAGAAAAAAATAAACAGTTTACCTTATGCTTAATGATTTTTCATTAAATTTATTGTAAAATAAATAATAGCTTCATGTGTAGATCCCACCACTTTAGATGAAAAGCCAATATGAGAATAATGAGTCATTATTCTCTGAGGGGTAAATACAGATTGTTTATGACAAGTTGGTAAGTGATTTGATTGTTAGTTTCATTTTCCATCATTGTGGAAAGGTAAAACAACTTTTAAAATAAATTACTGCTATTGCAATATAATGATTTCCTGATACTCTCATATTATTATCTTTTTTTTCATATTTCATCTTTTCCTCAAGCAGTAGTAACTAAATATTGAAATAAAACTATACAGTTTTGGGAGATTTTCAGTATGTAAATTAGCATGAGTCAAAGATTCTACATCACAAGTATTATTGCTTATAAATCAACAAAGTTTACTTATATACATTCCTGTTATATACACATAAGAGCAGATTGTTCCATAGCTATTTTTGAAAGCATCTCTTTCCTTGTTAATTCAGGAATATAAGGCCATATAGAAAGCTTAGTGCATTAAATTTTATTCAATAATACAACCAGATTTTGTCCTTAAAATGTCCTTGTTGGTGATCCTAGACTTTAAAAGATGATGACCAAAATATAACACTTGCAAGTGCAAACAGTGCAAGTACAACATACAAATCCATAGGTGCATAGAGTTCCTGACAGATGTGACTGCATTAGTGTAAGAAATAAGAATAAGAAATAGTGTAAGAAATAAGAAATCTAATTCAAGGTATTATGCATTTCTATGAAAACCAAGAAGCTGGACTAAGAAACAGAAATCAGTAGCTTGTAACCATGTATAAATGGATTTTTCGTTTCAGTGGGCAAACAAGTCAAAACAAAACATCCTCTTTTACTCTCAATTGTGGGAAACAAACTGATTTATAAATCTTTTGCCAGAAGAAACAAACCTTCATTTCACTGCCATTTCTCCCCACAATTAAACAAATATAAGTAAAATGAAACAGTCATCTCTTTCAGATACAAAACACTATGTTTCTTTTCAGGTTTTTTGAGAAATTTTATAGGAAAATATAAGGTCATATTCACAAAGCTACCTGAAGAAGATTAAAAGAAAATTTACACTTTTTTTTAATGAACTGCTTACAAGAAAGAGTACTCTAACTGATTTTTCTTTCTTTAGTGTTGGAACCCTAGCTCTCACTTCCCAGGAGGCCCAACAGGTTTAAAACACATTGGGAAACCAAGGGAGAAAAGTCTCCTTAATCTCCCACGTCTAGTCTCTTCTGTCTTGTGTAAATAATTGAATATTCTTCTTTCCAAAATACATCAGCCTGGACTCATTCTCAATTTCTCATTCTGTATTCCAGTGACTATTTATGTATTTTATCTGAAAGACAAAACATTCAGAAGCAGCAAAATAAGGGATTTACTGGTTAACATAACTTATATAAGAAATGAAAAAATATTTGACAGATTTAAGAATTAATAAAACGTAACTCAAGTCTTTGTGTTGGTTTTCCTGCCTCTCTGGTGGCTCTCAAGCCTGCTGCAGCTACCCTGGCAGGAGCCGTCACACGCCTCAGTAGGACCCCCGAAGGCTGTCCAGCAGGGTCCACCCGGTGGGTTCAGAGCTACCTTGAAGCCTGGCGATGATAGTGGTGACCGCAGCAAGGAATGATGGGAGTACTCTGGTGGGGTGTCACAGGAGCCTTTTTTGAGGGGTCTACCCTCGAGAGACTGCCCTAGTAGAGCAAAGTTTCTCTCAGGGGAGCAACTTTTATGTGGGGGAAGAGTTGAGGGAAGAGTCAAGTGAGGGACCAATAGCAGAGAACTGAGGTGTGGTCAGGGGATGAGGGACAGTTCAGGGGGCAAACCACATGAGGGAGGATGGAGTTCCCTCAAACCTGGCCCAATCAGGGGCTGATCTCCCCAGAACCTTCTGGAACTGGGGAGAGGCCTCACTGAGAGTGACAGGACTCGAGGGTAGGGGAACAAATGATTGACATAAAACTGGAGCTGGGTAAACAACTTAGGGTTAAACCAAACTGGGGGTGAACAGGGGGTAACAAGGAACAATCCATTCAAACAACATGAACAATATAGATGTAAACATAACAATTAAATCAAAGGAATGCACCACTACAGTTATGACAAAAAAAGAAAAAAAGCATTTATGGCGTTTCTGCCCTCCGTGGACCACTTGATCAGTGATCCCTTGCCTTGCCCGGCTTCTGGCAGCAGTCGGTAGGGCCACTGGACAATTCTGCAGCAGCCCCCACGCGGTGGGCTTTCTGGCTGGCTAGCACTAGATGTAAATTAGTGGCTAATGGCGGAGGAAAGGAAGGCTCTCTTCTGAGGGTTCACAGGAGATGTTTATTCCTCATAGGTGGTGGGTGAGAGAGAGAGTGAAGCCCCGCCCAAGCCCCTTAAGTAGACAGGCACCAGGGGGCGTGTACATAAACTTTCCACCAATAGGGGGATAGAAAGGGAGGAGTTGGGGGGTAGATTGACACACAAAAGGGCCAATCTCTGGAGAGGAGGGGGGGAGGGGATTCCCAGAACCTGTTCCAATCAGAAGCCCGGTCTCCCCGAGAATTCCAGAAGGGGGAGAGGCTTTCCCTGGATGACTGGCAGGCTCCGGGGGGAGGGGACAAGCCACTGCGAATACAGCTATAGACAGAGGGGTTTAGAAAAGACCCTTTTCCCAACATAAATAACATAAACCCAAAACTTGTGAGCACAGCTCACGCACCGCTACATCTCCCCCTTTCTTTTTATACAAAGATGGTAATTTAAACCATAAACAGCCAGTCGGTGGCCACAGCTCAGAGTCTTCTTCAGGGAGGTCCTTTCCTTCTTCAGCTCTCACTTCTGCTTCCGGTGGAGCTGTGACAACCACGACTAGGCTTGCATATGGGGGGGAGACAGTTAGAGACTAACTTTTTAACAAAGTAACGAATGCAGGTAACAGTGCCCAGAATACACAAAACCATAAACAGAACAATTAACACAGGACGAAGAATAGATCTTGCCCACCCAGGCAGCCCCCAGTCCTCAAAAAGTCCCTCCAGCCAGTCAGATGTTTGAGGACAGCTTGTTCTTGATGTCTCCGACAATTTTGCAGATTGTGGCGCAGGTGTTTCTGCCAAATTTGCTGTTTTTGGCATGGATGCTGGCACTGTCCACACCACGGCCGGAGACTGCAGGCTGGAGATCAGCAGCAGCAGGAATAGAAATCTGGCTGCTGTCAGTGGGGCCATCGCTGAGTGGGTTTGACCTGAACTAAATAGAATTTGAGACAAGAACATAGTTAGAGACAGACCAGTGGGGTAGGGGTAGGACAAATTCTTCCCAGCTCGTCCACTTGTGTCTTTTCCGTCTCCAGGACGCCACGGACACCTGTGAAACCTTAACTCCTTTTCCAGAGGCCTTTGGAATATAGGGTCTCACCCACTTTGAAGGGATCCACCTTAAGCCACTTGGGGTGGACACGCAGGCGTACCCACGTCCCCAAGTAACCAGGTGGTGAGGGCCCTCTGTTCCGCCGGTCTCTGGGTCCTTTATAAGGACGGGTGGTCGAACCTTGGTGGAAAACTGGTCGCTGCCGCCGAAGTGCCTGACGACTGGTGGGTTTAAAACCTCAAAGGAACAATTTAGAAAATTGATTGTGAACAGTGCTCTGGACAGGCGGATAGCTGGAGACTCTAATTTCAGGACCTGTTGTTGCTGGCCCAGGACCCTTTTGATTTCCCGGTGGGTCCTTTCTACCACTGCTTGACCTGTGGGGGAGTGGGGGATGCCTGCTTTATGCTCCACCCCCCATTGCTGCAGGAAACTGCTGAACTCCTTGGATCTATATGCAGGCCCGTTGTCAGTTTTCAGGGCTTTTGGGACTCCCATAAAGGAGAAAGCCTGGATGAGATGGGTAATCGCATCCTTGGATTTCTCCCCTGCGTGGGCAGAGGCAAAGACTGCTCCGGAGAAGGTGTCCACTGAGACGTGCACATATTTCCTCCTTCCAAACTGAGGGATATGTGTCACATCTGTCTGCCACACGTCACAGCTGCCTAACCCTCTGGGGTTGGCACCAGCGCTCAGGGTGGGGAGCGCATGCTGCTGACAATTTGGACAAGTGGCCACGATTGCCTTGGCCTGTTCCCGGGTAAGGTGGAACCGGCGAACTAAACCTGGGGCATTCTGATGGAAAAGCTGGTGACTGATCTTTGCCTGCTCAAACACATTTGGGAGCGGGGCCATCTCTGCAGGGGCAGCAAGTGCATCGGCTCTCCTGTTCCCCTCAGCTATGAACCCAGGCATGTCTGTGTGTGACCTCGTATGCATCACAAAAAAGGGTTGCTCTCGGTGGGAGACAAGCTTAACTAGCTTTGAGAGCAACTTGAACAGGGCAAGGTTGGTCACTTCCTGGAGAACAGCATTTTCAGCTCTGGATACTACACCTGCTACATAAGCCGAATCGGTCACCAAATTGAATGGTTCAGAGAACCTCTTGAAAGCCCTGACAACTGCGGCCAACTCAGCTATCTGAGGTGATCCTTCTACCTCAGCGACATCTGACTCCCACCGCTGAGTCTGAGGGTCTTTCCAAGTCACAACTGACTTGTGAGACTTTCCGGACGCGTCCGTAAAAACTGTCAGGGCCTTTAAAGGCCTTCTGCTCTGAACGCTTTCTAATTTTAGCACGAATTTTGCTTCCGAATTAAAAATTCTGTGGGCCGGCCGATGAATAGAAATTTGTCCTGTGTAGGAATCCAGAGCCATTTGCAAAATTTTATTCTCCCGGATGTATTTTTCCAACCTTTGCTTTGTAATTGGGCCCGTTTCAGTCCGAATTGGAATGTGAATGCATTTGAAATCACAGCCAGCCAGGTCCCTAATACGGGTTCTGGCCTTCTGGATTAGATCAGCTGCCAGCTCCTGTGGCGTGGTCATTCTTTTGGACCTATGGTGGCTAAGAAAGACCCACTCTATAATGAGAAGAGGATCTCTCCCGCCTCTGTCCTCACGAGGTATTTTGCTTACCTCCTTGTCCCACTGAAAAAATGACTCCGTGGAGGTGTGGCAAATCTCCTAATACAATAAAACTGAAAGGCAGTTCAGGTGCACACCTGTTTGCCTGTCTGGTGGACAGTTTTACCTGGACCTTCTCCAGTGCTTTCTGTGCCTCTGGGGTGAGCTCCCGCGGAGAACTCATCTCCTCTCCCCCTTTCAATAAATTGAAAAGAGGGTCTAGGTCCTTGGTGGTCAGACCTAGCCAGGGCCGCACCCAGGACAATGCCCCACACAGCTGATGGACGTCAGCAAGAGTCCTGATTTTGGTCTTTATTTCCAATTTTTGCGGAACAATGGTCCGCTTACTGATCTCCAGGCCTAAATATTTCCAAGGCGGCATCCGTTGAATCTTCTGCTCCTGCAGCTCGAACCCTGCAGCAACCAATGAAGAGATTGTCAGGTCAAGCGCATGGGACAGTACATCCTCGTTCGGGGCACAGACAAGCACGTCATCCATATAATGATAGATGATTGCCTTGTCTGCGGCTGCACGTACAGGGGACAGCAAGGAAGAAACGTACCACTGGCAAATCACGGGCGAGTTTTTCATGCCCTGCGGCAAAACCTTCCAGTGATACCTTTTCCCCGGGGCCTCTCGGTTAAAGGTGGGAACCGTGAATGCGAAGCGTGGGGCATCGTCAGGATGAAGGGGAATTTGAAAGAAACAATCTTTAATATCTATAACTGCCAATTGCCAATCTCGAGGGAGCATTGTCGGGGAAGGCATCCCTGGTTGGAGAGACCCCATGTCCTCAATGACATTGTTAATTTGTCTGAGGTCGTGAAGGAGCCGCCACTTGGTCTTGTCAGCCTTTTGGATGACAAAGACAGGGGAGTTCCACAGGGAGGTAGTCTCCTCAATGTTACCCTTGGCTAGTTGCTCTTCCACGAGCTCATTCAGCGCCTTTAATTTTTGTTTTGAGAGCGGCCACTGCTCTACCCAGACTGGAACATCTGTCTTCCAATTCAGTTTTTGGGTAGGGCGCGTCTCAGTGACCGCTGCACAAAAATCCTGTGGGGAGTCTGGAATATCAATCGTGACTCCCCATTGTGCCATGAGGTCTCGCCCAAGCAATGGTTCCTTATAATCCAAAACAAATGGGCGGATATTTGCCAATTGCCCATTTGGCCCCATAATTTGCACAACGCTCTTTGACTGTTTTGCCAATTGGATGCCCCCAACACCTTGAACGTGTCCAGCCACGCTTTGCAGAGCCCATTGTGAAGGCCACTCCCGGGACGGGATCACGGTTACATCTGCACCCGTGTCCAGGAGGGCTTTGATGTCCACGATCTCCTCCCCCATCTGCATCTGGCACTCTAACTGCGGTTTCGCGGTAGAAATTGCCTGTACCCTCCCCACCGATGGACTTCCTTCTGTGAGGAAATCAGGGATGGGAATTACCTGGGCGATTATCTGCCCCTTTGGGAGAAAAGCAGGAGGGGAAGTACAATGCAGCCAAACCACGAAGCGCTCGGGATCAGAGTCAACGATCCCTGGGGCGACTTCGAGGTCGAACGGGGTGTACTTACAGTCTCCGAGTACCATGTACTTGCATCCTATCCGATGCCAAGTGCCCTGTTCACTGGGGTTTACTGAAACTAAATGCCAGTCGCTGTCCTTCAACAGCAGCGAGTCAGTTAGTTTTAACCTAAACGGCTCATACCGCGAGTCGGTGGTGAAAACTGAATCGGAGAGGTCGATCTCCCTAGGTGTCAAGTCCGGTGAATCAGAGTCCAGGGGGACTCTGGTGTCCGTCCTGGTAGACAGAAAAGAAAGGTCAGCTTGGTTTCCTTTTCCTCCCCTCCCCCTCCTGGTCCAGGCCACCCGTTTTGCATCTTCACGCAGGGTGGTCCCGCGCTCACTCCCTAGTTTTTTGGAGCCGCTTGAAGGCTCCCCTGCAACCCCCCACCTGCACCTCCGTCCCCACCCCCACCCCCTTGAGTGGCCACGAATTGCTGGAAGGCAGCCCGCATCGGGCAAGAGTGCTGCCAGTGGCCGCTTTGCCCACAGAGACTACAGCAATCTTTGCCCGCCCGAAAAGGATGTTTCTTCGCCGGCTGCTTCCTGGAGAAACCCTCTGAGTCCAATGCTGCAGCTCTCGGATTGGCTCGCTGCAGCTGCCCTGATGACTGCTCCGTTGTAGCAGACATGAAGGGAACCTTTGCCTCGCAGACGTGGAGAAAGTCCTGCACCGTTGGCGGAGGGTCCAGGGGCAAGCTGAGAATGGCAGTCCTGCACTGGTCATTGGCATTTTTCCGGACCATTACTTCCAACACGCTTGCCCTTGCGTCCTCTTTCCACACCTGCGTCTCAACGGCCCTCGTCACCTTCTCCACAAAGGCGACGAACGACTCTGCAGGTCCCTGCCGGATGTCGGCGTAGCTGGGCAAAGGCACTTCTCCCTGTAGCCCTATAAATGCTTTTTCGGCAGCTAGCTTTATTTTCTCCAGCACCGGCGCCGGAATTTTCCCAGCCTGGTCTGAAGCCTTAGCCCATCTGCCCTCCCCACACAAATGATCAAGGGTGATCGGGTCCCCCTCCTCATCTGTAGCAGTTCCAGGATCTAGTAACAAACCGGACAATTCGGACCGCAGCAAGCTTTTCCACGCCGCCTCCCACAGCTGAAACTCTGTGGAGGACATGAGGCAGGAAAAAAGCTGCCGCAGATCGGATGGGACTGGGACTGTATCGGCGAGGTTTGCCTTTAACAAACCCCTGAAATACGGGCTTTCCCTCCCGTAATCCCGGTGGGCTTTGCACAACTCCCTAATGATGTTCTGGGAAAAGGGTTGCCAGGTTGCCTGAGTGGTATTTCCACTCCTTGACCTGTTATATGTAACAGGCGCAAGGGAAAAGATTTCACCGCGGCATGGGCTTTGGGTCCCCGGCCCCCCCCTTCCGGTTTCCCCACCGTGGGAACCGGAAGACCAACGTGGCTCCGGCGCGGGCATGGGCGTGGCTCCGAGTGCTGACATCACTCGGGGGGTTGGGACTAGGGCGGAGCTTTGGAAGGGAGGAGTTTGGGAAGGGGCGGAAGGAGGAGGGAACAAGGAATCCTGGGAAGAAGAAGGCGTGAAATTTGCATGCGACTGCACCATGCGGTCGCCGCCATCTTCCGCTCGGGGAGAGGGGGAGAAAGGGGAAGCGCCGTCCCGTGACGCACCATCCTTTTCGGCGAAACCGAAACGGACTCGGGGTTTGGGAACTGGGTAAGAGGGGGGAAGGGTAGAAACTCGGAAAGCCGAGCCAGGGCTTTGCCGAGCCTCCTGAGCAGTTTGGCTAAGACTGTTCAGGCGGGGGAATTCGGATACCTGCGGGGAGCCAGAGCCGACAGGAGAGGTTTTTCCTGCCGATGCCCGCAAGTTATCCATTTCGGGGAAAGAGGGAGCGGTAGAAAGGGAAGGAGAAACGGGGGAAAACTGCTTTCGCTGCTCTTTCTGTACTTTCTGCTTTTCTAAAAGGGCAGATTGAATCTGCATAATCCAATAAATTAATTTTGCCGCATGTTTGTCCCCTGCTTTGCCTAATTGAAAAAATTTCGAATAGGCTGCATCCCAAAACTGAATGCACGCCGCTTGTGCAGGGGGCATTTTCGGAAAATACAAGAAGAGCAGTTTTACGAACTTTTTTAGCTCCTTTTTCGAGATCTTAAACTCGGAGCCTTTCAGCACAAGAACCAATATTTTACAAACTTCCTTTTCTTCGGTTGAGAGCTTAGCACCCATGCTTCTCAACCGTCACGCGCGCACCTCAAAAACTAAAATAGCAAACGAAAAATAAAAACCCGCGACTTAAAACCCGAGACTGGAGACCAATTCCCCGCGCCCTCGGAGCGCGGCTAATTCAAACAAAAACCGACAACGGGAAAACGAAACCGTGCCCCACGCGACGGAACCCCGCGTCTGAAACAAAACAAAAGAAAAAAACCGAAAGAAAAAAAATTTGCCGCACTCAGACAACCTGGCCCTGGGAGACCATAAGGCTTCTCCACAGGTGAAACGCGTTTCTTGGCTCTGAAAGAGCCCCCCAAAATTGTCCTAAGGGGAGAAAAAATCCAGCTCCCCTAGGAACCCCAAAATAAAAGGTGATTATACTCACCCGTCCGGTGCTGGCGAATAAAAAGGAGGTGCTGGCGGTCCTTCGCCTGAAGAAGACTTTCCGGGCGCGGGAAAGCTGCCTTCTTCTCTTACCAGAAAGCGTACTCCACGGAGCTGCTTTTCTGGTAAGCGCGTGGCTGTCTGGCAATCCTGCGGCACTGCGTGGAGGCTTCCAACGCAGGCGAGAATTAAGTCCACGGGGTCTGGCGGTGTTCTCAGACTTTTTTCCCGTGCAGAGAGCTCACGCTGCCACTGAGTGCTTTGCCTCGTGCTGCACAAGTTCCTGTCCACGTGGTCTGCCGCACGTTGTGGCGCCACGTATGGCGTTTCTGCCCTCCGTGGACCACTTGATCAGTGATCCCTTGCCTTGCCCGGCTTCTGGCAGCAGTCGGTAGGGCCACTGGACAATTCTGCAGCAGCCCCCACGCGGTGGGCTTTCTGGCTGGCTAGCACTAGATGTAAATTAGTGGCTAATGGCGGAGGAAAGGAAGGCTCTCTTCTGAGGGTTCACAGGAGATGTTTATTCCTCATAGGTGGTGGGTGAGAGAGAGAGTGAAGCCCCGCCCAAGCCCCTTAAGTAGACAGGCACCAGGGGGCGTGTACATAAACTTTCCACCAATAGGGGGATAGAAAGGGAGGAGTTGGGGGGTAGATTGACACACAAAAGGGCCAATCTCTGGAGAGGAGGGGGGGAGGGGATTCCCAGAACCTGTTCCAATCAGAAGCCCGGTCTCCCCGAGAATTCCAGAAGGGGGAGAGGCTTTCCCTGGATGACTGGCAGGCTCCGGGGGGAGGGGACAAGCCACTGCGAATACAGCTATAGACAGAGGGGTTTAGAAAAGACCCTTTTCCCAACATAAATAACATAAACCCAAAACTTGTGAGCACAGCTCACGCACCGCTACAAGCATTGAAGTGTACATGTCCCATAAGCCCTACAGGGTTTGGTACTTTACATAAATCCATTCTTTATCTAAAAATAATGACAGTAATAAATTACAGGTTAAAACTGAGTTACTTAAAAGTAAAAAATGCATTTATTTAGTGAAGTAATACAGGACCCCATGGTAAGGAGAAATGTGAGAAAATTCAAAAGTTATCTAAGAATCTTGGATTCAGATTAGCCTCATATCTATACCCTATAACATAAAATAAGTAGAGAAATAACAATATAATTAATCTATCAGACATACAGCAAAACACCTGATAGATTACCTATGGGAGTTAACAACTGGGAGAACATAAGAGCAAGAATTGCACCATAGACAGTAAACTGACTGAAAAGCACCTGGCAACTGACAGACTTGAGAAGGGACTAATCAAGCCAGGATAAACTACTGAAAGAGTTAGTCAAGGACTAGCCATGGTAGAGATCTTGTTTCACATTTTTCATTACATTTTATGCAGACAGAAAAAGTAAATGCTAGCAGATAAAAAATTAGTAAAACAATATCAAGCAAACTACAGCATAGTACAGAAGTGGGTAATATGGGATTGCATAACACTAAAGGAGGAACAAACATTAAAGGAGGAACATACACTAAAGAAGGAACAAAATTAAGTTCTGATTTCAACAGCTGGAAGAGAAAAAACAGTGTGGAGCAGCTGGGTGATTGTTGACAACAATGTGTCACATCCATCAAATAGCAAATACAATTCTAAGATGTATATGTTGAGGTCCCCAGAGTATCCAAAGCAATATGAAATACGACTAAAACGTCTTGTCTTGTTTAATTTAAGTAAAATGAACTGAGATGTGATAGGATTGCTCTGGATAAATATATGGAGTGGTTAGGCATAAACACGAAAGGAGAGGAAAAGGTATTTAAAATAAACAACAATGTTGACCTAATAAAAATATTTCTAGATGGGTAATGAATACATTTGGGTTGGGAATTCAAATTTGTGATAATCAGATTACAGAACACTCTGTAACAACTTTCCAAAAGGACTAGCAAGGGCAATAAACCAAACTAGTTTCAAGATGACGTACCTTTTAGAAATAAATATGTTATTTATAAACATCTGTTTCAACTAATGCTTGCCAAAACACCGACAAGTATCCAATAAAACCTTACCTAGTATTCTTACCAAATTGCCCAGTGAGTTGCAGGAGAACAGCGATTTTTAGGATCTGTGAATGAGATGACTCCTCTCTGACAACTATTTTGTAACTGGGGACTTGAGAAGCATTGAGCCAGAGACGTTTATCTGCTTCTCAAAATTCAAGAGCAACCTTGTATTTCAGGCAGTTTGATGTTGCAGGAAAAATAAAAAAGGCATTTTCTAATAGTCCGTTATGAGAATGAAGACCATATTTATTTATTTTAAGCACCAGACCCTGAAAGTTACCTGCTTCTACCTTACTTAACAGAAGCTGAGAGTTTCTGTTATCATGCAAGATAAGATTCCTCCACTTGCCTGCCACTCAAAGTGTAATAGAAAAGGCTGCAGCAGTTTAGACTTGGCAACTAAAAGTTATCCCTACACAGACCAATAACATTTGGCCAAATTTTCTGTGCATGACAGAAATTACATCAGTTGATAGGCCTACAAAAGTTTACAGGTAGTAAAAAAATACAGACACTGAGAAAACCTTTAAATATTTTTCAGCAAAGCCCATTGCAGGACTGACCACAGTCCCAAGGCACAATAAGAACAAAATACTTCTAGAATCAGGTCTGAATATTTTGACAGTCTAGAGCTCCTCTCATGGAAAAGCAGCAGAATTTTGTTACTTTGGAATTAGGTCTTCACTGACATAAGACACTGATCAGACTTAAGTTTTGTTATTACCCTGGAGGACCTGGTTTTCCAGATAACTGGACAAGGTGGCTTTGCCAATCATAAAGTCAACATCTATACCAGCTTAATTCTTCAATGGAGACCATACCATTCAGGAATGATCATAAGATGTGTTAGTTGCGGGGGAGATGTGGAAGGATGTGGATTGCAGAGGGACAGGCGCTCCGGAAGAAAGTCGGATTGTCACGGAAGGGACAGAGCACACTCAAACCCAGAGATAAGCTACCTCAAGGACACCAGTTCCCCTCACAAACAATACCAGTACTTTTCCATTTCCCCGCAGGAAATGTAGTAAGACCCCTCTGACGTAGGGAAAGACCAGATAGTATTTAAACTGCATGTTTCAAATAATAAACACATTCAACTATCCACCAAATTGGTGTCCGTATGTTGTCTGCCCGAGCTCCACACTCAGAATGTGGTAGCCGTGCCGTCTGTCCGAAAACCAGGTCACCACGGTTGTGGAAGAGAAAGCAACTACAGTTAGTACAAAGTGTCTCAGGAGCAGCTTTGAGAGAGACAGAGAAAGATTGCTGAGAAGTCCATCTGGCTTAATGATGTGCATCCAGAACAGCACCTTGTCCTCTGCTCAAGTTTTAGAGCATCTGCAGTGGCAGGAACTGCCATATTTCAAGTATGTTTCCAACCCAATGGTATATGTACATCATTGTGAAGAGTGCCCAAATTAATCTGTTCTGCTATAGGCATGAACAAAGCTCCCTTTTTGTGAATGCAAGTGGCACTGTCTTACCCAGATATATCTCCATCCCTGGAAGTGTTCAAGGACATGTTGGATGGAGCCCAGAGTAACCTGATCAACTGAAAGGTGTCCCTGCCTATGGCAGGAGGCTGGGAACTGGATAATATTTAAATGTTTAGGGTCCCTTCCAGCCCTAACCATTCCATGATTCTATGATTTTTTTTTTTTTGTCTCTTACATCGTTATTTTAGATGGCAGCTCTGTAACTAATAATTTTGCTTTATTACCGTAAGTTCAGCACTGTGTTCTCATGACATTAAAGAACATAGCACACCATCATCTTTCTTTTCCTACCATAGAAAGATATTGCTAAGCTTGTTTGAGGGAATTTACAACTTTCCAATACCATGTTTTTACTCATTTACATTCATTGGAGTTACCAAAAACTAGGGCTAATTTTACATGAAAAATTCAATGAAGGCAAAGTACTTGCACAGTTTATGTGCAAGTCCTCAATATAGTACTTCATTAAAGGATTGTTTGCAAACAATGCTTATAATAAGATATATTAAATACGAGACTTACTAAAACAGGTTAGCAGCAATTGGATCATAGAAATCAAAATTTACTGCTGAACATTTTGTCCCTTAAATCAAAGGTGAACTAAAGGTACAGTTTGATGATATGTTGTGATTAGTGAATTTCAGTGCCTTAAGTAGACTTGTTTTAGCTGTCATATACAAGTAGGAGTGCTCATGTGGTTAGTTGCTGCATTTCAGCTGTCTAATAACTTTAAAAAAAAAATCATGGGCACTTTTTTGGTCTTTACCTATAGTAAAAACACATTTTTGGAAAAAAATGGAGATGACAAAAAAATTAATTAATAATCAACAACTTATTTCAAATGTCACATCAAAAGCAGATTGCCAGTGTACTTTGCTATGAATTCTGATTTTTTAATTCAAACCAGAGAAAACAGTGATTAAAAAAGGCCAGGTGAAATAATGAGATTTCTAATAGTAAAATTATATAACTATGCTATATAAAAAGTGACTAATAAAGTCTAAAGCATGAAATCTAGACATAGTAAAAAGCAAACTTTGATTTCAACACTCAGATTTAAGTAAGTTAATACATAAAGATTCAATTCCAGAGAGCATGTAAAGTATCACAATTTACAGAAAGATGTAGATAGCAAGCAAGAAATATAATATAAAAATCAGGTAAGACCTAATGTAAGATCAGCAGCCATAATATACTAACTATGCACCTATCAAAAACTCAGCACATTTTAGAAGGAAAAAAAAGTGTCTTTATTCGAGAGAGTTTGATCAGCATTTTAGCATTTGGTGGGCTTCCACTGGCCAGCAGCCAGATGACCACCCAGCAGCTCTCTCACTCCCCTTCCTGAACTGGAAGATGGAAATAAGATGGAAACGACTGTGGTCAGAGACAAAGACAACGAGATCACTTACACCTATGACCTTCCTAGGAAAAACAGGGTTCAGTGAATTCCTTCATTCCCAGTTCCTCTATCCACTGCCCTTCATCCTGAGTGGCACAAAGGGATGGGGAATGGGGTTTTCAGACAATCAGTAAAAGTTCTTTCTCTATTACTCCTTTCTTCTCACACTTTTCTTCTGTGCCAGTGTGGGTAATCTCCATGGGCTGCAGTACCTAAAATGAATGAGCTCTGGTGTGTGTCATCCACAGGCCATTATTTCTTAAGGTAATATCCACCTGGCATGATCAGCTCCATAAGCTCAGGGAATTACCTATGTCCCTGTGGTTGGCTCCAAGGGCTGCAGGGGAACCTGCTCCAGCCCTGGGAGCACCTTATCCTCTTCCCTCTTCTCTGACCCTGATGCTTGCAAGGCATAATTACATTGAAAGAAACTTTCTGTATGTTGCTATGATAAAACACAAAATGAAGTCCAGGAATTATTCCTTTTTCAGGATCTGTTTTATTAACTATTTAATATGCAACAGTATACTAGAGAAAGGGAGGAGCCTAATAAGGCCTGAAATTTGAAATCTGAACAGGTTTAAAATTCTGATCAAGCCTATTAGGCCGATAATCTGCCAGATGGTCTAGAAGATGGTAACATACACTTCGAAAAAGAACCTTCATATGTGAAATGTTAATTTTATATAAAACAGCCCAATATGTATTTGTCTTGCTTCAGGGAATCTATTTAGTATGGAGAAAAAAATTGTATTATAGAAAGCATTATCAATTCAATGGTAAATAAAAGTCAATAATTTCAAAATTGCAATGATATTCAAATATTATTTTCTTTCTGTGAATTAACAAGAAAAATTTTGTTAGATAATTTATCATCTTTTCACAAGAAACCTTCATAATTTTTGTCTGATGATGAGAATATGAACTTAGAGATATGAAAAATATCACAAATCATAAAATAAATTGATGTTTTTTATAGTGAACAGAAACACAGAAAGGCTAATTTTGCATACTTTCTGTAAGTGCAATTAACCATGTGTCAAACACTGTTAGATACTACTTACATTCTTTAAATTCAAAGGCAGATGAAAACCTCAGTGGAGTGAGGTAAATCAGAGCACTATATACCTTAATCCATGTCACATGAGATGGTGTGTGCATGATATCAGCCAGTATTGAGACAGAGGAAAGAAAGAGTGCTCTCTCCACTCTTATTTTTTCTCTCCAGTAAATCTTCATCTAAAAATATTCAAACTAAAGCCTCTGAGTCCCATAGACTTTGGGATAACCTCCAGCACAGTGACAGGTGAATGTCACGTATCATGGAGAAAGTCCTCATAGAACTATTTGATATGAGAAAAGCTTGTAAGCCGTGCTTCCTTGCCTGTCCTTTGGCTGCTTCCTAGCCCGACATGGCTGCCCTGGCAGGAAGCCGTCCCAGACCTCGGTAGGGTCTCAGCAGGCTGGCCAGCAAGACCCACCCGGTGGGTAAGCTGCTGTTGAACCTGGCGGTGGTGAAGGCGGCCGCAGCGAGAGATGACAGGAGGACTCTGGTGTGGGTGTCACAGAAGGCGTTTACTGCGGGTATGCACCTGCAGACACTGCCCCAGCAGAGCAAAGATCTCTACCCGGGATGCAGCTTTTATTGAGGGGAGGAGTTGAGGGGTGTACAGAACGAATAACCAATAGTAAGAAAGGCAGGTGTGGTCGAGGAAGGGAAAGACAACTTGGATAACAAATCATGAGAAGAGGGAGGGGTCTCCCTCGAGCCTGACCCAATCAGGGGCTGACCTGTCCCAAACCTTCTGGAACTGGGGAGGGGCCTCCCTGAGAGTGACAGGACGCGAGGCGAGGGATACAAATGATTGACATAAAACTGTTGTTGGGCAAACATGAAGGGACTTACCAAACCGGGGAGGAACAGGGGGAAACATGGAACATTCCATTTTAAAGAACATTAACAATACAAATGTAAATATAACCTGTAAACCAAAAACGTACCACTACAAGCTTGCAACGTTTAACCATTAATTATTTGGCCTAAACATCTTTGAGAAAACTAACCTATTATTCCTCATCCACTGCTGCTTTGAGATCTCTTTTTAGGACTCCAAACAAATCTGAAATTTCCCTCATTGAGAGACACACTGCAGTATAAAACTGATAAAAACACAAAACCAGAACTGTTTATATTAAAGACAGGAAGAATGTAAAGGAAGACTTGTCTTTTTGTATCTTTTCCGCTTGTCTTCCATAACCTTGGTAAGAGGAAGAACTAGGTTAAATTGTCTGATTAAAGTCAGCTATGTGGACTGAGAAAAGTCACCTCTTTTAAGCTTCTCCCATCTGTGTGAATGAATGGGCATGCCAAGAATGAAAGACTCACTGCATAATTAGAGTGTCATCAGCATCAGTATCCAATTTTGACAGCTGTTGCTGTGACAGTTGAGTGTGTGGAAAGAACCTGAAGGAGAGGTTCTAAAATGCACCCCTTTACCAGAGGGTACAATCCCATGAAGCTGGCCTACAGCAGTGTTCCTCATGCTACAAACCTGGTTGATAAATAAAGGTTTTTATGTTTAATAAAACACAATAGCTGCAGAAAAGTATTCCACTCCAAAAGAAAAGGTTAATATATGTATTCATGTGTATACACATGTATACACACATAAAATGTACATTCTGGGCATTTAAAACATTTCCCTTGAGGTGATTGCACCGCTCCAAATGTTTTTGTTCCACAAGAAAATGGGTCATGAATTTCTGGTTTAGTGCCTGAGACTATTCAAATGTTAATTTACTTCCAAAATTTGAGCTATAAGTATGAGAAATCCATTATTATTATAAATCTTGTTATTTTTCTTGAAAATTTAATTTCATGTGTTTAAAAAAGGGCACTAACCATGTATTAAATCTTGATAGTTTTACTTTAATTCAGATTTTTAATATATTTTCCTATTTGACTTTAAGCATTACTTTTAATGATGATAAATCAATGAATGTTATTATAATAACAGAACAAATGACTTTGAGAAAAGATTATGCAATTTCGCCTTCTGAATACTGCAAGTATTTCTTTTGGAAGGGGACAAATTAACTTCATTTGCTCTATGTAGCAGTATGTGGATGCACCTCAGATGTAATGAAACCAGAGGACAGAAATCAACTTATTAAAAATCATAGCTTCTGTTAAGAAACATACCTTGTCTGTCAATTCATACAAGTGCAACAAAGCGCAACTTTTTAGAAATGATAAATTTTATTAAACAAAGTGTCATATTGCAGTCCTGTATCCCATCTTGATTAACTGAAAATTTTCCCCATGTGCTGATCCACACCTTATTTGTGAGAATGGAACAAAGCAAGAGTTTAAAAGAAAAAAAGTATCTGCATGCAAGGCAACATGGCATATGAGAAGTGCTCTGAGGCACTACTCCCCAAGCAGAGTACTATTCCCACTCTGCAATTAGTGTTATCGAATCTGACCTGGGCACTGCATAGAGCATTATAAAATTTAAATTCCACATCTACATTACAAAGCAGAAGGGGCCTACAGGCTTAGTTTGAAATTAAATTTACCAACTGTTGACTTTGCTTAGCAAGTAGTGCATCCTAAAAGCTAGCTCTGGATGATCTATACTGAACGACCCCATTAGAAGAAGGAAAAGGGGGATTGTATGGTTTATATTTCAGAATACCCTCAGATATACATACACATCTAGAATACACACGAACCCTAGAATTCCACCTGACGGTGCTTTCTCATGGGCAATATACTATTTCTTTGTAACATCTTTGCGTGACTGTCAATAAAGAACCCTGGGGTGTTTCCTAAAAAGTGAAAGACAACCAAGACATAGTTAGGCATTCCTAGCTTAAGTATTTTAAGGTTTTCAAAACATTTTAAAATGTTTTGATTCCCTACAGAAATTTTACTTACTTTTTTTTTTCTTTTTTCCTTTTATTTTGGTCCAAAACAGGACCACCTCTTCACATTAAATTATGAGATTTGGTTAGCTGCAACAATGGCCCTTAAAACATATCACACTTCTGCAAGAACCTGTTCCTCCTACTCACCTCTATGCCTAGGTGTTTCCAGATGAATTGACACTTTGGAAGAATTCAGCAGTCACAGACTGCCTCAAGCACAAAGAGGCTCTTCAATTACTGTGTTTGTGTGGAATTTCTGGGATCTACAGGGAGATCTTCTTAGTATCCAGCCACTGGAAACTAAATAGCATTCACCTGCTGCACCCAGCTTGCCCTGCCAGCTCCATGTTGCATCCAGCTACAGAAATGTGCCCTTTTTTTTTTGGAGATGTCTTTTTTTTCTTTTTGTTGGTTTTTTGATTGTTGGGTTTTTTTCTATTGGTAGGATTCCTTTTGTTGCCATTTTCACTGCTGTCTTATCAAGCTTTGTTTGTTTTTATGAGAAGAGGTGTGGGTGCCATACACTATGGCTAGTTGTACCGGTCGTGTTTCTCTTGTAAATAGCAAAATTCTAGCAAATTCCAGACCCAGAACTTCAAATGGAGAAAGATACAAGCATAACTTCATGCAAAAGGATAATGAGCCTTACTATATCAAGTCCTCAGCTTCTGCTTGGTCTATAGCACACCTTTCTTAAAATTATACAGTCCTAATATGAACAGTCCAGTTCTTATATATTATGCAACCTGTTCTCTGAAAACAATGCTCCAATTTACTTATCTTTGTAATTAAAACCTGTTTAATTTTGTCCCCATATTTAAGATTTAATTTTCAGTATTTGAATCAAGTCTTCCCTGAATGATGTTTTTGTGACCGGTTAAGATAATTATCTTCAGTCACAAATCTGTTTTTATGCAAGTATTTAATTGGTCACGTGGCTTGATGTTTGAATAAACTCACTAGTTCAAAATACTCAAGACCTGATATAAGGCATACAGGTCAGAACATAGGAGCATTTGCTCATGGCTGACTATGCAAACAGGTTACACTGGGGTTTAGGTTGTTGGCGGTTTGGGGGGCTTTTTAGGGATATGGGAGTGGAGGACACTCCTTATACTCTATGGACAGCCTTTTGAAACTACTGATTCCCCAAATGAAAAAAAAAAAAGTGATGCATCTAATTTTTATAATTACAAGGTATTTTGGGTATTTCTGTGACTATCCTTTTGTTCTTTCTGTCAAGGACCCCCTGCTATTCCTGCTGGGACCTGGTACTGAGCTGAATGTCGGGGGTTCCCAAACCATTTTAGCAGTTTCTATTTACCAGAATACACTCTTTCATTTCATGTTCAATGGTCTTTAAAGCACACACATCAGCTTCCACTCAGGGCATATAAAACATATAAACAATGCACAATACAGACTGTTTTTTATTATTGATTTATGTTCTGTATTGTTAGTTATTTCTTCAATATATAGTATCTTAAATTTGAAGCAAGAATATAGATATTTTTTTTTCTTTTTTGATAGACAATAATGCCTGGATAAACTGACCTGGAAATTTCTGGCAAAAGGAGTCAGATAATTCCCCACAAGTAAACAGCTGATTTCCCAAATTTTATTTAACATCCTTTTCCCCAGCAGTAGTGCCACAGATGCTTTGACTTCTCAGTAAATATTATGTAATACAGAATTAATAAATCCTACAATGTTCTTATTTCACCTAGTGAAATTACTTACTCTGTAACAAGAAAAGCAAAACACACAAAAGCATATTGTAAGAATGTGGGGACTGACAGTGATCAAATAATAGATTTCTAGGCTTCAGGCACTAGCTTGAGGCCTGTGGGAATGCTAAGTACATAGCTCTCTCAGCTCTGGCCTGGGAAATTTTAAGGAAGAATCCAAATAATCCTTGTAGATACTCTTTCCCTGACACCTGGTATTTTCCCAACTTGTTTACTGGCAAAGATGTTTAGAAAGAGGTATCAGCTCTAACAACCAATCACGTTGCTTGTATCGTAACACTGTATAAAAGATTCTGTCTTTCAATAAACCTTTGCTATATGCCCTCCAATCAGAAGGCTTGGAGTTTGTATCGTTACACTCTGCCATCCTGAATAGTAGCAATATAAGAAGTTTTCTAAAATAAAAAAGTTATAGAAGAAACTTATAATGCATTACAAAAATACATTTCATTTATACATTCAGTTAAACCATTAATTGACTATTAAGCCTTTTTCAGCTACATTGCCAACTGTCAGGAAGCTACTGTATCTATGGGGATACTGTAGTAAAGTTATAACAATAGTAAACAGCAATATCAACCAACTACTGTGAAATTATGATGTGCTTAAGAGTAAGCCTTTTCTAAGTAAAGTAAACAGATGTTCCTAACAAAAAAAAAAAAAAAAAAAAAAAAAAAAAAAAAAAAAAAAAAAAAAAAGTAACATTTTTCAACAGTACTGAGAATTTCTCTCTTGGAAGCAGGACCATTTTATTAACACTACAGAAATCTTGAATTATAAAGCTTTCTAAATTCTTTCCCTACTTTCCACCACAACTGTTAATGTCCACAGTGGCAAAGAAGATTGTTAAACCTATTTTAATCCACAGACAAGCCTCTAAACTGGTATAAAGTTACTTAATTCATTTGAGGTTAATTTAAACCTGTGACATAAAAAGACCTAGTACAATACTTTTAAGACATTTTAGGTTTCCTTTTTATGAACATTGTTTATAAATATTTGCCTATCAATATAATTCTGGTTTATTCCATCACATTTTTATGTCACTGGAAAAATAGTCATTGCATAATTCTGCTGGAAATACTTGCAACTCCTTATTTTTTTTACTTGTTTTGCTGATCAAACAAGGCTATCACTACTAATTTTTATTAGATCACTACTTATAAAACTCGTTGAGTAGACATATAAAAAGCTGAGAATGTACTATGTCATTCCAGTCTCCCTAAAACTCTAAAGTTGTGAAAGTAGATTATGTTCTAATGAACCTATGCTAACCTACAGTAGCTGTATTTCACAATGAAGTCATTTTTTCCATAGAAGGAAGAAATAAAACCTAACAAAATTAGCTGACACAGATCAAAATGAATTGCTGGTCTAGTTTTGCTATACAGTGAGGTGAAGCAGGCATCAAATAACCACCTAACCCAGGTTTAGTACACTTTCTCTACAGCCAAAACAGCTTTGCCTTTTTGGCTACCACAAAATAAGAAAATAAGAATAAGAAAATGTTATCTAAGTCCTCAAGTTTCAGAGGATAAAAATGTTTTGGATGACACCTTTTCTAAAATATTCTGGAAGACTAAGAGAGGAAAGAGACAAAATTGTAATTGCTTTTCACAGAATGAAAACCTTTAGCTTGCCACTATTTCTGTTCCGCTAAAATTAGGGAGAGTTTATCATTGTCTTTAATGGGAGAAGAGATGAGACAAGGCTTATCAAGTTTGAAAACCCAACCTATAATCTTTTTTGATGGTCTTAATTACATTCTAACAGCTGGTATAGAGAGAAAAATTCAGGCTGACCTAAATGTGATGACGCCAATGAAGAGGAATAATTTTGACAATCAATAGAGAAAACCCTCCCAAGAACCAGGGAAACCATCAAGATTGGGCTTGATACCACAGTCAGAATTTATTTTTTCAGAGAAAGACAATTATATTTTGATCCCTTGCTGAGGAAGTGTCTCAAACCAAAGCCAAAATTTCCAAACAAGTATAATTCCTCTCATCTAATGTAATCGTGTAGCTAGTTTATGCTCATTTTTTCAGCTCTTCTTATAGTCAATATCTAGAAGTGAGCACTGTGAGGAAGTGATTCATTTATCCCATCCATGACTAAGTAACTCAGAGGGTTTTCTTGGATTAATAGTGTTCTTGACTCTGCCCCCCTGTATGATGCCTCTGAGCAATGAAGATGGTCTAGACAAATGCTATTATTTGAAATTTACTTCGACTAAGTGAAGGGTAGGTGAGATGAGCCTAATTCCTTCCCAAATTTTTACTTTCAAGAAATTTAGATCAGATCTCCAAATATGACATTTTAGAAATCAAACTAGTAGTCAACTAAAAAGAGAGAGTGGAAATTCATGGTCAGAGCTAAAATTCAAAACCACATTTGACATTACTCTGGATGTGGAACAGATACCAGTTCTATTATTTTTAATCTGAAAAGATATTTTATATAAGAATTACAATTCAACTTGTCTTAGATTTTGTCCAGTTAAGAAGGGAGCTGACTTTAATCTCAAATGAATATTTCAAAAACAAAAAAGCAACTAGTTATCCCAGATATAAAATCTAAAAATAAAAAAAATAGAAAAAGAACATTTTCTTTTCCTTATTGGCTTACAGAAATTTTGCCAGTATCTCCATGAAAATCTACTTCATCAACAAATGATCACTTCTCTTTATTGTATTTACAGGTGGTAATAAAAAATAAAGGTATTTTAATTTTTAACTCCTTATGATTAATTTTACATACCTCTATATCTCTATTTGTCTGGATGTTTATTCAGTTATAATCAAGGAGTTTTCACTGACTTAAAGGATATCTTAAGACAATAATAGACTAAATGTATTTAATATATCATATATTTGAAATCTATGGCTATACTTAACTCCTTAAAAAATGAGTTTAAACCACACAAAAAATGGTGCAAAAGGTCTTCTGCCTTCCTATATCATAGATTTTCCCATAGTACAGATTTTTTTTTCATTCAGCTTAGTGTGTAGCTCTAGAGTTGTGGAAGGAATGAGCAGCATGAAGAACAGTGACCAAGGGATTTGGGACTAAAAAATTACTACAAGATAATATGGGAAATGAGGTATATATAAATAGCACTATATATTTCTTACATATCCTATATATTTTAACAGAACCCGAAAATATCTCCAAAAATAATTTACCTCAAAATATATGACATTAAAAATATAAGTTATGGTCATAAGACAATACATAGAATCATTGAAAATGCTGAGTTAGGATCATCCAGCACAACCCCTGGTCCTGGGCAGGACAGGCCAAGAATCATACAAGGGGCTCCAGAGTGCTGTCCAAATACTTTAAAAATATTATTTCCAGAGTTTTTTAGGACATCTCATATAATTACCCTCTTTTCAAGCCTACATGGATAAAAAGCTGCATAATTCAGCTTTGTGAGTTATATATATGCATTTATGTACATGCACACATATGAAGAACCACAAATATTGCAAAAATCTTTATTAGTTCCCAAACATTTACATTAATGTTCTGCTAATATATAAGCCAGTTTATTCTGCCCATGTGGGTATGACTAAGCTTGACTCATGACAATGACAAATATTTCCATAAAAACTAACAGAGTCTGAAATGGGAAAATGATATAACGATGAAAAAAGTTTATCCAACCCAGCAACTTGACAAAATAAACAACAATGTGACAGAATGTTCATTTGCTTCATATAATTCACTGAGTCCCAATTTGGCAGCTGTTGTCAACCTAGCAGAAATGGCACACAACTATTCCCAAGCTTCTTAATCAGTGAGATTTAAGTAGTTAGAGTGGGATTTTTTCACTGCTGTCTGGACATCAGTTGGTGTTTCTCACATTGCATCATATTCTGGGGCAAAACAGGCTGGATATTGAAATTCAAACAATGGAGCACACTGACTAGTCTTTTTTAAATCTTAGACCTACCAGAGGGTTCATAGAACAAAGCAAAACAAAACCAGAAAACATAACCTGAATTAGTATGTGGTTTGGAGGATGAAAGAAGAATCAGGATAAGACTTCTAAACACAGAAAGTTTTCTATCCTTACAGCAGAGACCTTTCAAGGTCTCAGTCAAAGTCAGATTTCCCAGAGTTCAGTGTTGATGCCTCACTCCGAGATCCCAGTGCCATGTTCCTTCAGATGAGACTCAAGCCTAGATTGTAGTGCAATATCTTTTCATACCGTTGTCTTTGCTTTCTTCTCTCTCAAGAAGAGAGAAGAGATAATGCACATCTAGAGAAAATCAGGTCCAGTACAGACCACAGATCCATCTTTCACCACTAGCTCAGGTATAGCCATAAGGACCCTTCTACCTCCTGTCAGTTTTCCAAGCAAAGCAAGACCTCATTCACTTGGGAATGCAGTGACCTCTGAGCAATTGTGTGCATTGAAAGCACACTTGTAAAAGAAAGCAGATCACTGGTGAGCCACTCAGAACTTATTATTTCTTTACTAATGAATGAGTTTAAATGCTTCTGAAGAGGCTGTGTTGTCCTTCCATCTGGAGGAAAAGGTGGCTGTATTACCAAGTGTAGTGGTTTCACATTCGCTCTTCATGGGATTTGACCAGGAGAAAATAAAAAGCACAACAGGCCTAAACTTGAAAGTTACACACATAGTTTATTTTTACACACTAAAGAATAAAAAGAAAAAAAGGAAAATTGAAACTTCAAACCCATTCTTTTTTATCACCAATTGTTCACTTTTCCCCAACCAACACAGAGGGACAAAACTATTATTCTCAGCCAGTTTTACCATTTAAACATAATCTTTCACCATTCTGGGGGAAGAGTCCCTCAAATGCCCCATGGATCCTACAAACTACTTAGAAAGGTTCTCATGTGAGTCTTAACTGTCACACAAACAGCCGCCTAGTAGGAAAACCGTGCTTCCATAACTCCTCCCATTTAGCAGTTTTCCAAGCTGCTCAATGGGTCGTAAACTCAAGCACTGCAAGCCGGGGTGTTCATTTTTAAAGGTGAACCACTTCAAAGGCAAAGGATTCTTTGTCTCAGGGAACGGAGATATCGTCTCGCTCCTTCACTGACAGGAGGACCACTTATCTCAATCTCTGTCCAAGCATCTCATAAAATCAATTTCCCTTAGTCATCACAACACCTTGCTCAAAGAATCCACACATAAATCTAAACAATCACCTCCCCAAAATGCATATCTTTCTATGGTTTAAAGGAATATTTAGTTCAGTCTCCACGGTTTACATTTAGAGAAGTCCAGTAATGTCCACTTCTTCTATGCCCTCATCCAATAATCTTATCAGTTCTTCCACTGACTTCTTATCATGCTGTTGCTCTATGTTTCAAATCAGTCTGTCCTTTCCTTTCTCGCAGGGAAAAAGACTGGAGTTCTGAAAGCCTATCTTGCTAAGAAAAAGGGTTAAATCTTGCCCAGGTTCTCTGCCTCAGCTGGCTGCAGCAGCTCATGGTATCAGGTTTTTCCCAAGGCCAGGCTGGAGGAGGAAGCCGTAAAGGTCGGAGCTTGGAGCTGCCGGGCAGTCAGGGATCATAAATGCTGATCAATGCCTCCTGCCCACCCCTTCAATCTCACAGGATGGGCTGAACTCGTGCTCGGAGCTGCTCCCTGGGACCCCCAGGGACCCCTGGGACTGTCCTGGCCCCAGCCGGCTTGGGGCTAGGCTTTAAAAGTTTGCTAGATGCTAAGCTGCAGCCTCTCCCAGCAGTCGATGGGGAGAAGGGGTGGGGAGCAGAGGCATGACCGTCCCGGGCAGTGGGGACGGCAGGCCCCGGCTGGGCCACCAGGTCCAGGGGCCACATGGCAGACCGGAATCGGCCCTGTTACCTGTAGCTGTTCCGAAGGGAAAAGGCTTGGCCTGGACAATCCCAGCTTTATATGTGTACTTCCAAAGTCGTTTCTCAGTATTCAAACAGCATGCCAATATCTAAAACATGATCTGATAGGTGCCCATCCCCATCAAAACAACTCCAAGGTCCTGACAGGATAATATTCTATATTTCTCTTTAACTAAAAAGTCAGACTCTGCTAAACCATAACACCAAGTTCTCATTTTGGAAAAGGAGACACCACAGCCATTGCATTTATTTTATACTCAGATATTTTCAGTGAAAATATTTCTCACAAAGTAAAGGCTGCCTGACATTTCCTCCAGTAATACTTTCTAAGCCTGTCCAAATATCAAGATCTGGTATCTGTTCAAGGAAAATTTTGTGGACATGAGAAGGGGGAGTTGAAACATTTCAGACTGAATAAAATTACAATTATTAAACAAAACTCTTCAATAGCATATATTTCACTGCCACTTTTTGCAAACATCTAGCACAGAATTAGCTGTATTTAGGAAGCTGAAATCTGGCAGAGATAAGCTACTTATAGGGGTGCTTTTCATCATGCTACTAAAAAGGTCTGATTTAGTCATAAAGAAATATGTAAATAGAAACTCACATAAGCAAAATAGATTTAAAACTGAAAATCTTTCAAATAACTACTTCTCCTGGATATCAAAGTGAAGATTTGACCCAATAAATGTCAAATACAGCAGGAGCTTATATGTGAGAAATGTCAGACTGACTGTTGCATGAAACCATGTACAGAAAGTGTCTTTGTTGAATCTCCCACATTCCATTTAATAATTTTGACTGCAGTCTCATATATAAATAAGAGAAGATAAAATTGATTAATATTTTAAGATCTTAACATATGCTATGGCAAAATAGCAGTTCTTTCAACTAATATAGTAATTCTCATCTCTAGCTGCAGAAAAGACTTCCTGAAGTATAAGTACTGACTCTGATGCGGATGCTGCCAGCAGCTGGTATGTCCCCACATCTGTTCTTCTCACCATCTACAGCTGTGCATTTGTTGCCATTGCCCAGTGAGCAACACATATGTTGCCTGAGAACTTTGAGAGGAAATAGAAAGCTGACTCCAACAACAAACGCAATTCATCATTTAATCACAGAATGACTGAGGTTGGAAGGGGCCTCTGGAGGTCATCTTGTCCACCCCATCTGCTGAAACAGGATCATTTAGAGCAGAGTCCCCAGAGCATTGTCTAGACAGCTCTTGAAAATTTCCAAGAATGAAAACTGTACAGCCCAGGCAACATGTCTGTGCTCAGTCACCCTCACAGAAAAAAAGATATTAAATACATTTAATATACTTTTATTTTGAAAGGGAGAGAGGTTTACTTCTTTATGTAGAAGTGTTTATCGCTGTGAGGGTTAAAGGATTGGATACTTTTGGAAAGAGTTCAAGGACAGTCTCTAGTTTCAGAGAGTGACTCAACAGATGACACTTTAAAATAGCAGTTTAGCAATTTTTTCTGGAATTTCTTTTGGGATTTATTTTAGTGGTAAAATGCACTTGCTTAGTTTTCATACACATATAACAAATATAGGGTTGCAGTTATAGTTTAGCCTAAATTTAATGCATCGTTATTTTACCTTCACAGATAATTATATAATACTAAATTGAATTAACATATGCAGCCTATCATTGGTATTAGATCCCAGGGAAAGCATCTCCCAGGAGGCTATAAAGAAACTCAAATTTCCCACCATGATCTATCTGTATTCTGCTCTTCTTACAGGTGTTCCCAGACAATGGCTTATACTTGCTGAAACACGTTCTTGTGCCATATAACAATACTCAACCTAAATTTGTACACAAATTACATGCTTAATCATTTCAGAGATGTTACACCATCAAAATATCTACATTACATGGGAATTTCTTTTATACCCCATGTTTAATGACAAAGAAATGGAAAAAAGTCATGCTCTCTGGTTGATTTTATTACGTCTTGAATAATAATAACACACTTTTTATGTCTGCATCGTAATGTGCACAATGTCATCTTCATAAAAGAACAACATGGTATAAATTTTCTAATGAAAGGTATATAACCTAGAAATGTTTCATTATTTACAGCATGACATCAACTGAAATCCTGTCATGAAATTCCTATGCATTTCAGTGGAATTAGGTCCACACTCTCAGTGAATTGCTGGAAACTGGACTCTTAACATGTTTAGTTTGTATCTAACCTACTTAGTTACCTGCCCATGTTCTGTGATACAGAACACATGTCCAGAGTAATGCCTAGCAGATAAATATTAGGTTAACTTTTACCATTGAAAGGTCTTGAGAATGTAATTTGTTATCTAGTTGATACTGAAATTATACTTTCAAATATAGGTATCAATTATGTATGCAGATATACACAGGTCTTAGAATGGAATAAAAAAATTCTTGCTCTGTGCCATATTTGTAAGACCATAAATGTTAGTTTTGGGATAAGTAATTTGTAATAACTAAATTTGCAGATTTCTACTACCTATGTGACAGTCTCATCTTCAAGGGTAGTTTAATACCTATAAACATATAAAGTAAGCATGTACGAAACACAGACTACAGTGTATTTTATTCAAGCTGACAACAAGTATTATTGAGAATAATAAGTGAACCCTGCTTTTTAGGATTGTGACCAAGGATCAGTATAGCACAGAGCCCCAATATGTTAGGTCTTTTTCTTGGGAAAATACAGGAATTTCTTTCTAAAAAGGGCTCTGAGCTAAAATAATTGAAACACAGGAAGGCAGAAGAAAAAATCAGACACAATAAATTATATGATGACTGGCAACAGAGTTTTAATTCACAATTCTAATAGGTTGAAGGGTACTTAGAGCTAGCTGAAGATAGACTGAAAGAAAAGGAAAAAGGAAATGAGAGAAAGTTAAAGCAATGAGAAAGGGTAAAAGGGCAAATGTGGAAAATAAATTTTGAATGACATTGAAGATTAGAGCAAACAGCCAAATCAGAGTAAATAAAAGTCTAGTCATAACTATGCAGGGCTTTGAATGAATAAAAGTCCAAGCTTTGTTTGAGTTTGCAGCTAATATTAATAAAGTTCCTTAGTGATCTTCTCAGTTGCCATCACGATGAGTGATAATACACTATTTTGGTATATTAACATCTGGAGAATTTTCAAGATTCATCTTTATTTAGTGGTTTTTCTCAAACAACTGTTAGATGTCTGTGCTTTCATTTAGTTTAAAGGTGTCATGAATTCCAATATAATAGGGTATTGAAAAATTAAATGATGTCCACAGCTACATTGTACTACATGGCACATTTTTATTAACAGTAATGGCCTTTCACAGATGAATAATCAGGAATTTACCAGGTAAGCATTTCATGACACATCTTAATTATCTTTTTTATTTTCTCTCCAGAATGCATACATAACAGAATATATTTATTCTTTTTGGATAATCAAATATGTGCTTAATGTTGCAACAGATTAAGTTATAAGTTGTGAAAAATTTATCACTGCATTGTCATATCCTTGAATTCCACACATTTTGTTAGGAATAATCCTTTATGTGAATAAGCAGAATGGGGTTTTTTATTTTTACTGCTTTTGTTCTTATTATTATTATTGCTAATTTTTTTGTAAAATACAAGAAACTAAATATCATCTGGACAAAGAGCAACGTTTGAAATGCTGCAGGCTGAAACACATACACATATTTGTCAGAAGGAAAAAGTGTGTTTCATGGAATACCTATAACTTCTGAGAGCTGGTGAGCAGAGGCTGGCAGCTCTTTGATTTTTCCAGACAGAAGGTTTAGAACACGATTCAGTTTGCAATTAGACAAACAGCATCCTTTAGATCCCATGGTAGAAATGTATACTGGAGCGCAGGATGCCCTGTACTCTAGTGTTGGTATTTTCAAGGATTACCCTCTATTCATTGCTGCACAAACAATTCTTCCTCTTAAATGATCCTCTTAGCTGAGAAAGATCAGGAGCATGTGACCTCTTCCCCAAAATATATCCTTTTGCTTTTGTGGGATGTTTTAAAAGACTATTTCCTTTAAATTGCCTCACTATATATTTATATATATGCTGGTAGTATCAAAAGTTTATCCCTTTTTTATCAAACTGCATAATTGTTTCCAGCATCCCCAAGCTCTTTGGATTCAATCACTGGTTTCAAATAGTCTGTAAATATTTTCTTGAACTCCTTTAAAAATGTTCTTATGCTTTGCCAAAAGTTTTAGAATAGTACTATTAAAAAACATATACAGAGGCAGGACAGAATAGTTGCTTTCTCAGATTGAAATTGGTTCTGAAAGTTTTCGAAGTATTTATGTAAGCAGTGTTATGCTGGGAATTTTTTCAAATTCCTGTAAATTGCTATATACCAAGTGCTAAGGAGTTTCTAAAATACTGCTCCAGCCGCACCTTCTGTGTAGCTGCCAGATAAAAACTCAAACCCCTGTGGTTCTGTGTTCCCAAAAAATGCTGATGAATGAGAGCTTTTCTGCAAGGAGACTGATGGGGTGCTTCTGGGAATACAGGAAGGAATCTGGGAGGAAAAAACTGTTACCTGTCTATTTTTTATTTTTATAGGCCATTGAAATAAATTGGAACACAAATAGATGTGTACAATAAAAAGCCACCAAACAGGTAAGTATGTTGAAGCAAAATATTATTTTTTAAATATGATTTTGTTCAGCTTCTGTTTTCTTAGGAGAACACTGGAGCCTTGCAGAATATATTTTATATTGATTCATGAAAAACTGAATTAAGCAATGGATCTATTTCATTAAATTGGTCTGTTTCTACTACATTTTTTATTTTTATGTACTGAAAAACATATTACTAGCTTGATTCCTCAAAAATGTATTCCAGACTTATATGTATGATTTAGTGACTTACCTTTGTCAATTTCAGTATGCTATATACAAAATAAGCTTAATCTTTTTTGTGATTTTGAATTTATTATTTTTAAATGGTGGTTGTAGCCAGGTGAGGGTTGGTTTCTTTCTCCAGGCAGCAACTGACAGAACAAGGAGACAGAGTCTTAAGCTACACCAAGGGAAATACAGGTTGGATATTAGGGAAAAGTTTTTTACAGAAAGAGTGATAAAGTATGAAATGGCCTGCCTGGGGAGATGGTAGAGTCATCATCCCTGAATGTGTTTAAAAAAAGACTGGATGTGACACGTGGTACCATGGTTTAGTTGAGGTGCTAGGGCTGGATTGGACTTGATGATCTTGAAGGTCTCTTCCAACCCAGTGATTTTGTGATTCTGTGTGATTTTGTAAATACTAATCAAAAACGTGTACCATTTTCAATGTATTCAACCTTTGTTCTCATTAGTGTTCCTTTTAGTCTTAACTAAGTACTAGAGAGAGTATTTTATGTGGCACTAAGAAAAATTACTAGGAAAATTAAAACCAGTATTTATTGCCTCATGGATACTAGGAATCTATGGCTAGCTTTTGGTTCCCACACAGGCGATATTGAGTGGGACACCTACTCGATGCCGTACAGCAGCACGGGCGCCTTTGAACTTTTTACAGTTTAGTCGTGTAGAACCCTTTCCCCGACGCAAGCAAGGACAGGGTTTAGAGAGGAGATCTGTTGCTTATAGATCTCAGTTTATTCCCAAATCACAGCAGCAGACAGACAAAAAACCGCAGGCATGGCGGGCTATGTACTCTTCGGGCTCGGACACATGGGAACTTCTGGCCAATGGCGAGAATGCGCAGAAGGTAAACAAACATTTTTGGGGACTAATAAGGGAATTTGTGAGGGGAAAACTAATTATCTGAAGAAATGAGAATTGGTTTAGGGACAGATTGGCTTAGAATCTTCAGGAAAAGGGGAAGTGGTCTGAATAATTGTCATCAGCAAGTGTTGAGACAAAATCCCAGACCGGGACCAAACAAAGAAACACTGCACACCTTCAGAAACCTCTAAAACTTGAACAAATGCAGCTTAAACAGATTGCAGCTTAAAACAGACTGCAACAAGTATTCAAGTCATGAACATGAAAATATTTTAAAAACTCAATTTAACAACCACAGAGAAGAGCCCACTGAAAATCAGGTCTCTCTCCTGAGGATTTTTGACACTTCGGTAAGGTTTCTTTCTGTTACAGGTCAAAATGAAAAGAAAAAGAAAAAGAAAAAGAAAAAGAAAAAGAAAAAGAAAAAGAAAAAGAAAAAGAAAAAGAAAAAGAAAAAGAAAAAGAAAAAGGTGAGTTAATTGCAAATATCTATTTTTTTTAGCTGCAAAAATCTCATGATGTTATTTTAAAATTTTATATATATCTCAACAGTACTTACAAGTTTTATTGGGACATGAGAATCTTTTCATTGAAATAAGTCTGAAAAATGTAACCTAACTGGGACATATTGAAAGAGGACCTGCTGCTTGCCAAGGCCAAGTCTCAGCAATGTTGATAGTGCCTCTGGGGTAACAGATTTTAAGAAAGGGAAGAAGTTGCTGCATTTCAATTTCCACAGTATTTGCAGGTGGAGAAAGGAGTGAGAATACATGAGAGTAACAACTTTGCAGACACCAAGGTCTGTTAAGGAGGGATTGAAAATCCTCCAGGTGCCAGAGCTGAGATTCCCCTGCAGCCCCTGGTGCAGTCCATGGTGAGGCAGCTGTGCCCTGCAGCCCATGGAGGTCCACACTGGAAGAGAGATCCACCTGAAGCCCATGGAGAACACCATTCTAGAGTGGATGTACGCCCAAACAAGGCTGTGACCCTGTGGAAATCCTGCACTAGTGCAGGTTCCTGACAGGAATTGTGTCCCAATGGAAAGAGGACCCCACACTGGAGCAGGTTTGCTGGCAAGACTTGTGACCCATGGCAGCCTCACACAGGGGCAGCCTGTTCCTGAAGGAGTGCACCTTGTGGAAGGGATTTCACAATGGAACAGTTTATGAAGAACTGCAGTCTATTGGAAGGACTCACCTTGAAAAAGCTCATGGATCACTGTATCCCATGGTGGGGACCCCACACTGGAGCAGGGGCAGAGTATGAGGAGTTCTCTCCCAGAAGAGAAAGAAGAAGCAGATACAGCTTGTGATGGGTGAACTGACTGCATCCTCCATTCTCCATACTCCTATGCCACTGTGAGGAAAGAGGTGGTAGAGTTAAACCCCAGAAAGAGGGTGGAGTTGAGAGAGGGAGAAAGTGCTTTCAAGATTTGGGGGTTTTTTTATTATCCTTCTCTGATTTGATTGGTAATAAATTAAAATAATTTCCTCAAGTAGAGTCTGTTTTGCCAATGATGGCAACTGGTGAGTAGACTCTCTTTGCCCTTAACTGAACCCACGAGTCTTTCATTATATTTTCTCTCCCATGTCCAGCTGAGGAAGGCAGTGATAGCAGCTTTAGTGGGCCTTTAGCCCCTGGGCTTCCAGCCAGGGCCAACTTACCACAATATGTTATCAAAAACATATAAGTAAACTTATCAAATATTACAACTCTAGTGATAAGAACCAGAATTCCCAGTGAAAGATCCAAGAAGAATATGCTGAGTATCGCTAAAATCAGTCCTTTTCTTGCTGTTTGAGGTCAGAAACATGACATCAATATCTTCCTGATATAAAAACAAAAGGACAAACCTTACTTTTTACCTAGCACCTTTATTTCTGAGACATTGGCACCCATCCAGTATTCATTGGTCTCATTTTTCTTACTGCAGGCTCAGTCATTTTGTTCAATGTTCACTTCATCTAATCTGACAATCAAACTTCTCTCCAAGGGACAGCAGAGAATTAACTTTCTAGCTCAGTAAGAGTGCACATTCTGAGCTGTAAAAAAAACAGTAAGTTCTAGTTAGGGGATGTGTCATAAAAACTTTCCAAACAAACCAGATATGCATTCCCGTGGCCTGCTGTCAGAGAAGACTAAGAGCAGTGTTTTGTCAAATAGAGCAGCAAGTGTAATGAAATACCATAAAATCACAGAACAAGTTGAACTGAAAGGGAGCCATAACGATCACCAAGTCCCACTCCTGGCCCTGCACAGCACCAAGCGTCACACTATGTGCCTGAGAGTATTGTCCAAATGCCCCTTTCAGCTCTGGCAGGCTTACTGCTGTGACCACTTCCCTGGGAACTCTGTTCCAGTGCCCAACCACCCTCTGGGTGAAAAACTTTTTTCTAATATCCAAACTAAATCTCATGTAACATAGCTTCAGGCTTTTACCTCATGTCCTGTCCCTGGTAACCAGGGAGAAGAGATCTGTGCCTGCCCCTCCTCTTCCTCTCACAAGGATGTTGCAGACTGCAATGAGATCTCCCCTCAGTCTCCTCTTCTCCAGGTTGAACAGACCAAGTGACCTCAGCTGTTCTTCATTCAGCCCTTCATTCAAGGCCCTTCATCATCTTCATTGCCCTCTTTTGGAAAGTCTCTAATTGCTTAATATCTTTCTTATATTGTGGCGCCTGGAACTGCACACAGGACACGAGCTGAGGCCACCCCAGTGCAGAACAGCACAGGACAATCCCCTCATTTGCCTGGCTAGCGATGCTGTGCCTGATGCCCCTAGGACAGGGTTGGCCCTCCTGGCTGCCAAGGCACTGCTGATTCATGTTCAACTTGCCTTGGACCAGGACCCCCAGGTCCCTTTCCCCTGCACTGCTTTCCAGTATCTCATTCCTCAGTCTATCTGTACATCCAGGGTTGTCCCATACTGGGTGTAGAATCTAGCCCTTTCCCTTGTTCAACTTCAGTGGTTGGTGATTGCCCAGCCCTCTGATTTATCAAGATCTCTCTGCAGGGCCTCCCTGGCTTCAAGGGAGTCAACGGCTCCTCCCCGTTTTGTATCTGCAAACTTGCTCAGTGTCCCTTCCAGTCCTGCATCCAGGTAATTCATGAAGTTGTTAAAGAGCACAGGGTCCAAGATGGAGCCTTTTATCCAGAAGGATCCTGTGGGAGACAGCATTGAAAGCTTTACTGAAATTCAGAAAGATCAGCTGGCTCCCCTTGATCAACCAGGTGGGCTACCTTGTCATAAAAGGAAAAAAGGTTTGACAAGCAGCACTTTCCTCTCATGAAGCTGTGCTGGTTGTAGCCAAAGACTGTGTTCTCTTTCAGGTGTATGTCAGTACTTCCCAGAATAATCTTCTGCATAACTTTACCAGGAACTGAAGGGAGACTGATAGGCCTGTAATGTCCAGGGTCCTCATTCTTGTTGTTCTTGAAATTTAGCACAACATTTGTCAGGTTCCAATCAGCTGGGACCTTTCTGGATTTCTAAGACCACTCAAAAATCATCAAGAGAGGTTTTGGGATTATATCAGCCAGCTCTTTGAGGATTCTTGGATGAATCCCATCAGGCCCAATAGATTTGTAGCAATTCAGATGGAGCAGCAGATCCTGCACAATTTCAGGGTTGACTGTAAGTTGATTATATGCCACAAGATGTACACAAAAAGGTGGAGTAGGTGCTCCTGTCATCCATTATCCAAACACAACCAGACTTTCATCTGTATGTCTGTGATGATAGATTTAATTATTTTCTAGAATAACATTAAATTTTGAAACCTCTGTCCTGTGCTCATTTTTTCTTTCATTATTTTAACACACGTGGCACACACCTCACAATGCTTCAAAGGAAATTATTATGTGGCAATGACTTTCACCTTTCCCTTCTCTCCAGAGAAAATCAGCTGAATATAACCATGAGGAGACAGGCAAATGTAAATATAATCTGTGGCCTCATAAGAAGTTTTTCATTTCTCAGCTGTTAGTAACTATCTCTTAAGTAGGGATCCATCAGAAACAGGCTGTGTTAGTGGTACTGCTCTGAGCAGCTCCAGCATAAAAACCAAGATCAAAACCTCAGAGGGAAGACTCTCTGTACCATCTGCTTCAGTCCAAAGAAAACCACCACTCTTATTCTCTGATCCCTCTGTGGACATCAGTGTGTATGTCAGCCTTCTCTAACTTTATCCATTCCTGGTTTGTGCCACAAAGGTGAGGAGGAAATGCACAGCACTATCCCTGAACAAACTGTACTGTCCAGTGCTGGACAATTCTAAAAAGCAGCAGCTGCTGGTGCCCATGGAATCACAGTGGGAATGGGTATCTGATTGCAGGGGTATTCCTGCTCTGAAGCAGCTTGAGCTGGAACAAGAAAGGGGTCATTTATGCTGTTATAGAATCAAGGAAATGTTCTCACACAATTAGACACTGTCTCAGTTACCCAGTACCAGCTAGCTGCTGAGAAGCAGTAAGATCCCTCTTAGCTCTAAGTGACTGTTTCAAAGCTAAGTAAAGCATGTTGTGTCAAACTACCCACAGTGGTATTTTGAACTAATGTTTAATTTTGCCATGAAATGGACTGTGAGTGCTCAAAGAGCCAGGAAACAGCAGAGAAGTAGTTCAAAAAGCTGTTCAGGCCATTCATCCTCTGTGCCTCTCAGCCGTCAGTTGCTGTCTGCTGATTCAGAAGTGGTGTGTGAGTGCTACCCATATAAATGAATTTAATATGGGTAAACATGTCAAGTCTATGACAAGTTTAGGATTAAGCTAATTATATAAGCACTGGAGATCAAGACAAATTTTCACAGGAAAAATCCAGTTCACTCAACCTTTAATAATCTGTCTGAAATAATTTACATTCAGGAAACTTCCATAAAAAACATGTGAATGAGCTCTGTAGCAGAACACAGCCTAGTAAAGCCTAGAGTAAATCATATTTCATAAAAGTTTTTAATAGCATAGAAAAATCAGAGTATCTATCTCCCCAGATTTTTTTAATGCAGTTATGTCTGTCCCATTCGGTAACGAGAAATGCCAAAAAGCAAATAAATAAATACATTCCAAAAGGAAAATCAAATTGTTTTGCCCCTAAAATTTCTAAAAAGCAAGCAACTCTGTATAAGTGTTCTGTAGAGCTGTAAAAGAAACCCTTTGACAGAAATGACATAATATTCTGTGATGGGTTTACCTGGGCTGGTTGCCAAAAGTTCACCTACCTGCTCTCTCTCTCCACCTTCTCAAAACGAAAAGGGGAGAAACAAGGATGGAAAAGGTCATAGGTCAAGATAAAGACAAGAAAATAATTTACTACTGACTACCAACATGAGCAAATCAGCCTTTTCTTGGGGAAAAATTAATTTGATTTATTGCCAAATAAAAAGGTATTTCAATGGTTAGAACCAAACCTTAAAATAGCATTCCTTCAATCCTTATCTCCCTCCTTTCCAGGCTTAACTTCATTTCTTTATTTCTGACTCCATCAACTCGACTTGGAGGCAGATTGGAAATGGGATCAGCCCATAACAATTCTCTGCTGCTCCTTCCAGCATGGACTCTCCATGGGTCTCAGTCCCTGCGAGAAATATCCACCTATTCCACCTGTTCCAGCACTACAGGCTGCAGTGTAAATATCTGCTATGCTATGCCATCTCCATGGGCTGCTGGACAACCTCTGTTCTGCTGCCTGGGGAAACTCCTTCCCTTGATTTTTTTTCTGGCCTTGGTGCTCACACTGTTATTTTTCACTTTTTTCCTTACTCCTCATTGCTTGCTTTGCATTTTGCTCTTACTTAAATGCATTTTCCTGGAGAAGCCAGCGAGGTCCCAGTTGGAACTGGCTGGGTGCAACACAGGGCAGCCCTGACTTGCCCTCGTAGAAGCTGCCCCTCAGTGGCAGCTCTTGCCAGTACCTTGGGCACCAGCACCACAGTACACCATCACAGAAGTTTCACCCCTACTCTTCACACCTCAAAAAGAGTAATGAGCATTCAAGTGTGCCATCCAACGTCGGTAATTTAAAGAGAAATACTGGCCACCTCCACCTCACAAAACATCCAAGTGATTGATGGGTTAAGGTACTTTCATGGCCTCATGGAGTTAATTTGCAGTTTGAGGGAAAAGGGATGGAACCTGGAACTGCTCCATGTTTTATTTGCTCTGCTAATCAACTATCCCATTAAGAACATAGAGAGACCACCTTATCCAGTGACTGTGTCTTCGTAAAGGGGCTTCTTTTAAGTTTGTACAGGATAATCTGTTGAAGGTTCTGCTGAAAGTTCAGGTGCTCTAAGGGTTAAATGGGTGGGTTTTCTAAGACAGAAATCAGACATCCATTAGTCAATGTCCAAAAAAAGTGGGTCCAAATTAATATAAGACGAGAACAAAGTTTTAAGTCTAGAAGTCATTGTGTTACACATATTTAGAAGATGAAACACACTTTTTTACTCAGCTCAACACCAAATGTCAGTATAAAAAAAGAAAAGGGAAGAATGAGATTTTAATGCTTGCTTGCTATTTCATGGAAAGATGGCTAATCAGATTAATAATGACCTTAACAGAAAGCAACAATGCACTACATCATTACTGACAGAAGTTTTTTAAATCTTAGAACAATGATAATGTAAAATTCTAATATTGATAGTTTTTCAGGTTTTGTGACAACCAGCTGAAATCTATGTTGGCATTTGTTTGATTTCTCTGGCAATCACAATCTGATACAACAACTAAATCAACTAAACTCCTACTCTTTATACTTCCAGTTGCATTACACTAATATTCTCTTTCAAAGTAATGGAAATTCTTTGAATATGGATCTAGCAGGCAATGATTTAGCTGAAAGTAGAGGAAGCCGAAATTAAATATATGAATTTTAAAATTTAATTAAAATAGACCAATCTGACACTGAAACAAACTTGTTAAAGGGTACAAAAAGTGACTTAGCACTTTAGAGGAAGATTTAAATGTCTTTAATAGAAAATATGTTTGGTGCAACCACTTGTTCTTGACCTTGATGCTGAAATACTAATAAAAATACTGTTTTACATAGGAAGCTAGCTGAACATGATTAGGCTTAAGTAGCTCTCAAACAGAAATTACTCATCATTGCAGTTTCCATGGGGTTAATATTTGCCCACAAATATTCTATCAGAAAAGTAGATCACCACATTTAACTTAGGATTTCTCTCATTATTCACAGAACAAGCTACTGTGGCTTTTGCTCGCGTAAGTGGCTCTGCATATGTGAGGCATTGTGCTATATGCTCTCATGGAAACCAGGATACTCTGGGTAAATTTCCAAGTTACAATTTGCATAATGAATGTGCAGGATCAGGTCTCTGACGAGGGGATTTTTTTTGCTCTTTTTCTTTACCATTTAATCACACTGATGTGAACTGAGATTAATTCTAAGTGAAATCAACAGATTTGTATGAGGTATAAGATGTTGACAAGTTTTCTAAGGTATCCTCTGTGGTCCAGTATGTCCATTCTATTCACAATATTGACTAAAGTAAAAACAGGTTGCCCACTCATAAAAATATATATCTAATCCTGTTACAGGTTGAAGAAGACAAAATTGTCAAAACGTCCAACAAAAATTTGCATCCACTTCTAACTGATGACCAAATTCAGCAGAATAGTTGTATTTAGGCAGTTGTCTAATGCATCAATATTATCCTATTTTTTATTAGTCAACAGAAAATGAAGTATTATCATAATGAGAACATTTATATGATAAAAATGGAGTTAGGGGAAATTATTCTAGTTTTTTTATATATATTGGGATGGCAGAGATTCCATGTCTGTTGTTACATATTTCAGTGGTTCCTTTTTTAAAAAAGGAGAGAACCCTTCCACAGTCCTGAATATAACAAGGTGGCCTAACATGGTATCAAAGGTAGAAAAGTGATTGAAAGAAAAATCTGATCAGAAAAGAATAGAAATGAAAGATGAACATTAGAACTGATAACAAAACATTTTTTGCTTTTCTCCTCTAAGTGAGAGTCCCACTAAATTCTAATTTCCAACCATTATAGAGATGAAACAGGAGAAAAAAAAAGTGTCTGACATTTCAAATGGTTTCCCATAGGAAAACTCAAAAAACTTCAACTGAATTAGAATGGCACAAGTAGTGCCCTGGCCACATCTCCCATACCGAGAATTTAGGGGTACTAAGTCACATAAATAATGATCTAGAAAGTAGAAAATTTAGGGAAAGAGATTCCACTCTGCTTTTCCTGTGAATTTATAACCTGAGCAAAAAATAAGACAAATATTTCTTACTGAATATCTAAGACTGATGAAAGCACCTCAGCTCAAAACACAGACTCAAAAACCTTTAAATACTTAAGAATGATGTTAAATACCTAAGAATCAAGTCTTCAGTCTTTAGATTTATGTTATCTGACATCTACAGCTGGTTTTTTAGCTTTAACATCACAGTACAAATAAATGCAAGTTTCAGCCATAAACACCTTCATGATTTGCAAATTATCTTTACCTTTCATCTACACTGAGAAGCTTAAATCCAGTAGATTACCTCAAACCAGTGACTTGACTCCATTCCACACAAAATAACATTGTAGTTGCTTTCCTCGGTCATTCACCACTGTCATTGACCAGCTGATTGCCTATAAAAAATGTCCTTTAAATTCCATCCAGTTAATCCTGAAGCTGATAAAATACATCAGATTTCAATATAGCTCCAGAATAAAATTCTCCAGACTTGAATAGGAAAAAGAATAAGTGAGACAATTTTTCCTTTATCATTTATTCTTGGTGTTTAAAAAGAACAAAAGAAAGTATTTATTCATCATTACAATTCGTCTGGTTTCTGCTTCTGACTTTTTTGCTTTCTTCACTTGATTAATGCAAATTTTTTATTCAATTCTTGTATGGGGACATGAAGATACAAAAATTCATACACTTCTGATCCTTTTTAAAATCAAGGATAAAAAAGGTTACAGGAAAACGTATTCTGCCAATAAGCAGACTGACAATAATAGTTTCCTCAATTCCCAGCCCTCAGTTTGAAATGATCAGATACTCCATCTTGTTTCATTTCCCAGATGTTGGTACAAAAGCCTGAAAAAAGACACAAAGAATTACATTGTTGATGTCTCCCTAGGGAATCACCTCCATTTATATGGAAACTGGTAAAATTATCCGAGAGAAAAAGAAGTAAAAAAGGTAACAAAGAATGGAACGGAAGAAAAGAAATCAGAAAAAACGCAGAGACAAACATGTAGAAATTCATTAATTTTACAAAGAGAATAATTTGAAATACTGACAAAAAGGCCAATCATGTCCTTTACACTAAAAAAACTTATTATTGCTCTCAAAATATAATTCATCTCCAGTAAAACAGACAAGTGAAGGAAAAAAAAGTCTTAGTCTGGGTAGAATGGAGATGATATTCAAATGAAATCCATAGATTTGTCATTGTTCAAGGTTCCAGAAAATTTCAACTTATTCCACAATACTTTAAAAAGATATTTAACTTAGTATGTGTCTTAAAAATCTGTATGCACAGATACCTAGATGACCTTAAGACCTTGAGACATTATTAATTGCTTTAAAAAAAGGTAAGGAAAAGCACCAAGTAGATAACATTCAAATTCAACTGTATTGTACATGAAAGTGTGGGGTTATGATTTTTATACAGAATCAAGTAACTTCCTGTTATATATGTTATGGATTAATTAATGTTTTATTGAAATAACTCTGTATTTCACTGTAATAAATTGTATTTCATTGTAACCCACTGTATAAATTAACTCACGGTTGGGTGAGCAGAAGTGATGCCACCCTTTTCATGTAAGTTGAGAGAAAAAATATTAGCAAAAGAATACAGGGAGGAACAGGCCTTCTCGGAGATGGGTGAAGCAATGACCAGGTGACCGACACCTGATAAGCATCCCAATGCCCAGACCAAGAAAATTCAATCAAGCTTGTTCCCCTTCTCGGAACACTGTTCAACAGACTAACTATAAAGAAAAGAAGCTATATGAATATGCAAGAAAATCAGGACAAGACAAAGGGAAGCAACAAGACTGACCAGAGTACTGTATAAAAACTGGTGTCGAGAGACTGCCTGCGTGAGCCGTGGGGGACTCAGTACTATAGAGGCCATGTCTGTGGTTCACCCAGCTCCAATCCCAGGTTTGGAACTGACTTTGACTGTAGCTCTTCTCCGATTTTCATATTGCTATTTTCCAACAAATTTCCTTACTGAAAAATTGGAGGATTGTCATTTGTAACACTTCCTAACCAGGAAATGTTTGATTCTTGATCCAAAAAAATGGAAACTTAATTAATAACAAGAGCAGGCTATGGCTTCTCTGTGTGCTGAGCTGGTTCAATATGCCAGAGAAATAATGTGGTGGTAAAACAATAAAAAAATACAATACAATAAAATTTATTTTAATACAATAAAAATAATGTGGTGGTAAAACTGCCCCCAGAGTAATGAATACAATTCTATTTTACATTTCTTATAAGATTTTATTCCTCTATAAATATACTATTATCAAACCTTTCAGTATTTAAATTTCATCTTAGCTGTAGAAGCATTCCACAGTGGAGATAAACCTAAATATTCAATACTCCAAAACCGATGACTTGAGGATTTTTCTTAGTTATTGTTATCTGTATTATGAATCCCAACCACCAAAGGAAACCAGAATGTACCTGAAGAAGTACATGTATTTGTAAACAGAATTTGATAAGAAAATCTTCTTTATAATGTATGAATTACTGTGGTAATTAGAGTAAACCTTATGCCATTACGTATTTCCAAACAAACTAACATAATAGAAGAGGACCGAATAAATACTATCTGTGTGTGGATCAGACTTGTTTTTTAAGAGCTCCATTCTGATAACTGTCATTTAGCTTCCAAATATGGGACCATATTTTCAGATAAGCCTGTCTCCAACTCTTCCTTCTGCCCTTTCCCAGTTAGAAGCCCCTTGGCGGAGCCATTAAGAAGCTATGATTTTTGCAAAACACCCACTCTGTTGCTCACAACAATAGCCACAATGTGCTCATTTTTCCACACAAAGGGGTGTCATCCTGAAAAGGGCACATGTGCAGAGCAGATGCATGTCAAAAGTAGACAAAAACTGGGGAAAAGACAAGATATGGAAGATGACCACCTAACTGCAATTTGTTTGGACACTGGAACTGACAGTCTAGGGTTCAGCTTCTGCTTTGCTCAAACTGGATTTAAGCCTAAAATTTGACTCTTCTAGACTTCTGATTTGCCAGTCATGCAACCATTCAAGGAGGTTTCACACAGCACATGGTAGTTAACAACCCCAAAGTTACTTTTTCCTTCCTACCAGAGACTTTGGTGAGCCAGGAAAATTTTGTTTTCAGTGGGAAATATATACTATTAACTCTTAGATGGAACTGGAGAAGAAAGCTTCAGCTAGTCCTACTCTAAACTCCTGCTTCCCAGCTGAATCCAGAGTCCAAATTACAGTAGAGTGTGTTGATTTCTTCACTTTTTCTAAAAAGCAGAACCAATCAATAGCCACCATAGCAATTCTATGTGTCTCCATTTAATAATTCATTCTCATCTCATCCATAAACTGATAACTAACATCAAGAAATGCTCAGAAGCAGTTTACTTGTTAATCCTTCAGTCTACCGATTTTGAGAACAAAACCTTCTAAAAGTGTACATGCCTGAACTGGGATTCATCATCTGACCAGCTGTGTCAATACAACCCTTTTGAGACTCTAGGGATGGTGACTGGCTTAATGCTTATTACAAGCTATACCTTTTGCAGATTTCTTTTAATTTCAATAATTTCAGTAACCTTGCTTACAATGGGATCCATACACAATTATACTTGCACAACTAAGTGAACAATGAAATGCAGTATGTGGCAAGAGCTTTTAAAATTAGCTTTGTCATCCAACTAGCACACTGAGAAAGTGAGCTGTGACTCATCTTCTTTCTGAACAGCGTATTAATGCTCAGCAGCTTAGTGCTTCTGATTGCAGGTCCCCCCCTACAGATTTGAAGATCTATCTAAAAAGGTATTGTTAAGGATAAAAGTGTTACTAGTGAGTGAATCTAGGGTGCCTGATGAATTTCAATCAGGAAAAAAATACCCAACTTCTTCATCTATACCAATGAGCAAACCTGAAATTGCAAGTATGTAAATACTCATGATCTTTAGTTGGAATTTTCCAGAAAACAGAATCTCATATGACCTATAAAAGATCTTTCCATCTTAATTTGAGAAAAAGATGCTCAGAAATTATGGGTACAATATTGGTCATCACAGCATGATTTGTCACTTGTTTAAAGGGTACAGGATTCCGCTCTATCTCCTTAAAGTTCCTTTTTTGTCAAAGTACTATTTAAGTACTTGGCATCAGCTACATATGTAGATGTTCAGCAGAATATATTCTAATATCAACCAATTGAAAATAAGTCATTACAGTCTATATCACTACATTAAATTAGTGAGGAATTCAATAAAAAACTTGCTCCAATTAAGTAGAGTATACTGCAATAATATTTTACATTTATATAGCACTTTACATTTGGTGTTTGACCACTTAGGCTGAGACAGCCATGCCAAATCACAGCAGGCCTCTTGGAAAAAGGGCAGCAGCTAACTGTCAAGTTATTCTACTTCACAGTGGGGAACTTCTCACAACAGAAGTGGGAAAAGTCCTATTCTCACATCATGTAACAGACATTTTTCAGATTTTGGAAAAAAAACCCGTGACTCCAGAATTCACTGATATCCATTCTCCTCAATAGCCTCAGTATTTTATCCATTATGGTGTTTCTTTTGTCAAAATACAGCCTAGGGTGCCTACAATGGGGCTAAAATCCAAACTATATGGCTCAAATTTGAAGGCACCCTAAATACTTTAAATCTGTTTTTTAAACTAGTTACCCATCTCCAATAGAATACAAAGATTTTGTGGCTGCACTCTGTCACAAATTTAAAATCCCTCAAAAAGACTGTCTGCAAAAAATATATCCCCTCCCAATTTTTCCTTATTAAATCTTTGAAGCTTTTCCTATGCACTGGGTAAAAAGTAGGAAAGTTTAGGATCTAGTTATGGAAAAAAAAAAAAAGAAAAAAAAAAGCACATTCTCATTTAAAGCTGCTGTTTGGCATATATAAGGGGGTATTTTTATTTACACCCTAGATGAATTAATGATTTTATATGTTAGTAGCCAAGCTAAGCTTCTAGCAGGAAATATATCCTATTGCTCACATTGTTAAAATTAAACATCTAAAGGAAAGGTCAAGTGCTTCAATCTCAACTACTTCTAAAAGCAATTTTACAGTGTATGCTTTCAAGGAAAAGAAATTATTATGTTAATAGGAACATCTGCAATCATAACATGATGGGATACCTGGAGTTAAGACTATTGTTGCAACACTGCTGAGCCCTAGGACACAGCTTGTACTAGGAGTCAAAAGACAACACTTGGCCAAGATTTTCACAGAATCACAGAATGTGCTGAGTTGGAAAGGACTCACAAGGATCATTGAATCCAACTCCCTGCCCTGCACAGGAGACCCCAAGAGTCGCACCATTGTGGCTGAATTATTGTCCAAACACTCCTTAAACTCAGTCAGACGTGCAGCATCAAAAAAGTTTGGTTTAAATCAATGCCCTCTCTGCTTAGCTGGAAAGCTTTAGTGAATGTTAATATGGACCACTAAAAGTATGCATACCAAATGAAAAGCAAAAATATTTTTTTAAAATATATGCATACAAAGAAGCTATTTTTTCTGCTTGACTAGTTCTTTAAATCTTTGTTTCAGCTGAACTTCAATTTAGGGTAGACATCCGTAGATAATCTTTTCTTATAATTTCAAAGTTGAAAAGGCACAGAGATAAAAAAAGATTCCTGAAGTGTTGCTCACTGTAGCATGGTGTTACATGTTTGTTTGACCCTGAAAGTATTGTTAGATTATGTGATAAAAGTCTTGCACTGCACATGTTAAGGGTTCCAAAACAGTAAAACAGTATGTGGGAAAAACCCCAGTTACCCAGTCAGAGAAATAACACTGCCTCAGCTCCTCAACTGTTCCCGGGTCTGTCAAAGGAGTCATCAGCTCTGTGGGTTGGAGGTCATACCCTCAGTGAGAAAATTTCTATTTAGTGAACATGTTTGTATGTGTGTATCTGAGTATTGCAGTCATGGGTCATAGGGGCCATGTGTGAGTGCCTCTCTGGTGCGCCAGCAACCGAGGCGTGGGGTGACATGCACTCAGACTAGCTGCTGAGTGGGACAAACACCTTGGAAGCCAAGTGTCCAAGTGGTCGTAGGTCTGGGAAGAATACATCTGTCTGTCAGTGTCTGTGACTGGTGTGGGTGCATCATTGAACTGCCCTGCATCACGCATCATCCTTGCGTAGAGAAGACATGGTCTTTAAGGAAGCTTGAAAATGCTTTGAGAGCCAGGAGAAAAATGGGGAGTGTTGGAGTAATGTGCTTTACTAGAGCTACCCTGCAAATTAAAATTTTATTCTCCTTTTTCACCGTGATTGTTAATAATTTATAACTGATTGTAATCACAAGCCAAAATTAATGACTTACTTTCCCACTATAAAAAGAGTACCTGATGAATAGGACTAACACAGGAATGCTATTATGAACACTTTTCATTCCTAAAAGTTATATGCAGCTGAGAGCCTGATAAATAACCACAGGCATCCTTTGCAAAGCTTACTTCTCTGTGATATAAAGCACATGTGTGTGGAAATCCTGTAACTGTAATATAAAAAAGTTCTCTTTGATCAATTATGCTGATCATGAACATCTACATCTAATTCAGTTCTACTGACTTATTTGAACATTTGCATGTCTCAAAACTACAGAAGCCTTTCTAAAACATTACAGTGAACTCACTCAAGAAAGTAATTGCAGAGATCAAATCAGGAGTGAAAAGGATGGTGATTTCTAATAAGATAATATTGCATATCCTATATAGAAATTATAAGACATTTATCAAAAACATATTTTCCTACCTAATCATTCAGACTCTGAATGTACACACAAATAGAGAATTTGATAACCACGATCAGCAACATTTAAAACTATGCATAGGAAAATAAGCATTTTTAATAGCAAATTTATCAAAATCCTCTGATAAGGTAGCTGCTTTCTCATTTTGGTGCAGATTATAAATATAGTTAATTCCAGCACTAGCTAGCTGATTAAAAGCTTCTTTCAATTTTCATATGAACATAATAGATCTAATCTTACTTAATTTCGTCTATATTGTGCTCTTAAACAGAGTTAGAATGACAAATAATTTAAAAAGAGTGTAAGAGAACAAACACATGAATCTTTCATTAATTTATGTATAACCTATTATTTTACTCTAGATGTTCACAAAACTTTGTTTTGTGAATTTACATCCTAGCCAAAAAAAAATAGAATGAGACTAACTAACCATGGCTTACAGGAAACGGTCTCCATTGCAAATGAGGTGCTAACTGGAGTATGTACAGCTGTGCTTGTCCCTGATAACATGAGCAATTCTGAACCAATTCTTCCTTAGCAACTCCTGAACTCTTAGCAACTTCCTGAAAAATGTTCAAACAGCAACATTAGACATAAAAGAAACAGAAAAAGCTAGGATACATAAATAAAGAAAATACATTTATTTTTAAAACTTCTGTGTAACAAAGAAAGTTTTCATAAGCATTAATTTCATCTTTAAAAAGTTTACTAGAGCACAGCTGAATCTAATAAGTGTTAGTAAATACAGCCTGAGGAATGCCTATTTGGTATTAATTTTCCTAATTGTGTAATTCTTTGAGGCCATTTTTCTTGGTGAAAGAATATTCTCAAATCCTCTTCGTGCTTCAGAAAATTAATACAAAAGCCAATTTTTGTCATTTTCAGCACAGAGCTCCTTATCCTTTGAAGTATTAAGGTTTTGTTTAGCAAATCAAATACAGCCGACCTATGAAGCTACAAGATGACACTCAAAAGGTGTCAACAAAATGTCTTTCTGTGCTCTTTAAAAGTATCTCACCACAGCATAAAACTGTCTGAATACTGAGATCGTTCAAAAAAGACAGTACAATCTATGATCTATAACCCCAGAATCAACTGTTCTATTTCCATCACTCATTACTTTATCTCTTAGCACACAACTTACCTTACTCAAAAGAGAAATCCTATCCAAAAATATTTGGTAGAACATATGAGAAGAAAGAATGAGAAAAACAAATGCATAATGACCATCTCAAAGAAATCTTGGCCCATCATTTCTATCATCAATATAAAATTCATATTCATGTAACCTAAAATACAGCAACTGCTAGTTTTAAACTTTCCTTCTTTAGAAATTAATCTATTACCAATGCTGAACTTTCTTTTATAAGAGTATATGGCTATTCCAAGTCTACTGATAAAATTTTTAACCTATTCAATCACTGCTAAAATCTGCACTGGGCACTTTACTGAATAATGGCCATCACTGAGAAATTTACGGTGTCCCTTCTAGGTTTCTGAGTACTTTTGAAGATCATAATTACCATCTGTACATAGAGAATTACAAAATAATATGGTAAATCCAAGTCCTGGAAAATTTCCTGGTGCAATCTTGACAAGCTAACCTGTGCACTTTCCTGGGACTCACCATAGAAACACCTACTGGTGGAATCTGGTCAGAACAGAGTACCTCACCTGAGTTGCAGCAGCAGCTGCAGCTACAAGATTTCAGTAGTCATATTTCCACAAGCTTTTAGGTACATAACTTGAATAGCCATTTTATCTTAGTCATATTTCTTATGACTAATCAGAAACAGAGACTGAAGATGTCTCTCTTTTTCTGAGCTGTCACATTTTCAAGTATCCTAGTGGAGACATAGAGCCTAGCGGAAAATAACATATTTTTGCACACAAACCCAAGATATATAACATGTACTTGAACACAATTTCCCATGTAAGCAATTGGTATTTTCTGGTTATTGGTCTTATATTTGAACATGGTGAACACATTTGGACTGTGCAATAATTCCTCTTATTGCTAAGAGAAATATATCCCTGTTAATAATTTAAAGGGCTACAATGACACAGATTTTTTGCAGTTTTCATGGCTGTTATACTTTATTTCCCAAAGGGCTTTCATCTGTTAGGGTTCTGAACGGCTTTGAACCTTGATCTGATAGCCTGGAATTTATGTTCTGTATTGTGGCATACCAGGTTAAATCCCAAATAAAATGTCACTGTAAAGATATCTCCAATTCCTGGACAAAATTTTTCCTGGATGCTTTTTCGCTAGCACCCCATTTCAGAAATTCCTGCTTTTTCCTAGCTTTTCCTGCTTGACTGTAATTTTGTGCCATATAAACCTTTTTCTGGCACTAGTGGCAGCAAAAATGCTCATGGAACCTTACAGACACACAGTTAATTACCTGGGAGGAAAAAAAAAAAAAAGACGAAGAAAAAAGAGGAAGGGGGGAAAGGGGAGGGGAAAGAGGTAGACATAAGCAGAAAGAAGGGGAAGGGTCTCTAACCTTGCTGTCAATGTGCATGGAACTATATTCTAAATCATAAAGTTCACAAGTTCAAACTTAGCTGGGGAATGAAGCACTAGCAAAACCTTTCAGCTAGCCTTTTTTAGCACTTAATAAAAATTAATTTTTCATGTCATTTGATTAGCCACAGGTAGGCACATTACTACTAATTATCAGTTTAGGTTAAAACTCCACAGAGACCTCTGGTTTTCAGTGCCTTAACTGGCATCTGACAATTTGTGAGGTGTCAGGTGAGTACTGATGAGGTTGGGAACTAGGTGTTGTCTTGCTAATGCACTTGGCAGGGAAGCAGAACAAATTCACATCAGGAAAAGCCTGTAGTAACTCATGACTGAGGATACACTTCAGACTGGATGATGTATTTTAGAGGTCTGAATGCAGCAGTTTAAAACTGGATTTGGACTTTTAACACCATGAGGAAGGAAAGTTATGATTGCAATTTCAGATTTTGAACTGGGTTTAAACAGTACACAGTGAAATTAATTAAAAGCTACTTTTTTACAGACTTAAGATAGGTGGCTTAAGTCTGAGACTATAACAGGAAATATAAAAAAATTGAAATATAATTTATGCGACAGATATTCCAGCTTACAAATGAACTGTAAAAAAGAAAAAAATTACTAAGAGGATTTCAACTCATAGTATTACTAGATTTTACATCTTTCACTCTCAGATAATCTGAGCAGGAAATTTAAGGAATTTTACAGTTTTCTGTAATGATTGATAACTGGGTACTATGCACTTTTGACAACAGCATTCCCAGAGCTTGGGAATTTCTGCAAATTGGGAATTTACAGCTTCCTTGTAAAAGTCACCGTAAGTCAACAAATAAAACTATAAATATGACAAAGGTAAATTCTCTGCTTCCCTATTTAATAAACTGTAGTGGTGTGGTTTTAGTTCCCACATTTTATTCATATCTGTATTGTTAACGATTTAAGGTTTACATGTTGTGTTCGTGTTTGTACTGTTAAAGACTTGTACAATGGTTTGTTCCATGTTCCCCACTGTTCCGCCCCTCACTTGGTGTATCCCTACTTGTTTGCCCAACACCTGTTTCTGTCAATCATTTGTATCCTTTGCCTCTAGACCTGTCACTCTCAGGGAGGCCTCTCCCCGGTTCCAGAAGGTTCAGGAGAGGTCGATCCCTGATTGGGTCAGGCCCGGGGAAACCCCCTCCCTCCCTTTATGGTTTGCTCCTTGAGTTGTCACTTCTCTAGCTAGCCACGCCTCTCTTGTTTTCTATTGGTTGCTTGCTTTGTACACGCCTTGACCCCACCTCTCTTTAAAAGCTGTTACACAGGCTATGATCTTGGCTCTGCTGGGTCTCTGTCTGGGAGGCACACACCTCCAATAAACGCCTCTTGTGACACCCCACCAGAGTCCTCCTTTCCATCTCTCACCGTGGCCACCTTCACCACCACCAGGCTCAACGGCAGCTTACCCACCGGGTGGGTCTTGCTGGCCAGCCTGCCGAGACCCTACCAAGGTCTGGGACGGTTCCCTGCCAGGGCAGCCAGGTCGGGCTGAGGAGCAGCCAAAGGGCAGGGCAAGGGAACACACCTCAATAAACAAATAGATGGAGTTTTTTGTGCCACCACTTGCATGGATTATTTTGTATGCAGCCAAATATTTTAATGCAGTTGTCTGTGCTAAGTCTCAATGTATTTAAATTTTGCAAAACACAGACGAATTGTGCTCTTAGTCAATGACTGACATTTTATGCATTAAACATGTAATCATGTGGCAATTAAGGATGGTGAAATTAGAATAGTATGATAATGAAGTTCACTTTGAAACAGTGTTTGATAAACAACCTCTGTGCAGGATCTCATAGCAAATTTTTTTGATTGTCTCTTATGTTTAAAAGAAGTCCATTGCTGGAAGATCATAAGAAAGTGTTTGTGAAAGACAGACATTATCAAAGACACCAGAGAGGATGTGTCCAAACCAAGGATGATGTATATTACACAATTTTGTCAGTTTATATAGAATCATAGAATCATTTAGGTTGTAAAGGACCCTTAAGATTATCAGGCCCAACCATCACACCTAACACTTCCAAAGTCCACCATTAAACCATGGACCTAAATGCCACATCTACATATCGTTCAAATACCTTTAGGGATGCTTACTACACCATTTATATGGGCATTCAGTTACAATGCTTTAGCACTGTTCTGATGAAAAAACTTCTAATATCCAATCTAAAGCTGCTCTGGAACAACCTGAGGGCATTTTCTCTCATCCTTTCATTTGTTAGATGGCAGAAGAGATGACCATCATCTCACTCCATTCCCTTTTCAGGTAGTTGGTGAGAGTGATAAGGTCCCCTCTGAGCATCCTTTTCTCCAGTCTAAACACCTCCAGCTCTCTCAGTGACTCTTCATAGAAATTGTACTGCAGACCCTTTACCAGCTTCAATGCCCTTTCTCTGGGCAAATCTCCAGCACCTCAATGTCCTTAAATTGACGGTCCCAAATCTGAACACAGGATTCAAGGTGCTGCCTCACCAGTGCTGGGTGCAGAGGGACAATCACTGCCCCAGTCCTGCTGGGCACAGTATTTCTGGTCCAGGCCAGGATGTCACTGGCTTGCTCACCTGGGCACATATTCATGTCCAGCTGCTGTTGATCAGCACACCCAGCTGATTTTCAGCCACTCTTCCCCCAGCCTGTAATGCTGCATGGAGGATTCTTGTGACCAAAGTGCAGGACCTGGTTCGCAGTTTTGTTGAATCTCATACAATTGGCCTCAGCCCATCAATCCAGCCTGTCCAGATCCCTCTGCAGAGCCTTTCTACCTTCCAGCTGTTCAACACTCCCACCCAACATGGAGTCATATGCAAACTGACTGAGGGTACACTAGATTCCTTTGTACAGATCATTGATAAAGGTGTTAAACACGACTGGCCCCAACACTGAGCCCTGTGAAAGAACACTCATGAACATGTTCCAGTTGGATATAACTCCATTCACCACCGATCTCTGGGCCTGGATCTTCAACCAGTTTTTTATCCAGGGAACAGTACACCTGTTCAAGCCATGAGCAGCCCATTTCTCCAGAAGATACTGTGGGAAATGTTAAAAGCTTTACTAATGTCCAGGTAGACAACACCCACAGCCTTTTCCTCATCCAGCAGATGGGTCACCTTGCCATGAAAAGGGATCAGGTTGGTCAAGCAGGACCTGCCTTTCTTAAACCCATGTTGGCTGGATTTGATTGTCTGGTTGTCCTGCACGTTCTCATGATGGCACTCAGGATGATCTGCTCCATGACCTTCCAGGCATTAAAGTCAAGCTAACAGGCCCATAGTTCCTTGGATCCTCCTCTGGTCCTTCTTATAGATGGGTGTCACATTTGCTAATTTCCAGAAACTGTGACCACCACAGTCAACCAGGATTACTGATAAATGACTGAAAGTGGCTTTGTGAGCACTATCATTTGAATTTATCCCCCTACCTAAAGGGGGCTTACATGTAAACTTGTATTCAATGTATTGAATTGGGATGGATTTGAAAACCTGCTCTAGGGAAAGATGTCCCTGCCCATGGCAGGGTGGATGGAACTAGATAATCTTTAAGGTCCCTTCCAACTCAAACTATTCTATGATTCTATGATTCTATGATCTCTGTTTAAATAACAAATAAACAACTACACACTAAGAACAAGACAGCAAATGTTCAAAATCAGGGTAGCAAAATATTTTAACTTCTCTTCTATTGAATTCTTCTGATTCTTCCTTGAATGACACTCATAGCATGTGTCTACAGATTTCATGCAGGTGAGGAATGTGTTGTTGAAGATATTCTCCTGAAGATATTCCCCACTTACCACAATTCAGTTTGCATAGTAGAGTAGCCTTAAAAATGTAAACTTCTGCCCTTTTACATGAAATTAAACTGCTAATGGTCACCTGCTCATCAGACCTAACACAACTAGTCCACAATACCCTAAAATTCTCATAATTAGGTACTGGATTTTCAAATCATTCACTCTACTGACTGGGTGGCATTATGTGCTTTTACATAGTTGGCCATAATAAGATAAAGTAAATTGTATCTTGAAATTTCTGAGAAGCAAATGAACTGATTAACTCCACTCACTCTACAAAATTTATCCAATTCTATAGCTATCAAAACTTTTTAGAAAAGATCAGCACTGGCAAGGATTAGAATCTCCATTTATATTTGTTAGATTTGTCAGATTCTTTTAATACCAGGATTCTCCTATACATAATCCTTTTAAGGTCAGCCTTTACAAGCAGTTGTAATATTGAAGCATAACATAGACAACTTCTCTTAAAATCTTTGTTCAATTGCTCCTAACAGCATTCTTTGTAGTGCCAACTCAGTGAGACAGCATCTCATCATATATTCATGACTCCAGAAATCAGAAATGTCAGTGCTGTCAATGTTCTTACACTGCTGCGATGTAACAGGAGTAAGCTGGTTGTGATTTACTGATCTCATTATTTCCTTATTCCATTTGCTCTGTTATCAACAATAATGTTCAATTAACAAATAATTTCAGCAAGCAGTATTCCATGATTTCTCTAAAACTGAAGCTTCTGTTTCCAATGCTGCTTTCACAAGAACCTGCCACTATTGCATCTTTGTCTAAGTATGAAGATATTTAAATCTATTGAGAATGAGAAATATTAAAAACCAGAACTGAATGAATACCAACTTTTTCTAATTTCTGATTTCTTTCCATTATATTTTAAAATGCAGATAAAATTCAAAACAACAACAAAATTTTTGTTTGAAACACTGTCTTCTTAAAGTGTCCATTTTCTTTATATTTCCCAATTTATTTTATAATGTAATTTAAAAATAAAAAAAAAATATTTTATATTGACAATTTAAAAAATAATTTCAAAATAACATGGTGGAAAATAATCCTAATTATACATAATGCTTTAAACGTATCTACTGTCAGCTAACCACTTTTTTTCTCAAAATTCAAAATATATCTTTTAGAAATATAATTTTTTTAGAAAAAATATTTTTTTTCTTCTACAGTAAATTACTTACTATAGAAAAACAACTTACGAAGATGCAGAAGTAACTTCATTATCCCATGAAATAAGTATTAAATATCAACATTATTAAAGTTATGTAAGCAAGGTAGCCAGTTTTGTTTTGCTTCCTCTTTCATATTTATTGACCCAATAATAATGAAGTAAAATATGAAAAAAGCAATTCCAAGTTCATCTATTTTGCTATTTGTCTAAGATAGGTAAATTTCAGATATGACAGGACACTGCTTACAAATTTAGCAGGTGGCCACAGTTCACAAACTGTTCTTCAGATGCTCAGTATAAAAAAAATAAAGGCTGAAATGCTTCTCCTGTAAGTGCCAATCAGAAGTCTCTACATAGTGAATCAGACTGAGCATGCGTGGGAAACGATCTGACCACAAAACCTGAAGCCAGAAATGCAATTGAGCATGTGTCAACTACAGGTGAGAGTCAGAGGAAAATGAAATTTGAATTGAGGCGAGTTCCTCTGCCCGCTGGAAAGCGGCTTCCCAGCTAGTCCCGGCTGCCCTGGCAGGGAACTCAGCTCGGTTAGGCAGGCGCAGGATGGACTGGCAACTTCCCCCCGGTGGGTAAGGCTTTTGGCTACACGAGCGCTGTTGAGGAAGCTACGACGAAGGCAGGAAAAGGAGACTCCGTGGCAGTGATACAGGTTGGCATTTATTGTCACCCGCACCTGCTCCAGGCGAGGCATGAGGCCACCAAGCCACCAAGTGCCAAGCAGGGGTGGGGTAAGAGATTATAAGGGACTCGAAAAAGGGGCGTACACAAGATGGGTAACCAATCGGTAGAGGGGGGGGAACAGTGGAGTGATCGGCAAGGAACAAATCAAAATGAGGGGTGGGGGATTTCCCCAGCCTGTTCCAATCAGGGATCGATCTCCCCCGATCTTTCCAGAAGCAGGGGAGAGTTCTTCCCGGAGACTGACAGACACAGGTGCTGCACAAACAAGTGCAGGGACAAACCATTAGGGGAAAGGGATAGGGGGAACTATTACATAACTCAGCTAACATTAACAGTGAAATAAAAGAACAGAAAACACGCTGCTACATTGAATTATATAGTTAGGGTAAGAATTTTCTCAGAAAACTAATGGTCTATGTTTACTGGGTTGGAGAAACAACTAAAATCACTATCTAAAAAATGTTTCTTCTCCTGTCTCTTTCTTTTATTACCAAACTGTCTTTTCCTCACCCCACCCCCAACAAAAACAAACAAACAAATGTTATAAATGCATAGTATATAGTTGGCTTTTTGCAAATATTAAAATGAATATTGTATGTAGAATGTAGGAAGATTGTACTGTATTCTCTTTGTTAATAGAATTTAGAAATGTGATGATATCTCATTGTGAGAACATTGGGGTCTATTGTTTAAAGATTGCTTCTGTTATCAGTATCTTGTCTGAATGAAACTGACCAGAACTCCAGGAGAAGAATTTATGGACCTGTGTTATCAGATGGAATGGAGACGAGTCTGCTAGATGAAGTGGGGAGGGGGAGTAGGGACTAAAACAAAGAGATTCTCACTCCAATGGAATGTTTGAATCATGCACGTGAAATTTTAATATGCATCAGGCAGATGTTTTTAAAGAGAAAACTTTTGTTAAAAGGTGTGGTGCTGGCTAGTTCTGTGCCAGGCACCCTCGGCTGAGAAAATGTATTTTGCTTTTATCTCTCCTAATTGTCTATTTTCTTAAATTTTTTATTAAACTTCTAAATTTTTCCAAAAAGATGAACCTCGTTTTTCACACAAACAAACAAAACCCAAAACAAACGAACAAACAAACCACCACCACAACACTGGTATTTTCTTCAATTGTTTCTGGCTATAAGTGAATCAAAATAAGAAAAATAATACTAATGACATATTTAATAACATGATCAGTTCTGCATAACTTTTGTGTGGAATGCTGAGCATCAAATATTTACTATAAATAGCACACAACAAAGCCAAAATCAGAAACATTTTAAAAAATATTAATGGAAAATCACTTCCACAAGAAAAAGGCTTCCTTCCTGCTCACAGTTCTAGGATCATTATTACTGCTTACAATTACTTCACCACATTCTCTGATTTATCCTCAGAAAGGAATGTAGCTGGGAATAGGCTGTATGAATTTTTTGTGGGATTGTGCACTAATTTCTGCAACAAGCCAGGGAAGTCCTTATGGCATACAATTATGCCACATGCAGTGCCATCAGCTCAGGCATGTGCACCAAGTCTGTCACTGCCCTGAAGCACCAGTGTGTCTTTGCAGATGGATTGTAAAAAATCTGGCCAAGTTGGCCAGAAATGTTAGAGTATATATCATATTATTACAGAATTAGATGTAATTTACATCTGCAGCTAAACTTTGTTCTCTTTATAGGTCTTTATGTTCTGCTTCACAACTTTGGCCTAGTACTCAGAAAACATGATTTACTGTGCAGGGTAAATATATTTAGGGTTTTACTAATAGGAATTTATGCAAAAAGTTTTTGCATCTCCCAGTAAAGGCATTGTGTTATGCAGTTTTTGCTTGGTTATTTTTCCACACAATGACTCTTAATTTAGTCATACTTTTGTTTCACTTTGGAGTTTTCAAAAGCCTTTTTTAATATCAAAATCCCCTGAGGCGCCCTTCTATAATACACGAAGTTATACTGTCTCCAAAAGGATGTCTTAAAAATTACCTACCATTCTCTGGAACAAAAACATAAACATGTATATGTTTACATGTACCTTTCAGGAAAGGGAATGAGATCTTGCGATTTCAGTGAGGATCAATTGGGCAAGCTTTGGTCCATTTCCCTGTGCTTCATGTCATCCCACTCTCTTTTATTATTTTCACTTTGTTTCAGAATTTTCTATTTTTTGCATTTCATTTCTTCAATATCTTCTCCTGTATCTTTTTTCACCTTTCTTCATTGATTTTGGGATTTCTATGGGAAAAATTTGGGCAAGTTTGCAGCTTTTCACTGCACCTCATTTCATCTCAGTACACTTGGTTGTAGTCAGTCCATTTGCAAATTTTCTGGTTTTTTCAATTGCATTTTATTTGCTCATATCTCCTTGCCAGAGTGCCACTTTCTTCTCTGATTTCAAGATTTCATTCCCTTTCCTGAAAGGGAACGTATGTATACATATATAAATATATATATATACCTATATATATGGAATTAGAAGAGAAAGCTGGGACAAAGAAAACTAATATTTTAGTAGCAGTTTATTTAGAAAGTAAATGCAAAACAAAGTGCAAAAGCATTTGCTTTCTGAATTTGGGCATAGGACAATTGTATTGGGGCGTAAGATACCCACATTTGGTCAAAGCAGAATCTTTCGCATTCCAGATGCCACATTCTTAGAGATAAGTATTATCCATCCACATAAGCAGAAAAATTTATGCATCTTAAAATCTCCAATATCTTAGTGTCTGCTGCCTTCAGTTTGACTGCAAAAACTCTTGACCACAACCTCTGCTTCAAGAAATGTTAGAGAAGGTTTGAAACCACTCCCCCAACGTCTCAGAGGAGTCAAATGAAGCTAATGACTGAATTACCAGCAGCAAGTAAGTGAGCATGCTTCCCACACCTCTGTCTGTCTCAACTACCTGCTGTGCTAAAAGAATCTGAGTGTGCCCTATGTGATTGGCTCAAGGTGCCACACTGGTAATAATTAAATTCCAAGATTCTTTGTTTTTTAGATAATCCACATTCTCAAGTTATTTCTTTCCAGAAAATTTCTTTCCAGTTACACCAGTAACTTGTGATAAACTGAACCAAAACATCTGCTTTCCAAAGTTGAACTTTGTTTCAGAAATAAGTTCTGTTGATCTGACACTTTCTGAGGTGCCATATCACCACAGACCTTGTTTTTGAAGACCTGGGATGCTGTTTTGATTGGTAAGGTGGGCTATAGGGTATTTTCAGTCAGCTGATGGTCAGCTCCACATGATGCTTGCCTTGGTGAACTTGCATCAGTGTTCAATAGTGATGTCCAACAGCCACTGTTCTCTATACCACATTGTTACAGTGATTGCGGCATGGAAAAGCACACACACAGTTTGTCGTCATGAGAAGGCTTTTACTTTTTGAATCTTTGTGCTTTTATAAGATGCTCCACAAAAGGGGCTGCGATTGGTCAGAGAAGGACTGCGTCTCTTCTCCTTCAGCAAACAACAGGTGACAGAGATTGTTTGGGGAAACTTGCGTGAGAAGGGCAAACACTCTCTTTAGTGTTTACAAAACCACAAAGACACTGCTATGAAAATGGGAATCTGTTCCCATGGGAAAGAGCCAGCAGTAGCCAGCAGTAAAATCCGAAGCCCCAGAAAATACACAGGGCGACACCACATAGGCTTTAGTTATCTGGCATACTTGATTAGGGCATGTTTTGCATTCATGCATAATTCCTGTAATGGTTTTGACAGTCAGGTCTACTCTCAACCATAGCCCACGTTCATGTTGCATTTCTCTCTAGAGCCCACTGAGCTATGTGTAGCTCACCCTTATGTTTCCAGTCTAGGTTTCCCTGAGACCCTTCCCTTCTTATTCTCAGTCATATTTATGATGCCTTATTGTTCAAGCAGTGCTGTTAATTTCACCCAGGTTGTTGGAGGAACTAGACAATATTCAGTATAATTAATAAGATACCATAAAAATACATGGCAAGAAAATGACAACTTAATTTATCTTGCTGCTTCAGATCAGATGTAAATTATTTATATGCTATAACACCTTTTAAAATATTTTGCTATCATTGTGTCACTGAATTTACTAAAACTGAAATGGAATTCTTTCACTGTTAAACACATGTTCTGTACCTGAAGAATGAAACAAGTGAAAATAGAAACATGGTTCCCATGCATAGAAGTTCAGTTGCCATTTGTGTTAATGTCTTAGTCTAGTGCTATTCAAGGGAAATATTTATTAATTTTCCTGATCATAGGAAGATTGAAGAAATAGTGTGAGGTGGGACAATTAAAATATACCAGCAATTTTGAAAAATCTGCTCTACATATTTTTTCCAACATGGGTCAATAAGCTCAAGATAACTTCCCCTACAGCCTTATAAAATACCAATAGTAAAGTCCCAGGGATAAGATTAACAACTAGACCTTGCAAACTTAGTTCAGTGTGTAAGATTTTGCTTCCAAGATTATCCTGTGCCAATAAAGTTGTTGTTGTTTTTTTTTTTTTTGTTGCTAATGTTTAACTTAATGAGATGAAAGCTATGGCACACACAGCCATATAACTTGCAATATTATTTTGCTACTATAGCATATATCTGAACCCACTACCAAGAAAAAACATAGAAAGATTATAATCATGAATATTTCACAAGAAACCCCTTTTACCATGACTTAGAAATTAGACTTTAGGGTTTTTTCTTCATCTAATAATCTGGGAATATAAATTAAATAACGAACAAGTTTTTATCGTACAACTATGGAAGTTAGTACAGTCCAAAGCCACAAGGTACAAAGTAGTGTTCATGAATCGCAGCTAGCACATATAACTAACAAAGGGAAAATACATTACTGTTTTGGAAAGGACCACATATCTCATACAGCAATATACTATGGCTGCTAAGAACATCATTGCAAGAATAATTTGACTTCATCAGGGATTTAAAAGTTTTGATAGAAATAGTGAAGGTTAGACAGCTGTCATAGGCTTCAGGAAGAATGCTATTTAAGCAGAGTTTTTCTTTTAATTAATTAATTAAATAAATAAATAATTAACTTGCCTCCTTATCCTCAACAGTTTCTCACTAAATGGGACTGCTACAGATGGAACTTCTCTTGAATAGCAGTACCTTCCTTGAAAGTCTAAACCACAGGGAGCAGGCACATATTACTCCATGAAAACATCACCTTACTAAGAAGGAGAAATTATGAGAATGAAACAGTTGTCATAGTTGTTATCAAGTACATTCATTTGTTATTTAAGAAAACATCATTAAACAATGATTTAATAAAACTCCTCAAATAGAATAATAAAACATCTGCTGTAAAGTAATTTGATTCAGAATTCTCAATTTATTTTTTGCCTCAGTCTTCACTGACAAATGCTCCAGTAAAACTGCCCAAGTCGTGGAGGCAAAGGCAGAAATGGGACAATGAAGACCCACCCAGTACAGGAGAAAATCTGTATAAACAGATGTTCACAAACATCTAAGGAACCTGAAGTTGCACAAAACTATGTATGAGACTTGATAAGATGCATCTGCAGGTCCCAAGGTAACTGGCAAAAGAAGTGTCTAAGCCACTATCATATTTGAAAACTCATGTCAGTCCAGTGAAATTCCTTCTGATGGGAAAAAGGGAAATATAACCCTTGCAGGGGAACTGCCGACCTGTCAGGCTCACTTCTGAGCCTGTTGAGAGCATGGAGAGGATTCTCCTGGAAATTCTGTTAAGACACATGGAAAATAAGAAAGTGAGTGATAACAGCCACCTGTCTTCATTGTACTTGAAAAATGTAGCGGCCTCCATCTGCAAGGAGGTTACATCATTGGTCTGTGAAGAAAGAGCAGCTGACATTTTCTTCCCAAAGCTGGGCAAAGCATTTGACACTGTTCCACATGACATTCTTGTTCTAAACTGCAGAGAGGTATAGATTTGATGACAGACCACTCAGTGGATAAGGAACTGGCTGGATGATCACACTCAAAGACTTGCAGCCTGATATCCAAATAGAGATCAATGACAAGTAGCATTCCTCAGGGCTTTATACTGGGACTGATATTGTTAACATCCTTGTCATCAACATGGACAGTGGGATTGAGCTCACCCTCAGCAAATTTGCTGACAGTACCAAGCTGTGTGATGTGGTCAACACGCTGAAGGGAAAAGAAGCCATCCACAAGGACTTTAACAGCCTTGAAAGGTGGGACTGTGCAAACCTCATGAAATTCAACAGTGCAAAGTGCAAGGTGCTGCATCTAGGCCAGGGCAATTGCTGAACCTAGGCCAGGGCAATCCATTCTCCATCCATCTTGTACAAATATAAGATGGATGGAAAATGGATTGAGAGCTGTTCAGATAGAATGGGTTGAGGATGTAGAAGCTCAACATGGCCTGTGCTTTCACAGGCCAGAAAACCAAATGTATCCTGGGCTGCATCAAAAGAAACCTGACCAACAAGTTGAGGGAGGTGATTCTTTTCCTCTACTCAGATCTTGTGCAACTCCACCTAGAATATTGTGTCCAGCTCTGGGGTTTCCCACAGATTTCTTGTAGTGAGTGAGTCCAGAGAATAATTACAAAGATGATCAGAGGGCTGGAGCACCTCTCCTATGACAAAAGGCTAAGAGAATTGTGATTGTTCAGCCTGGAGAAGAGAATTGTCTAGGAGACCTTCTAGCAGTCTTCCAATACCTAAAAGAAGCATACAAGAAACATGAAGAGGGACTTTTTACAGGGACAGTTAGTGACAGGACAATGGATTATGGTTTTAGTCTCAAAGAGGGTAGGTTTAGTTCAGATATTAGGATGAAATTCTTTACTGCGAGGGAGGTGAGACGTTGAAACAGGTTGCCCAGAGAAGTGGTGGGGTTCCATCCCTGGAAGTGTTCAAGGCCAAGCTGGATGAGGTTCTGAGAAACCTGTTCCAGTGGAAAATGTCCCTGTCTAAGTCAGGAGGACTGGATCTGTATGTTCTTTTAGGTCCCTTTTCAACCCAAATCATTTCATGATTCTCTGATTTAAGAGAATATGTTGGAAGAAAATGAAGTACACATTATGTATCACTGAAAACATAACAAAAATTGACGATATTTCTCTTTAGCAAGCACCAGCTTCTGTTTTAAATCTTGTGTACTTTTATTATAGGAAAATAAGTGAATTACACATGATTTTTTACTTTTTGCATTGTAAAATATCACAAAAATATGGTGTGACAGAAGAAAGAAAAGAAATTCCCACAATGAAAAGAATCCCTTGGGAATAGAATAATAGAAGAACCTCTTTTAATAGGATAAATGTCTTAAACAAGGAATTTGGAAAAAATCTTTCAACTGAAATTATTTACTGGCATTATTTATTATTTATTTACAGGTTTTGGTTCCTGCGTTGGCTTTTCACTGACATGATAGTAACAAAATGGAGTTGATGAACTATGTACAAAGGAAATTCTTCCTTTATTGTTTCAGTAAACAACATCAGTAAACAGGTTTAATACATGCTAATAAAATTTAACATTTTCATGTATTTAACACTGGGACCAGTAAGTAGATTCAATACACAGTAACGATTTCAGCCTCCCTTAAAAATATATGTAAACAGTTCCATGGTTATGTTTAGTCTATAATGGAGGAAAATTGCAATGACTTTCAGAATATTTGGCAATACATGCTCACCTTTTATAGGCTATAAAGGAGTTCTAAACCAAATGGATCCAGGTGGTTATTCTGTTCCCTCCACCCTGTGGAAATATACAAATTGAACATGGTAAGTATGCCTGGAAGAGTCTCCCTCACAGACGGTTGTGCAGCTATTACCAGGCTGACTGAAATAGTCATTCTTGTGTAGCTGCCCTTCTCTTGTGCATGATGAGTAAGAATATGTATCTATATAATTATCTATCTAGATCTCAGACATTTATTTTTTAAACTATTAATTTCTGCTTAACATGTTCCTATTCAACTTTTTTTTTTTTTTTTGTGGGGAAGAAACAATGCTACAAGCTTGGGGAAGAGTGTCTGAAAAGCTGCTTGGCAGAACATGACCTGGGATTGCTAGTTGAGAGCAGCTGAACATGAGCCAGGGTGTGCCCAAGTGGCCAAGAAGGCTGATGGCATCCTGGTCTGTATGAGCAATAGTGTGGCCAGCAGGATCAGGGCAGGGATTGTCACCCTGTACTCGGCACTGGTGAGGCCTCAGCCAAATCCTCTGTTCAGTTTCGGACCCTTCACAAGACAGACATTGAAAGGCTGGAGCATATCCAGAGAAGGGCAATGGAAATGGTAAATGCTCTGGTGCCAGGTTCTTATAAGGAGTAGTTGAATGAGCTGCAGTTGTCTGAAAGTTGTTACAACTTTCTCATCTGGGTCAGCCATGGTTCTGGGGACCTCTACATCAGCCCAGAGATGTCATTCAGGCTAGGGTTCAGATGGCCCCTCTTTATACGTATCCATGTAAACGAAAAGAAAATCTTCTATCTTGAGAAGCCTGCAATATAGCAGGAGAAGTAAAAATTGTTCCTGCTGAAGAAGAGCAAATGTATCACTTTCCTATCTTTTGACAGATTTAGAAGGTGGAGGAAAATAAAACCCCAAACAGACCAATGCTACTGCCTGTTTTCTTTTGAATAAAGAGTTTACAAAGCATACCTTATTTTCAAATTCAGTAGTTTCTGTATGTTTGTTTTACATAGTTTCAGAATACAGTGACAAAGATAAACTTGAGATTGTCAGAGTTCACTCAATGGCAGAACCACTTATATGTAATGCTTTAAGATCTTCTCCCCTAGAGCTAATGAATTTACTCTTTAGTTTTATTGTTAAATCCCCAGTGTCTAGAGGATTTACAGTACGTCACAAAATTTATTTTCTGCTCCTTTCTTCCTAATTTTTTAACTTATAGAAGACACATTTAGGAACCATGTAGCAGGCGAGCTTGTGCCACCATATAATAATTGTGCATAATAAATCAAAGAATGCCACCAGAGGAAAAGTGCAGTTTTTAATAATGTAATAATGATTTTTTTATCCTATCTCCTTCAACACTGAGAACTGAAATTGACTCTGTATAATGCTGCCTTCATTTCTATATAAAAACCCCTCTTACTTAAACACACATACTCTCAAAGTCATCTACAAGGGAATGTATCCCCTTTTTCAAACCTGAAGTATATTGGACATTACTGAGAGGAATTATTACAGTCCCAAGGAATGGAATTCAGCTACTTCCTCTAAGCTATTGGTGTAGAGCTAATTTTGTTTCCCCACAGAGACTTTCTTTCCTGAAGGCTATAGCAGATGTCAAATCTAACTTCCTGGCTCTCCGAGTCCTCTGGCCTTCTGCGGCTCACCCTGCCCAGACCCGGCACATCAGGGAAAGCCCGCGGTGCCACGCCTGTGTACCGTGTGGCACATGGTGAGTGAACCGCTGAGGTTTTGATGCTCCAGATGTCTCTGAACCCTTGAGGCTAGAATGCATTTCTCCCTCTTATGTGGAAATAGTTTTCCAACTGCTCAGCATGTGCATAAATTTTATTATGGCATTCAGCCCACAGCCATAACACAGACACAGCTTTGATTTACTGTTTATCTTGGCTGATGCATTAAAATTATATCCTTAATCACCTTCCATGCACTTCGGTTTCATTCAAGTAGATAAGCTTATAACACAGCACTGAAATTACAAATTTATCCACAATGTGTGCAAGTGTTGCCAGTGCTGAGTGTGCAGACATCAGAAAGAAGAAATTCATGCTTGGATTTCTCAATAATTTTGCTTGAAGCCTGCAACCTGCTCAAACTGAAGAGCTCCAAAGAGATACAAAGTTTGTTAAACACACATACTTCTTGGATTGAATCATTGCTTAAATTTATGAAAAAGAACAAGCCAAGTGTCTATCTGCACTTCATATTATAAGAAATAGAAAAAGATAATATTAGTAGTTAAATAGCTTGAACTTCATCCATGTGATAAATATGAAATTTACTTCGTTGTATATCCTGACTAAAATACTCATAGCTGGAAATAACATCTATAACAACTATTTCCAGCTAGAAAGATCCAATTAGTTGTATGTGGTTAAATATTTTAAACTCAAAATATGATGGAAAGTCCCTAAAAGAATAAATATTTAAGAATTGGACTCGATGATCTTTTGGATCCCTTCCAACTCATAATATCCTGTGATTCTGTGAATAATTCTTCCTGATTGTTAAATGTGTGATGTATATGAGCACTAGGAGATTTATATTAATTTTATATTTCTCATATAAATTATCTCCCAGTGTTGGCATATAAATTTAAATAATCCTTAGAACAATCAATATTTCTGCAGCATGAGATTTTCTGTAGATTCAAAAATAAAATTTATATCCTGTGTTTCAGTGTCATTCCCCTATATAGAAGATCTTTTGTCTAATCACTGTGTTTGTTTGGAATGTATTCCTAAAAATAGAAGAAAATTAAATGATTTGTCTTCATGGCTCATCATCTTTTGTTTAATCAGAGTGTCTTTGATATTGATTTCCATTTTAATTCATCTATTTATATTTCATTTGCTATTTTTTCTTTTTCCTTTTTTTTTCTTTCCTGTGCCACATGCTTGCTATTACCAGTGAAGGTTTTATTTAAATGGAAATTGTCCTTTTCTCTCTCATGGCTCTTCTTGATAGATGAGCCAAATATACCATAGAACGAAGAGCCATAAATACAGAAAAGCAGAAATACAGCCACCACTGAATTCCTGAAGGCAACTGGAGTTAAGGTATTTAGGAATTGATCAGATCAATACCTAGACCTACAAAAAGTAATAATGTCAGATTTATGAATCCTCACAATTTTTAATTTTTAAAAACAAGTTGTAACACAGAGCTCCCCTTTTGCTGCAGAATGTGGAGAGTGGGAAGGAGAAAAGTTTCATTCAAAGATTGTCTTAACAGCATACAGAACACAGAAAATGGCAAGGCAATGCTTCTGTATCAATGCTGGGGTTTTTTTTTTCAAATGTATTTCCGTAGAATATCATCCTTTAAAGATTTGTAAGAATTTTTGCTACAAGTATTCATTATCAGGAGGTCATAACAAGAATAAAAAAAATTTCTTGAGGACAAAACACAGTAGAAAAGATACTGTCAAACTTTGGACTACATCAGGAGAGCAATTTCTAATGACAACATGGAAATATGAATGCTATTAGAGTATAACTACATGGCACAATTGTATTACCTAGCAATTCCAGTTGAAGCAATCTGAAGGTGAAGCACAGGATTCTGAAGAGTCTGCTCTAAAGAGAATGCTAGAAAAAAAGTTAATTGTTTAATGTAGTTTAAGGAGAAAAATGCTGACAGGGATATTTTTGCTGTTTATAAAGTCCTTGGGGTAAAACAAAAGAAAACCAAGCAATATCATAGTGTTGTGGGTTGACTTTTTGTCTGGTCTCCAGGCACCCATCAAGCTTCCCCTTTCTCAACAGGACAGAGGGAATCATGAGAAAAATCTTGTAGATCAAGATAAGGACAGGAAGCGATCACTTATCAATTACTGTCATGAACAAAACGAACTCAGGAACATTAACTGAATTTAGTGCCCATAAATAATATCGTGGTATAGTGAGAAATAAACACAAACCTAAAACCACCTTGCCCATACATATATTCCCCCTGCTTCTTCATTCCAAACTCAGCTCATTCCTAACTCTTCTGGCTCCTCCCCTCAAGTGGAGCAAAGGATAAGTGTGGGTTGTGATCAGTCCATTAGCCTCAATCTCTGCTGCTCTTTCCTCCTCACAGTCTTCCCTGGTTCTAGCCTGGCATCCTTCACACAGGAGACCTGTATGCTGCAGTTCAGTGTGGCCTGGAATTCACGAACTGCTCCAGCATGAGTCTTTTCCATGGGGCGTAGTCCTTCAGGAACAGATTTCTTCCATATCAGATTTCTTAGTCAACTAAGAACCAAAAAAGATAAGAAAATTGTTCCTTTTATTTTCTATAACCCGCTGTTCATTCTAGCAGGAAATTAGCACATTTCTTTATTGTGATTTCTTTTAAGGTTCTCAGTTGAGGAGTTTATGACTTTACTTGACATCAGTCAAACAATGTGTACGTAAGTAGTTGTAAACTTAAGGGCTAGTCCTAAAATAAATAGGCTCAGAAAAACAGCGGTCATTGTCTAAATAACTAAGTAACATACAACTAATGTTTGCTGGATGGAGTGGATTGTACAACATTTCACACTGTGTGAATAAAAAACCAAAAAGATCAAAATTATCATCAAACATACAAAGGAAGAGTTTATAAAAAAATCCCAAGAGATAATTTGAATAGTGCCTCTAATCTGCAAAAAGAATCTAATTGTGCTGGTTTAAAAGCAAAACCAGGGAAAGACTCCAAGTCAGAAACACAATTTAATAAGAGGAAAAGAAAATAAATAAAAGAAAGTAAAATAAAATAAAAGCAATAGTACAAAAAAACCCCCACTGACAGAGTCAGAATACAACCTGACACCCTGAGGGAGTCATCTATAACCCGGAGGGAGTTATCTATGAGTCATGGGCATGGCCTTGTTGGGCCCATTAACAGAAGATAAGGGAAACACTGCCCCACCTGGCATCAACAGCTCATGAGGATGGGGATAGAATACATACTTTGGGCACAACTTACATTGTAACCCAGGACACTAATTTTGGATGGACTGGGTAAAAAGCAAAAGATAGTGGATCCTATCTCCTTGTCATTCTCCTCAAGGTGAACTGTTTTATTTTGCTGAGAAGGCATCAAGAAATTTGAATGTACCCTTTTGTGAGACACTAAGTCTCAGTCCTGAAGGCATTTAGAATTCATTTATTTGTTTCAATAAGACAAGATATGTTAGTGACAATAATCCTTAACTTGGTTGAAGGAAAGCTTAACAGCATCAATTCCAGCAGGTTGTTGTAAGCTCACTGTAAGTGACAAAGCCGTTCACACAAAATCAAATGACTTCCCAAACCTCCAAATGTCAGTAAGAGCTATTCAGAATACACAACAGCAGGGACAGGCAATTCTAATTTTCACAAATAATTTTTTATTACCCAGTCAGTAATTGCTGGGTGTTCAATTAATCACCCATGTTAGTGCTTATAAGCAGCCTACAACAACTTGTTTAGTGGGAAGCAGATTATTTCCCAGAATAAACAGGCTACAATAGAGTAGCTGTCTTTCCTAAATGATAAACAGAGGTTAAGGTTAAACATGCAGCTACATGCTTTATGTAACACATTATAATAAGTAACTACACAAGTAAATATCATTGGCCTTTTTTTTTTCTATTGAGAATTAAATAGAAAATACAGAAAAAGAAAACTTAAAATTATTGGATTAAGTGTCTAGCAAGATACTAGATGCTATAATTAAAGTGGTAAAAAGATAAAATTTATGAATAATCTTAAAAAATTAAAATAAGCCTTTTTTATATTTCTGTTTAAAAGGGTTAACACAAAGACTCCTTTGCTATTACCAAGGTATGGCAGCTAGATATTTGAGGATTAATTTTAGAGGGTAATGAAAATCTTTTATATTGAAATTTGTACTCAGAGATTTCAAAGCCAGCAATATTATGTTCAGTTTTACATATGAAAAAATTCTTTTAATATGACTGAACAAAATACAAGTTTAAACTACCTTCATTATAAAAAGCTCTGCTTTTTTTTCCACTTTGCAAGGGCTGATAAGAAGCATTAACAAATCTTCACCTTGCTTTTATCACGTAGTCTATATTAAGATGATAGGGAATAAGATTTTTATGTTGCAGACAACTGGAGCAAGTTTATATAACATTACATCTTTTATCATTCTCTTTAAAACAATAGTTATTATGTAATTGTGTTTATATAGCTGTATATCACCATAAATCTTAGGTCAAAGGAAGGTTCTCAATATCTAAGGGGATCACTTGAAATCATACAAACAAGTTAAATATCAACTTGATATAGTGCAGTTGCTTTTTAACCAAGATTTGAGGCTAAAATATTTTCATACTATTGCATTGGAGAATTGGACACAAGACTTTAACAGGAGTAATAACTGATCTTCAATGTATTAGGTTTTGCTATAACTCATACCTAATTATTTACTAATCAAATAATTTACTGAGCCCTGAGCAGACTGAGGAGATGTCTCTGCAGGAATCAAAGTTTTCTCTCAATTATTCTTATGTAAAGTCTTCTTCAATATTTATAGGAGAGTTCAAATAACAACATTAGTTTTCAACTACTAGAATAAAAAAGAGTTTAGTTCCTCAAGGTGTTATGGACAGACTTATTAGGTACTTTCTTAAATAATTTAACATCAATTAATAGTTTTGTTGTGTAATCATTAGAACAATTTATACATAAATTAATGTGATATTTTATGGTTTAAATGCCTATTAGAGACAAAAGCGCAAACAAAAAATTGATGTTACAAGCTAAGCACTTAATGTGAAAAATATGCCTGTTCTGATTTTTTTTAAGAAAAGTTGATTTCAGGTAATTTATTCTAGGTGGTAAACCATATGAAGAGCACCTATAAATAATTTGGGTGTGGTAAAATTTAGTAACACTTTAACAAATACTTTTGAACAGTTTGTACTTTTATCTAGGTCATGTCACAGAACTAAAATGCACAGTCTAGTGTTTCTTGAACATGCACATGCTGGATTGAGGTAATTTCAAATGTGCATGACCAAGCAGTAAGTACTCCGGGATTTCAGAAAACTTTTGGTGATGTCTGTCCTACCACGGATATTTGAAAGTTTCCTGCTTTAATTAATTCTGAATGATTCAGGGCAGAACGACTTTCCAAAATTTTTATAATACATATCTTTACAAAACCGTGCAATAAGTAGTATTTTAGGTTATTCCTCAGATGGTCTTCAAATGATCCTTTAGATTATGCTACCCATTCAGTTTCAAGAGCTACAACTTGCCTCAGCAACAGAAAGCATTTTTGCAATTTCATGGCCTGATAAGCTGACAATGGCATCTGGAAATATATATATAATACTCATCCTCACTTCTATCTGTTAATGTGTTCAGGAGTTATTTCTACTTCAGTTTTTCTCTGCACCAAGTCCTACAAAACCATGGACCATATACATTGGGTCATACATGGATGATATACAGGACTGTATACTTTGGGGTTTTAAACAATTGTGCTTATTAAAAAGCATTGACCACTGCGTGTGATAGAAAAGATGTGTGATAGAAAAGATGATTTGTGAACATAAACCAGCCTGAATTGTTTTTATAAAAGTAACTTTTCCTCTTGACAGTGTAAATCACAGGTATAGTTATGGCACAGGTTACTGCCAGTAGCATTTTAACTATTCTCTGTTTTATCTCAGTTCCACTCAGTGCAGTAGTTTCAATCCCGTGTGCCATACTTTGTCCTCTTTATCACTCTAGTTAATCAGAAAGTTTCTATTCATCAATCTTACCTTTATTCATTCATTAATCTTTTCTCAGGAATTAAAAAACTTCACATTTTACATAAGCCAGTCCCATCAGAATCTGGATTCAGTAATTTTTTCTCCAAAATTTCCATTGTTTTCTCAGCATTTCTGACAGTGAAATCACACAACTGAAATTATCTGAGGATTTATGGTGGGGTTTCTGGACTTTGGATCAAGAATTGCATAGTAGTTTATATAAAATTAATAACCTATGGTCCAAAGCTATAGCCCACAATCAGCCCTGACAGACATAAATTACTGCCTGCTTCATCATAGATAATTCTAGGTATTTTTACAGCACTGTATTTGCACAAGTCTTTTGGGACCTTATCATTTTATCTATTGAAGTCCAGGGAAGATCTTTATTTCATTTGGTGCTCACAAAAATAATCCTCTGAATTGAAAATATCAGATGCAATTGTCTCAAAGGTAGTTGGAGATAAATGAATGTTGAAACCCTTGTCACAGAATATATTGTGCTGTATAAGAAAAATAATGTCATTTTCTTAATCTGTCCTCTGAAAGACAATCTTTAGAGACTAAAAACTTACTTGATGTGTACTATTTGAAAAAGTCTACTTTACTTAGTATGAAATGAATTTATTGTTTGTTTCCAGGTCATAGCATCACATTTGACTAAAAATAAAAATTAAATTTTCATTTTTAATGGAATTAAAAATGAGAAAGCCTAATCTGCAAGGCATAACATAGCAGTGAGTCATAAAAATCAACTTATTCCTGTCTCAGTTCTTAACAGCCAGAAGTTTTTGTTTCTATGTTGCACCATTTATTAATTCTGAATTAACAACTGTAAAAATCAATAAAGCACCCTGTCTAACATAATATGGATGTCCTAGTGACCAAGATTTATAGGGTAATTCTCAACTAAGTTTTTCATTCTTTCTCAAATGTGAATGCTGCATCAAGAAGCTGATTTTCATGATTATCACTTGAGTTATGAGTTATGACTTTACATCTGTGCTTCTCATTATCACTATAACATTATGCAAATGTAGTCCCTGCTGCTCACACTTTAGTTCAGTCTGCCTGATTTCACATTTGGATTTGTATAATAACTTAAAACATGTTATTGCAAACATGTAGCAAAATATTTCACATGAAAGCTAAATGCATATATATCTATTTATATATATAAAAACACATAACAACGTCCCATGGCTGAAACTGTAAATCCCTCATGCCATCACTGACATTTAGCCCCCATGGCCAACATTTTAATTCATGGGCTAGTAGAGTCATGGAGGACAACAAAAAACCTGCTACATTCTACATATTGTCACAGTGAAATATATTCTGTAATTAGACAAGCGGTGTCAGAAGTATCATTTTGTCTACAGAAACCATGATTAATTTGCATATCCTAGACAGTGCTTCATTTTGAAATCGCAGGAAGCAGATTTATTAACCAATGGCATTGATTTTTTACAGCTCTATTGTCTCAAGGAGGCTTGCTTTCAAAACCAGAACAAAACCAAGAAAAATGGGTTAAGTTTTCTCATTTCAACCTTATTTTATGTAGTAAAATAGGATAGTGGCCACATCTGTAAAGAGATTCCATTCCATCTTATGTCCTGTCAGACTAATGTTACCAATAGAGAATATAGCATTGGCAATTATTGCTGTGATGATAGATAACTTCAAGAAACTTGCTCTTATTATATATTTTACATCAAAAGTGTCCCCTTACTAGAATACATCATCAGAGCAATAGCTCTTTATGTCATCCATCACTTCAGCAATGCTGCCTGGTATTACTTATCATAAAAAAGGGACATTTATAAGGCATACATCATCAAAATGATGGTCCTCCATGTACAAGGCAAAATAGACTTTCTTGATAGTGCAGGTGTGGTAGAGAATTCATGGAAAACCTTCTCATGATTTTTAAAGAAAATAATTTTGTTAAAAATAACTGCACTGTCTAATGATGTGCAATATGCAGGGATTTGATAGCACAGTTTTGACTTATGAAATAAACCGAAACAGCTCTCCCAATTTTCTTTGTAACTAACAGGACACTTGTAAGGGTAAAAAAATAAAAAATGTTTTTATAGCATAGTTGGGAGTGGAAACCATGTCACAAAATAGAACAGAAAAAGAAAACTACAAAGCTAAGGCTCCAACAGTGAGTTAACCAACTTCACTATTCAGAATTCAGAACTCTCAGCAGTGCTTCCTATTGTTATTCTTTAACTGAGTCTCTGAATTAGCAGCTATTCTGAAAGAACATTTCTTGAACAAGGACCACGCAAATATCTTTTATTCAGCTTAACAGAAGTATCTTATACTGCAAAGACGTTCCTTTCCAGAATTCTTATCTATGATGAACCTCTTAAGAATATGAATATGAAACTTTTCCTCTTAAAATTTGCCTTTGATAGTATCTTCAGCTCCACTTTTGGAGAGAAGAATACTTTTTTTTCCTAGAATGTAACTTTAACAAAAGACATCATACACAAATGAGACAGTGCAGAACTGTTTCAGCACCTGCAAAATCTTCATACTGCTCTTTTATAACCTGATAGCTGTGCTGCTGCCTCAGTGATAGCTGTGCTTTTGCTTCCCTTTTCCTGGTATTAGTTGATGGTATGTGGGCTGAGGTCTTTCCCTTCTGCATTAGAAAGGTGAACAATTATGTCAGGAATAAATTTCATTATGGTGTACATTATCTTATGTCTTTTGGATATGTTTTGAATAGATTTGCAAAGTAAGTTATTAGCACCTATGAATACATGCACCATTTAGGAAGTTCAGATTTATTTGATTTTGTCACTATTAGTGACAGTGATTTCTACTAAGTTCATTTATTCTCTGGAGACAAATTCAACTTTGAAGAGCTGTTACTTCAGCATTAGGGGTTTATGCAATTTTAACTAGCTTTTTCCAGTTAACAACTCTACATTTTGTAATAAGTCCAGCAAGTCCAATTTACATGAGCTCTACCTTGCAGGTTTGTGGCCATGAGCCATAAAATTTATGCTATCCTACAAACTTAATATTAAGTCCCTGCATATTACACAAGCCACATAGCTTCCTCACTTAGCACAGTAAATTGTCTCAAAGTTGTTGTGCCAAATCTAATGTTAAAATCATGGGTCATTCTTGGAGTGTTACGTACATATTTGAAATCACCATATTCACTATTGGCTTTGCCACATTTAGTCTTGAAACACTCAGCTGAGGAGGTTCCACAGTGATAATAACCACTGCAAAACTGATCACAGAGTTTTACCTTGGGCAGTTTCCAGATTTCTAAAAGAGCAGTGCTCTTCTTTAACAGACAATCCAAATAAAGTTTAGTGATTTAAGCCACAAATATTTAATGTCCTGGGAAGTAAAATAATTCTAGATATTTAAACTGACAAGCTATTTCAGATGTTTTTAATGCTATTGAGCAGGAACTCGGCCATTTTCTTGAGAGAAGGTTGTATAAAACAGGTTGTAGAATTTGAAGTGCACATTTAAATGTCTACCATGAGAGACATTATCAAAGCTCTTTATAGAAAAAGGAACCCATTGATTTTCATTGTTATTTAGCTCCCAGCACAACAAGAGAACAGCAGACTATTGCAATAAAGTTTAGTTACATCAACTCCTGAAGTCCAGGATAGTGAGCTTACTGTGGAAACCTCCTCGCTGCCGTAAAGATCTTTTCAAGCTCCCTGCAGCCCAGGCTGCCCTTGAGCTTCACATTCCCACCAGAGCTTCTTTGTTGATGGGAACAAGGTCCAGCATAGCTCCTCACCTCATCAGCTCCTCTATCACTTTAAGAAGGAAGTCATCAGCAATGCATTCCAGGAACCTCATGGATTTCTTATGCCCTTCTGTAGTGTTCCTCCAGCAGATATTGAGGTGATTGAAGTCCTCCATGAGAACCAGTGAGTGTGAGGCTGCCCCTATCTGTCTACAAAGGCCCTCATCCACCTGGTCCACCTGGTCAGACAGCCTGCAACAGACCCTCATTATAATGTCCCTGCCCTCTCTGCATCAAGTATTACTTTGTAAGAATGAATAGTGTAACATGAAAAGGATGTTCATCACTGGTCTAAAGCACATTGCTCGTTCATTAATTGTGAAAAAAATTAAGAATAAAATACAAGAAAATACTTGGTTACAGCTTGTTTTCAGCTATATTCAACTTGGAATGTCAAGATAAAAATTCAAACACATTTCCTTTGATATTCCATTAGGCACCAGAAGTAGCTCTATGCAACATATGAAATACAAATATATTTCTTTAAACTCTCTTATGCTTTAATGCAATACCTATGTAATATCACTTAGAACATCCAGGAAGTGGAATTTTATATGAAGCTGATTGGGAATATAAAATAGATACATTCTAAAGTAGAACTACTATAGTAATTAGGTAATATTTACTCATTTATAACAATATTCATAAATAACGTGAGGGAAGGAAACAGTGTTTTAAAAGTTACATTGATGTTATTATAGCTTTGGTGGGCCTAGAAGAATTATCCTTTATTTTCAGGTATCAAAACTGTGGGAAAATTCAGGTATAGCCATAATTGGTAGTCAGCTATTGTTCCAATGCCCCCATGTGCAACACTTACTTAGATATCAAAAGAACTTTCCTGGCTAGTAATCAGGCAATTATTCATGTTTAAAAAACGTAGTCCTATGGTCACTATGTAAGATAAGACTATTGTATAAATGTCTAGCCCACATGAAACAAATTACAAATCTCAGTTCTGGCTTCAGTATTTCTTCTCTGAGTATAATTAAAGATTTAAGAATAAAAGATCTAAGGTAAACCTGGTAGCTAAAATTTATTTAGACATTTTTAAGGCTCTTAATAGAAGTTCCTTACTAAATATGAGACTCTGAAAAATAACTGATTAATTCTTCAAACTGTTATAATGAATAAATTACAGACTGGGAATTTAAGAAATATAAATAAATAAGGAAAAAATATGCCACTTTCTCTCAGAGTGAAGAGTATCCTGTTTCAAGAACATTTTCTCAGGGTTTGTAATGGGTAACTCTCAGAATGAAAGTAATTTAATAGTGCATTGATTTCAGGGATGAGGAGTGTTATGTTTAAACAGTCATTTGAAAGAAGTGAATAAAGAATATTGCAAAAAGAGGTGGTTGGTTATTACCTGTTCTTGGTATTGAATGCTGCAGGCCCTGAGATTGCAAAAAATTAGCAAAATTGTACAGTACAATACAAAAATTAACAAAGGTAAGGAAAATTACATGGAAATTATTATTTTGGACTCCTTATGCACCCTGATAGCTTCTCAGTGGCTGAAAACACCGTGGAAAGAAAACTAAACAACTTTATGTAGAAACCAATTGATAGTCTGATGAAACAGATTGCAGACATACACAGACTTATGATATGCTGAACTAAGAGTGATGAGGATAATATCTTGTATTGAAATAAGTTGCTAACAATGTCAGGAAAGCTAATGGCAAAAAAAAAAAAAAAGAGCAGCAAAAATGTAGCTTCTCTGTGGTAAACCATGTAATAATTTTAAGTAGAATTATTTTCCATGACTAAAAGTTAGATGAAATAGCTTTCAAAATTTCTGTCCCCTTTCCTGTTTTCTTTGACCAGATTGTCCTGTGCACTTTCTTAATTTATTTCATATCTTTGCCAAATTAATTTTAGCAATAAAACAAAAGTTTAAGAAGACATCTTTAAGAGACGTTGTTACTGCCTACAAGGATGTCTTACAAGTTCCTATTAGAAAAGTTTTTATTTTCAGATAAATTTCTTGTAAGGCTGTAGATCAGTACACATAGTACACAGTATCGGTGCTGGATATTAAATCACAAAGCAGCACTTCCTTTTGCATAGTAAGTCTCTGTGTTTACCTGAAGGAATGTCAATCATTCTTTGTTCAGTCTGCCTGTCAGTTAGACAGCTGCAATGAAAGATTGTTTAAATACTTCACAGTAATTATTGCAGATTAGAAATGTTGCTCTTTTTTTAAAACATATTCCCCTTCACAAATACTAAAAAGCAAATGAGCCTCTCTGCTCCGTGAAGAACTGCCAAACTCAGTGACTTTGGTGGATTTCCAAATTGCTAGTAGTGCGGGTTAAAATAACCAAACTTCACACCTGAAGTCTATGCAAGCACACAATTCACATCTCCTATATCCCAGCCATGCCAAGGGGAACCATGCAAGCAATGCAGAGATGATCCACTTGCATGCAGTAGTACTGAAGTTCTGAGGTCCTGTCTGCCAAATTGTGTGTGTACAGTTCAGTGTTGTTAGCTTTTTTTTCCCTGTCTTGCTGAGTTCTATGAAAGGATTCAGAACCGTAGGATCACAGCCTCAAAGTATGTCTGACAGCAAGCTTGGTTCTATTTACTAGTGGTTTACAGCTAATAACTCACATAAAATAACCCATAATATTTCTTTACTTCTACCAAAAACTACACAGAAGTTGCATTTATACTTTAGAAACTTTCCTATTTATGAGCCAGGCTCTGCTTCAATGTCTTTTTTATTTCCATTGCAGTATAGAAGATATTTTCTCTCCCAAATTTCTGTGGCTTTACCAAGATTGCTGCAATTGTTTTCCTGAATCCATTCCCTCTTGCTCCCCAGAACTATTGTGAAGCTGTGTGTTGTGGCAAGCATGGACACCTGCAAGAGTGCAGTTTGTGAACCTGCTTGTGCAACCCACTGTTGCCTTCTCAGCCGTTTTTACATATAGTTATTTTGGTAACTGGTTTCCTAGAATTTTCTAAACTTTTCCCTTAATCCAGCAGTTAAGACAGGCTTATCTACTTCCTTTTCAACATTTAGAATTTTTGGAACAAAAAGGTTTTAAAGTTTTTTCTATATTAATAGCTATTGTATATGGACCCAATCCTAATAGTACAGCTGCCTGACCATATCCTGTTCTATTCCTAGGAATTGTCTCAACAAGTGAATACCAAAATAATACATAGCATAAAATATTTTTCTTTTCTATAAGCAAAATACTGTTTCACACATTATAGAGCACTGTGCAACAGTGCAAGATACACCCTATATAAAAAGCACCACCAAGCTTTCTGAATCTCTAAAACTAGAGAGTATTTTCACTCTCAGCCTATCTTCAAGAAAAAGTCAGCCAAAGCTTCACACTAAGCACATACTAAGTACTAAGTATTGTGCATTGCTGTAACCATTACTACCACGTGACATGAAGTACAGATTCAAAAGCTAGTTAAGAGAATCAGATTTTCTCTTCAGGTTAATCTTACCATGGCCATTTAATTATGCAGAAATACAGGAAGGTACATTCTGGCTTAAGGAATTTTTTTGAATAACATTAAGTGTACATTAATATATGTGAGCTATCCTATTACCTGGCTACAATGACACTGGGTTGTTTATAAGGGGAAATAAGATATTTTCACTGAATTAGAGTATTCAAGTCAATTGCTATAATTACTTTTGGTTAGTAGCTAAGTAAAGGTTATTCTATAATAACAATGCATTTATGGTAATATGATAATAAGTAGGGATGTAATTTTGTTAATAGTTATCTGTTAAAAGTGCTGCCAATAATAATTACATTCTCTAGTGTTAACCACTGTGATTAAGAAATGATTGGAAAATTAATATTTAGAGTGTAAAATTCATGTACACAGAATATTTCCTTGGAGCTTCTCTTATTAGTATTGGACATCATGCTAAGCTTCTTCTGCTAAACAATCTTAAGCTAAACAATATGAATAGCATAAACTGTTTTGATTTTAATCACAAAGGGTGATCCATTACTTTCTTCTTATTCCATATGTCTGGGATTAAATGAACCTAGGAAATGTTTTTTTTTTCTTATTAATGCTTAAGCCTTCTGCGATTTTAGATTTTTCAAATGTGATTCACAGATCGTGACAGATCTGTCTCACTGACAAATCTGGTCCTCAAAGCATCTGTCCATCTCCCATAATGTAAATACCTGCCTACATTTAAGAGCCAGTGCCTGTTTCTCTGAAGCAGATTTCCTGTAGCCAGATGTGTTCACATCAGTATTCTAAAGATTTTTTTACTAAATTAAAATACATTTAGTACATTAAAGAAGATAGCACTTTACAATGTTTATGGTATAAGACTGAAAATTCGTCCAGCCTTCCATGTTTCCCCACCTGTGAGACAAACTCCTTCCTCATGTGAAACAATAAATCCTAGAAATGGGAAAGATTTGTACAGCTATGACACATACACTCAAATCTTGCTTTACCTGTTTCCATAGTAAGTTACTATGGGCCACAGTCTGAATTCGTTTATACAGGACAGAGATCAAAAGGCTGTCCGGAAACAATGTTTACAGCCAGCACTGGAAGCATTGAAATACAATCTGCTGTGAAATCAGACACTAGCTGTTCCTAATCCCTTTCCAATAAGCAAGACCAGTGATTTGGGAAAGACTGGTAATAATTTTACTTTCAGAGTGGGGCTTAGGTAATTCGCAGAGTGTTAAGGGAAAATTAGCATAACAAAGTAAAGAATAAAAGAAATGCTGTGTATCCGTTTCTAGACAGTGTTGGGATCCCATTAATAGCTTGGTCCTGTCAACAGATTTTTCAGACCTTGCAATTTGAATATGCAAATGACTTACAGCTTTCTCTCATTTCTCTCCCAGTGCTGAGACTCCATAGATGATTTTGCATTAAATGTGATGCCAATTGTACATCAAAGAATTAAATCTGTCTCTTAGATTGCTTTATATTTTATATGGCTTCACATAAAGCTGCCTTCCTCTCAGCTGCAAGATTTACAAGGTACAGGACTTACAGGTTATCAAAGACTGCATACCTCACCTGATTTATAAACTGCCCATTCTTGGATGAGAGGACAGATTTAAGAATAACCCAGGGGGCTGTGGGGACACAAGAAACACAGACATCTATCTTCCGGAACACAAGGCCACCTTGAAATCACTTAAACCTTGCTGGATTACAGTGAACAGAGAACTGGCTTTTGGCTCCTATACTCCAGACCATGAGACAAACTGACAAGGAATTGCATGTGACCGGGGAGGGGGAAGAGTGCTGCTGGGCTTTCAGGGTTAGGAGTTTATCAGCATATAGCCGGACAAAACTAAGCCCTAAATGTTATAAAGACAAATGAACAAATGACAAATTCACACTAATCATAGATCTCTCCTTAATCACTGAGCTATTCCAGTATTCCTAACAGTTTCCTCAAAACCTCAAGATTCCTTTCACAGACTGGATTTTAAAAGGCCACTTGGGTTAAGCAGAGAGACAAAAGCAATTCAAAAATCTGCCCATCATTTTGTTTTATCTAGCATTGAGACTCCCGATCACTGCTAAGGAAGACCATTAAGAAACAGATTCTCAGATGTTTCACTTCTTCACTGAACAGTTAAAGGTAAGTAATTTTCTCTACAATGGAATATAGCAATGTGCCTTAGCCTTTTACCGTTTTATCTTTCAGCTAGCAACTACACTTTCTCCCCCAAATTAAAAAAGTCATCAACAATTAAAGAAGAAAAGAACTAACCAGTCACTTGTAAAATGTGGAAATGTGGAAGCAGAATGCCACATTACTAAATTTTTGGGAATAGTTGGGTGTCCTAGGTTACAATGTAAGATGTGTCCAAAGTATGTATTCTATCACGATCTTCATGAGCTGTTGAAACCAGGTGGGGCAGTGTTTCCCTTATCTTCTGTTCATGGGGCCATTAATGCCTTGCTGCATGACTCACAGATAACTCCCTCCAGGAGCTATCTCTGTTTAATGGGCCATCAAGGACCCACTGCATGACTCACAGAATGAGATCATCCCATTGTGAGGTGCTCTGCCCAGGGGGAGGAGCCAAGCATTCCCACCTGGATATAATCTGGGGTTTGGGACAGCACAGGCAGCTTTACCCACTGGACTCCCAGGGGACAAGAGCTACCAGATGTTTCTACAGGTTCACTGTTTTGACAAGACCATTTCATCTGGACTGCTAGCACCACCCTAACTAACAGGGTTGTATTCTGACTCTGTCAGTGGGGTTTTTTTGTACTATTGCATTTTACTTTATTTTACTGCGTTTTACTTTATCTTACTTCTATCTTCTCCTCTTATTAAATTGTATTTCTGACTTGGAGTCTCTCACTGGTTTTGCTTTCAAACCAGTACATTGGGACATTAATATCGTGAAACACCATTTTTGTGGCAAAATTTGTAGACACCAATTTTATGTTGTTCTCTATTTTATTTAAGGGAACTATTTTTGGCCCAGCTTCTTTCTGTGGGATGGTTGCTATGGTAAAGGACCCTTTTGAAGGCAATAGTTCCAAAATTTTATTTCAGTACCAAGCTCTGTAAATAGTGTGCTTTTATGGGAAAAAAAGTCTATATTCTAATGCAAACCTTCAAAGTCTCAGCAAATTAAAAAAATAGGACTTCTTTTTTACAGAAGAATGATATTTATAGAGATACATCTAACACTAAACCTGTATAATACGGCGAGAACTTTTCCCAGATGTGCCCCAAAAGAGAAAGCTTTCGGCCCCTCAGTTTACTGTACACTCAATGTACCAAATTTTATTTGGTTTTTTTTTGTAGTAGTAGTAGTAATAGTAGTAGTAGTTTTTGTTTTGGAATTTCAGTTCTCTGGTAAGGTAATTTCCCTCAGTGAAAAGTAAAACTAAACAATAATCCCCAACTTTACTTATAACAAACTGATGAAGAAAAAATATGACAGAAGAATTGGTAAAAATTTATTGTAAATGCATAGGAGAAAACTAATATTTGTAGACCACTTTAGTGTTCATCTTTAAACATTATTATAATGCCAGATTTATGTATAATTGCATTTTTTAAAATTACCATAATTTATGTACTTGCAAGAAAAAAACATCTTCCAAAAAAGCTGAGGGAAAGCAATCATGTCAATCAACCAAACTTAATCAGTCATTAGAAAAGAATAATGCAAAAGCGGTTTTGTAGTAAATAATAATGAAATCATTGACAAAAATATGTTCCGTTTTTTCAGGGGAGGATGTATGAACTGTTAGAACAATACAAAGGTAAAGGATTTGGATTCTTCTGTGACTCACCCATGATCTCAACCAGAAAATGAGTGCCTGTTTCCTGGCAGTTTTTAGTTCAAGAGGGTTGGCATGCCTCTAAGAATGTACTTTTTCCAATTTAAAGTGATCTTCAAACTTGGAATATTTTCAATGTCATTTAAACAAAAATAAAAAAAGCTTGTCATCCTAGTGCTATGTCAGTTGACATATGCTACTGCATTCTCTGAATGCAAAGATAAAAATGGCAAAAAATATTTAATTTGTAGCAGTGAAAATATATGTTCAAGTACTTTAGTTCTGAGACAGACAATTTACAACCAATTTTTTACACATCAGAGGTCTCCTAGTTTATTGTGTTTTAATAGCTAGAACAGGAAACACACCTTTTTTTTTTTTTCAATAAGAATGAATTATGGAGCCTGAAGGAAGAAAAGTAAAATATCCTATGTCCTGTGAAGCAAAGTTAACTTGAAAAGATTTCTAGAGAGAAATTGCAATGAGGAACTTATTTTCAGGAATCTCAGGGCACAAATGAAGTGCAAAGCTTATCAATGTATCTTGAGTACCATAGTCCTTCATTCTGGATGCAGCTCAAATCTGGACAGTTCTCTGATACTGAAATTTAGTTGCAGTAAAACTATAAGGTATCCATTTACCCAGTTAAAGCTTTTTCTAATAATTGAAAAGGCACAGAACCCAGGTATAGGGAATGAGTTTAAACTTTCCCTATAATCTAATGAAACTGTGCAGTGAAAATGCCTCACAGTTCTTGGGTTAGAGATTAAAGCTACATATCTTTCTTTTGGATATAGCATTTTTGCCCATTATTCAGAAATAATACCTGACAACATAAATACATATGTTTTTCCTGTCCACTTTCAAATGCTATTAGTTTTCAAAACATACAAATCAAAAAGCTTATCAGAAATCAAATAGGATTGCAGAAGTCCTCTTTGGAGCCCATGATATCATTCAGATTTCATAGCCTGTTTAGTTGCTTCCTGCTGAACTACTGTGCAGTCCCTCCCAAGGCTCTAAAAGTTAACAGTATGGTCTGAAGCTTTTGCAGCTCATCTGTCTTAAGGTTCTGGACATTATTTCAAGTTCCTTTCAAAATATGTACTGTGCTGCTTTATTTTTGATAAGTAGTTTCATAAAGAGGTAACTTGATCCTAAAAAAATGAAGTACCTCAGACTCTCAATTCAAATTCAAATTGAGTCAAAGCCTCTCTGAAAGCTGTAAAGAGACTGACTCACAAATTATTCCCCAACACACATATACTTCTCTGCCTTTCCCAGCTTATTCTCCTTTGGTGACATTCAAAAGGAAAGAAAATCTATTATTGCAGAATGTCAGTCTAATGGTGGAAATGTTGAAAATCCGAAGAGTTTCCTCTTATGACATTTGCCACCAGACTCACAGTGTAAAAGAATTGTGAATAAGAGAATATAGACTCCATTACTCTCTGAAAGTCACTCTTAAGACAGACTATATAGAATATTCATTTATTTTATTAATGCTTCGTTTCTCTTACTGATGATACCATGCTTGCTATATGTCTTACATTTGAAAAGAGATTTGCAATCATCTTTAATGTTAAGAGACACACCTGAGTTTGAATAAATATAGTATTCTCAGTTTCCATCAATTTTAATTTACTTAAAGCTTGTTCAGTTGCTACTGGAAACTGGACAACACACAGAAGTAAAAAATGCAGAGTAATACTGGGATATGCATACTGCATCATCCAGTGAGCAAAAGAATAATAAAAAAAATAATAACTATTCATTGCATATATTAGATTTTGACACTGGAATTCTTTAAGTATATTTTAACAGAAGGAATTTAAATAGATAATTGGATTTACTGACTTGCTTGTTTTAGTTCTGGTGTCCTACTCATTTACTATCTTGCCTAGGATAATTAGAACCATCACTAAGAAATTTTTAGATAGCTCTCTAGGCCAAATGTAGCAAAATTGAATAGGGTGAATAGGTGAAGTGGGAGAATTGGAATTTAGAAAACAAGAGTTTCTCTTTCTCAAATATGAAAACAGATACCTTTCAGCATAGTTATGTTCATATTTTGATGATATGTTCTACATGCAAATAATTCTTTTCAGTCCCCAGGTAGATGAAATGTCAATCTAGTATCTACTTATCGTCATCTTTTAATAATGTGCTAGTGACCAAAATGTATTTAAAAGGTCAAGGAACTTTAAGCATTTGGGAAGCAGAGAATGAGCTTTGCTGTCTCTGCTGTGCTGGAATACACCAACAAAATTACCTCCATCACTTCTGTGCACAACTGTCCCACCCTATTCAATTACCTAACCACCAAAAAAAACCATTAAAGGACACATATCACTTTTTAGGTTGGGTCAGAACATGTGTGCTGCCTTCATTGTTTGCTTCTGTGACTGTAACTGGAAAAGTTAATAAACAATTAAAGGAAATCTTTGTCTAACTGAAAAAAGAAAAGAAGAAAGGAAAAAAAAGTGTTAGAAATTATTAGAAGCCAATTCAAAATAACAGGATTTATTTAGCAAAATTTCCAACATCGAATTAAAAGCCACAATAAAAATGGGACAACAATCAATCAAATGCTGGGTGGACAGAGTGACAGTAAAAGGGTACCATCAAACCTCGACCACGTCTGCTAGGCTTCAGTATGTGGGTTTTATACAGTTTTTTTACCCCGAGGCCAAGTCCATTGAAAGTCCAGGTATGCATGTGTTTCTCAATTTCCAAATGCAGGTTTGAAAGGAGTTCCCGTCTGCATGAAAGGATTGCTTGATAGTCTTCCCGGAATTCATCTTGGGGGGGTGATGTGATCATCCCCAGATCCCCACCAAGATTGATATCAGATGTTGAGGAGCTGTGTAGTGAAGGTCCACCCTTGATGAATGGGCCATCTTTCAGTTGGCCTTGTCGTTTCAGTTGCAAATGTGTTTGCCTGCACAATGGACTCTTGGAGACGCCCTTGAATAGCTTTTTTTTAGTAGACCAAATCCGTAATACAATATTATATACACGAGTTTATCCATTACATCCATTACAAAAGGGAGATTTATTACTTTTCTTATGTTTGTTAGCAAGTCTGTAGACTATATAATAGAAATTAAGATTCTTACTCACTTTCTTACTTAACTTACTTACCAGTCTGAAATAGAAGACAAGTAAGGCAGAAACAAACATATGATGCAGAAATTGCATCAAGCAGAGAAAAATCCATTATTTATATTTTGTTTCCTATCACACTTCCAAAGATATAAAAGTCATACTGATTTATTGTCTTTTCACCAAATTTATTTAAAGAACATCACTGTACCTCCTTGGTGTCTCCATTAGTAGAAAGTAATTCCAGCTGGTGAGCAGTGTACCAAGCACTGTGTTCTCTAATGTCAGAACACCCGATGGAGATACCAAGAAAGATGTATATGTCAGATATGCAATACTCAAAACTGTTTTATGAGCTCAGAAACAGAGAGTACCACATTTTGGAGCCTTTCAAGTACGAAATGGCTTTTTTTACTTGGATCTTCATGAGTTAGTTTCTGCTTCAAAAATTTTAGAAATATAATTAAAATTTTTAAAAACTGTTCCCTCTGAGCAGCTTTTTTAAGTGTTGTAATGGCTTAAAATTCAAAAACAGGCAGAAATATTAATTTATGTAGTGGTTTCACATTCGCTGAATTTTGTTTGCTAAATTTAGTGTAGTGGTCTAAATATCTTTTTTTGTGAAATACGATTATGAGAACAGGAGGGCAAAACAGGCTTAACTTAAGGATGAAAACAGATAGATTTATTAACATACAAAAGGAAAAGGAAAAAATGAGACTCAAAATGAAACTTTTAAAACACTCCCCTCTCCTCACAAACAGTTCACTTTCTTACATGCAACATAAAGAGACAAAACTCAGAGATACAGGTCAGCACTACTTATAAAATAGTCTTTCATTCAGTCTTTGAAAGAGAGGAGTGAATCTCTTGGTGTGTTAGGTAACTTCTACAGAAGACACATCTCTTGTGGCTCCTAGCCCCTACAAAAAGCAGCCCGCCTGAAAACTTCTGCAATTTTTGTAGTCTTCCTAAATCATGTAGCCTTCTTATGACTACATAAGGGGCCATAGACTCACACTGGGGTTTCCCTGTTTAAAAATGCACACTTTCACAAGCAAAGGATTTCTCATCTTAAGGAGCAGAGATATCTTCTCAATTCTTCATAGACGCAAAAGGCTTCTTTTTATCTCTCTCTGTTAAAACATCTTATAAGATCCCATTACAGTTTCTAATTCAACATTCACTCAAAATCTACAAAGCATTTCCCCAATTATATTGTCTGCAGTTTAAAGGAAATTTCTAGCAAGTCACAATACAGTCTGTTACGACAACAAAGAGGTTTTATGCCTAAAGGCAAACTCGTCATCTCTCCCACTTGAGAAGTTACTCTTCTTTTACCGACTTTGATATCTTCATATTGTCTCTTTACATCTCTTTAATTCAGCCTTTTCTCTCTCTCTGAAGAGGGTTAGAGTGTTTAAAAAGTCTCAGTCTGTGTCAGGAAAGCGTTAACATTCTCGCCGGGCCTTCGGTCACATGGCCTCTGCCTAGCAGGCGCTGCAAACATCTCGCAGCCACGAGGCGAGAGAAAAAGTTCAGAAATGGCAGCAAAGATGTCCTGTATGGCTGGGGTTTCTCCCCGCTCCGCCTCCACCCCTCAGTCTCAACGGGGTAGGCACAGCCCAGCCCGGGCTTAGTGCTGCTTCCAGAGGAGGAGTAAGAAGCCCAGGGGGCATCTCCCTCGGCCATGCGGCAGCGTGGGCAGGCCCCAGGGTCGGCTGGATGTTAACAGATGTAAGTTTTCCTTTGCCAGCAATCGGGAGAAGAAAAGAGCTCTGCCAGCCAGGCACCACTCCGTGATGGCAGCTCGCAGATACCCTACCAGGCCCGGCCCGGCGCCCACCCCGCTGGGAGGGAGCCAGGACAGGCTCCTTACCTCTGTCGAGGCAAAGGGCTAAGAGGGCAGCTCCTTCCAAGTCTCCGCTTTTTATACTGGTATTTTCAAAAGTCGCATCAGTTCTCTCAGTGGCCAGACCACAGTCCAATAGCTGAGAACAAGTCCCTGATAGGCATCTGCCCCCGTCCAAAGCAAGTCCAAGGTCCTGACAGGGTGGTGTTCTATATTCTTCTTTAACAAAAAATTAAAATATTTCTAACCCATGGCAAGTGTACAGTGTGTCATTCCCAATGATTAAAAATAAAGGAAGGGCTTTAATATGCTTCACGACTTGTGTGTCATGCTGCTTAAACACAAGGTAGGTGATCCCCAAAGATCAAGGAGTGGAGTGGAATGAGCAGAGGGAGGGGTAGAAGCAACCAGCTATCACTGACTTTCAAATGGGAGTTGGAAACTAATTGTACCTCTCTGTATGTCTTTCTGACTACAACTCACTACTATACCATATGCTGCCTCATATTATATGCACTCCAATTCAACTTTCTTAAAAAGTAGAGAAACCTGGGACAGCAATGCATCTTAAACTTGATTTACTAAAATATGAATATTGATCTAATATCGATACCCAACTGTGACGGACAAAAGACTCTCTAACAGCTTAAGTTAGAAAGTGCATGTTTATTACCACGCCGGGCAGTGCTGGGATATTTCCTTAATGCGCGCTACCAAGATCACAGGTAGTTACAAAGCCTTTTATCTACAAAAGTGTTGAATACACAAAATACAAATACATATTCATATCCTTGTCACCTCCTCTTCTCCGCTTCGTATGCTAATTAACAAAAAGGCTATTAAGCATGCGTAGTTTGTTCCCCGAAATGAGTTGGGGGTCTATTCTGGGGAGGGGTCACTAGAAATGAGGAAGTAAAATGAGTCTTCCTCGTTCTAACCTTTCAACCTTTTGCTGTGTCATGATTCATGGATCCTTGGTAGGACTCCCTGTTTCCTGTTTTCCAGGCCTATTTCAATAGGTTGTTTCTGAAAAAAGGAGGTTTGCAATTGTTTTGCATTCCCAGGGTATTGATTAGCTTCTGCAAGGAAGCTTTACACAAACACAGAGTTGACAAGCAATGAGTTATTTGATCTGGGATAACGTATCTAAAATCCAGTCTCTCTTTAACCATCCTCTAAGTTTTAACTGATTTCCGCAAAGCTTATCTTTTCAGCTAAGTCAGCAATATACATAGTTTTTCTAAGGTCTTCAAAATTAGTGTCTCATTTTCCCCACTTCTTTGAAATGAGTAAATTCTTTTACTCAATATGCAGAATCGTCTTCATCTATCTAAGTTGTACAGCTAGTATCTCTCAAGACTAAGCTATATGCTTTTGATAATGATGTTAAGGCTGCTACTCATTGTAGCATCCTCCAATTCTAAACAAGTATTATAACAGATAACACTAAACTTATGCCAACTAAAATAAGCAACACAATTATAGGGTGGACTAAGGTATTTAGTATACTAGTTGCTGTCGGAGACCACTCAAAAAGCACATCCCACTAATGATGAGACAAATGTTCCTCAAACCTTTTAAAAACCCCTTTGATAGTCTCTGGGTCATGGTGTATGGTAATTAACGTCTTTTTCCCTCTATCTTTAATTTCTTTTAAGATTTCTTTCAATTCATGATGTTTCATCAATTGAGATACTAAAGTCAGATTCATTCTTATGGGCACAGGCAGTATTTTCTGCACAGTGGTTAGATTAGCTTTTATATATTGATGTGATACTACAGGTGCACGATAGGAAAAATCACATCTCTTGATTCTAACAAAATTGCAAACACACGAATTGAGTCTCATCTATAATTTGGCTGTCTATCTTTATGATGGGGCATGCTGTCCTTAGACAGACACAACGTTGTCTTATATACACAAGTGAAGTTTTCTGTTCACCTGGATGTGTCTCAAAGTGACAAATACTTTGGTCCGTATCTAAACAAGTGTCTTTGTCACCTTCTATTGTCCTTTCGCATATGTATCTTAGTTGTCTTCTCACAGTACAGGGCTCTAGATTAATGGTTTGCCATTTTCTTTCAATTTCTCGTGCCTACATCTTGTCTTCAGAAGGGTACAATACAGTTCCTTCATGGTTTAATCTTAAGGGGACTATTGGATGTATTAGGTCTACTGAGGCATCGTGTATAGTTAAAACAAAGGCTGTCACTACACTAGTTACAGAGTTATAGGTGAAATTGACTAACACCCACTAAGACTGAAGTTCTTTTTCTATATCAGAGGCATTGTCCTAAACAATTTTGCGAATTTCAGCAGGGAATGTTCCCTCTCCACCTTCTCTGATAACTGCAGCAGCTACTGTTTGCATCTACAGTTGTGCTTGAGTACACCCTAGAGCCAGTGAGATATTTTCACTAGCTGTACTTAGCGCATTAATTATTACCTCATGATCTCGCTCTTCTGTATTTTCCTATTCTGGTAGTATTTGGGCCAGTTTCTTATGATTGTTACCTAGTGCTAGTAGAGAGGATTGCAAAGGTTGCTGTAGTTTAATTAAATCACTCCTTATTGAGGTTAATTTATTCATCAGCACCTCTGAATCTATGGTGTTCAGCACTCCTAGTCTTGTCCTTAGCAAGAGTGAGATCCCTCTTACTCTTGAAATTGGGAGGCATACTCTTTTGAAGCCAAGTGGTCTAATCTATAAAGGAGTTTTTGAGAAATGGGGCACATTCTGGCCGAATGTGAGAAGCATTTCTACTCATTTTAAAGACTACTTTGGGTTAATTATCAGCTTCTGAATTCTTGTCCTCTTAATAGCATATGGCCCAATCCTGGTAACTACAGGAGTTATTCATTCCTCTAATTCTGGAATAGCTGGCATCCGGGTGATCACAGCCTTTCTTGGCACTGGCGGAGTAACCTTGGTCTGGTCTTTATGGAACTCAGTACATACTTGAGTGACGTTAAAGTTAATGTCATACTTTCTTATTGCACATTTCTCTATTTTGAGTCTAAACTGAAGACATTTACACAAGCATCTGTCACAGCATTCAGGACTGATCTGGATGGGTTTCATGGGTGGGTGGTAAGCCTCATGGAACCCATCCTGCATGAATGCATACTTACATCTTCAAACATTTCTTCTTTCTTACAAGCTTGCATTTGTGACTTTTAGCATCTTGTTTAAAGCCTTACGAGAGTAGGGGTCATAAGCTTTTCCTTGGCACTGGTATATCTTAGTCACATTATACCTACGTGGTATTACATTAACTCTTGTTATGACTAAGGTAATTACTACAATAGTTACAACTTTCTACATAATGTCTATAATAACTATTAGTCCGTTTATTTGTGGTCCTGAGTGAGCTTCAGCTCCAGTTCGTTATCGCCTGGGGTGACCTAAATTCTCTCTGGGGCTTTCTTCTCTTGGGAATGGTGAATCTAGGCTTTCTGTTCTTTGATCTTGATTGCAGTGAAGGTAGTGAGGAGCACTTGGAATGGTCCTTCCCACTGTGGTTCCAAGGTCTTTTCTGCAAAAGACTTAACGTACACATAATCTTCAGGTTGTACATCATGTACTGGCCCATCTAGTTCTCTGTTTTGAGCTCCAGCCACATATTTCTCAATTTCTCTAAGTTGTTTATTTAAGGCCACCATATATCTATGCATTGTTTCTTCCCCTACTAGAATGGGTGTTGTTCCTTCTTGAACTGCATACGGCCTTCTATACAATATTTCAAAAGGGCTTAGTTTCTCTTTTGCCCTTGGTTTTGTCTGAATTCGCAATAATGCCAATGGGAGAGCCTGGGGCCAAGGCATATTTGCTTCTTGCCCCAATCTCATAATTTGTTGTTTAATCAAATGGTTCATTTTTTCTACTTGGCCACTAGATTGAGGATGGTATGGGGTATGCAATTCTCAGTCTATTCTCAGGTGGTGACTAATTTGCTGCACAATTTTTGAAATAAAGTGTGGCCCCCTATCTGAGGATATGGTGGCTGGAACTCCAAATCGTGGTATTATTTCTTGCAACAGTGCTTTAGTCACTTCTCGGGCCTTAGCTGTCATGGTAGGAAAAGCTTCTGGCCATCTTGAAAACGTATCAGTTAACACTAAGAGATAACGGTACCCTCCCTTTCTGGGCAGTTCTGTAAAATCAATTTGCTATTGTTGCCCAGGTCTACAGCCTTTCTCAATTTGTCCCACTTTAGGCTTTGGGGTATTTTTAGGGTTAGTTTGGAGGCAAAGGCTACACTGAGAGTTACTTGTATCACTGTGCCCTGCAATTTCCTGGCTATGATTCTTTCTTTCAAATGGTTATACAGGGCATCTATTCCCCAGTGTGTTTTCTCATGTTCCCTCTGTACTATTGACCACAACAAAAAGGAGGGTACTACAAGTTTCCCTTCTTCTGTTACAGCCCATCCTTCCTGGTTATAACTTGCCTTTTCTACCTTAATAAGTTTCTTATCTTTTTTATTGTATATTGGTTTACCTTCAATAGAAATTTTTCTATCTGGAATCAATGTTGCCTCAGTTGTCTCATCAGGTATCTCACCTTTTGCTGCTTCTTTTGCCCCCCTATCCGCCAGCATATTTCCTTCCTCCAATTCAGAGCTCACTTTTTGGTGCGCTTTAATGTGCATGATAGCTACCTTTTCAGGTAATTGTACTGCATCTAATAGTCTCAGAATTTCTTGGGCATGTTTAATATTCTTCTCTTGTGAGTTCAACAGTCCTCTCTCCTTCTAAATGGCTCCATGTGCATGAACTACCTCAAATGCATACCTTGAGTTCGTATAGATGTTAATTTCCTTTCCTTCTGCCAGCTCTAAGGCTCGAATTAAGGCAATTATCTCAGCCTTCTGCACAGAGGTATTTGTTGGTAATGGTCTAGACTCTATTACCTCTCTGCTTGTGGTAACTGCATACTTAGCATGTCTTTTTCCACTGATGACATAGCTGCTCCCATCAGTGAACTAGGTCTCAGCATCCTCTAATGGGGTATCCTTCAGATCTGGGCGACTGGAGTAGGTGGCTTCAATGGTCTCCAGGCAATCATGGATCACAGGTTCTCCTATACTTCCGCTGAGTAAGGAAGCTGGGTTAATAATGTTAGTTACCAAAATCTCAACATCATCTTGTTCTACCAATATAGCTTGGTACTTCAGGAATCTCTGTGGGGAGAGCCAATGCCCCCCTTTAGCTTCTAGGACTGTAGACACTTTGTGGGACACTAGCACAGTCATCTTCTGGCCCAGGGTGAACTTGTGTGCCTCTTGGATGTTCACTGCTACTGCTGCAACGGCTCTGAGGCACCCCGGCCACCCCTTAGCTGCTGTGTCCAGCTGTTTGGAGAGGTAGGCCACTACCCTTCGGTACGGGCCCAGATTTTGTGCTAGTATTCCTAAAGCGATTCCTTGCTTCTCATGAGAAAACAAAAAGAATGGCTTACTCACGTCAGGAAGTCTCAAAGCTGGTGCTGACATGAGGGCCTTCTTCAGCTGGTTGAAGGCTCGAGTTGCTTCTTTTGTCTATTGAAGATCTCTGCTTCTTTCTGTGATCAAGGCATACAGAGGTTTAACCAGCAATCTATAATTATAAATCTACAGCCTGCACCACCCTGTCATGCCTAAAAAGGTTCTCAGTTCTTTCACTGTCTGGGGCTTTGGGGTCTGGCATATTGCCTCTTTGCGACCTTGCCCTAAGGTTCTTTATCTAGCACTCACTTCATAGCCCAGGTAAATGACTGACTGCTTTACTATCTGAGCCTTCTTTTGGGATACTCGGTACCCTTGCAGGCTCAGAAAGTTTAGGAGGCTTACCATCCAATCCACACATTGTTCTTGGGTCTGGGTAGCTATTAAGAGGTCATCTACATACTGGAGGAACTGTCCTTCTCCTGAAGGAGGTTCCCAAGACTCTAGATCTTTTGCCAGCTGCTCCCCAAATATAGTAGGCGAGTTCTTGTAACCCTGTGGTAATACGCACCATGTGAGCTGAGTTTTACGTCTAGATTTAGGGCTTTCCAACTCAAATGCAAAAATTTTCTGGCTGGCTTCATGGATAGGTAGGCAAAAGAAGGCATCTTTCAGATCTAAAGCAGTAAACCAGGTTAATTCAGGTGTTAAATGGGTTAACAGGGTGTAAGGATGGGCAACTACTGGATACAAGTCCTCAGTTACCCTGTTAACAGCCTTTAAATCTTGTACTAACTTGTATGACCCGTCAAGCTTTTTCACTGGCAAAACAGGAGTGTTAAAATCAGATTGACACTCCCTCAGTGTCAGTGTCAGTGTCAGTGTCAGTGTTATTTCCAGAAAGTTTTCAATAATTGGACTAATCCTTTCTCTATCTTCTTTCTTTAGGGGGTATTGTTTAACCCTTACTGGCTGTCCTCCTTCTTTGAGTTTAATCTGTACTGGTAGTGCATTCTTTGCCCTTCTTGGTATATGAGAGGCCCACACCCTAGGAAATACCTGATCTATTATTTTCTTGAAATTTTCTTTTTCATTTGCAACTTCAATTTCTTTGGTTATCATCACTAAACTTAACAGTTCTACATATTGTTGATCTTTTACCTCTAAAATAATTTCCCCATTCTTAAATATTATTTTTGCCTCCAGCTGCTCTAGCAGATCTCTGCTCAAAAGTGCAGATGGAGCCTTAGGCATATATAAAAATCGGTGAATTCCCTACTGTTTCCCTAATTTATACTTCAATGGTTTGCAAAAATAAGCTCTTTCAGATTGGCCAGTTGCCCCTCTTACTATAACATAGTCATTGGTTACAGGTTACAACACTGAAAATGTTGCCCCTGTGTCTATTAAAAATTCTACCTCTTTCTCTGTGTTCCCCAGTTTGACTATAACTAGAGGGTCCCCCAGGGTGGGGCCCTCCAGTCCCCCTCAGTCATCTTTTACATGAGCAACCACTTTTTCTCTTCTCTGATCGCCTTTTCTATGTTCATCACCCTTTCTTAGTTCTGGGCACTGGCTTTTCCAGTGGCCTATTTTCTGGCAAAAGGCACATTGGTCGCAAAAGGCACATTGGTCTTTTCCTAGTTGGGATGGTCCCTGTTTCAGTGGACCTTGCCCACGTTTTCCCTTTTCTCCCTCTTTTACTACTGCTACTAATTTCTTCATCCTTTGTTTATATCTTTCTTCTCGGTTACTAAAAACTCTCCAGGCCTCATCCAGTAAAGCTTCTAAATTCTGGGTATTTGGACCCCGGATCTTCTGGAGTTTCCTCCTGATGTCTCCTGTAGATTGTCTTAAAAATAAATTTATTAATTGCTGCATCCCTTCATCGGACTCAGGATCCGGGGAGTGTGTCGGCGCATTGTGTCTCTTAGGTGATCTAGAAATTCAGAAGGTGTTTGAGAGGGGCCCTGTTTGATAGCATATAAGGCTGACCAGTTTATGGTTTTGTGGACTGCTCTTTCTAGCCCTTTTACTATCAATGCCTGGTATCTCTTTAACCGTCCCAACCCCTCATCATCATTAGGATCCCAATCTGGGTCTTGAAGGGAAAATACCTCTTTAACATCTTCTTGCGTTGTTCTACAGTCATCTTCTGCCAGATCCTTAGCTACTTTCAAAACTAATTGCTTCTCAGTCTCTGTTAAGGCATCAAGCAGCAGTTGGAGGTCTGCTCAATCAGGTAAATTTAATTACAAACTTCATCTTCTTAGCAACCTCTATTGGGTCACTTCAATAGCCCTTAGCACTCTTCTTAAATCTCAAAATCAGTCGAGGAGAAGGGAACCTTAATCAATTTTGTTTCTCTATCAGAGGTCATTGCTTGTCTTAGAGGTGCTTGAATGACTTCTCGGATTTGTTTTCGGGTCCTTGTGGGGAAAGTTTGGGAGCTGGTGGGGGAGGTTCAGGTTCATCCCACTCACTGTCGCTGCTAGGCAGTGGTGGATAAAATTGTGATGGTTCCTTGGGTTAGGAGTGGGTCGAGAAACTCTTACTTTAGTTGCTTTCTTTCTAGAGGAAGATGAAGCTAGAGATGAAGCAGGGGAGGTTGGAGTTAATGGTGATTCTGAATCTGCATCCCCCACTACTCTCTTCCTTTCCTGCCTTTTAGGGGGTGGTTTAAGTATGTCTTCTGTCTCTCGTTCTAAAGCCTCTGCTTGGTACACCTTATTGGGATGTGTGCACCTCTGATTTATTGAGCAGGTACTACAACACCGTTTGGGCTTCCCTTTAGTAACTTTATTGTCCTTTTCAAGGGCTAATATTAAAGGATCAGATGGTGGCCTCATTCCACAATCCCTCTGCTACTCAGGGTGATCCCTAAGAGAAAAAAACATATCAGCATAAGCTACTTCCTGCCACTTCTGTTCACGACATAGGAAGAGCATTAGCTGCAGTAGAGTCTCAGAGAGCAGTGTACCACTTGCTGGCCATCTCACACCCTCTTCCAGCTTATAAAGTGGCCACCACTGTGTACAAAACTTAACTAGCTCCCTCTTGGTTTCTGTACTACCATAGCCCACCAATTCTTTCTAATGTGCTAAAATACATCCTAGAGGACTGCTTTTAGGAATCTCTTGACTTTCACCTGCTCCTACCCTTAAAATTGCTCCGATAAAATTATATACTGGGTATTTTTGTTCCACCCTAAATATTTCCACTGGTTTCCCTATGCCTCCTTCTCCAGGGCATATACTTTTATTAAAAAAACCACAGGGTTTACATGCACACACACCACAGGAGGGGAAAACTCCTTATTATTTTAATCTTGAAAGGAAACAACACAATACAATCAATCAAATTGACAACACACACTTTGGTCCCCTCTTCCTTGCTTAAATCCTTAATTACAAATTGTTATCAAACAAAGTCTTCTATTATACTCTACATTGGCTATATTGCAGATAAACTGCACTCAAAAAAAAAAAATTGCAAGCAGTTTCACGCACTGCAGCAAGCATACAGTTAAAACTTAACACAATTCTTGTCGAGCTGTAATCTGGGTACGGATGGGGACTTTTGCAAAATACTAACCGGGTTTCGGCCAGATATTAGCAATTCTAAATATAAACACTCAGCCAAGGGTTTTAATAAAGTCTCGCTGTAAGTCAGAGAATTCAAACGGGACACAGCACAAACCCCTCAGCAAGAGGGAAGCGGGGCCACCCCGGCCCCTCACTGTCCCGCACTACCCTGGGACAGGGATCACCAGATCTTAATTAAAATACCACTCCACACACACTCCGGCAATCTCAAAACTTCACAAAAATTAAGTATGTTCTTTCACAGTGGAGACAAACCCCCCCCTCCCCCCCCTCCCCCAATTAAACCTTTTAGGGGGTTGGAGCAGGGCTGGAAAAAAACAGTCAGGAACTACAAAACTTGAATCCTTCGGCCGGTTACCAAGGCGATACCGGGCGTAACTCCACACCACCCGTCCTTTTACACGCAAAATAAACAGCTTATTCACTCACAACTGTTTTTACTTAACAATACACTGGTTAAAATTCCGCTGCCAGCCACACAAACAAAACTCACACACCGCACTTCTCCTGGCACACACTCTAAACACAGTACAAGCACTCCAAACACTTCCACTTTTTCAAATGCTAACACAGATATCCCTCCGCTGATCAGGCGGGGGTTTTAAAATTCTTTCACAGCTTAAACAGGCACAAACCCAAAACACTTATCACACACTAATGACACGCTCCAAAAGCACACAAATTTCAAATTCTTGCAACACAAACCCTTGCAAACCATGACACATGTGGCACGCCAATAATTTTACTGCCTGAACGTACAATTGCAGCCGACGCGCTGGGACCCCAGTTACGGTCCCCTGCGACCTGGTCTGGGACTGCTCACGACCCAGAATTCACAAACCACAAGCTGCTTTTAAATCACAACTTAAGCTGGAGCCACAATTGCTCACGTACAATGAAAATACCAGACCTGCGGCTCTCTGCCATGCCTGTCCCCCCTTGGGACACAAACTTGGAGCCACAATTGCTCCTAAACAACAACAATACTAGACCTGCGGCTCTCTGCCGCCTCTGTCTCACCTCGAGACACCTGGTTACAGCTGTAGAGTTACCAGCTCTTACTTAAAACACAAGTAACCACCAATAACAACAAATAACCACCAATACCAACCTCTGTGGAGCTTACCAAACCCAATCAGGCCTCTGCTTTGCATAAGGCGTCTCTTTATGGCTTACAAGCTGCCTGTATGCAAAGGTACCTTTTCCAATATTTATTAAACATACCTTTTTGTCCGTAGCTTTGGCAGATCTGGTCTCCCCCCAGGGTGTCAGCGGGGACGCAGGAGCCCTCTTCCTGGAAAATTCTGGGTGGGCGCCCAGAGGGGTCCCAGACCCCGATGGCCCCTCAGCCAGAGAGAGCAGCCTCCTGCCGCAGTCACCAAATGATTTACTAAAATATGAATATTGATCTAATATCGATACCCAACTGTGACGGACAAAAGACTCTCTAACAGCTTAAGTTAGAAAGTGCATGTTTATTACCACGCCGGGCAGTGCTGGGATATTTCCTTAATGCGCGCTACCAAGATCACAGGTAGTTACAAAGCCTTTTATCTACAAAAGTGTTGAATACACAAAATACAAATACATATTCATATCCTTGTCACCTCCTCTTCTCCGCTTCGTATGCTAATTAACAAAAAGGCTATTAAGCATGCGTAGTTTGTTCCCCGAAATGAGTTGGGGGTCTATTCTGGGGAGGGGTCACTAGAAATGGGGAAGTAAAATTAGTCTTTCTCGTTCTAACCTTTCAACCTTTTGCTGTGTCATGATTCATGGATCCTTGGTAGGACTCCCTGTTTCCTGTTTTCCAGGCCTATTTCAATAGGTTGTTTCTGAAAAAAGGAGGTTTGCAATTGTTTTGCATTCCCAGGGTATTGATTAGCTTCTGCAAGGAAGCTTTACACAAACACAGAGTTGACAAGCAATGAGTTATTTGATCTGGGATAACGTATCTAAAATCCAGTCTCTCTTTAACCATCCTCTAAGTTTTAACTGATTTCCGCAAAGCTTATCTTTTCAGCTAAGTCAGCAATATACATAGTTTTTCTAAGGTCTTCAAAATTAGTGTCTCAAACTTCTAAAATGGAAAATGTAGAAAGACATAAACTTAATGAAAATAGAATTAAATATATGGGTTGAAAAGAAAAAATATTTATAAGCAAAATTATGACTGCTAAAAATAGAAGTAAATAGATTTCAGAAATAAAATCATACAAGTTATTTTGCACTCAAAATAGCACAAAAAATTATCCATTAGAAAACCAAAAAGAAAATATGACTAGAAAGACAACCCTAAAAACAAGTGGACAAAATAAACATACTATCTTGATTTCTTTTTATTTTGATATATCAAAATAAAAAATTATAGTATCTTGATTCGATTTTTTTTTCTTGCAATCCTTTTTCAGAAACAACAGGGCCAGGATCTTGCCCCAAGGAAGAGATGTTGGACATGCACTGGTAAGCTGCAGTTTGGATCAAGAGTGCAGCTTCTCCATACAGTCTCTGCTCCCAGCAGGCACAGTGCCTTTGTATGGCTCATGGCCTTCTGGTACAGCTCCATAGCTTGACTCTTCCCTGCATCTATCTCTCTGCTCTTTCAGCCAAGCTGTTGTGGTAGTATTTTCCAGAACTTCTGGGCAGTACTTTTCCCCATGAAGCTCATGTTGTCGTTGTTATGACCTTTAACTCTTAAATCCCAATATTATTCCTACAGCTAGCTCGCATGACACTCACATAAGAATCACTCCTTCTTTCTCATCTTTTCTGCCCTTGGATTTTATCTTTTGCATTAGGGTTTACATTTATTTTACTTTACCCAGTAAAATGCATACAAAAAATTTAAAACTCAATCATCGTGTAACTGTCCCTATTAAAATGTGGTCTAATCAGTGTTGACAACACTATAAACAGCCTCCCTCCTCCGCACAAAAACCAACCTCCCCTCCCCAAAGTCTAAATAAAACTAAAACAAGCAAACAAAAAATCAAATCAAAAAAAACCAGACAAAAACCTCACAACAGCCCCCCTCCCCCACCACAAAAAAACCCAAAAAAAAACCAAAAAAAAACCCCCCAAAAAACCGACCAAAAAACCCCACACAAAACTCCCAAACAACTAATAGGGACTTTGAATGACTTCTGACAAAAATTCTAAAGTTACCATGGCCACAGAATTATTGGATGACCCTGCTGCACTGGAGAGGATACCCAGGGAATATGTTTGCCTTGGGAGTCTTCTGCCACTTTCTTTCCTAGACATCCACTTTGGAGAATTATCTCTTTCCCGCTCCCCCCGGCTCTGTCTCTCTTTTTGTTCAATTGATCTCCAGAAGTAACTTTCTCTGTTTGAATCAATGTGTAACATCAGCTGTGCACCCCATGAGGCATCTTCATGAGCATGAACATTTTTCCCCATCCAGGAAAAATGTTCCAGGTTGAGTGCAATCTTGGAGTACATGAACTAGATTAGTTTCCAAAGAAACTTATCTGGAAGGGGAGTGTACCTAATACAGGCCAGGTGGTTGTTCAGTCCATGGGACTAGATTAGAATTAGACCTATTTACAAAAAACAAGGATACTGAAAAGTGGGTAGTGGAGTAGCAGGGCCTCAGCAACTGCACATAGATTGGTCTGAACTCCTTACCAGTCCAGATGTAACCACTGAATCTAATTGCCAATGATAAAATAAAGGAAGGGTTCAAGAAAGGCAAGGACACATGAAGCCTGGAGCTGAGGTTTCCAACTGAGTCATTCTTTAGAAAAGGGGAGACTGAGAAATTGTCTCCAACTGGTTTACCACTGTAAGAGGGTTTAGAAAAAACTGAATAGTGACAAACTGCCAGGAGCAGATGGTATTCACTCAAGAGTTCTAAAAGAACTCAGATGTGAAATTGCTGCAATGTGAATTTAAATCATTCTCCATACCAAGAAGTAGCAAATGTGACACAATATGATAATAATCTCCTAGGAGATATCAAAGAAAGATAGCCTAGAAAGGCTAACTTTCATACCAGGCAGATAAATGTCTAAAGAATAAAATTATGAGATATGTGTATAAACACAGTATTCTGGGAAATATTTCCCTAAGAAAAGAATAGTCTTGCCTCATATATTTTTACTCTGAGAATAGATGTATGAAGATGTTATGATCTATGAAAGATACTTGGGTTTCCAAGAGCTTTTTTCCAAGAGTGAAATTTGTTTCACTAAAAACTCATAAGAAATTAAACCACAGTGAGATAAGAATAAAGTCCTTTTGAATTCATGGTACTGCGGAAAAAAGAAAAACTGTAGTTTGAAATTAGACTGATGAAAGGTGTGTCCAAAGTGACACATGCACTCTGTGGCACTTAACAAATGAGTGAGTGATCTTTGAGAAGGGGTCAAAAGTGAAATAACAATGATGATGTGAATGTAATGAGAGTATATTCTATATCTCTAAATAGAAAATAATGCTGACAAAAAATAAGTCTGACTCTTCAATCACAATAACACTGAATAAATTAACAAGTAACTTTCAGGAAAGAGATTTTAAAAACATCATGACCAGAAATATTCCAAGACCTGCTTACCAGAAGCATAACTGCTTCTGGTAATAACTGATAATAACATAACTGATGATAAAACCTTTTCAAAACCAAGAGAGATATGAAACTGCTTAGAACTTTGGAAGTATTAGTAAAGAATCATAGAGAAAATATCTTCTCTGCAAGCCACAGATGGGAGCTAGGCAGTGGCTAAAACACAAATAAGAAACTAACAATTGTTAGAATAGCCACTGAAAATAAGGCAGGAAACATTACAGTACCACTGTACAAAGGCATAGTTTATCCACATCCTGAATGCAGTGAACAGTTTTATCAGGAAGAAAAAAAAAAGATAAAGCAGTAAATATAGCATAAAGGAGACAAAGCAAACAGAGGTATGAATAGAGGTCTGACAGGTATTTAGCAGGCTAGGTATTTAACTTTGGCAAATATTTACTTATATATATATATAAAAGCACTATTAGAGTGTATTCATTGGGGATCACTTATCTGCTATTACTTGCTAGTCAGTATTTTAAAAGAAGTGGAATAAAAATGGATGGATTCTGTTTTTTACAATGTTATTAAGTTGTGGAATTAATCTCTACAGAAAAGAACAGAGAGCAAAAATATGAGTTTCGAGAAGAATTAGATTAAGTAGTGTGGGATAGGTCCATCAGTTTCTTTTCAAAAATTACTTTGACAACCAAACAGGAGTGGGACCTACAAAATCAGGGCTTTCAGTTCTCTTTCAAGAATAAGATATATATGTATTTGGATCAGACATTATCCTAGGCTAACTTTATGATGCTGGTTCCCCAATCATCTGTTCTGTTTATGCTGGATATCAAGTTCTGCGCTTTTAGAATGGTTCTGAGAGAGAAGGGCAGGAAAGAAGTGCGGAGTTTGTTTTCAGAAACTGCACTCACTCCTCCATATTCTCTCTCACAGACTGTTTGCTGCACGGACATCAGGAGAGAGCTCTCCTTTGCTTTTAGTTTTTGTAGCTAGCTGAGGCAGAGAAGTTCCCTGGATTGTGGCTTTTCTTTTTCTTGGAACTGATCACCTTGCTCTGGACCAAAAACCCAGAAAAACACCAGGAACTCAGACCTGGGGTCAGGATGCAGCATTTTCCAGCCCAAGAAGGACTGATAAGGGACTGAGTAAGCCAAGCTACACCCACGGCAAGGACTCTCTGTCTGAATTTGTTGACTCGTCAAAACAATGAGAGGTTCCATTGTTTAATATTATTAATTTTTTCATGTTTGTAAGTACTTTGCTTGTTAAATAAACAGGGTTTTTTTCACTTTCCTCCAAAAAATCTTTCCCAAACCACTGAGGGGAGGGAGGGGCTGCTTGAATTTGCTTTCTAGAAGAACCCCAGTCAGAAGTTTCCTCCTACATTTGCCCTAAACCAGGACAGACATCTAAATTGCACAGAACATCACAGTGTAGGCAAGGTATTTGTTCTCTAAGGACCATCTTGAATGAAAAAAATTTCCTCAGTGAAAATGCTGCCAGATATCCAACTCTTCTACTACAAAAAGAAACAAAACAACAACAACAACAACATATTAAATCCACACTGAACTCTGTTTTTAAAAGAATCAATTTTTTCTTAGGTGGTACATTTAATTTTAAACATAGTATATGGTTGTCTTCTCTACCCATTCGTTCTCTATACTGACATAAATTCAAAAGAGAGCAATTCTTATACCTTGAGCATAATTAGCAGTGAAAAAAATCACTAATTTTTATGATCTTTCGATCAGCTGGAGCTCCCTAAGGTAAATAATTTGCTTTACAGTTTTTAAATTCTATAAAGGAAGTAACTGAGCTGTCCCATGTCATCTGGTGTGGGACAGTGATTACACAACACAGCAGAGCAATGAATACTTAAATTAAGTAGCTGAAAATAATAAGTGAGAAGCCTCTCAATAGACATGCAAGAAACTTAGAAAAGAGAGTAGAAAGATATAAATATACAAATATCTGCACCAAGATTTTAAAAATTTTGAGGAAAAGTGGCAGACCCATGGATTGTACTAGAGATTGTGAGTATCAAAGCACACTAAGAAGTCTATGGAAATCAGAGGAAAAAGAATTGAAGTATTTTTTAAATTAATTTTTTCTAGACCTGCAAATGTTTTGTACTGACTGAAATAACAAGTGATTACAAAACCCTCACATAGTCTATGTGTTTCTTAGCTAGTGCCCAAAGAGATGAACTTCTATCTAAGTTGAAATTTCTACACTGAAGACAAAACACACAACTAGCTGAAACAGCTGAAAAGGACAGGGTTCTAAAATTAAAACTGAGACCTGGCAGAGCAAATGATTGGACATCTCAGAGGGAGATTCTACAATTCAAAGGGAGACTTGACAGGGCTCTAGCAGACAGCTGGAATATATTTGATCACCAAGTAACTAATGATAATTGGTCATCACGTAACTAATAAGTATAAATTTTGATGGGTAAAGGCTTTCTAAAATTCCCTCTATGCAGAACAGCCATTAAACCTAGGCTCTCTTAAAAAAAACCAAAACAAACCACATTGTGTTTAAATACTAATGTATAGTATAGTCTTTACGGGAATAAGAAGTCCCCCGTGAGAAAGATATTCAAAATACCAGATTCCACTCTGGGAAATTCCTTATGGAAATTGCAGACAGATTTCACAACAGATATTTGATTCAGTTTATTAGTTTACCTTTGTGTTATTACTAAGGACAATGACATGAAAGTATAATCTTTTATTATTACAAATAATTATTAACAATATTAACAAGAATTATTAACAATATTTTGTTAATAACAATAAATATTAACAATCTTCATCTCAGCTCTCACTTGTGATATCATATGCATTCAGAGAAAAAAGGTTTCTATTGTCACAGAAGAGGTGATTTTCCATTAGAATCAAAATTTCAAGAGTAAATATAAGACCTGCCCTGTATCTCTGGTTTCTTAGTAATTTCTCACACATCCACAAGTTTTTCTGAAACAAATTCTTGAAGCATTGTGTGAACCTGTGATGTGTTAACCCTGGCTGGATGTTGAGTGCCCACCAAACCTGCTCCATCACTTTCCTCCTCAGCTGGACAGGAGAGAGAGTGACAGGCCCAGGGGTCAAGGATAAAGAGAGATCACTCATCAGCTCCTGCCACAGGCAAAACAAACTCCTCTTGGGGAAAACAAATTTAATTTGTTAACAAACCAGTCAGAGTAGGATAGAGAGAAATAAAACCAAACCTTCAAATCAACTTCTTCTCACCCCTCCCTTTTTCCTATGTTTCAACATCACTCCAAATTTTTTCTACCTCCTCCTCCACAGTGGCCCAGAGACATGGGAGCTATTCATCACTTTATTTCTGCTGCTCTTTCCTCCTCAGAGGGAGGACTCTGCTCCAGCATGAGGTCTCTTCCAAGAAAAAATCCTCCATGAACTTCTCCAATGTGAGTCCTTCTCATGGACTGCAGTTTTCATGAGCTGCTCCTTGTGTGGGCCACCCATCAAGTCACAGGTGTTGCCAGCATACCTGCTCCAGAATGGAGTCCTATCTCTAGGGGGCCACAGGTCCTGCCAGGAACCTGCTCCAGTGTGGACTTCTCACAGGGTCACAGCCACCTTCAGGCAACCACCCGCTCTGACATGGAGTCCTCCAGGGTCTGCCAGTGGTTATCTGCTCCATCTGGACTTCAGTGGACTGTAGGGTGACAGACTGCAGGGGAATCTCTGCTCTGGTGCCTGGAACACATTATTCCCCTTCTTCTTCACTGATCTTGGTGTCTGCAGAGCTGCTTCACATATTCTCACTCAGCTCTCAGCCTGCAATTGTGAAGGTTTTTTTCCCCGTTCTTAAATCTGTTATGCCAGATTTGTCACTGTTTCCACCATTCCTGATGCCTCAGCCTTGGTGAGTGACAGGTCTGTCTTGGAGCTGGCTGATATTGACGTTCTTGGACATGGGAAAAGCTTCTGGCAGCTTTCACAGAAGCTGCCCCTGTAACCCACCCTGCTGCAAAACCTTGCCATGCAAACCAAATAGACGTAATAGTCAAATAGAAAGAAGGGTGGCTTTGATCAGCTGGTACAGAAATGAAAAAAAAAAAAGTTTTCAAGCTGGTTCAGTTAGGTTACAATTTTCAGACATCTTATTTCAATGAAAAGGTTCTCGCGCCACAATGAAACTTTGATTCTATCTACTTATATATAAAGCATATCCAAGAATGGTGACTGACACAGAGATGTGAAAATTTTAGATGATCTTTTATAGTAGGCCTCTGTATGTATTTCAAATAGTGCTTTAGGATATATATTAAATCCATTTTAGAAAGCATTTAGTGGATACTGAACACTGTGTCTGTTAACCTTCTGCATATTGTAAGCATCTAGGACTGCTTGGTGATAGTAAAGAGAAAATTGCAAACATCCTGGAAAAACAAGGCCAAGAAAGCAGATAAAGAAGGAGAACGTAGACCCTTTGACGGCATAAACTGAGTATTTCCTTGAAATGACGCCAAAGAGAGCCAGAAGCCATGCAGAAGAGATAAGGGTGAAAAGTTTGTTGAAGAAGACTCCATTTCCTTCATCCCCTGGACCCCCAGAAGACCACCAAGCATGCCCAAATGAGCGTAGAATTAATTACCATACGAGGGGAGGACAGGGAATGAATATGTATGAGGCAGATTATGCATATGTAAGACCCTGGGGAATAATAAAGAGAAAGACTGTCAGGTGGGTATGCGTGTCTTTGGCGAAGTTATTCCCCACGCATCTCAGCCAATTTAATACATACCGCTCTAACAACTACTATTAGTTGGGATGTTTTATTTCCGCTGCCATGTTTCAGTGACTGCAGCCTCTCCAGACAACCTATGCCAGTGCTTGGTCACCCTCACAGTGAAAATTTGTTTACCTATGTTCAGATGGAGCCTTGCCTGTTTCAGTTCATGCCATTACTTTTCACTGGATATTACTGAAAAAAAATCCGGCTCCATCCTCTTTCCTTTAGGTATTGATATACTCTCAAGCTGCCTTTTCTCCAGGTTAAACACCTCTCAGCCTTTCCTCACAGCAGAGATGCTGCAGTCCTGGTGATGTACAGTAACATCAGAGATCATAATGCTGTAACATAGGCATACATGTTTTATCAGATGATATCTACTCTAACAAGGGAAACTGTAAAAATCACAAGCAACAGATTAATGCACACTCTCATGTATTTTTGGAAACTTTAGTAACAGAGAATAATATCTCTCCAGTATTAGTGGAGGAAAGATCAAACAAAGCATTTGCAGGATCAAAAAATTCATATATTACAAAGTTCATTTAAGGTCAGTTTTGTTTTATCTTGGGCTTAAAATGTTATGAGGCTTCAGTAGGGTCACTACTACCACTAGAAAAAGAGGTAGCATCTGTCTCAATTCTACAGACATGCCCCTGAGCTATAGGTTTATTGAAACCTCTCCTTTTGAAGACCAAGTCTGAAATGAATGCAACAATTATAAACCCCTGTATATAGATGCCATGGTTTCACTCAACCATGGGAGGGAAGATGGTAATAGTAATATGAGCACATTCTTGAGACCTAAATTTTATGAAGAAAAAAAATTAATGACAACACTTCTGTAGTGCATAGAAATACTCTGGGATCACTAAACACTGTTCACAGAATAATGAACTAAATGTCAGTCTCTGTGTGAGCTACAGAAAATAGGTTCTTGCCCCAAAATTTTCAACAAATGTGGGGAAGAAGAGGGAACCATAACTGCAAATGCCAAAATTTCTGCACAGAGCAAAATTATATAAGGATTGTGTATAAGAAGTATGGAATTTATGCAGATTTTAACCATATCCAAGAACACTTAAAGCCTAATAGCATGTTTGAAAAATAGTTTTACACCATAAAATGAACATAAAAATAGGCAAATCCATTTTTGAGATTTCAAAAGCCACATATTATAACAGTGGAAAGAAAAGGCCTGATTAATGAAATATATTTCAATCACACTTTGAATTTTACATCAATTTCTGAACCCCTGCTGTGACATAAGTCAACTAAAAAATAAAATAAAGGCAGCTTACACTTTAGATCAGAGCAGATCTTACCATTTTGCAATAATACTATCTTAGTTAATGTATAGCCCATTTCATCAATCAATCTCTAAGCCCTTTGCCAAAGTAGTTCTCATGCTGTTTATGTTTAAAACAAAGACCAGTGGTATAATCCCAATTTTATGGGTCCTGCTGAGCTGGTTTGATACTTAAAGACAGTCTTCCATGGGGAAGGTATTCCATATGGAACTCAAGATGCAAACCAGTGAAAGCTACACAAAGCTGCAAAAGAGTGATAGCTTGCTTTCTTTTTTTATCTAAAATTAATAAGCTAAGCTTTGCTTAAGCATACACAGATGATCCTGTTCTATCTTAAGACAGATAATTACTACTAACTATTAATTATTTTCAGTGGCAAACTGAGCCTTGTCCCAAACTTTCTCTGTGATCAATAGGGATTTTCTCATAGAACAATTACAAATGATGTAAACCTCATGATGAGTCCTGGACTATGGATACACACAATATCTTTTAGCAATATCTGCTCAAGCCTCTAAAAAGTATCAATAAGGAGATAATAGGCAGATAACCACTACTTTTGTAAATTAAAGTTATCACTGTGATTGCTTCCTACAATGGGCAAAATGGTTCCCTCTGTGTTTTAGAGTTCCTGGGTTAAAAACATTATAGTCCATGAGACTTTATTCTGGAAGTCAGTCTGCATCAATGTGGATGTGTACACATACACATCTACACAGAGATAGATTAGCTATAAAATAAAAATTAGGAATATAAAATAAAATTAGATATAAAATAAAAATTAGGAAAAAAGGTCAGAAAATGTTAAGTGGAAAAAATGAAGTGGCTATATAAAAATGGAAATAAGCTGAGGCCAGAACTGAGATTAAAAAAAACAGCAAGACAGTATATTGGAGTTTTTTAGCCCTTCAGATACTGGAGTGTGAGAAGATTGCATAATAAGTATTAAAATATAAGTGTCTTTGGCTGGTAAAAGAAATTGCATTTCAGGCTCATGTTTGATAAAGCTAGATCTTTCAAGAAGTACAGAGTTGTAATATGCCAATTATGCAGTAAGATTATATGAAAACTAGGATGGCTTCATTTGGATGTATATAAGCCAATAATAATGAGCCAAAAAAAAAAGGGAATTTAAATGTCATGACTTTTTTATAAGACAGAGCATGAATTCAATAAAAAGAAATTTCTAGGTACTTTTGTAGGTATTGAGAATTAATTTTTATTATTATATGATATCATATGAAATGAAGTTAATAGTATGTAATTGATTCTCTATTTTTTCCTGTTCACACTTCCTGAATTGGACAGAAGTTAGGATATATCACAAAGTCCTAAAATTACTAACATCTGGAACATTCATTGACTTGAAGGCTTTTTGTAGAAACTTAACACATCTCTGGTTTGAGGAGGAGAACATGTGAGAGCAGCTGAATAGTGACTGAACTCTTGAGACTTAAAGGGGGAATTCTCTGAGTGCTACAAAGGCTGTCTTATCTCACTGTGCCCACCTTGAGCCCATTTTGAGGCCAGTGTCAGGATCTATATACCAGTTATTTTCAAGTTGAAAATATTAATCATATACATCCCATTGCTTGATGGGAATTTACCTTTTGATTCAATCCACAAACATCGAGGAAAGTTGATTATCTTCCATGGCTTAATCACGTTATCTGAAACCTGTATTTGCTACAGTAGATAACTCTTCTGCTTTTTTGTACTTATCGGAAAAGAATAAAAAATTAATGCTATCTTGCATACAGTCAGCAAAGGCTCACTAGGGATTCACTGCTCTTGATTGCTGAAACACAGATGTGACCTGCTCACACTGCAAATCAATCTAAATTGCACCTGATAATATAAGACTATTTTGCAGCACTGTTTGGAATTAAGACAGAAAGCTATGGTCAGCAAAATTTTGGCTCCTGCTGTCTTGGATTCATTAACTTTAAGGCCATCCTTTGACAGGTACAGAGTGGAAGAGGGAGCCTGGGAAATAGCATCAAACCTTCTGCTATTCCAAAGAGAGGAACGAGCTGCATTAAATAATTTAACTGAGAGATAAGTTACATCTAATTACAAGAAAAGATGAGAAAAAAGAGCAGCTTCACTGACTGAAGCAAAGTTGAGATGGAGTAAGTTTAGTTTTGCTAAGGAAGAACAAAAGAGAGCAAACAACTGTAGAAATTAAATTTAAGAAAAGTTCAGTTCTCATTTGATATGTGTATACCACAGCCATACTTCAGCAGGAATTACGTACATTGTCACAGATGTACACCTATTTAAGAAACCAAGTTACAATATTGAATCTACAAGAAATAAAGGCTTGACTAAAAGTCCACTGGGATCCATGGAAAGAGTCCATTGACATTACAGGTCCAGAGTGCAATTCTGCTTGATATATTCGGGAATTATAGAATCATAAAATATGCTGTGTTGAAAGGGACCCAATAAGGATCATCAAAATCCAACTCCTGCCCCTGCTCAGGACACCCCAAGAGTCACACCATGCCCCAGAGAGCATTGTTGAGAAACTTCCTGAGCTCTGCCACCCTTGGGGCTGTGACCAATCCTGGGGAGTCTGTTCCAGCTACCAACTACCCCATGGGTGAGAAATCTTTTCTTTACATATAACCTATATTGCCCCTGACTCAGCATCATGCCTCAGATCCTGTCACTGGTCCTGTCAGCAGAGAGAGATCAGTGCTGCCCGTCCACATACCCTCATAAGGAAGTTGGAGACTTCTTTGAGGTATCCTTACATCCTCTTCTGAGTATTATTATACTCTGTCCAAAAAATTGCGGCTACATACATTTTCTTTTGAGAAGTGAGACACAAATATTCAGGTGTTTTCTGTTGTATCTATTTCAAAACCATATCTATTTCAAAAATGCCTTTGGAAACTAAAGTTTACAGTACAGTTTGTCCCACCCCAGAAGTATAGGGGTTTTTGCATTTTTTCCTTGCAGTCAAATTGTTCTTGGAATCGTCACCTTTCCCTTCTACCTTACCAATATGAGGTATTTCAAATTAAAAGCATCTCACAAAAATCTTCCCAACATGAAAAAATTATAATCAGTTAAGTGATTTTTAGACCCTCAGATACTGAAAAGTATTCAGCACATCACCTTAGGAATTTTAATGATCATCATTAGGGCAAACACTTAGTCTAATACATGCTCTACAGTCTGGGAACTGTTAAATGAGGAGTTTATGATCCTTGTTATACTTTAGTTCATTTTTCTTCTTGAGATTTCCATAACCTTATAGGAAGGGCCTGAAAACTAGCTTAACAGGCTAAACTGGTTAAACTTGTAAAAGATGAAACCAGCGTTTGGATTTAATTCTTCTCAGGTATTCTTACAGATTTTAGATATGCTTAGTATTTATTTCATAAGGGAAGATGTTTTCTTCAAATAATCTGAGGGACTTGATCGTACTATGTGACATTAGAGGTTTCTTTCTCAACAAACATTTCTATATTTTAAATAGTTTACAAGTGGATACTATATTGTTATCAGAAAATATTTTATCTTATTCTATGTTCATTACTGCTGTAATAATGTGCATTTACACATATGCTTTGGCTTTAATAGCTGCTTTGTATATTTAGCCCAGTAAGATCCTGTATCAAGCATTCTGTTTAAGACTGCACAATAAATATCACCTTTTCTTTCAGATTCTAATTTCATCAACCTAAAGTTCTTTTCAGAGTGATTAGGGAAAGCAAGTCCTTAGAAACCATGTAAGTAATATTATCAGATTGCTAGAAAGATACAATTTCTTTTTCATAATGATTAACAAATATTTTCTAAAGAGAATTTTCATCATTAAGGGAGCTAATCAACAACTATAGATTAGTGTGGTTTTCTTTAATGTCATTGACAAAAGTTCCTAGTTCTCCTGCTCTTTGAGAACTTGGTTTTTCAGTAATTTTTCATCACAAAATTCTAACTAATGAAATACTTAAGCACACTCATTCAGTTTTGAGTCCTTAGCTATGCTCATGAAATGAATTTAGACTATGTGCATAAACATGTGCTACACCAGACTTTTATGCTCTTTCACACACATTATTGTCTTCGTTGGGAGATGGTTGGTAGTCCAAGCCTGTCAGTGTTTAAGAAACATTTGAACAATGTCCTTAATAACATGCTTTAACTTTTGATCAGCCCTGAATTTGTCAGTCTGTTGGACTAGATGATCACTGTAAGTCTCTTCCAACTGGAACTATTCTGCTTTATGCTACTTTATCCTAATTTAGCACTAACTGAAAGTCTTCCTTGGTACCACTTTGATATCTCATTAATACAATAAATAGAGAGCAGAAACTACAACAGTTTGGCTCTTGTTAAATGAAGTATCAGATAGCTATTTTATTTACAGAAAAAAAATATTTTGTATAAAACCAAGTGATAGAATATTTTTTCAAATCAACATAAACTGAAAATCATATTTAACAGAGCAAGTGTGCACATACACAGCTTGCTATTTTATTATATCCTTACAAAATATCCTTTTCTGATGTCTAAAATCAAGGCAGAATTTAAGCCTATCTCCACAGATCCAGAAAGCTTTCAGTCTTTTCAGCCCTGAAAATGTCTTTTTATGGGACACTGTCAAGGAGCAACCACTTATTTGAAAGATGATTTAAATTCACTGCTTCAATCCATATTACACACAAAATTATCTATGTTTTTCCCGCAGATACCAGAAGCATCTAGACACTTGCCCATGTGCTGTAAGGAAATGTCTGCACAAATTTAATTTCTTCAAATCATCCCAATAGTGTCGAAATACCTATCTGTTGGTCTTTAGGGGTAACCCAATATATGGGAAGCCCCTTCAAACTCACATCTGAAAAACCTGACATTTGACTTATATTTAATTTTGATTCACAAGATTCTTTGGGGTATATGGTGGGGTGTTGTCTAGGAGTTTTTCCCCCTCCATTATAGTACTTGTATGTAGGCTCTGTCCTATATCAGCACTGATTTTTCAATAACACATTTGTATTATCACTACTATCATCTGGTAACTGACTAAAGTGCTTGATCTTCTTTGACTAACAATTTTGAGATACTTAAAAAAATCTGGCTTTTATTTGCCTAGGTCTGAGCCAAGATCTGGCAAAGAAATGAGACCCACAAGCTTGCAAATCATTTGGCCTACTGCTTTTGAGCTCTGATCCACAGCTACAGGATAAGATTTCAAACACTGAACAACTATGTCAATGCTTTCAGAATAATTCAGTTTTCCACTAAGCAACATAACAAGCCAAAGGAAAGGGTCTTCATAAATATATGTTACAAGTCGAGTAGAGGTAAATTTTGTTCACTGGTTCTAGTCCATGGCTGTGCTGTAGTTTTTCTGGCAGGACCCAAAGGCTTATGTTTATGACCACACAAGGAGTCTGGATGCACAGAGACCCAGTTCAGGTCTGCGAGTGTCCTGGTAGGTGCTCCTGCCAAGAGGGAATACATGCACAGACAACAGCACAGTTACTAAACTGAAGTGCCTGGCTAAAGCCAAGTGACCTGGATTGTCTATGCATCCATGTTGATCACACAATGTTTACTGCAGTGTTACCCTCCCTGTCCTTTCATTTTTAGATTGTTCTGACTCTTCTTATCTCATTTACAATAAAAGTTTTGGTCCACTCACCCATGTTAGAGCTGGTACAAATGCTGACTGTCAATTATCAAAATCAGAACCCTGGAATTCAACTGTCTCTTATGTGAAAAGTATAAAATTAAGCAAAGACAAATATGTAAAAATAGGAGAGAATTTGCCACTTATATTTTGGTAGGATCTTCTGAAGCCCATTTCCACCTCTAGAACAAGTTATCTGGAGCAGAATTGTGGAGGAAGGGGCACTGATTAATCTCTACTGGAGATTTATATGACAATATTTATAGAAAAGAGAGGAGCTTCATTATATTGTATGTGTACAATGATGCTCAAATCAGACCTCACTTAAATAATCACTGGTATACCAAGATTAAAGTGAAAAGCATTTGGATTATATTAAGGAGAAATAATATTCAATATAAAACAGTGTTATAGACAATAAATAGCAGAAAGGATTACGCTTTCAATGATTTACATCTCCAAAACAGAAAATAAGGTTTTTGTAAAATAGAAGAATTTTTATAATTTCATAGATTATGCAAAAAAAAAAAAAAAAAATAAAGGCAAGCAGATACCAATATGTTTAGAGAAAATTTTAATTTCAGGACTAAATTTCCTTAGACCATAGAAATATTAGAAAGTGAGACTGGAAGGGACTTTAGAGTTCACCTGGTAAAATTTGAAGAAGGGACTCCATTTTCACAAGGCTTTAGCTCCCAGACAGACATGATAATTAATGTCAGACACTCAGAATTGTTTAACATCCAGTGGCATTAATCTCCAGATTTTCAGCAACTCACTAGCTAATGCAGAGAGCTCTCTGAGAATTTAATCTGTCACCCAAAGGGAGTAGAACATGTTAAAAAACCTTGCCTTCGCTGAGTGCATTGAATGCTTCTGCAGTCTTGTCATTAGTGCTTTTATTAGGATCAGGGCTTTGAACTCAGCTTTGAAGTGAGTGCAAAGCCAACACGGACTCAAAGTAAATGTTCACATCAGTCTTTGTTGCTAATGAGGTGTGTTTTGTATGCTAAAACAGCTTGAGTTTTTTTGTAGCTATTGTCTCCAAACACAGGTAGATGAAATTAAAGAAGTGGAGGCTGAAACTGAGATACAAAACCCAACAACAGCAACAAAACCTCCCCAAAATTAAAAAAAAAAAACCCTAACAAATTTAAAAAAAAACCAACAAAACCCCCAAAAAAACCCCCAAACAAACAAAAAAACCCTTCAATTATTAAAACCAAGATAACAATATTCACACTTGCTGAAAATAGCTGTCTCCAATACAGTGTTAATACTGGGCAATTGTTTTCACAAAACAGAATTTAGTACATTGACTTCAAAAGTCAATAATTTTAGAAAATTTTGTATGAACAATTTCTGTTATACCCAGAAAAATATTCCTCTAAATCACACTCTTTCTCTCTTACACTAGGGAGGAGGGAGGGAGATATGTGAAGCAATGTTACCTCCTAAAGTGGCCTATATCCAGTACAGGGAGGAAATATTCTATTTTGTTCTGAACTGAAATTGTCCCTGTAGTATCCTAGACAACAAGCAGTAGTAGTGTATAATTTGTAATCTTGAAAAACAAAGTTGCTTGTTTGCTGAGCTTTTTAATGTGGCTCAGTGTAGAAAAGTATCTGGAAAAAGAAAACACTATTTTTTCCAGCTTTTGACAAGACCTGTTACTGAACAAAACTGTTATTAAATTAGAGTGAACAAAATGTTTGAATATTTTATGTAAGAGCTGTATTAGACAAAGCATAATTTCTGAAAGATAAACAGTAAATTTATCATCCTGACACGTACAATCCTGGGTTTAATTGTCACCATTGACAAAGTGTTTTGAGGTCTCTAAGAAACTGTAGAGGTATTTCTGATATTGACAAACCATAAACACAGTAGTGAGAAAATTGACTAAGTACTCCACATTTTTATGTGCCACGGAACTTCTTTTTCCAGAAGAAGATGTGCAATTACTACTTTTGTAACACAAGATGATATAAATTAACTTTGTCTTAGTTTATGTAGTATCTTACTGATCCATTTGCAAATTTTATTTTTTGGCAATGCTGTTGAGCCCTACAGCAATTAATCATACAATTTTAATACCTCAGAGGTGTGGAAGGTTTTTTCATATAAATCATGTAAAGTATAATTTATATTTCCTGATATCTCATCCTGGTTGAAAAGTGGAAAAACATCACAACTCTTTCTTTTTTTCAAAGAAGGAAATTCAAAGAAATTTTCATTCTGAAATTTCACCAATGACGCCAACAAAACATTATCAATACAGAGAAAAAGAAAAGCATGGAACGCAATGGAGAAGGTCTGAGTATAGGCTTTGTAATTATCAAGATTTCATATCCTGTCATGTCTTCTATGTATATGTATAACTGTATACCAATACAGGTGATATCCAAATAAATTCTATTTTTGGAATAATATACAATCAATCAATCAATGAAAATCAGTGATTAAACAATACAGTTTTTAGATTGATATACAAGTACTTTTAAGGTTAATATTTTGAGTTTACACAGCTTTCCTGTTTTAAGTGTGACAATGTTCCCCACTGTGGTGCCCCAATTCTCATAGAATCATAAAGGAGGAGAGGAAAAAAAGTTAATTAATCCAAGTCTCTGCCAAAGCCCTGTTTCTTCAAAATTTAAACTTTCTTTGTTCGATTGTCTGAATTTGTTGCTTGAAAAATTCACAGGTGGAATTCCCTTTCTTCAGTCACCACAGAAAAATATGTGCATCCTCCTTTGTCAGTTTAAAGCTTTTCTGTAATGTGCAACCTAAATCATTCTTGCTGCAGTTAAAGTTTACTATGTTATTCTAAGAACTATAGTCATGGATAATTAACTATTTCCTCCATCTATGAAGTTCCATTTTACATGTTTTAAGACACATCATGTGTCTTTCCACATTTCTTTTCTAAAGGGTAAACAAAACCTCTTCACTTGGTTATTTTTTTAAAAATTCAATTCTATTGGACCATTGCTCAATCTAGTTCATATGGCACCCAAACCAAGTATCTCTGACCCACTGAAGGAGAGGGTCAATCTTTGTCCCACGAGAACTAACTGCAGGGGCAGAACTCATCAAGTCAACTTTGCTGTAAAAGCATGTAACATTAACAGTAAGGAAATCCCCCCCATAGCTGATTTATGGACACTTAAATGACTAATCTGACCTCAGCAACCTGGTCACAACCATCTCAATTATACTATTTCCAGTAGGAAATGGCAAATATATTTACTATGAGATAATATTTGGTGTATTATGTAATAAAATGCATTTAGAAAAAAAAGAAAATTAGGTTCATTCAGAAAAAAAGAAATAACACAAAACAGTGTTGGATGTATACTTCAAAGCTGAGCATATGAAGAAATCCAGATAATACCTATCATTACCACGAGCTGCTAATGCTGTAGTAAGTTATAGTTCTAAAACTGAAATGTTCACTTCAGAACAGCATGTAGACTATCCAGAATATCAACTCTAGAGTGGGTCTATTCCCGAGGCTGATGCATAATAGCAATATTTCCCATTTATTGGAAAATCAGTGAGGTTTATGACATATTAAATATAATATGAATAGAATATAAACCCATCAGAACAAATATCTTGCATCAGTGAATATTGTGTACAATAGATAAAAGAGTCAGTATTGCGCAGCACCAGGAAATGAGTCCGTAAAATGAAGTTTGGCACCTAAATGAGGAAAGTTAATTTAGTGTACTGCCATTAAATTAAATTAAATTAAATTCCCTTTTACAAGAAACTACTGTTTCCCTCCTGTAATATCTTAGGTTAAATTGGTGTCACAGCTAAATCTTAGCTCATGGTTAGGATTCCCTGAGTAAAACACTACCTCCCTAAGGCTGATCTGTTAGCTTCCGTGTCTGGTCTTTATCTGCAGTTAGTAGAGAGGTGCATTTATTGTTAGGCTGTGGAGAGTATAAAGCAGTGCAGAGATTGTATGTTGTAAAGCACTTAAATCCATATTGAGCAAAGAAGTAACCGTTGCTTCTAAATGTGCTGGGACAGGACACATTTCTATTGTACACGTACGTTCACACACAGTCAGCTGAACTGGAAGTGTTTCTGAATCTGTTAGGGAGATGATACCATTACCAGGGTATTCATTCAAAGGAGATCCTAAAAAACAAATGTAGGTTCAACAGAAATTGCACTGAGATAGGCTTTCATAAAATGATAACTCACTTAAGCCAAGGCAATTCAACATAACTGCTTTCAGTCTTGACTCAGACAGATCTTGAGAAGCTCATTCTCACAAAACCACTTGTTACAGTACCTGTCACAGAATTCAGTGCCTCACTTTGCCAATATAACCATTTGGGAAGTTGTGTTGTAAACTTAACTGATTTTGGTTTAAATCTGTCAACAAATGGTTTCTCAATGACCAAGAATAATCCAACAATTCCTATTTCATAAGAAGATTCTTGATACAAAGATTACTTAAAATATTTTTTTAATATAAATTCATTGGATAGGCCCTCTCAGTGTTCTGATATATGGTATGATATTTTACCTAAGTTTTTGAAGTGTCTGGATGAAGAAAAATTCTGTATCTATATGAAATAAATAAAAATTAAAGCAATTATCTAATATTATTAACTTCAGCTTCTGCTGAGGTAAATTAAGAAGCTTTTGTGGTATCTTCAAGTTTTCTATCAAAGTCTGTTTTAATTATATGTTAAACTAAATTGCTTCCTTTGAATATTTGATCTTAGCTCTATACATCCATACAAGACCCATTAAAGGATGATTCCATTACTTATTAATTTGGGTGATTTATTTCTTTTTTTTATATTTCAGAGGGCAAAATTCTATTCCAAAATATCCTGGGGATGAAGTTGTCCTTCTTGGTTGTGGGACTTCTTCCGTCATTGTATAGTTTAGTCATGTTACAGTTTGTCACATTCTTCAATCTTGTCAAGGTCCTTTGCATAGCAGCCCTGGCTTCAAGTATATTGACTCTTTGTGTGGCCTCAGCTGCATTTCAACAGGTATGCTTTCTTTATCCTTCTCCAGGATGATACTGATAATGAGGCTAAACAGAAAATAAGGAACTGATTTCTCTCAAGAGATTCTGACTTTTTCTTCTTCTATCTCTGGAAATTCCTCACTTTCTTGCCCTGTCTCTGGGCATAAAAGGATAAACACCCTTGCTGGTGAAGACTCAGGTCAAAGGACATCTGCTACTCTAGCCACTGTTGTTGAGACTAATACACCTGCCTCATCCAGTAGTATCCCCCATTTCCCTCATGTTTTTTATAATAATATAGCTCCTCTTGTGGCCTCTGATTTCCTTTGCCAGTTTATCTCCAGTTGGTCTTTGATTTTCCAGCTCTTTTCCTATATGACAATGTTTCTTTATTCCTTATTCACAGCCCATTCTTACTTGCATCTCATATATGTATGTATTTGCATCATATATACATACATATATATATATAAAATATATATTGTCTTTCTGAATGGAATCTCCCTTGAGGGTTGCCTGCTTAGGTAAGTGCTTTTCCTTACATCATCTTGTTTTCCTTTGTACAGAATAGACCTATACTTATTCTGCTTAGAGGAAGTTGTCCATAAAAGACCTTCTGAGATTTTTTTCTCTTTAGAACTGCGTCCCCACAAGACCTAATTTAGTTCTCTTAATAAGCCAAAATCTGTTTTCCAGAAGACAGAATTACGTAGTCTGCTAATTTATTTTCTGATTTACTTCAGGACCTTTTCCCAATCCCCAATTTCTGTGTCACTACCTTTAAAAGAAACCTGTATTTTGTGGAGAGAAAAGATATTAAATACAGAAAACCATACAGAAGTGTTTAGGTTATCCAACTGCATTTCCCTAGTAGTAAATGACATGTTCGTCTCCAAGATAAATATTTCAAAACCAGACTCAATCTGAATACAAATTCACAGTCCATAAGGATACTCAGATTCACTTGGTAGCCAGCCATGAAGATGAACGGAAGTTGGATGATCATCTGAATTTTTAATGATCAACAAGCTCACATCCTCATCTGTGGAAGTTTAACACAGTTGATCTGTCCCAGTTTAATGGGGCATCTGCATTTTAAAATCTTGGAGCAAGATTGAGAGAAATGAGATAAAGAGAACACGTATGAGGTTTGCTTATAGGTCAACGTCTCTTATAACTGACAATGAGTTGTTCACTGAAAACTGAAGAAGAAAATGTTATACATAGTTTAACACTTTGTGCATTGGTTATGAAAAAGAAAGCAGAAAACATTGTATTTGAACCACTCCACATACTTGATGAGAAGAAGTGCTTTTCAGTCAGACAAGTGGGATTTAGCATTGGGAAAAAGCTTTTGGGTACCTAAAGTTCCACCAGAGCCAATGACAATCAGTCAAAGCTGTCATCAGGCGTGGTCTGTGGAGTCCTCCAGATGACTAGCCAGTTAGTTCCTGTTTTAGAGTGACCTGAAATCATCATCTTGGCCCTGATGGATGAGAGGCCTTGGATGGCTAAAAGCTAAGCCATATGCAAATGCCTGCAGAGTGAATCCCACAGAAATAAATATACTTTGTAGAAGTACTTACTAAGGAAAATGCACATTATTGTGCAAGGAAAATGAAAGGAAATGTCTTCTGATGTAAAGTGTCACGTCAGTGCACTTTCCCATCACATATGTTAATACAGCTTCTATTCTCTCTTCTCAGAGAAAATACAAACAAACAAACAAAAAACCAAACAAAACCCACAACCCCCCAAAACCCCCACAAAAATAGCCCACTCCAAGCAAATTAGTGAGATGCCTTCGTTAATTCCAGATTAAACTTCCGCAGTTATTCACATGAAGGTGTCCTAGGTTACAATGTAAATTGTGCCCAAAATATGTATTCTATCCCCATCTTCATGAGCTGTTGAAGCCAGGTGGGGCAGTGTTTTCCTTATCTTCTGTTCATGGGCCCAGCAATGCCTTGCCACATGACTCACAGATAACTCCCTCCAGGAGCTATCTCTGTTTAATGGGCCATCAAGGACCCACTGCATGACTCATAGAATGAGATCATCCCATTGTGAGGTGCTCTGCCCAGGGGGAGGAGCCAAGCATTCCCACCTGGATATAATCTGGGGTTTGGGACAGCACAGGCAGCTTTACTCACTGGACTCCCAGGGGACAAAAGCTACCAGACGTTTCTACAGGATCACTGTTTTGACAAGACTATTTCATCTGGACTGCTACTACCACCCTAACAGGGTGTCAGGTTGTATTCTGACTCTGTCAGTGTTTTTTTTTTTCCTTGTACTATTACTTTTATTTTATTTTACTTTCTTCTATTTCTTTTCTTTTCCTCTTATTAAATTGTGTTTCTGACTTGGAGTCTTTCACTGGTTTTGCTTTCAAACCAGCATAGAAGGAATGAGAGCAAATGTGACAAAAAGACATCTGCATTCAAGGCAATCAAGAGAAAAGAAAATCAAGCAAGCAGCACCTGTGTTTCACTTACTACTACATGGAGAATCACTCAGGATGATACACACATAACTGCTGAGGCTGGTAGAGATTTCTGGCAGTTGTCTAGTCCACCTCATGCTGCTCAAAGCAGGGACAACTGTATCAGATAACACAGAGCCATATCCAATCATGTTTGGAAAGCCTCCAAGGATAGGGACTCTACAAAATCTCTTGGCAAAGGCTCAGGTGTTTAGCTATTCTCATTTACTTAAATTTAAATGTCATTTCCTGGTTTCAGTTTGTGCTTATTGCCACTTGTCCTGTACCTGGATACCATTAAGAGGCATATGAACCCAATCTTCTTTACTTCCTCACATGAGCTACTTATACACACTGATAAAATCCCTGCCTGACCCTTCTCTTCTCCAGACTGGATGCAGCTGGGATCCAGAGAGATCCCAGTTGTCTCACCTTGTTCTCACATGAAAAGTGCTTCAGTGAATTAATCATATTTGTGCCCTACACTGGACTTGCTTCAATAAGTCCATGACTTTCTTGCAGTGGGTAGCCCAGAACTGGACACAGTGTTTTAAATGTGATCTCTCCAGTGCTGAGGAGAGAGGAAATATCGCCTCCAATGACCCGCTGCTCTTCTTAACACAGCCCAGGATATTGTTGGATTTTTTTTATCTCAAGGGTACGCTCCTGGGTTCATATTTAACTTCTTGTCTGCTCACATGCCCAGGTCCTCTTTTGCAAAGTTGCTTTGCAGCCATTTGGATCCCAGCCTGTATTGTTGCATGGGGTTATTTCTTTACATTTCATGTGTTAAACCTCATGCAGCTCCCATTTCTCCAGCCTGTCAAAATCCCTCCAAATGGAAACACAGCCATTTGGTAAATCATTCACTTCTCCAGGTTTTGTATCATCTGCAAATTTGCTGAGGACTCACTCTGCCTCACCATCCAGGTCATTAATGAAGATGTTAAAAAGTGTTGATCCTTGAGGTACACCATTGGCAATTGGCCTGCATTTGGATTTCACTCTGCTGATCACAGCACTTCAGACATCATTGTTGATTTGTTTAGCCCATACTTCACCAAGTTGCCAAGAAGGATGTTATAGGAGACAGGATCAAAAGCCTTACTCATTTTGAATTATTGTTTGAAAAATCTAATTATTTAAATAGAAAAAAAATCACGCAGTCAAAAATTCAAGAAGTACAAGGATTTATTTTAGTTCCACTTGTTCATCAGGGTATATTCTCTAAGTTCTGAAGGAAAATATCTGAGTATAACTTGCACATTACAGGGCACATATACACAATATTTTTGTTTTCTACCCATCTCATAATACAAAAAATTTCCTGAGTTATTAAAGATCCATTTCATTAATGGACAATGAAAAGAAAGAAATTCAACAATGCCCATAGATTTGTCTCAGAAAAAAGCCTACAGCAAAATGTGTATATTTCTGTTATCCCAAGGTGAGTCCTTTAAGGCCTTTTTAATAAATACCAACTTTATTCTTTAACTCTGTCTAGTCTCTGTTCTAGGTTAGCCTCTCAAGGCATCAGTTCAATAGCTAAAATTTCTATCAAGCAAGAAAAATTATGCATATAAAGAGAAAAGACATTTGTGACAATATAAAAAAATCAACATGCAATATCAATATGAAGAAACTATCTCACCTCGGACTGATTTTCAGATTGACACACAAGAATGCAATATCTCAGTTCTATTGATGGAAGACATGCAGTAAAAAGAGAAATTCTCAAACAGAAAAGAGAAATGAAAATATAATATTGAAAAAATTTGAAGACTGTGATTTGAAATATCAAAATTAATATTTTCAACAATTATTCAATGAAGCCATCTTGAAAGATCTAAAAGCAGATTTTCACCTAGAGAAACGTAGTTCATGCAGCATCAACAAAGTAACTATAGTCATCCTACAAGACTCCAAGGTTTTTGTCTAAGATATCCCAATATCTAAGATTTCCCAATAACCTATCTGTCCATTACTAGTGCAAAGATGAGCTTTTTGTAGGTATCCAAAACCAAATACATTAGGATTGGGATCAATAAGCCTAAACAATAAAAAAAATCAGATTATTTAACCTGACTATATGCAGATAAATGAGGAAAACTGCTATAAAGCATTATTTAAGTACATTCATTCATATCAAGGAAGGTGACACACTTTTCCAAGCTTATGTTCTTTTCAGCTGTAGGATGTAAGATGTCTTATGATCACAGTAACTTATTATGACATTGCATATAATGTTGATAACGAATATACAAAACCCCATTCAAAAATCACTGCATTTATGGGTCATCTTAATCACAGAATCATAGAACATGTTGAGTTGGATGGGATCCACAAGGATCATCACATCCAGCTCCTGTTCTGCACAGGAACATCCCCAAGAGTCACACCATGTGCTTGAGAGTATTGTCCAAATGTTTGAACACCCTTCAGGCTTGAAGCTGTGAACACCTCCTTTGTCCCTGACCAGTGAACCAGTTGCTCACCCATCACATGATCTGTTTATCCAGCTGTGTGCTGGATATTTTGTCCAGAAGGATTCTGTGAGACACAGTATTGAAAGCTTTGCTGAAGTCCAAAAACATCCCATCAACAGGCTTCCCTTGATAACTAGGTGGGATACCTTGCCACGAAAGGAAATCAGATTTGACAAGCAGAACGTTTCCTCTCATGAGGTTGTGCTGGCTGTGACCAGTGACTGTACTGTCTTTCAGATGTTTTTCAATACTTCACAGAATAATTTTCTCCATAACTTTGTCAAGCACAGAAATGAAACTCACAGGCCTGTAATTTCCAGGGTCCTCCTTCTTGCTCTTTTTGCAAACTAGGACATTAGCCAGCTTCCAGTCAGCCAGGACCTTTCCAGATTCTCAAGACCACTCAAAAATTATTTAGAGAGGCTTTTTGATGACACTAGGGGGATCCTTGAGGATTCTTGGATTAAACCCATCAAATCCCATATATTTGTAGAGATACAGCTAAAGCAGCAGATCCTTCACAATCTCAGGGAGCCTTGTACATATCTGTCTTACATATAGTTGCCTTTACCCAGAATTAATATATCGATCATTTGGTATTTGCCTCCTTCCCATGCATCTGTAGCAACTACACACTTTTGAACTGATTATTATACGTACTATTCTGTACAAACTCAGCTTGGGCAAATCAAACAATGACCTCTTTGTGGAATCCCTGCAACCTTTTGATATAATACCTAGGAGTTGGCCCTGGCAGGATAAATTATAATCACCTGCCTGGCCTGAGAAGCAGGACCTCCCAATGGTGCTCTGTGTACAATGGTTTGCCCTGGGTCCTGCCTACCCTGTAGATTCTCCCATCCCTTGGTGTCTCCCTGGTGACCAGCCCTCTCTTACTATGGGACCTTGACCTTACCTGCCCTTTGCACTGCCCCCATGCCTCAAGGTCATTGGCTGTTGTAACACTTACTTAAGCCAGGACCCCACAATCTTGGCACTGGGACTTCCCTTCAGCACCACCTGGAAATAAACTGCTGGAACCATTCCAGACCAAGGGCCTTCTGCCTCTCTCTGCTGCTAGCCACATGGCGTGCATGGGGATGTGGGAGCTTGATTGCTTTGCCTGAGATTCTCCAAGCAGCTTCTTCTCTGGAGTGGACTCTTGGGAATAAGACATTAGCTCCACTCCTAAATACACGACATCACCTCTTGTGGGGAGACAGATTGTGGGGAGACAAAGACAGATAGTACTAAAGGCAATATTACCCTTGATATATTGCAGCTGTATTAATTATCCAAGAGTGGGAACAGCCTTGCCCTCCCAACTATGGATGTGATAAAGAATGAGATAGCTGGGAAGGAGTTCAGTTGGAGTTGGTTGGAGTTTGCTGGCTGTGCTGTGAGGAGGAAGGGAAAGGAGGCCGTCCAAGGGACAGAAAGGGTAAGACACTGTATGTAGGACAAACAGGGTTAGGCAGCTGTGATAGGGACAGAAAGGAGCAAGCTGGAACAGCAGAAGGAAGAGAGAAGACTGGAGAAAGAGCCGGGGATGTGTGGAGCTGCCCCATGGGATTGCTAAAGAGAAAAGGTACAACAGACTTTTAGATAACAAGGAGTTGAGGCTTAAAGCCTTCTGATGTTTTTACTGAAGCACTTTGAGTGCAGTATCCATCTAGACAACCATAGCCCCTAGTTTTGTTGCCTCCATCTGCATCAGCACCACCAGTTTTATCCAGTGTTGCCAGGCACTGCTCAGCACAACAGTAGCCCTTGACAGGAGGAGCACTCACCTGATAGTTACCTTGATTTTATAAGTGGTCTGTCATAGGCCTAGAAAAAGGTCTCAGACAAGGCCAAGAACAAGTTTGATTTTCTTATATTTGCAGAGGTAGCTGTAGAAAAATTAGCCACATCTTTAAAACATGATCAATTAGATTACAGTAAAATTGCCTCTAATTAACTCTCTTAGAAGGTGTGAGTTATTTACCAGTAGTTGTAATGGCATTCAAAATAAATCCCGCTCTGCTTTTGAAAAAATGAAACAAGCACTGGCAGTAATAAATGCATTTCTAAATTGGTACCTATACATGAAAGCCCTGTTGATCAGTTTAAGATCAGAGACATTAGCTTTCAGATAAAGAAATATGTCCCTAAAGGTTAAATGAGATCTCAAGTCCTGAGATATTTAACACATCTGATATAAATATATAACATAAAGCAAATTTCACCCCTGCATTACACAGGCAGTTTTAAACATTCATTAACTCCTTTTTCTTTTTTTTTTCTCTCATCAACTAGTCCGTTTTCTAAGTTGTAAATCAGCCAGCATTCCAATTCAAAATTCCTCCAAGCTAGGTCCCATGTGTGACTGAGGATACAAACAAGGCAAGAACAGCTGTTGCTGTGTATTTTCACAGCAATTGAAGGGACCTAGAGGCTCCTGTAGGGCAACCAAGCACAACAAACTGATCATCTTCCTGGCATATTCCACTGCACGTTGAATTGTTTTCAAGAAAGTACATTAGAAAACAAAAAAGTGTTCTTCACAATAATTGAGAAAGCATATTTAATTAACTCAACTTTTATTTACTGCAATTTCCTGAAGAAAAGTTAATTGTATTGGTTAGCAGCCTGTTGCAGCAAAAAGGCACTACAAAAAATAATTACATAAGAATTAATAGAAGCTTGGACAGCACCCAGTGTTTATTGCATTGCCTATCCCTACCCTCTCTCACTTAAGCAAACCATCCTTTCAGTTTTCCTTGTTTAGCCTTTGTATAACTTTTCCATTCTTTAGTGGCCCAGTACCAACCGACAGAGAAAATGGAGAAACTTTTCCCCTTAGCATCTCTTCCAGGTTGGTGGTTTCTGATTGTGCTGGGGATCTGGAAATTGTGGTCCAGACTTCCTCAGCCTAAATATAATAAATGTGTGATTCTCATTTCCTCAATTGAGTGTTCAAGTCACGAGGCAACCCCTAATCACAACTCAGTCTCTTCTTGCATTCCAAATGAAGAGTAGTCAGAGTCCATATACTAGAGAGACAGCTTGGGCACTCAAATCTAGGATTGGCATTTCAGTCAAGAATCCAGCCTTGAAGAAAGACTTTTATTACCAAATGTAGGTCAGAGCTTACTTTAGCAAAGATGTTTTTGTATTACTTGTTGGCTGATGTGAGAAATCCAAGTTCATACATCTGATTTGAAAAGTTAAAGTAACAATTGCTATTATTCTAAGTTGATTGTTTTCATATTCATGCATTCCAATGTTGATATATTTTACAAAAGAGGAAAACAGAGGGTTTGAGTAAGTATATAGTTCATCTTTATAACAGTGTTGTTGATTATATAAAGCACAAAAAATTTTTAGTCACAAACCAGCTATTTTCACTGAGTTGCATCATGATCCAGTGCATATCATTAACACCTGAGACTGAATTTCTTTACTGATGAAGTGGACGTTGCTATATTTGCATGCTAAACTAAAATCACTGCGAGTAATTTTGATTGGAACACCCTTTTACTGTACGGTATTTCAAAAAATGAACATTTTTCTCAAGAGAAGATGACATGCAAAAAAAAAATAGCAAGTTTGGTGAAAGAGAAGGGAAGAACGTACTGATTATTAAAGGAATTAGAGGTAAAATCCTTAGTCTGCCTGATTCAACATGTTCTAGCAGGAGAAAATCTGTTTTGGTTCACATAGAACAATGTAATTGAAGCTGGACTTTCCCTGTGCCAGGCCAGTTCCCTAATGACATCCACATGTTTTGATACATAAACATTGATTTTGATAATTCCATGTCTGCTGAAGAGTTCCAAAAGGTTTTGGTCTCATTCCAAGGTGAAATGAAAACAAATGTTATAGTTTCTATGGAATGGAATTGCTCTAACTGTGACACACAGCATAATACATGTTAACAAAGTATATTATACGAACATATTACTTAAGGTCATTTGTGTACTATACTGTGTGGGTGCTCTGCATAGCTGTAAATGAAAATTTAAACCAAAATATAAGTTGTACACTCTAGCTTGATGTGATGTCTGTGACAATAAGAAAAAAAATATTAAAAGGACAGCTTTGATACCTCCACAATTTTGTTAAAATCTACTTTGCATTCTACTTAGCAGACATACCAATTCTCACTGGTGTTCTCTAGCAAATATAATGACAACCAGGACTTGAAGAATCCTGTCCACTAATTAGATCATTAGTGTACTAAACAAACATTTGCTAGGTGGATCTGTACCTGGATATACCTGAATAGGAATTCTTTCCAGAGTAATAAAATATTGTTATTGTTAAGTCTGGTACTGGATGATGGTATTGGAAAAGGACAAAATAGTAGGCAGCAGGAAGATGTGGTTGTTGTCCCATCCTTGTAACAACATATGTTTCCACCTACAAGACCAGTCAAAAAGAAAAGCAGGAAAATTTATGAACATTTTGGAGGAATAGTTCAGATGTTCACACAGTTAAACAGAAACCTATTGCAGAGTGTCCTGGTTTTAGGTCCCAGTGATGTTTTTTTTCTAGTCCCTGCTGCCTCAAATTATGCTGCTCTGTTCAGTGTCATTTTTCTCCATCTAGCAGTTTTTTCAACCTGGATGCATTCTCTTTCAGGTTTTCTGCAGAAAATCTTGGTTTCAAATCATACCCATGGAGGGTTGCATATAATCTCAGTCCAAAGAGTGCATTGAGAACTGGAACTTGGCAAGGGCAGATAGAGTCCATAATAAACTATAATTTTTTGGTATAATGACAGCTCTTGTCGAAGCTTGAAGTAAAGCAGGTCTCATTCAACTATCTCCATGAGGCTCTACTCTGAGACACGGTGACAGGGTCTTGCAAAAAAAATGGCTTTTAAGGAAATTAAATGAGCTGTAACATTTGCCCATATGAAATATCTAATCACAAAGTAAGAAAAATTATGACATATATACAAGATTCATTACTGTTTAACGAATAAGAGAACTACTTATCCATTTATAAGTACAGCTGTGGGCATATGAACTTGCATTCTCGCATAGGAATGTATTTTCTTTTACTTTTTGAGCTGTGTGTAAAACCATAGGCCAAACCATCTTTAAATTTGTCTTTGAATGAATAAAATCTTTTGTGTCACATCTGTTTTTGCTGTTCTTAAAGTTGCTTTGTGTTTTTCTTCTAGCAGAAAACCATAGTTATTGAGAAGCAATGTTCCTAAACATTAAATTATATATCACACACTCAACAGCTCAGTGCATAAAATCTTAATCTTAGTAAAGACAGTTAAATATGTTTTTTGCCTATATATGCTGTATTTTTTACTGACATAGAAACTGGACCTTCTTGAGAGCAGAGAGGAGAAAATGGAAAGTGAGGAAAATGAGAAATGATAAAGAGAGGATGTTTTATGATTTTGTAATAAGTAACCTACATTACTCTTAGGACCATTTGAAAAAATATATAAAAACCTGTTTATATGGACATCTTTGATTTTAGCAAAAGAATTTTTTAAAATGTTCTACATTCTTCTTGAAATAAAAAAGATTTGTGAATGTAACAAATTACTATTGAGGAAATTATCTGGGGTTTTTTCTGTAGACTCTTCAGTATTTATTAAACTACCACCTTGAATTTCTAAATCTGCATGAGGAACAGATCAGAATCATTGAAAACTGGACTGAAATACATTTATATCTATTTTTTTCCACTGACCTAAGCATAATTAACACTCAAGCATCTATATTTATTTTTCCTTTCCATCAGAAACTTTAATATCCTGTAGGTTCTGAACAGATAATCAGTAGCTGAAGAGGAACATCTATGTCTGTCACTGAAAGTTATCACCTGTAATTACAGACAAACTTCCAAAATAAATATTATTCTCTTCATTTTTAGAGAAATACTTAGTAGCCAGGAAAGATTTCACTTTGGAAGGAAGTAACATTACTTCTTTTTTACAGGTGAGAACTGTAGAAGACATGGATTTTCATAGACTCACTAAGTAGACCAGAATTAGAGATAGTGACAGAAGGTGACTCTCCTCAATGTGAATGGTCAAGTGCTGAACCCATAAAGTCACACTGAATTTGATCAAGAGAAAAGTCTGCTGTTTGTAAACTGTGACTATCAGACCAAGTTTCGAGGGTTTGTGTTTGGCACCTCTGAAAGAGAAAATTCAGAGGCAGCATAGAAGATGTGAGAGGACTTGTCTTTTTTTGTCTGATTTGAATACAAATGAATCTTAAATTCATAGAACTGTGTACTATAGTTGGTAGGAAATGTGACTACTACAGGAATCTCATAAGAGAGAACATTCCTGTTATCCTGGTTTCCACTATGTCTTGATCAGGAAATACCTTATCATTGCTGGAGTAACTGCACAGAGGACAACATACCCTTCAAGAACGAGAAAGGATGCGGTTGATGTTTCAAATATTTCCTTAATTTTGCAAAAATTTTGCTTAAAGAATACTATCAGGTCTTCTATGCAAAAATGCTTTGGAAAGCAATAGTAAACATTATTGCTGTGTTATCTTCAGATTGGTAAAAATTCCTTCAGCTAGACATTTATATCAAGAGCAGTCTCAAGCCATAAGAAAACTTTCACTGACCACAGCAGGCTTTCAATCAAATGTGCACTCTGAGTTTCAGAATTCAAAATAGATTGATCATTTTAGTCAAACATCTAACCACAAAAGGCATGCACTCCAGCATTTATCAAGCTGACCTTGACTTTGCTTCTAGCATCAGAATGTCATGTCAAGAACACAACTTCATATTTATGAAGAGTAACCTAACCCTAATAGTGTTTATTTTAATGGAAGTGTGTTTATTTTCTGTTTAGCTTTCTATATAGGTGTACATATAGATATATTTTATATACATATATTTTCTGTATAGCTTTCTATATACATAGCTATATGTACATATACCTGTAACATACAGTGGCCAATGCAATATAATACTGTAGCACTTGCCAGAATATCAAACATGCATACTGACATTTTTTTCTGGAGCAAGCTGCAAGCAATTTAACTAACTTTTGTGCTAGGGATGCTGTATTTGTATTAGCAGACTCCTAAATTTCAAATTTCATCCAATTAGTATATTCATAAAGAACATTACAATACATAATATTACTCAGATTCAAAATTCCAAATGCCATTAACTCTTACTCTTTTGTCAATAGTCTAACATTCTTTGCTTTAAATGGGTAGAAGCTCAGCTCTCAGAAGGCAAATGAATGAGTTTTTTCTTTCAGTCAGGAAGGACACTCCCAAATCCCCTAGTTCACCAGTTTCAGTGAAAAGCTTACAAATGCAACATAAATGACAAAATGTGTTGTGATAGGAGCAAAATAAAAATGTGTAAATAGAGAAGTCAGAATTATATTTTAGACTTATTAATGTCACCAATAAGAGTTTTGAAAATCTGGGACTGACAAACCAGAACATTCCAAAATTCCTAGTGTTTTTATTTTTACTGTGTCATTGGAAATCTGTGTCATAAATTGATCATAATTACATTATTATGAGTGTGGTTTATATTTATACTTGAAGCTGTAATCCCACTTTGAGAGCTGAGAGAATTTCTCTTATCTGAATAATCAAATTTTATAAGTTTTGTCTTTTACATATGCTCATGGACAGGAAAAACATGAAGTCATTTGTGAAAAGATTTCTTAATCCTTTGCCTTTCTGCTTTTTCTTCTATTAAATTTTGATCTTTTAATACTCTTAAGCTTATAATCTAATTTCATATTCTAATTACATCATTAAGTTTCCTATAGTGTAATGTATTCCCATGAAGATTTAGGACTAATATATAGTATAGAAATTGTTGATCATCCTTTGTCAACACCCAGAAAATTCTCATAAGAGGGTTCACAGATGCATGCTTAGGCCATTCAGCAACAAAGTGGCTTTTTCAGACTATATTTGTATCCACAAGCATCTTTCTTGCCAAATATTTGCCAAATGAAAATCAAACAAAACCAAGACTGTTTCTGCCACAAAATGAGTAGTTGGTGACATAAAAATTACTCATCTTTTTGAATTCACAGTATAGTAGTACATATCTTTTTTAAAATGTACTTTTCAGATGATATTTTCCAAATTTATGATTGAAAAAAATTCATTTAAAAAAGATAAAACCTTTTAATGTATTCTACTGACAGAAACACAATTTCTGTCTAAAAGCAAAAGAGAGAATATGTAATAACTTCCTGGCTACCTGAATCTGGCTCTAGATTTTAAAAGTGAAAAAATTAAACTCTCAAACCAGTAGAAAATTAACAAAATCAACACAAAAACATACACCTATATGTGCAGATGAAGTCAGGTTAAGATATCCTTGTCAATCTTCCCCGACAGCATCCAAATGCAAACCTACTCTTCTAGATAAAAGATCAGGGAGGAAGTGCAGACGCTGAGGCCCTGACCACCCATGAGGTCTGGAAATTAACCCACCCCTGACTCTGGTCTGGACTACTGCAGGCAAAAATTTCCAACAATTTTTTTCTACAGCTACCAGTTATCAGGCTAAGAGTAAATCAATGTGGATTATTGCATTGCTGAAATGCTCATGGTCTGTTGTGTTTCTTTTCTACACTTGTAGTGGCTTGTTTTAGGACTGACGGCACGGCAGCCACAAGCTGGTGTGGCGCTCGGGCATAGTGACACGCAAACACTACTATGGTGGACGGCTAAATGCGTTTATTAATTGCAACATGCAGTTTAAATACTATCTGGTTCTCCCCCACGTCAGGGGTCTTACTACATTTCTTAAAAAGGAGATGGACAGCGGAGAGAGGGGGACTGGTGCCTTGAGATAGCTTATCTCTGAGTCTGGTATGTGCCTCTCTCTTCTTGTAACATTCTAAAGTTCTTCTAGAGCGCCTGTCCCTCTCCAGTCTACATCTGTCCGTATCTCCCCCACAATGGTCCTCATTTTTTGTTTAGTAATACGAACATAGGCAGAGTCTTCCACTGCGGGCCGGTTACAGTTCTGAGCAGGAACATATACTCTGAGTGCATACAGGCTGAAGAACCATTTTTCTGGCCATAAAGTATTTGAGTACTACAGTAATAAGCACTAGAAGACACAAAGAGGCACTAAAATCTGGCCATTTTTCTGGCCATAAAGTATTTGAGTACTACAGTAATAAGCACTAGAAGACACAAAGAGGCACTAAAATCTACACTATTACTCAAAGAGCCTGTCCATGCACTCCACTCTAGAATTCACATTTGTGAAATACAATCCTTTAAAGCCAGCATTTTGAAGAGTGTTTCAGTCAGTCACTGAGACATATACATTATAAATTCATAATTTATGCATTATAAATTACCAGAAAAAGGTGAATATTTTGTTATTTGATGTGTGTAGAGAATGAAAAGCACTTATGAGCAGTGATGAATGAGATGAAATTCCTCATCCACTGGAGTTGGCATTTCTTTGCACCACACAGGCCATTCAGAGCTGAGCTCACTCCACTTACACTGCTTAACCTACATTATGCCCATTATCACAACTACAGCTCACTCCTGGTTTTGTGTCAGACTGTAATCCTACAAGTGCAAAAAAAGTTCTAGGATACCTTAAGACATATTTGCAAATGCATTTTTAGGCCCAGTGCCTGGGGTGCAGATGAAACTGAAAACTCTGGTACAGTTTAATAGATGGTATCCTGCTGCTAATTTTAAAGGCTCCTAACTAGTTACATCAGTAAGTCCTTTCATATCAAAGACTGCAGATCATCTATATCCTCCAGTATTCACCCGCTTGTAACTTTGGGTCACAGAACATTTGTATCTAGAGACCTGTCAAATGAGAAGCATCCTCTCATGTGACTGAGCTTTCTAACAGGAAAATGTAAAGACATTTTACTCTTGTCATTTAAAAAGAAAGTATTGTCAACCATTTTCATGACACCATTAATACATGCATAACAGTCAAATGTCTTAGTTTGATGTAAGCTCCTCCTTTCACGCATTAAATTGTTCTTTTTCATCAATGTAATTCAGTTGTGTCAAAATTTGGTGGCATGCTAAAAACTAGAACAACAGATATTTCATTTTGTAAATCAAATACAATATGAAACCAAAAATTGCACAAGCTACTGGGCTGATTTTGTTTCTCATTCTCTAGGCAGTAAACATGAAAGGAACAGTCTAATTACAATCTAGACCATATTCATGCTTCTATTCATAGTTTGATAAATGGATTATGTACCAGAAGACACCTAAAACATCCACCTCTCTTTCTAAAACTGTTTTCATTTGGGTTTTTTTTGATTGTTGTCACTTTTTTTTAATTGTTGTCTCTTTTTTTGTAAGTCTTTGTCTTTGTAATATCAAGTCTTTGTAATATCATCAAATTGTCCCTCTGTCCTTAGAAGCATTGATAATAATGAGGGTCTTATGCAGAAAAGACATGCCAGAATCCAGTAAAATACACAGTATATGAATAGGAGGACAATAATGATTTCATGTCTTTATATATAAATTAACAAAAAATTCTTATAATGAATGTAGAACTGGAAGAATATTATAATGAAACACAGGTTTTATCTGAGGGTGTGTGTTACCTGTCTCTACATGCAGAGCAGTGGAAACAATAAATCTTCCTGCTCTATAAGGCACTCAACAGCCCTTTCCTGATTAAAGGCTCAAGTTCTCTTCTCTATAAAATAATAGGCCTATTTTGTACATATTTAGAGTGGACCATCATTGTGTTTTGTTCCCCTGAATATTTTTAGATGCATTCTACCAAATAGTCACAAAGCTAGTATTTGTAAAGTGAGGAGAGAGGGAGAAGGGAGTGTGGGTAAGAGAAATGGAGAGCTCATGGCTTCTTTCTGTAAGAGAAAAAACATTTCATGTGCACATGGGAACAACAGATGTAGAAATATTTAATATTCCAGCACTAAGAAAATGAGTTCATCTAATAGCCTTATTGTAGGAAAATATGAAGCTGTGAAAATGCTTTGTCTGCAAGCACACCTAGTACTAAACGACATAGGGTTCTGGCTGTGCCAAAACCTACTGTGATAAATTAGAAGAGATGTTAAATCTCTCGAAAGGAGATATGTTGAATAGATTTTAGGCTTTCTGTGGGTAGTGATTAAAAAAAATGATACTTCATAATGAAGCTGAACTGTCAAAAATCTTAAGAATACATTTTAAAAATATAAATATTTACAGTTTACTGCAATTCTGCCTGTACACAAAGGGCCTTTTGTACGCTGTAGCTTCAAATATGCAATAAGATTTTCTCTGGTGAAGTTTTAAAACCCAACAGAGTTAGCAATTTGCTCAATTAGTAAATCAAATTATAGTGTCAGGAGTAATTCTTGGTCTCACATTATGCACCCCAACAATTTGTGCTGCTAAGCAAGAGGTTAATCATAGTTTTTTATCAAAAATAGACCTGAGTTGCATTAGACAATATTTTAATGATGCTACACATTATGTCAAATTATTTTTGTATGCTGGCAAGGGTCAATAGAAAAATAGCATTATATATAATCCAGATACTTCATAAGAAAACTCTTTACAAGAAGTGATTACTAAAATTTGAGAAAATGCTAGGTTCTCTGTTCAATGAATTTTGATTTTACAATGCAGTATTGAATCTGCATTAATATAAGTCCCCAATCCCACTTGCTACTCATCTTTTTATCTCCCTCCAACAAACAAGTCACATCAGTCAAACAGTAATCATCAGAAAAAAAAAAAAAGGAAAAAAAAAGCACTAAATACTTTTACTTATCCCACTTCCTCTTCTGTAATTCCACAGGAGACCATAAACAAAGATTAAGATGACTACAAATTTTAGCTGTTTTGTTTCTGTTCCTGTTCCTTTTCATACATAAGCAGTAAATATTCTAGATAATATTAGAAATAATGGCTTCTTGGTTTCATATAAAGTAAAAGTCCAAAGCATTATTTAATTAATTTGCAAACAGAACACTTAGACAAGCAGTTACATATTTGTTACAGCCATTCTTACACAAGAACACTGAGTTAAGAATAATTTGAAAATTACTTTTTTATACATTCTTCACTGAAGAACCCTCTTATAAATTTGAAGTAGCATTTTCTAAAATTGGCAGCTTTACCTCTGGTTTTATCATAGATACAGATTAAACTTTCAAGTAAGTGTAATAGAGCTTGTACATGTCCTTGCAACATAAGGCAATTCAAACATCAAGACATTAGAAAACAAAAAAATGAGGTGGCCTTGATTCAAGGTCTTTTATGAAAAATCTAGTTTGAGGTAATTAATGTCATGAAGATTTTCAATTATGATATAACTTTATTTTCACAGAACCTTTTGCTTCATTCAGTACTTAGTATGCAGGCTGCTTAAAATACCTTGTTTTATGACCACTCAGTGATGGCCCACACGTGGGTTGTTTGCAACACATGCCATCCACATTCTGCAGTGGAGTACAGGATTATGATTTCTTCTAAAGAATCACCATAATACATTTATTACATATATGCTTCACAAATATAAAATGTCTTCTGAAACCTGGTCTCATAAATTTCTGTCTCTGTAGCTGTTTAGTGTATTCCCTGTTTAGCTGTTTAGCTGAAACTTTTGGTATAGTATGGTCTTCATCAGTCTGCTGTACTGATGCTGCCTCATCACTCACTATTTCATATTCTACAGTCATGAATTTAACTCTTTTAGAGGGCAGACACCAGAACAATACATTGAACTTATTAATTTATCGTTAATTTTTTTCACTTCTTTTGCAGTTGCAGTTCATTATAAAATACCATTGCCTATTAATCAGTGTCCTTGGGTAGGTCATATAAATGAATCAAGTAGCATATTTTCTTACTTGAGCTTATACAGTCAAGCATCTGTTTTGTTTTTATGGGTGACATAGGTAAGAGATGGAAAATTAAAATATGTACACACGCACAGCAATTCAACACCAACTTCAAAAAAAATACACCCATAACTTGTATTCCTCCTCCTTATTCCTTGCTATTTTTCTTTACCAATGAAGAGTTTTTCTTCTTCTTCCCCTTCCATGGCCAGGAATCATAATTGAAAACAGGGAACAGGAGGGAGTGAGGCTTTCAGAGAGATAAGGCAGAAGGGAAAAAACAACTCCCTTTTCTCTGTCTGCTCTCCCAAAGGAGACACTGACATGCACTGTTTATTTTGGGAAGAAAATTGAGCATTTTACTTAATGAAATCAGAATTTTTATTCAGTCACACCTTTTTTAGTTATAATTGGATAAATATCCTTTCTAAACTGTCTTCCACCTGGAAAGAAAATCATGTTACATGCATTTGTAAAAAATCCAGTAGCCATGGTTTCCTTCTCCATTCAAACCAGCAGAAATCCATCTCTGAATTCCCAAATAGCCTATCACTATGAAAAATGTGTGACTTTCAAAAAAATTAAAAAAAAATAACAAAGAAAAAAAAGAAATTGATTAAACTAGTTATTAGGAAAAACTTCTTTACTGTGAGGATGATGAGACACTGGCACGTTACCCAGAGAAGTTATGGGTGCCCCATCTCTGGCAGGGTTCAAGGTAAGGTTGGATGGGCTTAGAGCAGCCTCGTCTAGTGAAAGATGGTCCTGCCTGCAGGGGTTTGGACTAGGTGATCTTTAAGGTTCCTTCCTACCCAAGCCATTCTGTGATTCTATTTCTGCATTGATTCTTTAAATTCAGTCAGAAAAAAACAGAGAAAATCAAATGACTGAGCACTGGATACAACCAATTAATAAAAAAGAGGAGAGGTTTCCATGAAATGGCAGAATTATTTAAATAATGTACTAAGAGTAAAAAATTTTTCGAATAAAAGAGAAAGGGAGATGTCCTAGGTTACAATGTAAAATTGTGCCCAAGGTATGTATTCTATCCCCATAAGCCGTTGGAGCCAAGGTGGGGCAGTGTTTTCCTTATCTTCTGTTAATGAGCCTAACAATGCCTTGCCCATGACTCATAGATAACTCCCTCAGGGAGTTACCTCTGTTTAATGGGCCATCAAGGACCCACTGCATGACACTCATAGAATGAGATCATCCCATTGTGAGATGCTCTGCCCAGGGGGAGGAGCCAAGCATTCCCACCTGGATATAATCCAGGGTTTGGGACAGCACAGGCAGCTTTTATCCACTGGACTCCCAGAGGAGACAAGAGCTACCAGACGTTTCTACAGGATCACTGCTTCGACAAGACCATCTCATCTGGACTGCCACTATCACCCTAACAGGGTGTCAGGTTGTATTCTGACTCTGTCAGTGGTTTTTTGTACTATTACTTTTATTTTACTTTCTTTTATTTCTTTTCTTTTCCTCTTATTAAATTGTGTTTCTGACTTGGAGTCTTTCACTGGTTTTGCTTTCAAACCAGCACAGTGAAACATGGTGGCAAAGTAAAACTCCACAACTAGTGATAGTTGTTAGAGCGGTATGTATTTAATCGGTACTGAGATGCGTGGGGAATCATTCACTAAAGACACGCATACCCACCCGACGGTGTTTCTCTCTATTATTCCCCAGGGTCTTACATATGCATAACCCGCCTCATACATATCCATTCCCTGGCCCCGCCTGTCCTCGCCTCGTATGGTAATTAACTCCACACCCATCTGGGCATGCTCAGTTTGTTGTGGTGGTCTTTTGGGGTCTTTAGGGGATGAAGAAATGGAGTCATCTTCAGTGAACTCTTCACCTTTATCTCTCCTGCGCGGCTTCTGGCTCTCTTTGGAGAGAGGAAATATTCAGTTTATGCTAGCTAAGGGTCTGTGTCCTCCATCTTTATCTGCATTCTTGGCCTTGTTGTCTCGGGATGCTTGCAATTTCCCTTTACTATCACCAAGAAGTCCTAGATGCTTGTAATCATGCAAAAGGTTAACAGACACAGCGTTCAATACCCACCAAATGCTTCTAAAATGGATTTAGTATATTCCAAGCAATATTTGAAATATATCCTAATACCTAGAGGCCTAAAAGCTTATCTAAAATTCTCACATCTATGTATCACACAGGAGAGTTCTCTTTCATGATTTCATAAACTCATAAGCTTTTATTAAAGTGGAAGAGAGTATACATATGTATACATATAAAATATCCTTTCACATTTTCTTTTCCTTAAGACACCAATAAAAAAACATGTATAGTATAGCAAAAATACGTAATTTCTGGATGTTGGTCTATGTCTTCTACAGCTGAAAGCACTTAAATGTATTATTTTCTGCTTCTTAGAACACTGACAGCTTTCAATCTGAATAAAGAGATGTGTCAGTGGATGAGAAAAAGAAGCTTCATAAACAGAGAAGTAAAACTAAAAAGTCTAGAAAAACATCATATGACATTTAAAAAAGAGAGGTCAAATCTGTATCTAATTTGCTTGCTTTCCTCCTTGACATATTCTCACACTGGGGAAGAGGTCAAATATAGTAGAGCTGATTGACTCGGACAGGCTAAAAGTGAGTATGCTACTGTTTTGAGAGTCTTTTGGAAAAGAAAGATGCATGTTGGGTCAATCAGTGCTGACTTGCTGCAAGGGTAATGACACCTGAATACTCTTTTATTTACCACATCTGAAATTCTGGTTCTAAATGTAACATTTTGACATTCCCTGCTGAACTGTTTGATCTGATATGAGGCAGAGCATTGTGATCCTCTGCTCTCTTAGGAAGAGATGCTCACCAAGGAGCAGTACAATCACAGCAAACAAAGCTAATTTCCTTATATGTATGAATGGAAGAGTTATCACATATCTTGCCTTTAAAAAACATTTCTCTTGTGCTGAATACAAGCTGGGAAAAATTGTGTCTATGCTATGTGTGTACAAAATTACTTGAATAACGTACACAGAAACTATCCTTGGCATTAGTCAGCACTCCTCTAAAGCACTACAGATTCTTTGAGGTTAAACAGGGATATACAAGGAGAAGTTCGATTAATCAGTACAAGTCTAAATTTGGATATTTCCTTCACTGAAGAAGAGGGCATCAAAATAAAAAAATGTAAAGGAGAGTTCCTTCGATGTAGCGGCGCGTTTTATACCTTTTGATTTATTGTTAATATTAATTTGTTCTGTAATGGTTTCTCCCAAGTTCCCCCCCTGTATTTCTTCCCATTTGGTTTCCCCTTGTCTTTGTTCTCCACAGCCTGTCACTCTCTGGGATGCCTCTCCTCTTCTTCCAGAATGTTCAGAGACACTCGGTCCCAGATTGGAGCAGGTTGGGGAACCCCCACCCCTCATTTCCCATTTGCCGTCTGTGTGACATCCATATTTCCCTGATTGGCTTTCCCTCTTTGTCCACCCCCTTCTCCCAGCCCCATATAAGCTGTGGCCACACCTCGGGCGGGAACACTCTCGAGAGAGGCTCAGAGAGGTGCATGGCTCCCCTGCAAAAGGCTGGTGACAATAAAAACCATCTAGCCACAAAGTAGCCTCCTCGCTTCCTACCTTCGTCAAGCCTCACCGACATCTCTTGTGCAGCTCTGACCCACTGGGGGGGTGGTAGCCGGTCTGCCTGCTGCCACCAACCGAGTTTGGAAGTATCCCGAGCCAGGGCTAGCCGGGAACAGCTGGAAACCACTTTCCAGCCAGGCTCGAGGGATATTTTCACTTCTCTTTGACAGACATAGTGAGAATCCTTCTCTGGGCTAGCTTTTAGGATATGCCTTGTTCTTTCTTCCCTTATAATAATAAATTGTACATACACTGTGCAAAAGTTATTAGGTGAAATGATGTGACTTCCACCAAGTTCAATTTAATAAAGTTAATAGAACTGTGACACACTTCCATTTCTTCCTTCACTAAAAAATACACATAGACTGGTGGAGACAATGTCTAAATACTATTGGTCACTCAGTTACAATGCCAGTTCTACTAAGTCAAGAAAATACTAAACAAAAATATATGGAACACTGTGAAAAGCAAGTTTAGATTCTGTAAGGATGATGATTGAATGCTGTTAATATTTTAGGAGATGAAATTCACTATTTTAAATTAAGTAATTTCATTTATTCAAAACTGAAGAGGAAATAGAAAGGACAAAATTAAAACTAAACAAAATTAAGAGAATTTTTATTAAAGTAATAAGGTCATAGTTTTTAATTGCTGAGGATTTAAATCCAGCTTTGGGACTTTAAAACTGAAAGAAAAGCAAATTGGAAAGATTCCTTGATAGAGGTTAGAAGAATAATTAAGAGGTTAGAAGAATAACATCTTAAGGAAGTTGAAAGACTTTGTTTAGTCTAGAAAAGAGAAGACTGAGAAAGGAAGGAAGGAAGGAAGGAAGGAAGGACATTGATAACAATCTCCTAATAACTAAGCTGCCATTAAGAGAGAGAGAATCAATTGTTTTCCAGGTATCTGGAAGCAGAATGAGAAAGAATCAACATAATTTGTAGTAAAAATTATTTATGTTAGATAGCTTGGACATTTGTTCCCTCCCTGAAACATATCAATAGGTATTCTAGAGACACTGTGACATCTCACTTTTGAGATTTCAGGAGAAGGCTACCACATCCTCTGGTACAATCTAAGTATACTTAATCCTGTTATTTGCAATGAACTGCATCACCTCTTGAGGTTTTTCCCTGGCTTATTTTTTCATCATTCTTCAAAAGGCTAGAAGAAAAGAAAACAAACAGAAAATACATACTCACCCCCACTTTTCAAGTGCCTAGGGACAAGACTAGGTGTGTCGCAACACACAACCATGGATTTTGCCTACAAGTAACAACGTAGGATCTCCTGCTACTGGTGAATACACTGTCAATTGGAAATAGAAACAGAAAACTACCTCCTTCTGCCTCAGAAAGCACTCAGAGGAAGACAAAAGTGGGATTTAAACATGTTTAGTAGGCCTTCTGGCTCTTCTACACTAAAATAAATTTCCTCCTATAAAATAATATCATTCTTCCTTAATTAGAAAACATATTAAAAACAATTAAACAAATAAATAAAATCCACCGGGGAAAAAAGAGGAAGATGGGAACTAGAAATATTGTCACTTACCTTAACTTTAAATAAATAAATGTTTGCTGGAAGTAACCTTTATGGTTAGATCTTCCCAGAAGCTTTTACTGGAAAGTCATTAGTACACAGTTGCCTGCAACTTCATTATGGCTTTGCTTTTGCAAGAAATTTTTTTGGGAGTGACCACAAATACGCAACAAAGCATATTGACTTGTGTTTTAAATCTTTTTTAAATCTTTTATGCAGTGATTGCTTTGACTGAGTTTAAGAATAGAGCCAATGAACTAAGAGCAGAAAGCAAAACAACTAAAAAAGAATAAAATCAAACAGATTTGCTTTCATGTTTTCTGAGGAGTATCAGACATCTATATATCATATATCATAAATGTAGCAAAGCATGTTCATTAAGTAGGGCAGTAGTTAAATATTCCAACTTATTGTGTTACTAAAACTACTTGTTATTCATGACTGTAAGAAATAATGGTTAAAATGTTAATGTGATTCTTGATCTAATATTTGACTAAAAAAATTTGGTTTTAACTAAGATATTTTCATAAATATATACAAGAGCTTTAAAGACAGAATTTGTCAATTCATGTAAGTGAAATATAGTATTTTGACATGAAGGCCAACTAAAAAATTAACTTAAACTAAATGAGCATAAAAATTCTCAGCTGACATTAGGCATAAAATTATTGTCAGCATATTTAAAAATGCATGTTTATAAACTCATCCAAACCAGAAAACTAAGCAAGAATCTTCTTCGCAGACCATAGCCCTGTGATTTGGTCAGTGTTGTGTGGGGACCCAACAGGTACTTGCTTTTTTGCCTCTCATGAAGCAGCTGAATTCAGACTATGCTGTATTCCCCTTAATTTTCTTTAACAGACTACAGAAAACTGTAGACTAAGACCTCAGTTAGCCCCTAGTCTAGGTAGGTGCATAACAGAATGTATAACTGAGGACACGTGAAATGTCATCACTCATAGAAGGAGGCAGGCAAGTGAGAATTCTGCTGAACTAGAGACTTTGGCATATGGAGGTTGTGCTGGAAGATATCTGTTAGTTTTTTCTTATAAGGAAAGGACTAAGGTGTAAGGATTAAGATGTGTTTTAATGTGTTTTCAGTAGTTTACACTAAGCAATGTAGTAGCAGGTTTTATTTAGAAAAAAAATTGAAGGTTTGGATTATGGTTTTTAGTTTTTGTTGGGCTTCTTTTTTTTTACAAAACATGTTCTACTATGCTATTTTAGTAGAGTGTTTGAAAATATGAGTCAAACAAGCATTATTCAACACTGAAGTTCATTATAGAAAGTGTTGAAGAAGCATCTGTATTTGGCACTTGCAGATATGATTTAGGGGTGATAATGATGGCGCTGGGTTGATTATTGGACTAGATGATCTTGAAGGCCTTCCAGTCTTGATGATTCTATAATTTTGTGAAGTGCAAAAATGTCATGCATTGAGAAATATGTGAATAAAAGAACATGAACTACACTAAGAAAAAAACAAGTCCTGAGTGCACAGTGACAATAAAGATATTCTCCAAGCCGTGAAGAAGACAAAGTTGGGAAACATGACAAGAACAAAACACAAAAAATGCTCATGCCTGGAAAAAACAACCAGCCTTCAAACTACAGACTTGGATATGCCTTCCAAAGAGAGCAGTGCTGTGGATCAAAGCCATCAAACCCCTGGACTGTGCTGTTAGCATAAATGTAAGAAAAATCTCTGCATAGGAAGGAAAATTTTTATTGCTTCAAGTAAATTTTTTAGGATATATACATTTTAAATGGCAAAATCCAGCCTTCTTTAGCTCTCAAAATGAAACAGTTATACTTACATAGCTGTGAGATTTATCAGACTTCATCCCTAACAGCCCACTGTTTCTCTATGTTTCATTGCTGTTTTCATATTCTCTTGTTTTGTGTCCCTTAAGGACTAAATCCCCAAGCTGCCATGAACTTGTGAGATCATAGACTTAGATCTGTTCTGCCTTTTATGAATTTCATTTAGTGAAGTGACATTATTCAGTTTCCAAGATCATTTTGTGAAAGCATCAGAGAAATTATCAAGATATTAGCTATGTGTTCTCCGCTGCAGCTAGACTTCATTCTTATTAAGCTACTCCATCAAATATTATTAATTCTGTCCACTATTTAAGCCATTCCTCTAATATAACTTATTTTATCAGTGTTAATTAGAAAATAAATAGCATGTTTATTCTTTTACTGGACCAGGCAAGACTACTACCGAGCACATTACTGAGTACTACTGAGTACATTAATATGACATGTTGGGGTTTTTTCTTCTTTTATATTTTTGATTCCAAAATTTGTTCAAAACCTTTTTGAAATTGAAAACTGCAAAATGAATGATATTTCTATTAATTTCTTTAGATGATACCAATCTAGAAAAATAGCATCTGGGAAAATCTTGTAAATGCAACAGGTTTAAAAATAATAAAAAAATACTTTAATAAGAGAAGTCTTTTTCAAACTTCGAAAAAAAGTATCTAGGACAAGAAGAGTAGTTGCATTAAAACGATGTGGCTTAGAACTAATTTCACAAATACAGATTAAAATTATGGGTACTCATCAGATATAAAAAAACCCAACAAATTTATTGAGGAGACTATAACAGAGAGTATTAAGGACCTAATTTTGCTGTGAATAATTCCCTAGAATTTCTTATCCCTAAGCAGTAAGAACCAAGTAAATGTTGAATCCCATTGCTCTTAGGAAATATAGTAATGACAGAATAGACCCATAAACTTAAAAATCTAACCTACTCTTGAGTTTGCAATCATTCCTATCTCATGGGCTCAGGAATTTAACAATGCAAACAGGAAAGATTAAAAAAAGAGACTGAGAGGACTCATGCCTGGTAACAACTCTGACAGTGGAAAAATTGAAGACTTGCCTCATAGAAATATTTTAGAAAATGTTACAAGGATCAATTCTATACATTGCTATAGAAACATATTTTTCCAAATATTGACTAAGAAGTTTGGATTGTTTCTACTCTTTCCAAATATTATATTTATTGAAGACAGGCTTCCAGAAGACTGATACTCTGATCTCTCTGAACATCATCATTTTCAAGATTCTATTTTAGTTCAAATACCCCAAAATAACTAGCTATTCACTGCAAATCTCACCTTAGGTCAGTTATGGTCATTATAGAATGTTGTGGTCACTATTTCTCTGTACAGCAAGCCAATGAACAGATAAAGTACCATGTAAATTTTTTTTTTCCAAAAAAAGGTTGCATTTTCTGACTTGGGGTATGACAACCAAAGGGAATACAAGACAAGAGAAAGAGCAGTGCAGAAATGTCATGTCTGACTACTGTGTAATATATTAAACTGAGATTGGCCAATAGATTTAAAATTTATCAAGAGAAACCAAAGGCACAGAATTCATTCCCACAAGCTTTGCTTTTTATCTTGAGAATTCAGCTGAAAATAAAAAAACCATACATATCAGTTATAGTACAGTGTGATGGTTCCAAAAGGAAAAATAATATTTAGTTAGGAGGCATAATAATTTGATTCTTATTAGTATATTTTTTCTTCTGATTTTAATAAACTGAGTGGTTCCATACTGGTGTGACAACCCATCTTATTTAGAAAGAAATTTAAAAGGCCTTTGGTTCAAATTGTCTTGCCAAAGCAGGATTTGCACTGCAGTACATTTTTTTAAAATACTGTGTTGTTGAGAAAAAAAGATAGAGGCTACTTTGTCAAAATTATTTGGGTTTTTTATATCCAGTGATAAGTTTTGTGACACTAACTAATCTCCAAAAGCTAATCTCCAGGAAACTCATTAGTGTTCATATATCACCATGTAGAGTAGAAAAACATAATGGAGAGAAAAAGTTTAACTTACACGCATTTAAGAAAGATTATCAAAGGGCATAATCAGAATGGAAAGAAATATTGCAAACACCCCTTTGAAGCCTTGCTCAGAGACCAGACACAATAAAGGAAACAAGTGTAAGTGCTACACATTCTACAGTAGATCTCTCGACATGATGTGGCTGGGAAGCCTTGGAAAAGAAGTTCACTTGCTGAGTGTTAACTCTTCACACGAGAATGAGGTAAGTCTCTTAATGAAGAGGTAACTAATGAAGTGTTCACTCTCAATAAGAGTTAAACCTCCAATTTCTGCACCATTGAATTGCTTTCTAATTGAACCAGAAAAATAAGCAAAGCAACCCTTACAACTTAGATGGTTGTGTTGTTATAGAGTTAGGGTTAACCACATCATTTGAGCGATAAGAATATACTCCAAAGAGGATTAAAATAATGTCTTTGCACATAGGGAATTTTCAAAGCTTGAAGTATATTGAAAAAATAACATACTCAGTAAGATAAAAACATCAAAAATCTTCTTCCAACTTCATAGAAGCTGCAGGAAATTTAATACCAAACGAAATTTAAGACTATTGCCAGAACATATCTGAGAAACAAATCTAGTTCACCCTGCTTAGATATGGTCTTGAAATAAAGACCCTGTGTCCATGATACACATACATAAATCTAACAACACACTGAAACGTGGGAAAAACAGTGCAACACAGATGAAAAAGTAAAGTTCTCAAGCATAGAAGCAGTGTCATTTAACAACAGATATTTTGTTGAGGGTTTTTTGGGGGAGTTGTTTTTCTGTAGGATGGGAATTTCCTATCCAAAGTAGAAGTCATTGTTATAATAAAAATATTTGAGGGAGTGCAGATTAAAGAAAATCTCTGCCATTTAGAGGTCACACCACTCCTTTAATAAAAGTCACAGTGGCCTAAAATGTTGTTTTGCATTAGATGAAAAGAAAAAGGCAAAGTGGAAGAAATTGAAAATAGATTCATACACAGAATTAATTGCTATCCTTGATGCAGCTGAACTTGAGTTGTGTTGTCTTTGCTTTCTTCCACTCAGATGCAGGATAAAAATGACCACCACAAGCTCCTGCTTCAATGGACTGTGCATCACAGACTGTTCTTCTCCCACCAAAACATTTCCTTAAAGTTATCAGTCCTTGTTCTTCATTGAGAATTTTTGATACAGTTGTCTGAATTATATAAAGAAATTTCCCCTCCATTTCATATAATTTTCTCAGAGAATCACACACCTACAGCCATTTCTGTCACTTCTGGTTGCAACCAGAAATGGAGGGTCAAACGGTTGCTGCTAGCTAAATATAATCAAAAAATATAGCTAGACATAATCAAAAAATGCAAGTGAGAATAAGGCTGTGTATGCCATACTTCTAAAGGGTTTATTATTCAACACAAAAACAGAAACAAAAACATGCAGAGCTTTGCCATTTTTCATCATCCATTTATTTCTATTTTTCTGTATGTCTTCACGAAACAACTGCAAAATGTTTGTTTAGTACTCAAAAGCCAAGTTTTATATGTCTCTGATAATTTTTATGGCTTCTGATAGATTCCCTGCAGCCAGACTCCCTTTCTTAACAGCAGCACTCAAAAATGGGCATAGTATTTCAGCTTAGAAAGGTGGGAAGATCACTCATAAGTAATTTTTCTACTTACTTACTTGCTTTCTGTTCTCTAGCATCTTTCAAAATCACAATTGTCTGACTCCTGCTTACTCCATAGTCCTCTGTATCTTTAACCACTTTCAGAGAACTCATACCTGTCTCATTCTATAATTCCATCATAGTTTATCAGAACAATTGTTTCTGTCATCTTCCAGCCAAGAAATTAAACACCAGATAAAACATCTGTTGGCAAGAAAATGATGCTCTAGTCATCACAGAACAAAGCACTAGGCTAAGCTTCTAGGCTGTGACCGGTAGTCCATGGTAAGAAAATAATATTAACAAAATAAAGCTTTGCATGCTTTTAATGAGTCAACTAAAGGGGAAAGGAGCACTCTTTTTACTTGTCTCCTGTTTCCCTGGAGGGAAACAAACACAAAGTACTGCAAACTGAGTAATTTGTGTTTGCTACTGCTGCTGACAGTGCAAGCCTGAAGACATGTGAACTGGCCCAAAGAACAGAGCAAAAGTTTCTGAGAACTATGATTCCCAGATTTTTTTCTTTTAAGCAGAATTTTTTTGCTAACAAGAATTCTGAAGCAAAACCAATCCATTCAGACTTTACCAGCTTCAGCTAGCTAGAAAATGAAAAGACACGTCTTCCTTTCACTTGACCTTCCCAGATCCCCTGAACTTTGGTGTTCCATTTATTGCTCCTGCATAGGAGGCAGGAAGTCCTCTATCTGGTTTCCTGCAGGGTATACCTCTATTACCATTCTTGAGCATATAGATTGAAAGTTGTTTTGATGGGGCCCCAGGGACGACAAAATTTCACTCGGTTGTGCACACACATTTGCAGACCCAGAGTTCTGCTGGGAAAATCATCTAAGAATATTGGCATTGAAATCAACCTCCATGAGTTGCCAGAATTATGCTGATAGTAAACAATCAAAACAAGAAAACACAAAGAAAAAAATACGTTTGAAAACACAAAGAAAAAAAGCCTGAAATCGCTGACAATATGAATAAATTAAAAGAGATCAAGATATTGGTGGATAAATGAAAGTCACAGATGGGGTGAAAATAGATGACCTCTTGAAAAAAGGTTATTTTATAAAACCATAAATATTACTTTCTGGAGCCTTGTTAGGGTTTTTGTGTTGGCTTTTTTTTCCTGAAAAACAAAACTGCACATGGCAAGGAGCATGTAGTTACTAAACACAGTTTAGTGATTACACAACAGTGCCATCATATGTTCAAAGTTCATGCATTTCAAAATGTCATTTGAGAATCAAAGTGAGACAGACTAACATAACATAAAATAAAATAAAATAAAATAAAATAAAATAAAATAAAATAAAATAATATGTTTTAAGTGTATGAATGATGTAGTACGAAGAGATTTTGTGCAATCAGAAGTTATACATTTGATGATGGAAATAGTTCTGCTGGGTCATTAATAAAACCCAATTTCTATTTAGCTCAAAAAGCTCAGAGGAGACTCAGAACTGAAGATCTGTGTGCAGAGAAACCTGACAAGCACAATCCCTAGAGAGAAATCCCCTATGCATGCAGCCTAGAAATAACAGAAACCAACCAGCCAAAAAATAAACAATCCCTCCACACATAGTTTGTATTCTTCTCTTTGTAATTTTTCTCTATGTTATTACTAGAGCTGAGAAATTTGGTAGGTGTTCTGATTCCAAGCATTCCTGAAGCAAACAACCCTACTTTGGGCTCTGTTGTCTCTTTTCCTAAAGAGAATTGTTTACAGCCAAGCCTGTGGCCACCAAAGAGAAGCAGCCCCCAATGCAATTGAGACTTCCTAATTCTACCAATGAAATATATATTCCCTCTAGCCAGCCCCAAGGCTCTAGCTAGCTCAGTTTCTCAGGGCTTTTAGGGAGATACACTTCATAGAGACAGAATAAAGATTTCAAAAGGGTGGCTCTCACCCCTCAGCTTCAGTCCATGCTTTATTCTTCCCTGTGGTGTTCCAAGGGTGTGAGGAGAGAGAGAGGAGAGAGAGCGAACAGGAAAAGATGGGGGTTTATCTAGTTTAGGGCCAAGGAAAGATATTGGCCCTGAGCCAATAGGGTCAAGAGTAGATAAGATAGGGAGGAAGGGTCAAACTACATGACAGGCTTCAGGGGGACTCTGAGGGGAAAAAACATTTCTCAGAGGAATACAACATACCAACTCTGGAAAAACTTCACAGCAATCTAAGATCTGCTAAGGAAAAGAGGATTCTCTTTGAACGAGTTTGAGCATGAATACCTAAACCAGCAGATAAGCCCTAAGCTTTTATTTGATTGGTTTTAGACTCTTCATGGCATATTCAACTTTAGATCTTCTATAAGGTTTTTAGAATTGATAAAGTCTGCTGTTTCATAAAAGCTGCCAGGGGAAATTGAAGATTTTCTCAGTAGGATATTGGGCAATATTTGGCATGTGAAAAAGCAAGGAAAGCAGTTTGCACTTGAGAGATAAGCATGCTAGTTGGATGCTTCTACTCAAACATTTGGACTAGAAATTGTAAGCAAGAGAGACATTTTTCTTGTCATTATGAAGTCCCAGAACAACTTTATAATACAGCAAAGGACATCACTCAACACATGTAATATTTCAGGGTTGAGGTGGGTTTGGTTTTGTACCACTGTCAAGAATTCATTACTGGTCCAGTAATGGTGGTTCAGATTTTTGTTTTCACTTCTTGATATTTTCAAAATTATAATTCTTGGTCAGTTGTTTTGGAACAGGTATTTAAAACTAAGGGAGTCCACTGCACATACTATGGAATACTTAAATCTTTAGGTTTCATTCAAACCTAACATATCCAACCCAAACTCTGTTGAATACTCAGTTCCCCACATTAAGTGATTCTTAAACTGAAAATGTAACACTAGTACATGTTAAAAATAAAATTTGATATAAGGCATGGCAAGTAACAAATTGACAAAATTTTTCCCACAATGTGTCTGTGATAACAGACTGGAAACTTATTTACAAAGAAATACAAATACATGTGTTTCTGTAGTGTATACAGTCTAGTAGTGTTTATAACTTTTATTTAATAGTTGCATTATTATTATTATCATCATCATCACTATCATCTGAGCACCCAGGGCCAATATATATTTTGTACAGAATTGCAAAGATAAATTAATAAGTCTTCAGCTTGATAGCAGTTCCATATTATGTGGTGGACTTACTGTGACTTACATTGGATAAAAAAGTAACAAGGAGCATAAATCATCTGTGTATAAATTCTGATAAATTAATAAATTTAAACACTACTTCATACAATTTACTCAGTTGAAAATAAACTATGTCAGAAAGTTTATCCAACAACAGATTTGACACATGCTTTGCTATGATGCCATTAGAGCAGCATTGTTAATGAAAACTTGTAACTAGTTAAGAAATGAAGGGATCAAAAGTTGAAACACTAATCTTAATCTTCCAAAGAAAGTGAAATAAAACATACGTCGATGTAAGCTGTCTAAATTGTAAAGATTATCCAAAATTACTGCTCTGCCCATAATTTCACGAGGTAAGGTATCTTGTCCACCAGCATCTAACTTGCAACAATCAGAATCCTGCCTTACAGTTCAAACATGGTGTCAGAGCAAAAAAGAGAAATAAATAAGCATTTGTACAAGTATCTCAGCAGAATTTCAGGTTGTCTGTTGGGTTAAAAAAAATATGGAGTTGTGATGGTGAGGAGAGAGTAATTCTAGTTCTACTGTAAGATGTTGCTTTTTCAATGATTCTCTTCAAAATACTTATGCTTCCCAGTGCAAAGAAGACCGAACTTTTATCTATGGGATTGCACACATAGTTGCTTTGTTATGTGTTTGCTAGAAAGATTAGGTGTTTCCAGAAGAGTAAGTGATCCACAGTATTTAGAGAGCAAGAAACACTGCTTTGATCATGCTAGTCCCCAGCAGCTCGATTTGGCTAATCAAGCCAGTTGCTACTCTCATTTGTCCCACTATCCAAAGAGGAATAGTTATTATCAGAATAACGGAATGCAAAATTTAAAATTTAGGGAGAAGAATGCCTTAAATTGGTGAATTTCATAAACTTTATAAACAGTTTTCTTACTCTCTACCTTATATTGAACCAACCAAGTTGCACAGGGTTACTCTAATAAGAAAACCTGATTTATACTAAAAGGCCAGATATATAAATTAGTATACTGCTATGATATTTTGATTTTCATGTACTGTTTAAACTGGTTTTTAGGATCAAGCTATACAGCAACAATTTAATAGGCATGCTTATCCATCATCTCAAAGCCACAGCTCTAGTAACAATACTGTAATAGTATCAAGCCTATATTATAATTTCACACTGTGGGAATCAGCTAGATTTGTATGATTCATGGTATCATACCAATAATTATTACTCTCAAGAACGTAAAATATAATTTTTTATTTCACCAAATAAGAAAGAGTTTTTAGGGGTAGAAGATCATGGCAAACTGAACTTGTGTTGTAGGAAAAAAGCTTTGAGTGAAACACATCGAATTAGTAGGGGCCAGAAACAGACTTTGAACAAAAGCTATCTAAGCATTCAAAGTAGATTACAAAAGTAGGAAAGGACCACCTCTCATCTCATTTCAGAAATCAACATGTAATTTTCTATTTCCAGAACTTTTTTTCTTGGATAACATGAATGCCTTCATCCTATCCCCACTCAGGTGAGGCAGCATATGCTCATCTCTCGACAACTGCACCTACCAAAGGCCTGGATCCTCATCTATACAACAAAACTTAGTATGAGCGGCTAAAATTTAGTCTAACTTTGATAGAGGAAAACCACAGAAAGATTTTTTTCCTTTCAAATGCTTTTATTTTTTCATCATGCTTTTGGATTTGTGCATTGAGGGTTTACGTACTTTCATAAAGGCTTGAATTACAACCCTATAAGTGTGAATTCACCCTCAAATATGTAAGCTCTTTTCAGCAATACTGTTAGACAACTTTTGAAGAAGTGAAATTTGATCTAAAGGCTTTGCTGATGTGGAAAAGTTTTGCTAATACACCCAGTGGGAGCAGCTGACTACTGCCTGGGCTGTGGGAATGACTGTGATTTTTGGATGGCACTTTTCAGAATAACTCCATGCTGAACATTCTGGTGTCTCAAGCTATTATACTCATCCAGAAAAACAATTCAGAAATGTGTAAAATATTTTTTTTTTTACCTCTTCTCATATAGCAGATGACCCCAGGTTTTCCACAAGTTTTGGTGTGATTGTTTACTGGTTTGGTAGAGGTTAGAGGTTAATATTGTTTGGGATTTTTTTTTTCTTAGAAGAAGAAGCTAAGTTTTCTAACATTTGGAAAATTAGATATTAATAACTAAGGGACTATACACACAGATTCATGCGTGTAAATTCTTGTGTATATAGTCATGCTGGCAGAAAGGTTTACTCAAAAATAAAAATCCTCTAGAAAATCCCATCCATTTCAGGAAAAATAAAGTGGTAAAAATATAAGTGTTGATGTATTAAAGAGTCATTCTGAACATTGGGGTGCATAAGACAGGATTTTTACAGGAAGTGAAGCATCTGACAGTGACTGGGAAAAAGGTTCAGGGGAAAAAAACCCACTGATTAACTCCAAAGAAGACAAAAGAATGAAGAAGTTATTAACCACTGAAAAGAGTTTCACTACTTCTTTTTCCTTACATTACTTAGAAACTTACTGAATTTATTAGGCCACTGGCAAGGTTAAACACTATTTTTTTCTTAGACATGATTTCAGTGTTACAAAATTTTCACTTCAGTATCACCAACTGTGGCAACCACTATAAATTCCTAATAACATTCTTTATGTTTAACCATAATCAGATATTTAATGTATTTTAGAAGTAAAGGTCAAAGAGCCCACTCAATACGTTTTTATCATGATTGGAAAGGTCAATTTAGAAGACTAGGACATCACTTCAAATAAAATATTGAAAAAACATTTTCAAACACAGTTCTATAAAAGGTTTTGAAATAGACAATTTTTCTAAGGCCTTTAGGAAAATTAATTCCCATATTAATTCTGTAAATGTCTGCACTATTCCCAATATGATTGTTATTAAAATAAGATGCTAAGGAAAGTAACATAATTTAATAGAGTCATGGAAATAAAAGACACGAATTTCAATAATTATCACATAACACCAATAAACTCAACTCATCTAAACAGAGTAGGGTTCAAGAGAAACAAAAAATGATCTTATAATTTATACTGCAGTAGGTGAGGAAATATCTTTTTATAGGAACATCAAAATTATTGTATTAGCCATACAAAGAAGGTTGGCCTCAATATATGGAGAAATGGGCTGACAGGAACTTCATGAAGTTCAACAACGTGCGAAGTGCAAAGTCCTCCTCCTGGGGAGGAACAACCCCAAGCACAAGCATGTGCTCAGGGCAATCAAGCTGGAAATCCAGCAGCTTGCCAGAACAGGGCCAGGGGTTCCTGGTGTGCACCAAGCTGAACATGAGCCAGCAACCTGCCTTTGCACCAGAGAAGGTGAGTGATGTCCAGAGCTGCATTAGACAAAGAACTGCCAGCCCCTCTGCTCAGTACTGGTGAAGCCACACCTGCAGTACTGTGCTCATAGCTGGGCTTTTCAATACGAGAGACGTGGAGACACTGGAGGGAGTCTTACAAATAGCTAAAGAGACAATTAATGATCTGGAGCATCTGTTCTGGGAGAAACGGCTGAGAGAACTGAGCCTCTTTAGCATGGAGAGGAGAAGGTTCTCATCAGTGGTTATAAATACTCAGGGGATGGTCTACAGAAGACTGAGACAGGCTCTGTTGAGTGCAATTTTCAGTCAGTTTAGGAAAGTTTAAATTCTGTTCTTACAGGTTTAGAAGAAAATAAAATGAGGGGGGAAAGGAATTCTTTCTGTCACTACAGAACTGCTCCAAACACAATATCAACAATAGAATTTTTTTTTTCTTTTCAGATAACAATGAAAAGAATATGCTTGAATATTCCATAATTTATTCCTTTACTCAGACTAGCCAATTTACAAAGAGATCTAGCCTGTGTTTTGAGGTGATTTCCAAGTCTGAGATGATTTGCAGCTTTTATACGGACCTAATTATCTGTTGTCTAATTAGTATATTTGCAGCTCAGGAACTTGAAACTGTAGCAAGAAAGAGCCTTTTCAGAGAGATCAAGGAAAAGCCTTTTGACACTGCATTTCCACTAAAAGTTTTACTTGGGAGGTCAGAAACTGAGACAATCTAGAACCGTGGGATTTTAGAAGAGTCTTAGTGTTGGGATGCCCACAAACATGAAAATAATTAGCTGTTTCAAGGGGATTAGTTTTTGGAGGAGACAATGGGTTTGTGTAATTTCCTTTTTACTATTTCCACTGAAGCAATTTTTAGAAGCTCCACACATATTTATTTACCAAAGAAAGCCAGAAGAAAAAAGGATAAATATCACCAGAAATTAATACTGTAAGATCAAAGAATAATATACACAGGGAGAAATTCTGAAGTTGCTATTCATCCTTCTGTTCAGGGAAGTCAAAAAACCATGTTGAGCAGAATTTGCAGATGACTTTTTTTTTTTCTTTAATAATGAGTAATGAGTGCAATTTTATGGAAACATTACTGTCTCAAGCTATCCTTCTGATTCTTCTGAAAGGAAGGATTTCCAGAAGGACTTAACATAATTTCTCTTTGCTTCAGCTGAAATTAGTAAAATAGCAGAGGCAGGTCAACAGTGAAGAACTCTGAAAAATTCTTTGCCATAACTTCAGTGGATTCTATTTCACATGCAGTAGTCAGGAATACCAACCAAAGCTGGGTGAGAAAATGTCCAAGAACCCACAGTAAAATTAATATGCAATTCCTTTTTGTAACTGGAAGAGCACCAAAAAGGCACTGGAAGATCTTCATTCTTTGTTTGGTTTAGATTTTAACAGAAGAGAACAAAAGACAAAGACTACAGCTCTCAGTAAGACAATTGTATGAATTTACAAGATTAATCAGAATAATTCATTTTATTTGCACATTATACTGATTGTGAATCAATTGTGGAACTTTGGGGTTTTTTTCGTTTGGTTTTTTAAAGACTGCACATATAAAACCTCCATAAAAAGAGACCTGTGGAAAGATCACGAATCAAAGAAACTTGGGTAGAATTTAAATTCCCACAAATGCCTACAGAAATATTTCTGCTGGGAACAAGGATGAAACAGGATGGAGACTAGCCTGCTTTCTTAGAGTTACATATCTGTGCCTCATGAATTTTCTAAAGAAAGTACAGAGTACTAAAGAAAATAATTAGTTTTTCTGGATAAAAAATGGAGCTTCAGAGATCCCAAATTAATCATAATTTTTGGTTTAATTTAGGTAACAATTTCAGTGGTGGAAAAAATTAAATACAGGTATAATATTGCTATCACAGTTTTCTGAGTGAGAGCAAATTTTAATTGAAAAACATTTTCTTGCATGTTTTGCATCAAAGCAATATTTTTTGTTTAAAATAGGAAATAAATGAAAATGAAATTTTTTCTTAGAATCAAAAAATATATCATTTTGGAAGAATTTCAAATGACATTTCTTAAATACAACAATCCAACTTTTTTCCTTTTTTCTTTTTTTCTTTTTTCTTTTTTCTTTTTTCTTTTTTCTTTTTTCTTTTTTCTTTTTTCCTTTTTTCTTTTTTTCTTTTTTCTTTTTTCTTCTTCCCTTTTTCTATGTTTATCTCTGAAAAAATATCCAAATTCTTTAACACCAGATTTAAAAAATTGCCCAGGTTTACTAGTCAGAGGGCAGATGGACCAGCACACGATATGTTTTAGAGAAACTGATTCATGCCAGAGTCCCCTAGCACCATTAAAACAGCCTTGCCTTGCAGTTTCAGGGATAAATTGAATTTTCTTACATGGAGAGTTCTTTCCTATTCTTAGCTTGCATTTGAAGTTGAGTCTGGTCTGCAACATTGGCTCAGCCTTCAAACTACACATTCAATTGTCCATCCTCACCAAACTAGGTTGTCTGTTTCTCCCTTCTGCACAAATAGGGCAGGAAAATCTCAAAAGAATCTTTGAAAGAGAGAAAGAAAGGCAATAAAATGCATCAGCTTACAGAGAGCAAAACAATGATCTGCTGGCTAAGGGGAAAGCCTCCCTCAGACCCCTGGGACTGTAAGCAGCATTTACAGTCACAGGCGCATACATCACCAAAGACATCTTGCTGTTCTCCCAGCCACTAGGGATTTCTGAACCAGAGGGTCAGCTACCCTCTTTTCTGCATCCATCATGACCAGAGTCTGAACTCCCAACTCTTGGTATTCCTGACACTCATTCTTTGGAGGGGTTCTCTGAAAAGGCCTTGTGTCATCATGCTACAGGAAGATAATGATCTTCAAATCTGTCATCCTTATACAGAGAGTCTTCAACTCATGGAAGTAAAAGGGAAATTTCTTTTCTTATTTTCCTTCAAAGGGTCTGAAACTTCCTGGCATATTGAAAAGGCAAGAGAGTTTATAACCTCATGATATGCAGAAAGCTCAAACTGAATATTTTCACAACCAATTTATGAATTCATATCCCCTCCAAAAGGAGTTACAGAAATTGACCCAGAAATAATTGAAAAAATTAAGAAAAACAAAGTCTCGCTTTTAAAATAGAAAAATAGCTTTTCACTGCCAGAAATATTATAGAGCCATGTTTTTGTTCATCTTCATTATCAGGAAATGCATTTCTATACCCTGTGTTTGGCTGCATAAAGAAATAATAACAGAAAAATTATTTCTTCCAGTAATGTAGACTTTGGTCACTGATTTCTTCCACTGTGGTAAGACTTGGAAACGGCAGATTAATATTGTGCCAGTTTTATTATCACCCATTTTCAATGTAGGGCTAGACTTCTAGGTGTCATAAAAGAGAGACACTAATCAGGAAAGAACTAGTCAAATTGTTTTTTCACTCCAAAATAAAAATACTAAAATCATGTGGCTGTTTGCATTTGGGACATCAGGGAAGCTCCAGAGCAGTTTTTTCTTACTTGCATCAACCCTCAGTAGATACATTTAAGGATGAAATTCACTGGCTGCCTGAACAGATTTAAAATCAGGACTACCACAAGCAGAGTTTCTACTCTTTTTCTTGCTAGTCACCTGATAAAGAAATGAGGTGATTTGAGAAGTAATATGGTCAAAAAGCTAATTTTAAAATAGATTTTTTAAAACAAATTACTTCTCTGAACTTGGTTGCCATCGTCATCTCACAGGAATACTGGTCCAGGTATAATGGAAGATGAAGCATAAGTGCTGAAGTTGTGTTTTAGATTAGATTAAGATGCCTTACAGTTATATCCTAAATCCAGAGCTTTGTATGGACTTTAAGCAGGCCTGTTGTGATAACCTGTTGTGAAGAGCAGCCTCACTTTAGTCCTGGCTGTTAAGCCCTGCTCTACACTATCCTTTCCCTTACGATAAGGCATGAGTTTGCATCACTGTTTGGTAAGCTGGATCCAGACTAGAAATACCAGAGGTCAGCTCTTTAGCTCCACATCATTGCCAGACAGATGTTCATGCTGACAGGAAGGGAGGGAAGTGGGCTGAGGGTGAGACTGCATCTTCCAGAACATGACAGCATGTTTGGAGAAACTGTGAGCTGTCACTGAGCAGGGTGGTCTCTTCCCCAGCCCCAGCTGCTGTTTCATTTCCGTACATGAGATGTAACTAATCCACAGCTGCAGGATGAGTCACTTTAGCAACATAATCTAATGGAAAACTAATTTTTGTTTGCTTTGGGTTTATCCTTTTAGTGGTGGGCTAAATTTCTGTCATTGGATCTGGCCCAAAGGAAATACTGGACACATGCAACCAAAAGCAGGAGCAGAGAAGGGAAGGAGTTTCTTTTAACACAGTTCACATCTACACCATATTAGGGATAATGTACTGTCTGATACTGAAAGGCAGAGAGTATCTGTGGACTACTCCATGCTGTCCAGTCAATTTCAGGCAAACCGAACTCAATGATCGTTTGCTACTGAACTTGTTATAAATATGGAATTCTGGTGTTACTGATCACTGTCATCATCTCCAGTAATTCCCATTTTCCCTTTTTTGGAATGTAACAGTCTACTTATATCAAAGATATAAGATATTTCAAAAATATATCAAGATATTTCTCAGCAACAGAGAGGTTCATATCATTATCACCTCTCACCCATTGTCAGGTGTTTGCTCCCACAATTGTCTCCTGCCAGCTATGTAGACACAACTGTTTAACCCTTCCCTAAGGCAGATCTGTGAAATTATCTTAGTTAAGGAAAAAAAATTGCTTTAAAACACCTCAAAACTAAATAAATACTTGTTTCCTTCTAGACAAATTATTTGTATATTCATTCAAAAAAGCAGTTAAATATGTACTTATGTCACAGAAGTGTGGGGAGAGAAACCTCCAGCAGAGTTACAGAAATATTGAGGGGAAGAGGGCAAAGGACATCTTTGGTCCCATTTGGTTTTGGTTCCAACAAAATCATTCATGTCCCATATGAATGTGACTTTTATTACTAAAGCTGTTCAAATCCAAACCACCTTTCTAACCACTTATAAAGTGACTGAGGGGTTAAAGCACTTATTTTTTAGTGACAAAGTTGAGAAGTTCAACTTCTGAGGTTAGGCAATCCTGTCGAACCCACAGGACACTGACAGCTTTGTTGAAGTTATGAGAAAGCAAAAAATACTATTTGTCTTGTACTTTGCTCTCCTTGCATCAACTGAAAAGTCAAATCTACAAATATTAAGTCAGTCAGATATTACAGATTTCAGGTTCCACTGACAATGTCACTAACACAATGTCCCCCATGACTCCCTCCTCCTTACAAAATCACACACACACAAAGCTCAGCACAGGCACATACTGGTAAACAACAGTGGCAGCAGCACTGTCTGGCATCTCTAGAGGATAGATTAATTATCATCTTGGAATAAACAGTGCATCATGACTATGAGCATGAAAACAAGAGCAATTTAGCTATTTAAATGGAAAATATTTTGAAAGTAAAAATAGCTACTTAAAGTGATAGAACTGTCAGTTAAATATTTGGCTCATACTGTGTAGGATAGTATAAAAGGATGTCTTAGGACTTCATAGACTAGAAAAAATTGGGCTAACCAGAATGGGGAAAGTAAATAGCTAAATTAAGGCTCACTCTGTCTCTAGTAAAATAATATAGTCAAAATGTTAAATTTAATTTGAGTCAGTAGAATCACTGTTATAAGAAATAGACAATGTCCTTACAATAGTGGTTAATGGATCAGTTCTTCAGCACAAATTCAATAATGTTAAGATGCAAAAAAAATATCCATATTAAACATTCAGTTTCTCCAGTAGCATAAGTGCTTTTCCTAAAAGTAGAAATCACTTAGAATAATAAAATAAGCACTTCTAGTGCAATCTAAGTATCAGATTTTCCTTTTTTTTAATATTAATGACACTAAGAGAGTATGTACCATACTGATAGGTGTGAACCCAAGATACTTCTTTCTAAATAATTTGCAGCCTAAAGACATAATCGGAGCAAGAGGAGGAACTGCTAAAAAAAGGAAAGCATTGTGGCCAATTGCTGAAGATTACAGATCATGTTCCACATGTTACTAGCATGCTTTTCTTATGTTTGGAATTTCCCCTTAGATCCATTTAAAAATCTTTTTCTCCCTTCAAAATGAATGACAAAATTTAATTTTGATCCTAATACTCACCATTTCTCAAATATTCTTATTAAGATGTCTATGTGGCCCTTTTCCTAAAAGGATTCATATTCAGCTTTTAAACACCTCCAATCTTCTTAAGTATCTGTATCATAAATGTACATCTACACATTGACCAGAGGATTTTGGTGCACTAAAACATAAAAGGCAGTTTTAGAAATGAGTCTCCTGCACCTCAGAAAACATATCTGTACACAGTTTAGGCCACTAAAGGGCTTCTGTTTTAAAGTTCTATTTTCTTAACTCTTTAAACTCTTTTTTAAAACTTCAATTTAAAGTGCATAAGTAACTCTAATACTATATTTAAAAAAAAAAAAGAAAATATCATTAGTGAAAGAAAGAGATGTATATTTAGATAGGGTTGTCTGAATTTTGGCAAGATTTCTAATTTCTTTAGCTAGCCAGCAATTTAAAATACAAGAAAAAATTGCCTCTCCAGTGAGTACAACAGTGGAATGAAACTGTCCAACTTTTGCCCAAAGTTACTTTCACCTTTTTCTATTCCAGAAGTAGCTCACAGGTAAGCTCTTTCCCTTAGAATGTCATGGAGCTCATGGTTAGGCTTAAAAATTAGGTTCAACAATTTGAATTTAAAGTATTAATTTTTTGTTGTTGTTGTTAACTACATTCTTTTGCAAATTAAATCAACTATCTTATAAAAAAAAATTTACTATTAATTCTTACTCAGAGCTTGCCTCATTGGTATTCTCCTCCAGCCACTGCAACAAAATGATACATCTGTTTTAATTTTTATATGGCTACAATTATTTTCATTGTGTATTTGTTTTGTTTTGTTATGTTTTGTTTTCCTGCTGACACTGTGTGGCAAAAGAAAAGATGTGGCCCTAAGCTATATTTGGATCACATGGCTTGCTTCACAGTGGACCTCACAGACCCTCGGCTATTCAGGGCTCCATCATCCCTTCAGGCATCCTGCATAAAAAGACCAATCATTTTCTATATCAGAACAATCCACTACTCAGGCAGCCTGAAAGAAGTTCTTGGTGGAGAACAGTATTTCAATTTTATGTTTTTAGACTCTAAAACACTTCTTTGTTGAAGTCTGTGTTTATATCACTTATAGCAAGTTTTTTATTCCTTCTATGTGTTCCTTCAAGATGAGTCTTGGCCAGCTTACAAAAAATTTTACTCACATATTGTATGCTGGGTAGAAATTTTCAAAGCTTCTTTAACTTATAATTTAGGTTAATTTCACAGCCTAATTGTTTATTACAGCAAAGCCAACTAGTAAAAGTGACCAGTTCTGAATTGTTCATGAGCTTGATGAAGACATGGGATTATTGGACATGGAGAACCTCGTGATATATGAACTACAGGTAACAGTAACTGTAAAATCAGGTTTGAATTTGAGTTTCACTTACAATTTTAAAGGTGTGAGTACACGCATCTAATTCAGCCTATTACTGAAAGCAGGAAAAAGTGGCAATTTTGTACAGTATATGCCAAAGTTGATTAATCTTCAGATTTGGGTGCTGCTCACCGACGTACGCAGGTCTGAATCTACATCGAATCTACATCACCCTGGGTCCTGAGCTGAAAAAACCCAGTGCAATGTGTCCCCAAGCCATCAAGTGGCATCCAGGTTGCACTGTATAATTGATGACAGAGGCCTCTAGAAAACAGAGTCAACCTTAGCACCCACTCACACATTTTGTACAAATTGACTTTGAACTGAGTCCTTTCCTTGTGGTTATAATTTTCATCTCTCTATATGGGGCTACTCAATAAACCCCTCCCACAGGGACTTCTCAAGCACATCAGATTCTTCAGGCAACAAAGTTTGATTCCTCAGGTATTTTTTCTTTTTCCGTTTGCATACAAATATTGAGAATGACCCCCTGAAAATGAAAGTGAACTCCCTCAATTTTATATTTTAGCACTGCAAATTAATACCCATCATTAGTCAGGGCCTAAGGATCTCATCCAAGATCCATCTGCAATGTGCTATCAAAGCACATTGCAAATGTTACTGTTAAAGGGATGATCACGTGATATTTGCCAGAACTGCGAAGAATTTGCTTGATACACAGAAACTTTGTACTTGGAATGGAGTTAGTTTTCTTCATAATAGCTAGCATGGTGCTTTGTTTTGGGTTTGCAGCCAAAACAGTGTTGAGAGTGCAGGGAAGTTTTGGTTACTGCTGAGCATTGTTTATACAGCACCCTGGCGAGGAGGCTGGGGGTGCACAAAGCTGGGCAGAGGACACAGCCCTGACAGCTTACCCCAGCTGACCGAGGGATGTTTCACACCATATAACACCATACTTCATAATAAAAGCTACAGGAAAGAAGGGGGAACATAAGGAATTCTGGTGTTTGTCTTCACAATTAAAAGCTACACATAATGAAGACCTGCTTTGCTGGAAATGACTATGAACCTACCTGACGATGCAAAGAAATGAATAAATTCCTTTTTATACTTGGCTTGTGCACAGTTTTCTTTCCCTGTTAAACTGGGCTTTTTTAGCCTGCAAGTTCTCACACTTTTATCGTACCAATTCACTCCTGAGGAGGTGTGAGTGAGCGGTTGGGTGAGGCCTGACTCCTCACCAGGGGTAACCCAGGAAGGTACTTTCTGTTGTCATTGAAATCTATTACGTGACATAGTGACTTGTAAATCTAATGTTTTTCATGTACTACCACCACATATTACCATTCCCCATATATGAAATGTATATTTCTGAAATGTTTCCTTTTTATTTAAAACAAACATTCATTTCATCATTTTAAGTCACAGTATAACCTTTAAAATACATAAAAATATGTACTTTGCTATAAAAAGGTAGAAAAATGAGCTTTACTTTATGAGCTAAATGTCATCACTTATAGTTTTGCAGTATTAATAATAAGTCCTAAATTTAAAAAAGGGAAGTTGTTTCGTCACTTGCCCATCAGAAGCAGCAAATTAGAGCAACAGACAGAAGGAAGTTGTTAAAAAAGCTAGACTCCTGATTAAATTTAAAAAGTAAAAAAGTCAGTCTAAAACTATCAAATGCAATTTTACAGGGAAGCTCCTTTCTGTAAGAGTTTATGGTAGATTTAAATGATTCGTTTCTGGTTTGCTGAATGCCAAACAAGCAAGGCACTACAACACCAAAATGACGGATTTTAATTCAAGCTCTAAAGTAAACATGATGCAAGTTTATTCATTGTTTTTCTCCTTACTGTTTCCTACAGGCTTCTAAGACAATAGGCCACTGAAAAGGAGACCTTAAATTTCTCTTTTGTAAATTTAACCTCCACAGATTTTCTTAAGGTTTCACTCCTTTCTGCTTTTTCCTACTGGCTTTGTATAACTGTCACTTCTGTATCCTGTATAACCTCAAGATGAATATAAAAAGAGGCACTGACTAGACAGAAATAAAGAAATTTAATTAGGTAATTATATACTCAGCCTGGCTCTTCTATTATACCCCCTCTCCCTCATTTTTATTTTGGCCATGACCATTACCTTGCCAGGTTTTATAAACCACAGACCAAACTAACTTCTCCCTTAGAGAGACAGTCTATTTTCTCTCACTTGGGAAATAAATCTGTTCCCACATTATTTATTTCTTGTATTACTGCTCTTCATCTTCTTTAAAAGGGAGGAAAAAGAAGATTAATTAGGCCCAGCGGTACCAATACAATTTGTGTTTCACTTGATATAGATACACCAGAGGAACCTATTTGCACATACATGAAAAATGAAATAACTACACAGAAAAGAAAGGTTGCAGCATGCTGAACAGAAGCTATACATGCCTCAGGAAAAGGCAACAGTATTTTTAAGATATCAGTTAAATTAAATACTGATACAAAGTCATTGAGGGTAGGGAAAATATCATCTATTGACACTATAGCCATGTCAGGATTTGATTTAGCCTTCAATATAATGCCTTCATCAGAGTTTTGTAATTCTTAATAATAAAATATATGCCAATAGTTCTGATATAAGTATAGTGGTATAGCTCCCATCTCAATGTTTACTTTTGCTCTAAAATATTTCTTCCTTGTATCTAGTTTGAATTTTTCTTCTATTAATTTAAAACCATTACCACTTGCCTTACAGCGATAGGCCCTATTAAAAAGTTTGTCTCCATCTTTCTTATAGTTCCCTTTAAGTACTCAAAGACCACCCAAACCCTTTTCTTCTCCAGGCTGAACCACTCCAAATCTCAATTTTTCCTTATAGGAGAAGTGATCCATCCTTCTGATCATCCTTTTGGCCCTCCTCTGGTCATACTAAAACAGATCCGTATCTTTCCCATGCTGAGGACCCCAGAGGTGGATGTGGTGTTCCAGATGGGATCTAAGAAGAACACAGTGGAGGGACAGAATCACTTAATCCCTTGAACTGCTGGTCACACTCGTTTTGATGCAGCCCAGTATACTGCTGGCTTTTGAGGATGTGGGTGCACATTGTCGCCTCAGACAAAGACTGTCATTTACAAAAATGAGACTAAAATAAACTTTTGAATTCCCTCTCCTTACTGTTATAAATGGTCAGAGGCCAATTCAAAATAAAATAACAAAATTTATTTAACACAATTTCAACACTGAAATAAAGCCACAATAAAAAGAAACAACATTGATCAAATGCTGGGTGGACAGAGAGGCGGTACAAAAGTACCCTCCGAATTCTGCCACACTGCTATGTTTCAGCCCGTGGGTTTTATACAGTTTTTTTACCTTAAGGCTAAGCCTGTTGAAAGTCTAAATATGCTTTGTTTCTAAAAGAGTCCTGTCTGCATGAAGAGGTTCTTTGATGGTTTTTTCTGAAGTTCATCTTGGGAGGGGTGATCTTGATCGTCCAGGATCTCTACTAAGATCGGTATCTGATGTTGAAGAGCTGTGAAGTGACCAAGATCGGTATCTGATGTTGAAGAGCTGTGAAGTGAGGGTCCACCCTTAATGGCTGGACCATCTTCTGGCTCTGCCTTGTTGTTACAGTTGTAGATGTGTTTGGGAACTTTGGAATCTTGGAGGCATTCTCGGGTAGCTTTTTATTAGTAGCTTAAATCCACACGAATTTATCTATTATACTTATTACAGTCCCCCACCTTTTTATTTACTTAAATAAATTCGTGTGTGTTGGATTGCCCTTTCTTAGTAATTGCCTTTGAGTCGTGGCATTCTACCTCTTTGTCTGATTCACAAAATTTAGTATTGAGTGTCATAAAAGAAATAATACTCTTTTCCTTTATCTTTGGGACAATCATAATGCTCTTGATACTTCAGGTTCTCTCTGGTGCCATGTTTAACTATAGTTCACATCTCTTCTTGAGGGTCAGCCTCTGTGGGCTCTTGGAGGGGGGTCCCCCTGTCCCTCGGCTCAGGACTACGAGGACTTTCCACTACAACATGCCTCTGCCTTTCTCTTCGCCTACGGGGTAGCAGCCCGCGGCGGGGTAATCCATCTTCTCGGCAGCAGGCATATGTTTCTGGAGTCCTGTCAGTCTGAGCTGCAAACTTTTTTTTTTTTTTAAAGGCACTCTACCTGGACAACCTGATTGTATCGGACTAGTAAGGTACTTTGATCGTCTTTCTGCACTCGACTTTGAGCACTTCAACTTTAGTGTCTAATTGCTCTTTTGTCTCCTTTTTATATATATAATACTATTCTGGAGAATCTACTTCTAGCAGACTCAAGTTAGTGGCAATTACTAAGAAATGGCTAGTCTCTTTTTGTTCTTTTTCTAAACAGTTGGTACATAATCTTTTTGGCTTACGCCTTCCCTTTGCAGTGAACAACTTAAATCAATTTACAATATACACACTTGAAGTGAACAAAGGGAAAACATTCACAATCCGGTCTTTCACACTTTATCTGATCCCCCTCATTCATCGGTGTCGTTGCAACTTGACTTTCAGCTCTCCAGGTGATGAGGTCACTCTCCATTTCTGAGTAGTGTATTGTGGGTCTACCTTCTTCACTCTCGAAGCATGGGTCTACTCTTTTTCTGCAGTCTTAATTGCTGTATCTTAGGTAAATCAGTGAAATCTACTGGGATTCTTTTGAATGGGTGATAGGCAACTAGTTAAAGCTTAGCACAATTAGACAAATCATGTATTTTAAAGGGGGGATCTTTAGCATCAATTCTTGCATAACACAAAGTAAGAACAATATTAGTAATTAGTGAAAAAATAGGAAGCATCAATCTACTGCTGAAAATGATTACTTAAAAACTGCTTAAAAATTTGAAACATCTCTCAGAGCAGTTTAAGGCTAAGGCATATCTGAACCTTTCTAACTACTAGGGCATTGTTAGAGCTTTTATACTCATGTCAACAAAAGAGAATTACAGCTTACATGGCTCAGCTAAAGGCAACTCTTGTAAATAATGAAAGCTGCTCATCTGATTTAACATTCAGAAATGTAAAAAAAGACAGATTTCATTTTTGGTGTTTATGAAACACGCTCAAGAACTTTTAAAGAGGAAGCTCTCTAGAGATCTTGCTGAGGGAGATGTCTACATGACACAGGGCAGGACTAAGAAAACAACAAATAGGGTTGACAAGAAGCAAAATGTAACAGGAATTGATTCAAACAACTGACATATGTAATTGTGACTTAACAAAACAAACAATTATAACAAATGGGGTAAGTGGGTCAATATTGCAGATTTTAAAATGAATAATGAAACGCATAATAGGTACTTAAAATGAAGCTGTTTATGAAACTAAACATGGGCTAGTGCTTTAAGGACTCTGAGGTCTTCTCACAGCTAAGCTATTTAGATTCTTTGCTTTGTAAACGAATGGGTATTTAGGGGCACTTTGAGTGCATTTCTGCAGCTAACTTAGTGGTTTTTAGGCTCTCGGCTCTTGGCACTAAGCTCACATAGAAGTTTTGGGGTTAGCTTTGTCGATGTGACTGGCTTAAAGCACTTAACATCTACTCTGCGCGGTATAGCTGAGAGTGGGGTGGGGGTTTCTTGGGGGATGGAGAAAACTGGGGACCTGGAAGGGAGAATTCTAAGGGAAAGATTTTCTCAGATCTCTCCCCCCCCTCTTCTTCTCCTCGGTTTCTGTTCTCACCTCGGGGGAACTGAAAATGGGAAGAGGATGGCTCTTTGGGGGAAGGGGGGGCTAGAAGCAGGATTGGGAAAAGGGGTCAGAGAGAGACAGAGAAGGCAAGCAGGAGGACAATCCTCTGCTGGACACAAGGATGCTATGGAGGTGGCGGTGCTGGCCGCGGGAAGCAGTGGGATGGATGCGGCGCTAGACGGGGCGCACGGGTGGGGGAGGTGCAGCACGGGCGCAGAGGGCGGCCCCCCTCTCTGCTAGCGTGCCTTGGACGGGGCGGGGACGGCGGCCCCGCACCCCGCGGTTTGGCTCTCGGCACGCAGCAGCGGCTGGCAGCGGCTGGCAGCGGGCTCTTCACTCTCCCTAACTTCGGTACAATAATAAATTAGTTTTTCTTGGACTTACTTTTCAAAATGGGACACTCTCTCTAGTGCTCTAAGATTTATCTCAGTGGACTTTCTGGTGGGATTTCGAAGGTACCTTTTCCTTTTCTGAGAGCATGCCTTTTCTCTGATTCTTTCTGATGTTTACTCTTTCTTTGCCCCATTTTTTTAAATAAAAAACAAAAAACTTTACCTTTTGGTAATGGATCGCAATACTAAATCTTTTCTTAGCCTTAGCTCTGGCTAAGAGCAGGGATCTTCTCCTCGACTGTTACAAATTGCAAACTGGGTCCCGAATCGTTCGGCTTACTTACCCTTCTGGTGAGCTGAACCGGGGGTCTGTTCGTCTGATGAAAAAGTCTTCGGTTTGCATCCTGGGCTTTTACTAGCCCGTAGCAAAAGGGTTTACCGGTTCCCCAAACCCAGAGGGACGTATCCTTCCCCTTTTGCTTCTTTGTGATCGATTCCCCCCAGACTCCCCGAGTCTGGGCTTTGATGAGCAAACGAGTTTTCTCTAATTCTCTTCCCTACTAGCTGAAAAAAACTTTTGCGGGAAACTTGGTACAAGAGCTTACAGATCTACCCTTGTATCGTGGCAAGGCCACGTCTCGCTCACCTACTCAATCACCCACTCAACTAAGCATTACTTACAGCTATTTTCTTGCTTGGAGATCTTCGTGCACGGAGAAAAAATTTTACGAGTGAAAAGTAGCCGCGGCTCCGAAAAGACTCTTATGTCTTTTCTCGGGTTTTCTGCTGGATCTAGGCCTTCTCCCTTTTTATTGTGGCACTTTTATCTAATTTTTGGGTTCGTAATACAATAGGTGCGAAGGGGTTTCCTGCTTTGCCGGGCCGCTGAAAAACTGGCAGGGCGCCCCTCGTGCAAAGGGATTCTTCCGCAGCTAAATTGTATCCGAGTCACGGCACCAAATCTGTTATAAATGGTCAGAGGCCAATTCAAAATAAAATAACAAAATTTATTTAACACAATTTCAACACTGAAATAAAGCCACAATAAAAAGAAACAACATTGATCGAATGCTGGGTGGACAGAGAGGTGGTACAAAAGTACCCTCCGAATTCTGCCACACTGCTATGTTTCAGCCCGTGGGTTTTATACAGTTTTTTTACCTTAAGGCTAAGCCTGTTGAAAGTCTAAATATGCTTTGTTTCTAAAAGAGTCCTGTCTGCATGAAGAGGTTCTTTGATGGTTTTTTCTGAAGTTCATCTTGGGAGGGGTGATCTTGATCGTCCAGGATCTCTACCAAGATCGGTATCTGATGTTGAAGAGCTGTGAAGTGAGGGTCCACCCTTAATGGCTGGACCATCTTCTGGCTCTGCCTTGTTGTTACAGTTGTAGATGTGTTTGGGAACTTTGGAATCTTAGAGGCATTCTCGGGTAGCTTTTTATTAGTAGCTTAAATCCACACGAATTTATCTATTATACTTACTACATTACCCACATACAAGAATCCCAGATCTCAAAAATGGCCTTGTGTTTCTTCAGTAGCCAGATTTGGGCAGCATGATTTTCAATTCTCCTTCCAAAACACCTCAGGTTAAACATGACAGTCAGTCACAGTGTGCTTTTAAACTTGTGAACTACCACCAACTGCAAATGGTTGGAACTAGTTTTGCATGGATACCCAAGAGACTGTCTGTTATGATAATCTTGTCTGTCAAAACAGTACACTGTCAACTCCTGAGTGTCTAAAGTTATATTACACCTCTTTTCTTCTCACAGCTGTTTGCTGCAAGTGACATGGAGAAATAACTATGAATCTAAGATAACTGGAGGACATGGCTATTAGTAACAGGGACAAAAATCAGAGCAGAAAATTAACAAGGAAGAAGCCAGAGAATAAACAGTGAGCCTTGACACAATAACTATACATTCCATTCACCAAATAAATACATGAAGTGCTTGGCAATGATCTTATCTCTGTATTGCAATAGTTTCGTGTCCTTTTCACTAGAAAGTGAAATATTTAGTATTTGAAAGATGAGAAAGGTGGGAAAGTGGGTAAACAGGGATAAGTCATTGAATACAAACATCAACATTTGGAAATTGTCACTAACATGCAAACAAGAAAAGCAGCTAGCAGCAGTTAGAGCCTAGATATCAGAAATGTTTAGTTTTCACTGTTGTAAGGGGCTCTTGCTGTGAAATTTCATGACACAATTAAAGTCATAAGTGTTTTCTGCACATGTAATATCCACAATCTGCTGAGAAGGGCAGCCTTATACTAAACAAACTCTGCTGTAGAAATTGTCTCAAGTTAAGCCAAATGAAATACTTATATCTGACTGGGGCCTCTAATGGCTAGTAAATAAACTAAATATACCCACATTCCTTGATACATCCAATCAGGGCTGTGTGAATGGACAGCAAATGTATTAATTTTGCATAACAAAATCACATTAACATCTCTGCTAGGGCAAGATTCATTTGGGAGAAAAGCAAGCTGTGGCACTTGTGTATGAGATGAGGATAACTCTCTAAATGCTATCAGAAAGAATGAGAATTTAATTTATAAACCTCTGTTTAACTATATGTCATTTTAGTACCAAGAGATTTCCTGCACAGTTGCATCAAATGTGATTATGTGTACATGAGAAATGGAGCAGTAATAACATGAGCAAACATCTGCAATTCAATATATAGATCTGAAGATTTTGCTGCCTAGCATATTACATCATCATACCATTACATGCAAGGACAAACATCAGCTGCACTTAAAAAAAAGTATTAAAGACAGGGATCACAGTAGGAAAATGGCTCAAAGGGCTGCACATGCAGGGAGAATGGGAACAGAAGTGAAAAGACAAAGAAGTTTCTAAGTAGTTTGCAAAAGTGGCCATGGTTTAGCATAAATTCCTATATAGATTCACATTTAAATTTACTATTTTTTATGTCTCTTAAATTTGGGCTTACATTCAAGTCACTTAAACCAGGTCAAGATAACGTTCTGTCTTCTACTCTGCAGTAAGCATTATTTTTTAAAAAGTCTCAAGACAAAGCTTCTAACAGCACAGATTTTATGCTATAACAAGCATATATTTTTCTGAAAGTTTAATTTAACTTTCCAGCATTTGGAAAATGTGGATTAGGACATCATTTGACTACATCTATTTCATTTTGATTAAACAGATAGCAATATAGATATTTGTTTAAAGGAAGCAATTTCTACAGCTGTGCACAGAATTACGCAGTGCAAAACCATGAACTTCCAGCTAACAAAAAAGACTTAAACCAGTTCAAAACCCTTTATCTGAACAGAAGTTGATTTTGTTTACATAGAACTCAACTAGTGTCCATAAATTGCAGTAATGAATATTAACCAGCTGTTAGTGTCCTAATCTGGGGAATGTTGTTTTATAAAGCTGTCCTCCCTATGAAACTGTTTTACTGGTACCTTTAACATTGTTTTTGAGAAAATGTGTGAAGAGTTTAAGAACTGATAAAGCATAAGATGCAACTTAAAAAAATAGGCATAAAATCAGTTTCCCAAACCCATTCTTTCTAGTCGTTCAGGTTCATTACATTTCCTATATCTCTAATTCCTAAAATTCTAATGGCTTTAGCTGAATTGAGATTTGTCCTTTTCAGGAATTTTTTTGAAAAGCAACAACCAAACTTGTTTTTTTAATGAAAAAAGGCAGTGTAAACATTTTCCCTGTAATGTGGAAACCTCTCTCCCACTCTTGCAAAGTATGTGACTGGTTTCTACTTTCACCTCCAATAAGCTGCTCTCCCTTTCTCAGTTTGAGTAACTTTATTAAAACATTGTCGTTATGTTTATTCTCTGGAGTGTAAAACTTAATTTTTGGTTTGATTACTAAGACTGGTGTGGGTTTTTTTCAATGTTTGAACATTTTCATTAGGATCATTTATATTCCTCAGAGAAAATTAGAAGAAAGCATTTCTACTTCCCAATTCCCCTTTTGTCTGGATTCCTCTATTGTTTGGTAGACAGCATAGTCTATGCTGTCCACCAAACAATAAACAAATCATGTATATCTTTATTTATTAGTTATATTCTGTATTTAATATGCCCATAAACTTATTAGCTTATTCATCTTCTGTTCACTTGTAAACTGAACCACAGCAGATGTGCAGATTATAATTGTTCAGATTATTATTTCAGATTGTTAAGGATATATTTCAAAGAGATATTTCATTGCATCAGGAAGAGTCAAGACTTCTGCTTCAATATATATGCATATATATTTCTTCTGTCTGAATCTTAGACAAAATCATCACTGCTGATACTCTTTTTCTCTTGTAAGGAAATAAGTGACAGTGCCTGGAGTGCTGTAATTTATTGAATATCTTCCTGAAAAGAAAGGGATTGACTGACTATGACTGTTACAAAATTCCATAACTGTAAATACTAGAATAGATTATATTCCAAATAATAAATTTCCATGAAGTACCTAATTCTGTGTGACAGCCATCTCCCTCCAAGACATGTTAGCTCAAGGCTATTGACTGGCCTGATTACTGCTAAATATATAATACATACTGAATGCTCTTTAAGAATAAAAATTGAGAGCAGTTTTGCTATTTTCTCTGTATTGCAAATATATCTTAGCATATTAAAAGTGCCAAAGTAACACCAGATTTTAAAACTTTCCTTGTAGGGGGCAGAACTTGCAAGTTTGAAGCAACTTCTCTACTCTTACATTCCTACCTTAGGTTGCAATAATCAACTCCACACAATTGTGGAAAAACAAGTAAATTCATAGCAGTAAGCTTGGGTTTTTCTTGGTCAAGTTACAAGACATGAGCTTGACTGGGACCTTAGATAGTATATAAATGAAAATGTTTTCACTTGATGAAAAACAGTGTGGCCAGCAGTACTGGGGCAGAGATCATCCCTGTGTAATCAGCACAGGTACAGGCTGCACCTCAAATCCTGTGTTCAGTTTTGGGTAGACATTGGGGTGTTGGAGTGTGTCCAGAGAAGGGCACCAGAGCTGGTGAAGGATCTGAAGCACAAGTCTTATGAGGGCCAGCTGAGGGAACTGGGGTTGTTTAGTCTGAAAGAAGGGAGACTCAGAGGTGACCTTATTGCCCTCTACAGCTCCCTGAAAAGAAGGTGTAACCAAGTGGTGGTCAGCCTCCTCCCAAATGACAGGACAAGAAGAAATCACCTCGAGTTGTCACATGGGAGGTTTAAATTGGATACTAGGAAAAATTTCTTCAGTTGTCAAGCTTTGGAACAGACTCCTCTGGAAAGGGGTTGGATAATTAACTCTGGAGGTATTTAAAAGACATGTAGATATGACACTAAAGGACATGGTTTATGCATTAATCATTAGAATCAATGATCTTTTAGGTCTATGTACTGGTTTGAAAGCAAAAACAGTGGGAGGCTCCAAGTCAGAAATACAATTTAATAAGAGGAAAATAAAAATAAAATAAAGTAAAATAAAATAAATGCAATAGTACAAAAAAACCCCACTGACAGAGTCAGAATACAACCTGACACCCTGTTAGTCAGGGTGGTGCGAGCAGTCCAGAAATAGTCTTGTTGAAGCAGTGATCCTGTAGAAAGGTCTGGTATCTCTTGTCCTCTATGAATCCAGTGGGGAAAGGCTGCCTGTGCTGTCCCAAACCCCGGATTATATCCAGGTGGGAATGCTTGGCTCCTCCCCCTGGGCGGAGCACCTCACAATGGGATGATATCATTATATGAGTCATGCAGTGGGTCCTTGATGGCCCATTAAACAGAGATAGCTCCTGGAGGCAGTTATCTGTGATTCATGCAGCAATTGGGGTATTGATGGCCCCATTAACAGAAGATAAGGGAAGCACTGCCCCACCTGGTTTCAACAGCTCATGAAGATCGTGATAGAATACATACTTAGGGCACATCTTACATTTTAACCTTGGACAGTCTATCTCAGCCTTAATGATGCTTTGATTCTGATTCTTTTTTGTCTCCTGCATTTGGACTACTTAAATATCCTCAGATATACACTTATGTCATCCGATCTGTAGATATGCTTATGTAATTTCAAAAATTATTGAAGATGACAGAATTCCAGAAGACCTGGGAGAAGAATAGTCACACCTCCTTAGTTTTATTTATTTATTTATTTATTTTAAACTTATAAACCATAACTATCAAAGGCCAAATGCCCATTCCTCAACACTCAAAGCTTCTTTCTTACTTCAGACTAGAGACCAAGTCATTGAGCCATTGACTCAGGTTGAACTGCTAGCCAGGTTGCACTGCTGGCTATGGCTCACCTTTAGTAACAATCATAACGATAAAAATTCCCAGCTCTATCTTCATTGCATACGTCACTACTACTTAAAAAGTCTCAGGGTAACAAATCTTTTTACTGTTCACACGTGGCATATTTGTATGAGAATCTGTATGACTCAGCCCAAAGAAACATGGCTAATTATTAGTAGCAGAAAGAACATGAAGAGGTCAGGAAAACATACTGGGCCAGCCAGTGTGCATTCCAGACTGCAAGCATAGGGAGCAATAAGAATTTAGCCATGATAACTGTGCACAGTTCCATGAATGAATGGTGCAGACTGCCAAGCCATTCTCCACCCTACATGCTAGTGGCTGAGTCCGCCTTCCAAGTCTTCCTTCGTAGACTTGAAAAACACTTATCCACTGGGCTGATGAGGCACTATCAGTGAGACACCAAAGACATTAATCTGAGATCAGCTAGAAAGCCCAGGTGTAAGGAGGGCATTGTAGCAGTGTGCTTTGTATTTTCATGTTTTGTTTTTACCTATTTTTCATATGTAAGTTAAGTAATGGTTTTTCCTAAGTTCCCCCCTGTACTTCTCCCCATTTGGTACATCTCCCGCCTTGGAAATCCCCTACCTTTGTTCCCCACGGTCTGTCACTCTCCGGGAGGCCTCTCCTCTCCTTCCAGAGAGTTCAGAAAGACTCAGTCCCAGATTGGAGCAGGCTGGGAAATCCCCCACCCCTTAAATTTGATTTGCTCTCTGTATGCCTTCCCCTTTACCCCTATTGGTTGTTTGACCCGAAGCAACTCCCTTTCCCCTTCCCTTTTAACCCACCGTACAGCTCTGTCAGCAGGCCTCCGGTCAGGTGCTGCTGCAGAAAACCAATAAACTGCTCTCTGCTGCACCCTCACCGTGTCTCCTTCTTCTTACCTCGTCATCGCCTCGCTCACCAGCGCTCCGTCGCCGTACGGCCTAACCCAGCGGGGGAGTGGTGCCGGTCCGCCTGCAACTCTCTAACTGAGGCTGGGGCGGTTCCCTGCCAGGGCTGCCAGGTCATCTGGGAAGCCGTTCCCCAGTGAGCCAGGGAACACACGTCAGGACATGAGGGAGAGAAAACTCACAAGCATGGGAACTCTCAAGACAATGGACTCCTGGTGTTGACCCAGTGTCAGCTGAACAAAATTGGGTTAAAAAACTTCATTTTCTGCAGTCAAAAGACTTAGATGCTGTGAAACAGCAGCTCCAAAGATGCAATCAAGAGTACAGCATCCCAAAACATCGTGTAAACTACAGGATAGAAGAAAGACAGAAAATTATTTCAGAAACCCCTCTTTGCAAATGCATGCCATAATCACAAGAAGACTACATAAGAGAAATCACACCTTTGAAAGTGTAAAATGATGACCCTTGCAACTCTTCAGGACTTCTGGTGGACTATTTAACATATTAAGTATAACTTCTCATTTTCACATTTAATCTGGGTTTTCACATTAGTGATGGCAGCATTTCTTGCCTCTGTCTAAGTACCTTAGTGGTTTTTTGTTCCTTTTCCCCATGCTGCTGCAGCATCCCCCACCAGGCTAACTGTGTGATCAAGTTCACTGGTTTTCCTTTGACCTGTCTTGTGACAGTTTTTCACAACATGGGGACCAAAACAGACCTTTAACAAGGCTGTTGTAGAGAACTAACTGAATTATGCATGAAAAAATAACAGTATCATGTTGGCCACTGACATTCAAACTGCTTTTTTTTTATATTTCAAGCGCAGCTTTCAGAGAATGCCCTTCTTAGAATTCCACGGTTGACCTCCATCTTTTCTCATGTGTCATATACTGATTTATTAAGCAAGATACTGTTGTTATAAATGACAATTTCCCCAATATTTTTCGGTTAAGAAATTTATGGGAAAAACGACAGTGAAAAATTGAGTAAAGCCATGTAATAAGTATAATAGATAAATTCGTGTGGATTTAAGCTACTAATAAGAAGCTACCCGAGAATGTCTCCAAGATTCCAAAGTTCCTAAACACATTTACAACTGTAACGACAAGGCAGAGCAAGAAGATGGCCCACCCATCAAGGGTGGACCCTCACTTCACAGCTCTTCAACATCCGATACCGATCTTGGTGGAGATCCTGGACGATCAGATCACCCCTCCCAAGATGAATTTCGGAAAAAACTATCAAGCAACCTCTTCATGCAGACAGGACTCTTTTGGAAACACAGCATATCTGGACTTTCAATAGACTTAGCCTTAGGGTAAAAAAAACTGTATAAAACCCACGGGCTGAAACATAGCAGTGTGGCAGAATTCGGAGGGTACTTTTGTACCGCCTCTCTGTCCACCCATCTCTCAATCGATTGTTGTCCCATTTTTATTGTGGCTTTAATTTGGTGTTGGAAATTTTTCCACAGGCTTGAATCCCAGTCTCTGTCAGCATTAACAAGAGTAAGGTAGAGAAAGGGATAGAGAAAGCATGTCACTAACCATCTATAATGAAAATTATAAGACATAAAATAAATAAAATAAAGTACATTTGAGAAAGCTAATACTGAGAAGATGAAAGTTACAATGCTTAATTTAAAATGTGTTAACACAACTATTTCACACCTTGATGTTTTGTAAGAGAATCACACTCAGCAAGATTTGTAGCTCTCCTTGGAAGGCTGTGAATCTGTAAATCAAGGTATAGTTTGATCAATTGGCCTGGAAATTCAACCCAAACTGTAGCTGTAAAATTCCAACAATCTTCTTTTCACTTGTGTTTTATAGAGTGCTGTTTCTGTAAGAAAACATGAAAGGACATAAATTTAAAAAAAAAAAGTGAACAGAGCTAGAAATAATTAATCATTAAATGAAGATACCAAAGGTGATACTTCTATAAAATGTACTTTTTAATTTTAAAAAATCAAGGTTAACTTTTAAGACAGAATAATCAACATCCATGAACAGTGATTCACCAGAGCAGTTTTTCTATAAAACTTAAAAGTAATTAAAATAAAAATTAAAATAATACTTTCACATGAAGTTTTATGCCATAATTTTGAAACAACAGTGAAAATTTTGGCAAAAAATATTCTAGAGGTATCTTAGAGAAGGTAATTGAAATGTAGTAAGATCTTTGACACATATTTACAGTAGGCAAACTCGCATACTAAGTATTGAGCATAACATATTCCTGAGGCATCTTTTCTTCATTGATATTTTAATAGCAGTTTAAATGTCCCTTTTAGTCCAGACTCACTACTGAATTTCAGAAAGGCACTCCCAAGTTTGCATGGTGGGTTTTTTTTTCCATATGTGAAGAGTACAAGATTGACTTTTATCACGTGGTTAAAAAATTATTAAAACTGTTTTTCTTTGAAAAATCTCAAAATAGGGAAAAATACTGTTATAAATATATGTTTAATTCAAGTTTATTCTCTATTAAAATCATTACTTTGTGTAAGTTAAAACAGTATCCAAGAAACAGGATTCCAAACTAAGCCAGCTAATGGCTGGCATACCACGTCTAAGGAACGCATTTTCACCTCAATGGAGGGCGGACCAGCTACTGGAAGACACAGATAACTAAGGGCCAACTGGACAGATAACGATCAGGAAGGCCCATCAGGACCCAGCCAACCCACCCGACAGACAGAAGATTCAATCAACACACCTTCCTCGGAATTCGGAGGCGCTGGGAACCAAGATTTGTAGTCCAACAAACAGGAATAATTTATGGACAGAAAAATCGGTTTTACCAGAAAACTGCTTTACATATTATGGACTGTACAAATCGGATTTACTGGAAAAACTACTTTACATACATACTGTGCACTGTAGTCCCATAACAGAGCCTGAGGACATTTTTTCCCTATAAATGAACTTTAGAAAGATGGGCAATTCGTGAACCAGGAAAAGGGGCTGCAGGCCAGAGAGTCTGTATTTCACCCTTCTTTTCTTCGGCTCACCCAGACTTTCCGGGTAAGGACTGTATAAGGATTGTGGTTTTTTCTTGATTTATCACTTTGTTGTTTTTTCCAATAAATTTTCTTAAAGGAAAATATTGGGGAAACAATATTATAACAATAATATATAACAATACTAATCATTCTTATGTACAAGACAGTAGTGTACTGTGTAGGAAAGAAGGGAAAAATCAAACCGGATGTAGAAGTTAACACCACTTAGTAGACCACATGCAAAGTAATGCTTGTCAAGGGTTACAACACGGGTGCAAAATATGATGTGACTAGAGTGATATATGTGTATTTTCTCATCTGCTATATTCTTTCTATACAGGTCACATTTTTACAAAAAAAAAAATCAATAAATAAAAGCAGTCACATTTTAATCTGTCCCTTGAACACAGAAATTCAGCTCCATGCTAAGAAGTGGGCACGTATAACCAAAAGTTTTTGAAAGTTTGGAAAAAAGAACTTCTCAGCAATGAACAGATGTTTCTGCTTATGCAGAAAATGAATTTACCACTAGCTACTAATCTTTGTCTTCTCCAGCTGCTCCATTGTACTCAGTAGTAAAGCTTGACCTGATAATATCTTATACTATTCCTTTATAATATCCCTCAAGAACATCAAGAAAAGACAACACTTCACAAAAAAAAAAAAAAAGGCAAAACAAGCAAAAAAAGAGATTAAAAGGATTTTTATTGCCTTTTGAGATGTGCTTCAGTAATTCTTGGCAAGACTTTCTTTTCTTGGTAGAACACTTTAGAATACAGTTGAGTATATTTTTGCTTAGCTCCTTGCATGTACTTTTTAAAAAACTGTTTCTCCAGAGGAAATTAAGCTACTATCTTAAGACTAGAGTTCCCATAAGAATATTAAATAACTGACAAAAATCTTTTAAAAATAGCCTTTACAGGGAACCAAAGAGTTTAGGACATATAGTATTCACCTCTCACTCAAGTGTGTACAGAAAGTATTGAACTCATCTGTGGACATCTATAGACCCTGAAAAAATTGTGATGTCCTGGTGTACATACACACAGAAGACTGTCAGCTGTCAGCAGGACAATTCTGCAGTTGTCCTATGCCATACACTCCCAGCGGGTGTGCAGTGAAAAAATCTTGAGAAAATAATGAAAAAAACCTGAAAAACAGTCATGGATATTACAAAGGAATTACTAGATGGCAGTTCTAAGCCTAAAAGGGAGGGAAGAGTGTTATGAAGAAAGCTAAGAATTAATTCATGCCTGTGTTGATATTTTATATAAATTGCTGAAAGTTAAATATAGTGAATATACTAGCCACCCCTTGCTTTTGTAAAACTCAGATTGTAAAACCCAAACTCAGGGAAAGCTTCATTAGCATTTGAAGACACAGGGCGAAGCTCAAACTTCAAGGGAGACTTCATTTGCATTTGAGGACACAGGGCGAAGTAACACCTTTTTGGAGTGAGGCAACTCCACAACGACGCAGATAAGAACGATCATCACCCCCTGACAAGATAACGATGCCATCTAGACAACATCACCAGACCCAGGATAGAAACACAAAGGGCTTCCAATAAGCCCAGGAAGGACTATTCAACGCGAGCAGAGAAGAATAGAAAACACCGATATCGGACAGTTGAATAGATTTACATCACTGGGTACAGCCTGAGGGCACAAAAACTGTATAAAACCCAGGCTCCAGAGACAGTTTCTCATGAACTAGGGGAGGGCTGTTTGCCAGATAGACCGCTGAACTGACCCTGTTCACCGGTGCCGACCCCCAGGCTTGGCATCTTTTTTTATTTTTATTTTAGTAGTAGATTTTTATTTCTTTGTAACTAAATTGTCATTAATAAATTTCTTCATATAAAACGGTTCGGCTATTTTCGCTTATAACAAAGAGTCTGCCATTATACTTGATTCTGAAAGAAATTTTTGAGTTTCCCAGAAACATTGCTTTTTTCCTCATTTCTCCAGTCAGCCTAATAAAAGACACTGAGATATTTCCTCTGTTATGTTTCACAGATATCTTTTTGATAATTCTCTCTCAGATGAGGTAGCACTTTATAATATAATAAACAGACAAGCACAATCTCTATGCATTTGTAAGATAATACAAATTTATATATATTATAAAATAAATTTATTCAACTAATAAAATAAATAAAAAAGTTATGCTCATAATAAAAAAAATCATAACAGTATCAAACTGTGAAAATCAAGAATGTTTTGCTATTAGTGGTTAAGATCAGTCTAGTACAGTTATAGGACACTCACCCTTTCTTTACTTACTAAGATGATCCTTCAAACATGTTAGATGTTAAAAATGATTAGAAGCCAATTCAAAAATAAAAGAATTAATTTAGCAGAGTTTCTAACACTGAATTAAAAGCCACAATAAAAGTGAGACAACATCGATCGAATGCTGGGTGGACAGAGTGACAGTACAAGGGTACCATCTAACCTCGACTACACATACTAGGCTTTGGCGTGTGGGTTTTATACAGTTTTTTTACCCTAAGGCTAAGTCTATTGAAAGTCCAAGTATGCATGTGTTTCTAAATTTCCAAATGGAGGTTTGAAAGGAGTTCCCGTCTGCATGAAAGGATTGCTTGATAGTCTTCCCAGATTTCATCTTAGGAGGGGTGATGTGATCACCCTCGTATCTCCACCAAGATTGATATCAGATGTTGAGGAGCTGTGAAGTGGAGGTCCATCCTTGATGAATGGGCCATCTTCCAGTTCGGCCTTGTCGTTTCAGTTGCAAATGTGTTTGCTCGCACAATGGACTCTGGAATCTTGGAGACGCCCTTGAGTAGCTTTTAGTAAACTAAATCCTTGATACAATATTATATACACCAATTTATCCATTACATCCATTACATCAGATATAGAAATAGTCCACAAAAAACCATATTATATTGAAAGAGAAAAGGGAAATGAAAATCTATACCGTCCACTTCACAAACTGCCCCTGCCAAAAAACAGCATAAGAAAAAAAACCTAACAAATAAACAAAAAGTGTCATATACTTTTAACCAATTTCAAAAACATCTTAATATAGCCATAGCTGAATTATTTCATCTAGATGCTATCTTGAATAATTTTTTTATTCCAATAATTTTAAAAAAGGTTGCAAGATGTTGCAAATTAAAAGGTTTTTGTCATCAATAAATTATTCAGACAGTTTAAAATTCATACTGTTTCAAATTTAATTTTGGATACATATGGTATTATATATTTTCTCAGTTTGTGTTAGAGAATCAGAGCCTGTGAGGTTAACAAGTGACACTTTTTTAAAAACTTTAAAAAATGAAGACTGCTTGTCAGAGTAGTTGCAGGAATTTAGCTCAAGTATCAATCTACTCTCCAATATAGTCACATTGTTAGGAATTCACAAGAAACTAGTCTTAAGGTACGAGGCACAGTGATGGATTTTAGTTTTCTTTGCTCTACATATATTTGAAAACTACATTCTGCAATAACTATCATAAAGGCAACAGCAAATTATACCTTTTTTTTTTAATCTCAGAAGCACATTAATAAGGAAAATTCAAAATTTTGTAGTCAAGACCAAGCAATTACTTTCATAAAAATCACAATTTGATGTTTCCCCTGGCAAACCATCAAATAGCCTTTTTTCTTTAAGAAAAAGTAGAAGCAAATACACAAGCTCTGCATGAAATATGTGAATTAGTTTATGAACTCAGTCTAGACTGCAGATTTCATAAATATACTATACAACCCCCCTCAATCTGTCTGATTTTTATACTGACAGACCTATCATATCCTGTGCAATGATCAGTTGTGGTGATTCATTTTTCTTAAATGATTGTTCTATTCACCCCCAAAATGTACTAGTTGTAACTCCTCCCTAAGTTGTATTGTTCTCCTCCCCTATCAGTGCCCCATTGGTCCAAGCCTTGGATCCGCCCCCTGGCGGGAAATCTCTCTTAGGCCAAACCATGAGGTTTGTGCTCTCTCAGCCTCTCTCTACCTCCGGCTCGGGTCTTTCTCAGGGCCCGGGCCTGGGCCTGGGCCTAGGCCTGGCTCTGGCCTTGGCCTTCTTGCTTCTTGTCTCTCCTTTAGGAGCCATGCTCCACCCCCCGGTGTGGGACCCCGAATAAACCTCATCTGATCAGCACCCTCAGAAGCCGTGTCATGTCTTGCCTGCTTGCATGCTGCCATTAGCTGGCACAACTAAGAGATGGGTCTCCAAGAAGCTCCAGTAAGGCTTTTGTACCTGCCTTACCTCCTGGGACTCAGAGATATGTTGCCCCCAGCCCCCCTGCAGCTGCTAGCCAGGCCTGAAAAGAGCCAGGAAGGGAGAACGGAACAACCAGTAAATATCTGTAGTTGCTCTGGCTGCCTATATGAGCGACTCCTGAACTACAGTGAAAAGAACAAGTGTGGTGAACCAAAACAAAGATGTCTGTGCCATAAGAGGCATATATTAATGAGTAAAAATAATTTTATGCTTGCAGTTTCTGTTGGGAGGGATTTTTTGATTGGCTGTTTACTTGGTTTAATGTGGATTTTAAATTTTTTTTCCCCTTTTTCTCTTTTTATTTAAGGAAAAGAAAACAACTAATCACCATGCAAATGGTAAAAAAATAAAACGGGTGAAGATGTATGTTTGTGTTGTAGCTGTTTGTCACTTCTCATCCTCCAATTCCCCCCACTAATTATCTGAAAGATCATGGGACTACTTTATAAAAAGTAAGTTGTTTGGAGAGATGTTGGCATGCCTCTACATGGCATTAATTAATGTATGGGGTGTTTTTTATTTCCTCAGATGAACCAAAAAAGTTTATTTAGCATTTTAGAGATTTTTGCTAGCATCAGTCTAAATTGCAGAGCTACTTTCATACCATCTTTTGTGCCATGTACTCTGTGGTAATTGTAACCTTGGGTCACATCAGGCTGACTACATTCTGCATCTTCTAAGCTGAAAAACAACGAATAGAAAGGAAGTGTCATAGATGGCTATATTACAAATTTTCCAACAGTGTAATGCCCACAAATTTTTGTGGACCGATCTGTCATGTTAGAGTTCATATTAAAAGTAAAAAAATAAAAAAGAAACAGGATAGCCACTGCAGCAGAGAGAATATTTGCTTTTCTGCTGGACAACATGCTTGTATACTGCAGTTATATCTAAACATTGACAGCACTGGCACAGCCATTTCCTAGTAAAATTCACTTTCCCCATTCCCAGTCTTTTGTTACCTAGATTTCCTGCTGTCAGGAGGACTGACAGATTTTAGCAGAAAGAGTAATTCATGAATATTATATCTTTAGTATGAGGGTCGAGGGTAAACTCTACACAGCATGGTAGCAATAATAATTGAATCATGATCCAAAGGAGAGATATGCAAGTCATGATGGAGCTATGGTGTGGATGTATGACACAGTTTCCTTGGAATCTGACACAGCACGTGGAAAGGATTTGTATTTTTATGGTGTCCTGGTTCCAGTAAGGACATGGCTAATTTCTGCAGTAGCCAGGTGGGGGTACAGCTGGGACCTGGAGGTTGTTCTGTACCACCTCACACCATTGCCAGGAGCAGAAGGAATGGATAATATCTGCAGAGAAGGGGGTCCTTCCCATTGAGTAAGGGTGGTGGAGGGAGAGGATGGGTAACGCCAGTTCTGAGCAGTCACATTTGAATCCTTTGCCTCTATTGTACACTTTGTTATTGATATAGTAGCTGTTTACTGTTCATTTTCTTATCTCATTGCTGTTTCCAGCAAACTCTTCTTATCTCACTCTGTAATTTTTACCTTTTGCATCTCCAATTCTCCTGTCCAGCCCACCACAGGGAAGGGAAAGGGAGACCAAGGGAGCAGCACATGGTTCCAATGGTAACACTAATTTGGGGAATAATATTCCTAAACCACAGCATAGGGACACCTAAAAAAGAAAATAAAGTTGGGATTAAAGTTGCATTACTTAGTAGAAGAAATCCTTCGAAGCAAACTGCTCACACTTTTTCATAAGTATCCTAACAAATGGCCAGAGAAAGGATTGATACTAGCAATCAGTTTATCCCACATGTGCCTGGACAGCTGTTCTAACATGTTTTTAATCTATTTACACATAGGAAAATTCTCTAAGCTATGATAATCAAAATTAGTCTCATTTACAAAGAATTTCCAGAGTGCGAACAGGATGAATGCATCCCTTGTTGCTGTTGTTTTAATCTACATTTTCCTATTTATGGGAGTCCAGGAAGAAGTTCATTTAATGACTGAGACTCAGAAACTGGCAATCCCTATTTGGCTTCCTGAAGGAAGAAATACTGTCAGAAAAGGAACCAGTAAGCATTACTACTTGAAGAACAAAATTACATCTGTCTTATTGAGTACTGTCCATTTTAATTGATCTTATATAAAATAAAAATCCATTTCTGCAATACTACTTGCTTGCTCTAAGGATTTATGCGGTATATTTGTAGCAAGTAACAAACCCATCAAGTTAAAAATGAGGTACCTTTTATTCGAGTAGATGCTTCTGCTAAAGGATTGCTGATTTTCAGAGTGAAAAAGACACCCTGAATATTCATGTAATATAACATATTCATAGAAATATTCAGGCAGGAGGGAATGTTTAAAGATCATCTGGTTCCAACCGTCATGCTGTAAGCAGTGACACCATCCAGCGATTATGTTGCTCAAAGCCCCACCCAGTCTCACGTTAAAGACTTCCACAAATGGGGCACTTACAACTTCTCTGGGCAACTTGTACCAGTGTCTCACTACTTTCATCATATAAAATTTCTTCCTGATGTCTACAGGCCTTGGATATTAAAAAAATAAAAAAAAAGTCTCTCTCCATCTTTCTTTTAAATCTCCTTTAAATATTGAAAGGCAATAATAATATGTTCCTAGAGTGTTCTCTTCTCCAGGCTGAACAATTCCAGCTCTCTCAGCTGTTCTTCTCAAGAAAAATGTTTAACAGGCCCTTGCCTTTCTTACGCTGGAGACCCAGAGCTGGATGCACCATTCCAGGTGGAATCTCACCAAAGCAAAGAGGAGGGGCAGAATCACCTCCCTTGACCTGCTGGCCACTCTGCTTTGGATAGAGCCCCAGATACAACTGGACTGAAAGCACATTGATGGCTCAGATCTAGTTTTTTGTGTTCCAGTATCTCCACCAGTATCTCCTTCTCTGCAGGGCTTCTCTCAATGCTTTAATTCCTCAGCCTTTACTGATATTGGCAATTTTTTCATCTCAGCTGCAGCATTTTAGATTTGGTTTTGTTGAAATTCATGAGACTATGAGAATATGGGCCCACATCTTAATCTTGTCAAGGTTTGTCTGGACAGCATTCCTTCCTTCCAGTGAATCAATTGCACAATTTGTCTGATGTCATCTGCAAACTTGCTAAGGGGAACTCAATGTCATCATCCATATCTGTGAGGAAGATATTAGGTAGTGTTGGTCTCAGTATGGATCTCTGAAGGACAGCACTTTTAAGTGGTTTCCTCTTGGACCTTGAGCCACTGACTATAACTCCTTGGATGTGACCATCCAGTCAACGGATGGTTATTACTCATCTAATAGTCCATCTGTCAAACCCCTCTGTCTCCAGTTTAGTAGCGAAAATGCTGTGTAGGACTATATATAAGGTTTTACACAAGTCTAGGTAGATTACATGGACGTTCTTACCTTTTCTACTGATGCAGTCAGTCCATTGAAGATGCTACTTTACTAGCAATAAAATAAAAATGTGAATGATATTCCAGTTCCTACCATTCTTGTACCACTTGGTTTCTATTAAAGGCCTAGTAATGTTGAAGATAGGGAGAAAACAAGGATCAATTGAAAGTTCTCCTGAAAACAAAAAAAGAAGTTTGCAAGAGTATGAACATACAAGACTGTAAACCACATATATTTTTATTACATATCGGACTCATCTTTTAGAATTATCTTAGAAGCATCCTAACACAAGATCTAGAATAATTCTAAATATTACTGGAATTTGCTGGAAAATGACAGCACATATGCGTAACAGCAGTTGCTACAACTTTGTACCCACCTCACCTGCCTACCTTCATATCTTGGATTTCTCACTAGGTATAGAGGTTTAGATGTCCCTTCTTCTATTACTTCAATCTTTATTCTTCCTGCTGATCATGACCTGCTTATCATGGAGCAATATGATTCTGATACCCACAGTATGCTAATCAGTCACAGCAATGTGCAACTTATTTCACACTTTTTGCATTATGCAATCTCTCTGCTTAATACGCCTCAAATCCTATTTTTAAAAAGAAAATCAAAATCTTTAACCTAAATTTTTCAGATCATTTCATAGCGATAGAAAGAAAAAGTTATTTGCAAGATATTTATCTCATCCAGAAATCAAAGAAGCAACTCATTGCACATGCAAACAATCGAGCTTTGGCATAATAAATAAAATGACTGCATTAATGAAGGGCTATGCCTGAGATTCTTTATGTTTCCAAGCCTTGACAATCTAAGACATCTGTTCTTCTTTCAAGGACAGAATTCTGTGTACTTGTGCTGTTTTACAAGACCATATAATGCAAAAGTACTTCATACAAAACTCATCTATATGTGCACAGGACTTAAGATGTGATGTCTTAACTTTATAAATAGAGCCAGCTATACTTTCGTTAATAATAGATTCATTAGTAGCACAGATTTTATCATCATGAGTGTTTCTCAATAAAATAATGGCAAGTAATTGAATCTGTAAACATATTTATTGATGTGACACACCCTGACTTGCACATTTTATTTTTATCATGCTTGCCATTCTAAGCAGTGTTAAACTTACTTGCAATGTGTATTGGAAGAGATTATCTTCTCCTAAATAGCATTGAAGGCTTTTATGAGTATTAGAGAAGCAAAGAAATATATTTGCCTGCTAGAATACATGTCAGTTTTGAAAACTTTAGTGCTTCTCAGTATAAATACTCCCAGCATCAAAGTGAAAATTTTGCACAGTAACACAGGTGGATTAAGAAAGTGAAAGCAGAATTAGTCCAAATACGTACTCCACAATCAAGCAAATCTCCTGGAAGCTCAGATGTGGGTTGATGTCCAGCCCTGAAATGGTACCTGCAAAATATGTTCTGGTTTGGTGGCTTTGAATATCTGATTTCCCTGTGACTTAGCTCACAACAGACTAGACTGTAACCATACAGTCTTAACATGCTACTCTTGGCAAAGAAAAGGATCAACAATTCCCATCTTTCTTGATCTCATCCTTTTTTCTGCCTGTATGTTGCTTTCTGTGCTTTTTTTCAGAAGGTTAACTTTTAGCTTAGATCAGCCTAGTGATTCAGTTTTTACTGAAGACAGAAAAAACCTGCCAGCACAGCTAAGGAGGTAATGAAATCTTACAGAGGGGTGAGAACAAGAAATAGGAGAAATCATTTCATAAATTACTTCATAGATGACCTTTGCTGTAAAATCCAGAAAAAAACTGAAGTACAGTCCAAGTAGAGAACACAGCAGAAGCAACACAGCAGCTAAGGCAGGCTTATCCAGGTGATCAATCAACAGTATTCATAGTTCTGCTAAGGTATATTGCATGTGGCTGCGAGAAATAACGAAGCACAACATTCTTCCATCCCAGGACCTGAGTGAACAGACCAGGGCATAATACCTTTCATTTACTTATGGCTGAAACCTTCTCAAGACTACAGCCAAACAAGGAAATACAGGTTAAAAAAAAAATTCTTATGCAACTGAAGCCAAACTCAAGTTTTTATAGAACACAGCAGGACCACCAGAGTGGTGGTCTTCTGAAATTTAGATGATACTGTGACTCTTCACAGCCTGATAGCACAAAGCTCTACTCTTCCTACCATTAGAACAGTTTCTCATGTGTGTAAGAGTGCAGCAAAAGGCTTAAAAAAAAAAAAAAAAGGCTGTTATTTTCTAAGCCCAAAAAGAGCTGTTCGTTTCCTTCCACCCAGTGCTGCTCACAGAGAATTGTACAGACCCTGCTGGGATGTTCTCCATTCCAAAATGATAAAGTGAAAAAGCTAATACTGCCAAACTTCTACCACTTTTTATTTTATGTTTTTAGATTATAATTTTGCTTTGGTACACATTAAATCTTAATGAGGAGATAGAGTTGACTACAAATTAATCAGCAATGACAGATGCCACTGTCTAATTATAGCACTGAAATGTGCAAAGAACTGTAATGAAAACTGATTACTATCCACTTAATTTCTACAATTTTAATTATAATAAATACTTTAAATTACTAATTATATAAGTAAGTCACATTTGCCTACTCCATTTCTCATTATAAAATTTCTACAGCAATGGAGTTGCTATATTTTGGTTCCATTAGTTTACTTATTCTATTATGACCAATTTCAAACCTCTTTTTCTGAATCAAAAAATTTAATTTGCACATTATTTCTGTATGAAGATGCTTGAAGAAGTAACACATGCTATTTAATTAGCATTTAAGGCACAAATAATACAGAAGAAATGTATCTTTGACATAACACTGAGTGAACAAGAGGACATAGCTTTAAGTTGCAGATTTAAATAAGGTAGTAGGACAAATTTCTTCACTGAAGGATGGTCAGGCACTGACATAGATTGTCCAGAAAGAGTGGTCTTGGTCTCTGGAAATGTTCAAAAAATGTGAAGATGTTGCACTTGGGGGCATGATGCAGTTGTGAACACAGTGGTGTTAACAGTTGGGCTTGATGATCTTAACGGCTTTGCCCAACCACATCCTATGATTCTATCTTTTCACTTTTCATGTAGGAACAGTCAATACACTACCTAAGATAAACATCCTGCAAAAACTTCCCTCTTTTTAGAAGCCTAAGAATATCTGGCAAGACATATATCCTGATATATGTCTACCATGAAGGGCTGATTTCAGGCTATGTGTGAGAAAATACATGGAATTGCAGAACTCAGGAACTCTTCGTGGAAAGAGGTAAGAAGCATCTTCTATGCTATGTTCAGTTAAAACACCAAAGGATGATGATGATAGATAAAAGAAATGAGGCTAAGAAGGCCTGGAAGAGCTCTGAAATGAGCAAAATGTGTACCAAACAGAAAAAAAAAATCCTCCAAAAGAATAGAATTTCCCTCCAAAAGAGGACTATTATCTCCTGCAAAGATAGAGTTGAAAGAACCATACTCACATGGGCACTGAAGTTCAAATTTGAGTTCAGAACTTCCATTACCACCTTAAAATAGGGCACTCAAGCAAACAAACCAATTTCTGGTGAAGAGAGTGGTATATAAAAACTCTCTTCTGGATTTTAGGGTCTTAGTATACTGTCTTAAGAGTTAGAGTTTTATGGTAATTGTGGAGAAAATGGCTGGATAGAGTCCCAAGAGGGCCCTGAGTCCCTAATTAGATACCAAATCAGTTTTAACAATATTTTTATATTAAATATAAGAAGAACTCCTAATACACGAAGGGTGAGGCATGCAAGTAATATCTATGCAAGCACACACACACACACACACATAGACAACTCATTTTTGTCAAATGAAACATTTTCACTTCATGCTTTTGGACATATCATGTAGGAATATCAATCCCCTTCTTGCAGCCCTCCTGTAAGTGTAGTTGCACCCTCATTCTGCATAAACACACCCTCACATGCAAGAAATTTGTGTGCACATGCTAATTAAAGCCTATTCAAAAATAGCATTATAGTGGTGTTTCCTCTAGCTTTCAGAGGCTGGCCCACAAATCTTTATTGCTTGATAAAAGATGCACTTCACCAAGACAGGTATTGCACATAGTTGAATATGTGTCTCCTTTGAAAATAACTCTGCATATCCTCCAGTGTTCAAGTCACTTTTTTAAAATCCATTCACACTGAACTATATTCTGCATATGCTAACACCTGTTCTAGGACTGAAATACAGAAGAGTGTTCTGATGAGACAGGGAGGAAGGTGGGGAGAGATGCAAAATATTTAAAGCAAAAGTTCTGAAAACATAAAAATCTAAATTGGCCCAGATGCTTAACTGCTTTGAGTGTCCCTGGGCATATAGCTTGTGCCTAATGAAGCAGCATTAGTTTAGCCTTTGGATGTAAGCAACACATTCAGTTGCTCCTGATGCATCACTGAAAATAACTGGACCACAGTAAAGGATATCAGATGAGTGCCAGAGATATATGTCATTCAACATATAAATGTCATAATTATTTCAACTAGGAGAAGAAATGCCCAAAATAAAACCCTTATAGAGGCTGACAAAATAAAGTGTTTTCTCATTTTGAATATAAATGAATTTGAAAATAAAACTGGTTTTATCCATAGTTTACCGTCATTCATTACTTAATTTACTTTAATTCTGGTAAATTAGTCTCATTTTCTAAGCATTCTTAGCAAGACAGATAAACAGACAGAAAACTATCAGTATTAGAAATATTCTTCACTGCTCGGGATTTTCATGTATTTTCCAAACAAGAATGGATGGAATAATTGTCCTTTTTGTACAAGATGATGCTTGACCCAGAAAGGAGCAGTAGGCATTTGACAGCATTAAAAATGCAGTGTTGAGGATAAAATCTCATCTCTCCTTGTTGCTGGTGATCTGGAGGCAAGTTTTGTGACAGACACAGAGAAGCCTTAATCTGATTATTTCAAAGTAACCATGGAAGTTCAGCTCATAAAAATTCTGCTTCTTCAGCACTCTACTGCAGTCAGGTCTACTCTGTCTGCTGCTCTAAGTACAGCAAGGAGCCTGTAACAGCCTTAAAACAAGCAGGTGCAATACCTTAGCAGAAGCATTAGTTGTTGATTATTCTACGGATAAACTTTTCAGATATGATCTTCCCAGACAGTGAGGTGCCTGTGCAAGCATTTTACTTCATCAGGTCACACGGACGGAGCATGAGAGACAACAGGGATAACTTGAAACAAGGAGTTTCAGGCTGCACATAAGCAGTATCTTTTTCCCCCTGACACTGCTTGGAGTAGGAGGTTGGATAGACTAGAAAATTCTTGAGTTCCTGTCCAAACTGAATCATGCTTCTGCATATGCCAAAGAAACAGAAATATGATTGTTACTAGGACTTGCTTTGTGCATTTGACTGAATCGATATGGTAATAGCTACTGTTTCTCCAGCTGAAACCAGCAACCACATCCCTTTTTTGCTAACATTCTGATAAAAGCTGATATTCTAGCACACACTGATTTTTAAAAAAAATTATATAAATTTTTAGATTTTATGAAAATAAACATGCATCACACAGAGCAAAACACGTACACCGTGCACAAACCTGAATTGCTACTACTTCTTCAACAGCCATAAAAGTATTTCAGGCAATTTGAAAGACTACTACATCAGGGAAATCAGACCTTGAAATATCTTTGGTTTTAAAAGAAACTAATTGATTTAGACTCATCATCATTTCAGGTACCGTATATTGTTTGAGTCTCAAGCCAAGACATCCTAGTGTAAAAGTTCCTCTCTCTTTTCCACTTCTATTTCAATGATTTGAACAAATATTGAGAAAAAACTATCTATGGAGAACCAGTCAACGAGCCACAAATATATAATGAATTTGGAATAGGTAAAATATTATTATTTTCTTTCTCTCTTGATTATTATAAAAAAAAAAAATCCATGCTGGTATTTTTTAAAAAAACAAGGAAAATATAAGAAGGAATGGGATTTTAAAGTTAACAAATCACCCAAATGGTTTGATAACATCACTACTTGTGTGTTACAAATAATTTGATAAGAGACAGATAATTTTCTCAAACGGAACTGTTGACTCAGGTTCCTAGAAGCATTTCTTTGGAGCAAGTTCATATCTTCAATCCTATCTAACTTCTAGAAGTCAGTTTGGCTAGGATACTAAATGCTTACTTTGAGCACATAGATTTTCAGCTTGTGTTAGAAAAGAATCAATCTAGTGTCTTATGCTGCAGTCCTCAATGCTGTAAGCGACCACAATGTCAGTGTTGGGGCCTTTATCTCAAAGCGATTACTCAACGTTACAGCAATAGATGTGCAGTGAGGGGAATAAGCAGGAAGAAGATCTAAGCTCTGACCACAGCCTGAGATGTCAGAATCTGCAGCAAAAAGCATACAACAGGTAGTAGGACTTCAGTCTGGGGGAAGTGCAGGGTGATGAAGTGTTGAAATTTAAATATATGTCTCTTCTTAGCCTAGAAGGCATTGGCTGTTTTGTTGCATAGTGACACATTTCCAAAGAATAACATATGCCCCAGGGCATTCTTCAAGTAAGGGCAAATATGGGTGGAAATATCACAAGCAGAAGCGAACTTCAGACTGGGTCTGTCACATATAAATCTAATTTTAACATCCTAGTGATTCATGATGACACTCTGCTAAATCGCCAGAACTAAGCCCTAGACAGTGTCATGAGAAGGTTGTGAGGTAGGGTAGAACACTGCCTCCAAAGTAACTGGAAGCCTCAAAATAAAGATTTAGAGACTAAAGGCTAACAGTGGTATTGGGACAAAATACTTTTAAAAGGATGAATTATTAAGCTGAAAAAAAAAAAATCCAAGCAGGCATTTTGCTGCCATACAAGACTTTAAATGTTCACATGATGAGCGGTTCATTAGTAAAAATAAAGAAGCTGTGACAGCCATTGCCTGTTTAAATCTTCAAAAGGATCAAAGACCTCTTTGTCTTTTGCTTCATGCTCCTGGAATTGGTTTCAGACATTGTCAACACAAATGAAGATGATGAATTTATTGTTTTCAATCCATATTTGTGATCAAAACATTTCTATTCTTGACAAAGATTTCTCAAGAAACAAGACTAAACCCCTTACATGTTCTAGCAGAGGAAGACAGTCTAAGAGAAGGCCAAGGTCTCAGCTGAGTATTCTGAGGACGGAGATGAATGAAAGCACATGCTTCCAATTACAAATGCAGAAACAAGTAAATGAAATCCTTGAAGTTTTATTAACTGGTGTTATTCTAAAGCATTTTCTTTTGACAGATTGAACATATCATAGTTACAAACTGGTAGCTAATGGGAATCAGTGTCTTGACATGCAGTTTTTGCTTTGGAACTGCAATAGACAGGGCCCCCTGAGGTTTCCCCTAAAACTACAGGAGTGGAGGGGTGGGATTGTTATTCAGAGCAACATATTCCCAGTTCTATCATCTGCTATCTCATGTTTAATATTTACATAAAGCTTAAAGAAAAAGAGTAGTTATGCATCCAGTTAGAAAACCATGCATAAACATTTTTCATAACATTATTTTACCAGATTCTTCTCAGAAGTCAGTAACAGAAGAAAGAAGCCCGAAGCCAGTAATATGCTAATTGAGGTGCACAGATATTAATCAACAGACTTAAGAAGAAGAGAGAAAGGAAAGGATTTGGTTTCCTGCACTGGAAGATTATATCCTGGTGCTAATTCACAGGAAATTACAGGAAATAAACAAGAAAGAGAAATGCAGATAATATCATCTGGGACTGAAGAAGAAAAGACTTGCCCTAACCTTAACATGAATGACTTCAATAAATGCTTTCCAAAAGGCAAATGAAGTCAGGCAACTACAGTTTCAAGAGCTCCCAAAAATATACCAATCCCTAAATTATTTTTTGGCCTGTTAGTCAGGTTTGAGGGCTGGTATTGATACAGAAATGGCTAGGGAGAATCTTATTGCTAAATACATTTAAAGAATTTATTTATAAACTTTTTAATGATTTTCATTAATTTTTCTACATCTAAATCTATTTCATTTTAAATCCTGTTACATGCAACATGAAAGAATAAACAAGGCATTCCTTCATATTGAGTAGATAATTTTGGAAAACATCCTGCATCACTCTCTTTTCTTTCCCCTACCTAACAAGCTGTAAAAATATTTCCTATCTCCTAGCTGCACAGTCAGGCTCTGTACAGGTCCAACCACTTCAAGGGGTGAAGGATCAGAAAGGAAAGTTATTACTCTTAACAAAGCATGACAGGGAAGATGGAGACTTCCTAGATTTCATTTTGCAAAAGTTCAGTGTAGAAAGTGGTACCTCTGGGAAAAACTGAGGGAAGAAGTGCCTCTTCACTACCCCATAAAAGCACCTAATATATAAATACTCAAAGAATAAGAGTTTAATAAATAAAAAGGCTGTAAATCTTCTGTCCTTTGCTACAGACAGCTCTGGGAGTGGGGCAGGAATCACATTACAACTGACACTGAGCAGCACCAAGATTTTCAGTTTTGCCAGCAAAACTTCCTCAACTTCCTAAACTTTCAGGTGTAACTCATGTTACATGTAATAAAATGCTTGTCTGGTCTTGTAATCTTTACACACCATTAATCCCTACTCACACAAGAGTCTTAGCTCTGATCTCTCTTGTTTCTGAACAATGAGTAGTTCTGGAAAAGTAAACAAATAGAGCAGAGAAACTAAGATCATAGTTGGGCCGATTAATGTGAAGTTTTCATAATTTCCATCAAAATGCCAATCAAGTGTTGCTAATGACTGGAGCCTCATTCTCCTATTTGTATATTTTTCTTCTCTCTCTCCCCCATTAGTCTTTATTATGTGCAATCCAAAAAACTTCCCCCAAAATTTCTTAACTATAACGCATTTCTTAATTGGACTTCATCCTAAAAAAATTACATTCTTCTATGATATCTAGGAATACAGTGCTAAAATATTTGTGATGAAGCCAAATACTTCACTCACATGGTTGCACAGTGGATTCAAGGTCAGAACATTTCACTTGAAAGGGCTTACAGAGTGTCATTTTTACCATGGTACACCTTCCCCCAGTCCACAGCCCAGAATCCTTCACTGGACATCTCCTAGGATATCAGGAGCAGAAAAGGTTTCACTTTTAAAGCTTAAAGAAAATAGTCCTCCTTTTTGGGCACAGACTTAATAACAGGCTTAATAACACATAGACTTAGAAAAGTGTACCTTTTTTTCATAGTATTTTTCAGGTAAAGGATATAAATGACTAAACAAACATTGAAGGCTGTACTTGAATTTTGCTTACACAACTGAATAAAAATCTTTTTTTCAGCAAGAAGATGGTATTTTTATTTAGTCTTTCTATCTTATGGAATAGGAAACACATGTTTCTTATCCCTTAACCTAAACTCACGAGAGATTTGAGTTTGAAAATCCTGACCAGGAAGACCTGAAATTCAAACTTCTTTATCCTGACTGCATGCTTTACTGTCTGATCTCCTACATATCATCATAAGGTGGCCTCCTTAGTGACATACCTAAAGGTCTTGTCCAATTGATGCATTTGGCACACACTGAAAACATATAATAGACGTTGGTCATGAAAGACATATATCTAAGCCTTAGGTATGTAAGCTCTGGACCTTAACTAGAGATTAAATGAAACTGAGGTTTATTGAAAAATAAAGTATTTGTGTGCATTTTCAGTCTTTATTAAATCTCAGTGCACATTGGAAGTTTAAGTATCAGAATCTTAGTAAAAAAAACATCAACAGGAATTTTTCAGTCTTAACATTTTGAATTCAGATTTAAGCCACAGGAATCTCAGTTTATGGGAAGGATGGGATGTTGGTTGAGGAATGGAATAATTAAAATCTAATTAGATCCACAAAGGAGGCTGCTGTGGATGAACAAAAGACACTCCTTAATGTCAGGGACAATAAAATACAGATTAGTTTGGAAAGTTTAGGTATTTTCTTTAGCTACTTTGAATGACAAGATATCCTACATATGAAAGATAAACGTTAATTTGTAGAAAACAGTTTCAGCAGAGGGTGAATAACAGTGCAATTAGGGAGCTGCAGAAATCTAAATTCTCTTTATCTATTGATCTAGAAGGTATGCACTATAAAATTGTACCAGTTATGTTTAATAGAAGCCCAAAGCTATTGCTATCAGAGGGCAACTTAGTCTTTTCCAAAGCAGTCTATTATAAGTGAAATTAGTAGAAGAGTGGAAAAAAATGATAGGCTTGCTTTCTGGGGTAGGGGCTTATGGTCTGTGTGTGTCTTTTGGGGCAGGGGCTTACGTTCTGTGCGTGTCTTTTGGGGCTTTGGAGAGGAGTGTTGCATGAAAGTCAGGATAATTAAAGTGATCCAATAAAAGGTGAAGTTTTTTGGACAGATTATGATTCATTAGGAATGTTTTCATTCTGTGTTTGGTCATAAGTTTGACATTCACAGTCATCAGAATAGCCTCAAGACAGAAATGTTCACTTTTTAATTTTCTGTAGTATCTCATGATCAGGAAGGCAGAGATCCTGCATGGGTAAAGATGATAATGCTGGACATATTATCCTGTGAAGTAGAAATATACAGGAGGTATACACTGCCTAAAAAGAAACTATAAATCTCATAAATTAATGCAAGAGGAATAGAGGAGAAATCTGGAGAAAATAGAATTAGGTACTGTCTTTTCAGCTCATGCAGCTTCAGGCTTCCAACACCTTTTTCACTGTGTTGGCCAAAAAGAAAAGTATTATCCTGGACACTTACTAACATTTCAGAAAATTAAACTGAAGAATGATCACAAATATCTTATCACTGAATACCAAAACACTTTGGTATAATCTAAAAACACCTTCTAAAATCTACAAATATATCACAAAAATTTACCAATCGGTCTGTGACTCATGTTGCATTTTGACACAATAAGTATTCTGTAGACACTTTTAATAACAGTTATTAAAATTTCAAAAGCAAGCGCACTTAAACAAGTTACTATGCTAATTATCTTAGTAAGGTACCTCAAAGATAGCCTACCATTTCAAGGGTAAGGCCACAAGGAAGACTATATTCATAAGTGCATAAATAAATTTAGCAGATAATCAGGTTAAATGCTGAGTTTCATGCTACAAGACAAGGGATCCTGCATGCTCCTTTGCTGTTACAGTGTTCACTTTTCCATCTACTCTGCCTCAGGCACCACTTTTTTACCTTTGGATTAATCAAGCAGATGTAAATGTTGGAAAAAAAAAAACCAAAAAACAAGCAAAAACACAGCACAAAAACCCCCCAAAAAACCTCCTGCAAATCCAAATCCTCTTATGGTATAACATTTGTTCCACTGATTAATTGTAAATTTCATCTCTTGAAAAAAATCAATTAAGCCACTATAGATTATGGAAGATTTAGAGACTATAAAATTTGAAACATAACTAGGATATATTCTTAGAAAACACACCTTCACCTTCTAGCTGACTTTAGCAATCAAGTCAATAGCACTAGTTTGATTTTAAAAAAATACTTAATGAATGCATTTTCTCAGCAAGTTTTGGGCATGTCTTTTAATAGGTTTTCAGAATTTCCCAATCTGATCTGGACTTCTGACAGATAAATTAAGGGAAATAACAGTCACAAATTCTTTACTTCTCAGGGTGGCATATATTCTCAAAATAGAAGCTATCTTTTATATTTTATCAAAGCAAAGTCTATACAAGAACAAAGTTCTCTCAGGTTTAGATCATTTTGGATTCAAATCTCACAAGGGTATACATTAGCACTAGAGTGATATATGGAGTACTATCAGCAACTGGAAATTTTCAGAGGGAGAAAAACTGCGGAAAAAGTATCCCTTGGATAATAGAAAAGAGAGATGACATTATAAGCAGGAACAAGCTGAACAGCCATCCACCCCAGAGAACTAACTTTGAGAGATAAACCAGGACATGGTTTAAAGAACATGTATTTTGTGAGCCCAAAAAGTGATATGTTAGAGACAGATAAACAGAAAATTCATCAGAAGCAAAATCACAACAAAAGAAAAATCCTCAATACTGCAAAAAAAAATTCCAAGTTATGACTATATTTATTTATCATTATTTTTTTTATTTCAAGTGTTTCAAGTTATTTTCCTTTAAGCCTTTTATTACCTCCTGAAAAGAATATCTTTAAAAAAAGAAAATCGAGGGAGCTTAAAAAGTATTTGTTTATTTAGCAAGACAAAAATTAAATCTTGTATGAAATTCTTTGAATGTTAGATGAAGACTTGTCCCATAATACAAAAGTTATTACAGATTTGCCTGCTTAATTTGCTTCCAGACCAGAGAGTAAGAATGAACAAAAATACTCTTACTGTGATGTATAAAATTTTTGTAAGAATTTATTAAATTTTTCTAATGTATTTATTTATATTTATATTTTCATATATACATATATATATATGAGATTTTATGTGACACTTTGGACAAATTATGACTTTGGTACTACTCTTTCATGAGAAGACACTGGCAGCCAAGGGAGCTGTCCAGATACACACTGGGGTTTAATATTATCAGCACATTAATTAAATTATCTAAATAACATTAATCTATCTCTCTTCAACTGGACAGACTTTTTGTGAAAAACAGGCATCAGAATGATTCCTTTAAAGAGCTTCCAAGAGAAGCTGGTTTTTTTTTTACAGTAAGGAACTCTGAAAGTGTGCAACCAAGAATCTGAGTTAGGGAAGATGTGATCCTATCCCTGTATATCCTACAGGGATGGCTGGAAGACTATGGTGGTTAAGAAGATTCAGAATTTTTTTTAAAATGGTCTACAAAACACATTATGCTAAACAAGATGATATTTTCTGAGACACCTAAAAATGCTGGAAAGCTGTCCCACTTTTCCTGCACTTGAAACATATTCTTTTTTAACATATCACCTGTCAGAGCCCAGAGATGCAACTAACTGAGAAATGGCAGACACATTTGAAATTGAAATTAAATTCATGTTCACTAACTTTGGAATATATAGCATTTTTATACAGGCTAATTATAGTTAACCTTTAAAACCAGTTGAGAGAAATAGCAAGCATGATTCACTGGACTCATCTAAGATGTTCATATTAACAATGGTTAATCTATGCATTAGATGCCAATCTAGTCAATTAGTTCCATTAGGAATATCTCAGGTTGGTTGAGATGAATCTTACATCACTATCAAAAACACTGTGTGCATCTCATATTGTCTATATCCAAGTAAAGGTAGTCAAGGAAGTAGCAAAAAATAGGTGACGAGTAATATCAACAACTTTCTCAAGAGTAGATACTTCTGATATTATTCTTTTTGTCAATTAATTTTCAAGATAATTAAACTTCTGGCCAATTAAAGAAAGGCAGCAATCATACAGTTTGAGAAGTCCCAGAAGGAACAAGTGAACCAAGAAGAATAACCAGCTTTTTTAAACCAATCTGTGTTAATAAACCAAAGCATATTAATTTTCCATGTCTACCCATTAGGTCATGAGATGAGGAATATGTGTTTTCTATTCCACATCTTTACTGAATAAAGGGCAAAAGGCAAGTGATTGGCAAGAGTCAAACATGCTGGTCAAACTAAGGGGAAAGAAGCAATTGCACAGTAATTGGAACCTAGGACATGGTGAAACTGGAACTGAACCTGGCAGGAGATGCAAAGAGTAATAGAAAGGCCTTCTACAGGTATGTTAACCAGAAAAGGAAGGTCAAAGAAGGTGTACCCTGATAATTCTGGAAAACTGGCAACAATGGATAAGGAGAAGGCTGAGGTACGCAAAATAGTTTTGACTCAGTCTTTGACCTCTCTTCCCACAGCTCTCAGGTTGGTGGAGAGCAGGAAGGGTACTGGAGGAGCAAAATGTGACAGCAGGATGGGAATTGGGGCAACTGTAAGTGAGGATCAGATTCATGGCCACCTGAGGAACCTGAATGAACCAAAGTCTATGGGACCAGATGAAATGCATGCCTTAATACTGATGGAATTGCCTGTTGTAGTTGCCAAGACAATCTTCATATTTGAAAAGTCATGTCATTCCCAGTGAAGCGCAGGTGACTGAAAGAGTACTCCTCATTAAAAAGGATATAAAGGAGCACCCTGGGAATGATCAACCTGTCAGCCTCACCTCTGTGTCTGGGATGATGGAACAGATCCCCCTAGAAGTTATGCTCAGGTACACAGAAGACAGGGAGGCGATTTGAGACAGACAGCACTAAGAGTGAGTCCTTCTATGATAGGATAACTAATCAGAGGACAAGGGAAGGATTACAGATGCCATTTATCTGGACTGTAAGGACTTTGACATGGTCACCACAACATCCTTCTCTGTAAATAGGAGGCAGATGGATTTGATGAGTGGACTGTTAGGTGGATAAGGAAATGGAGAGTTGCATCCGGAGAGTAGTGGTCAACAGCTCAAAGTTCAATGGACATCTGTGGTGTCCCTCAGGTGTCCATATTGGGACCAGTGCCATTTAATATCCTTAAGTGCACCCTCATCAAATTTGCTGATGACACCAAGCTGAGTGATGCAGTTGAGACATCTGAAGGATACAATGCCATCCAGAGGGTCCTGGGCAAGCTTATGAAGTGGGCTTATGGGAGTCTCCTGAGTTTAACAAGACCAATGCAAGGTGCTGTATCTGGGTCAGGGCAATCCCCAGTATCAACACAAGCTGGGGATGAACAGATCAAGAGCAGCCTGGCCAAGAAAGACTTGGGGCTGCTGGTGGGTGAGAAGCTGGACATGACCCAGCAAAGTGTACTCACAGCCCAGAAAGGCAAATGTGTCCTGGGCTGCATCCAAAGCAGCATGGGCAGCAGAGGGAGGGGATTGTGCCCCTCTGCTCTGCTCTGGTGAGATCACACCTGCAGTGCTTCTTCAGCTCTGCAATACCCAACACAGAAAGGACATCGACCTATTGGAACAAATCCAGAGGGAGCCACCAAGTTGAACAGAGGGATGGAGCACGTCTCCTATGAGGAAAGGCTGATATTGTCAAGCCTGGAGAAGAGAAGGCTTCAGGGTAACCTAATTGCAGCCTTTCAGTACCTAAAGGAAAGCTGCAAGAAAGATGGGGCAAGACTATTTGTACAAGAGTATGCAGTGACAGGACAAGGGAAACAGTTTTAACCTGAGAAACACTAGGTTTAGATTAAATATCAGGAAGCAATTCTTTAGTGTGAGAGTGGCAAGGCACTGGAAGAGGTTGCGCAGGGAAATTGTGGATGCCCTGTCCCTGGAAGTGTTCAAAGCCAGGCTGGATGATTGATTTAAGCAAGCTGGTCTACTGGAAGGTGTCCCTGCCTGTGACAGGAGGTTGGAACTAGATGATCTTCAAGGTCCTTTCTAACCCAAACTATTCTATGGTTGTATGATTTTTTTTACCCCCTGGCCTAATGACACATACCCCTCAAATTCAACAGAGGATGGTAGTTCTCAAGAAGAGCTAAAACTTTTAGTTACATAGCTAAAGTTCTAGATTCTGATCTGGGTGTGATAGAAAACGTAAGGTTCATCAGGTCTGTAAGTGGAAGTTTCTCACCCAACTACCTCTTTCTAGACATGATGCCAGCAAGGCAGTGATCCCCAGGGTCAGCCTTTACATAGTGGTTTCTCATTGGTGCACTTGCTTAGTGCCTTACAGCTTAAAACTACTTCTCACCTGTGTCTTTCATGATACAAAAATGAGACCTTAGAGGCAATATTGGGATAGAAGCTGTTTTATACCTGTCCTAGGGTGACTTTATGATGTTTGTATCCCAGGTTGTCTGTTCTGTTTATGCTGGATATTAAGTTTTGTACCCTTAAGTCTGGTTCAGAGAGCGAAGTGGGGGAAAGAAGAAACATGCAGTTTGTTTGCAGAAATTGCACTCACTCCTCCACATTCTGCTTATGGATTGTGTTGTCTACGGACAGACAGCGAGAGAGCTCTCCTTTGCTTTTTAGTTATTAGCCAGCTGAGATGGAAAATTTCCCTGGACTGTTTTTTTTTCTTTTTCTTGGAACTGTTTAAACCTACTCTGGACTGAAAAACCCAGAAAACACCCAGAGCTCACGCCTGCAGCCCACCGGGGCCCAGGACCACATTTTCCAGCACCACAGGGCCTGATAAGGGACTGAGTGAGCTGAGCTACCCCCACAGCATGGACTTCCTTAATTTTGCCACCTTTCTTCAGAATGGTGAGAGGTTTTATTGTTTAATATTATTCATTGTTTTTATGTTTGTGGGCACTTTGCTTGTTGAATAAACAGTTTTTTCCACTTTTCTCTGAAAAATTTTTTTCCTGGATTCGTTGAGGGAGGAGCCACTTGAGTGTGCTTCCTAGAGGGATCCCATTTGGAGGTTTTCTCCCGAATTTGCCCTAAACCAGGACAATACCTCCTTGCTGAAGATGGGAGACTAACCCAGAAGAGAAATTTGAGATTTACATAGTTAGATACAACTAGTAAGAGCCTGATAGACTCTATAGCTCTAAAATCTATCATAGACTCCAGTTCATACTTGCTTTTTGCTCTTTAACTGAAAAATATAAACTTATCACATAATATCTCATAATTTGTGTATTTCAGTCAGATACTTCAAAGTATAACCTTGTCTCTTTATGAGAAGAAAAAGTATTACGAAACAATGGATTTTTAAATGTAGCTCTTTTAGATTATCTGCAGGAATTAACAAAGAAGTTCACTGCAAAACATAATTATGCACGTTTTGAACAACCTGATCAGACAAAACTGTCAAACTCCTATGCAGTTGTGAGGAAACAATTCCTCCTATCTATAAACACTGAAATTTTTTTCATTAAAAGCAAGCAAACATAACTGAAACAAAGATGTATCAGGAGTTTTAGGCTAGAAATTAGGAAAAGGTTCTTCACCCAGAGGATTGTTGGGCAGTAGAACAGGCTCCTTAGGGAAGTGGCCACAGCACCAGCCTGACAGAGTTGAAGTGTTTGGACAACACTCTCAAGGCATATTGTGAGATTCTTGGGGGTGGTGTTGAGCAGGGCCAGGAGCTGGACTTTGATGATCCCTGTGGATCCCTTCCAGCTCCAGATTTTCTATGCTTCCATGATGTTTAATCCACGTTTAATCTACGTTCATTTTAATTGTCAATGGACACAAATGATTACTGCTTAAATACATTGCAATTTTGCTCATAATTTTTTTTTAAAACAGTAATTTCTTAGGATTTAATGTTCCAAGTTTTTATTGGAATAATTAGATACAATTTGAAAGATTTCCTTTCTTATGATACTCTGATCCAGTGAAAAAAAAGTGAAAAGAAAAATTTGAGCTTGAGAAGATAGAAAATTTGAAAAACGTGTTTTTGTACAAAAATTGAATTAATCTTTTAAAATTGGTTGCCACTCTGCTGTGCATGGCAGTAAAGATCAAGAGGGCACTTACAAATTATGGAATGCCATTAGATAGAGAATTTTTATAGATTTGCTTGACTAGAAAGATGAATTCATAATTAAGAATCCTTTCCCTGGATTTTTTCTTCCAAGATAGATGTGGGTTTTAACATACAGGAATAGTTTTCAGTGGAGGGGTGAAGCTGTCTAAGCATCATTTTAAGAGCAAAATTTAAGTGTTTCATGGCAAAAGACTTTAAATGTTTTATGCTCCCTTAGAAGCTTTTCCAACATTATAAAAATAATGCACTATATGCATTACAAAAATAATAATAAAGATGTTTTTTGTCAGAAAAAATACTAAGGCATAAAGTGTCATTCAAAAGATTTCTGAAGGTGCTACATTTAAAATCTAATAGTTTAGCCTAAATAGAGAAGCTATTTAAAAAACTGGAAAAAAAATCTGAGTTACGTTTCAGTCTTACTACTTTGTAATAGAATGAACATTGAAATGCCATCATGTAGATGAAAGACGTCAAAAAATACATTTCTTCATGAAAATGTTCTTTAATGAATATCATGTTTTCATGCATATGGTAATTCTTTAGTTTAAGCATAGTGACAAATACTTGAGGCACAAAATTTTATTTCACATTTAAAAAATTTTGTTATTTAACTTATAAATTATTCATCGTGAATATTTTACTGCTTTGTTAAGCCGGTGAATTTGGAAAGAATATTTTTTTTCTTTGTAAAACTTTCAATCACATACTCAGCATCACCTTAAATAACTATATGTTAGATTCCATTATTTTTTAAGGCATGGCCAGACCTTGCCTCAGTGTCTCCAAACTGATAATGAAACTACTATCCATTGCTTTTATGTTATTGTGATTTTTAAGTCAGAGTATAGAGTGATAATGTGGGAAAAATAATCGAAACATTTAGGGGCAAAAAAGGTAGAAAATTTAAATTATCTAGAAGATGTAGTGAATGGACATAAGAAATAATATATCCTTGCTTGCACTGCATTCTATGAAATATTATTATCCAGCCATGGCACTCTCAGAAAATCTTAGAAATTCGAATGGGAGCCTATGAGTTATACTCACATAAACCAGGGCCAGACTTCCATTTAAGGGTAGCTTTATTCAGTGTTTCTATTCTGGTGAAGAGCTGTGCAGGTGACAATTTTAAACACATACACACACACCCTCTTTTTGTTTTCCTCAGCTTTATAATATCTTGCTTATAAAATGCAATGAGTCTTGACAACAAAAAATATCAGTATAAGAGGCTCACATCAAGGAGGGAAGCAGCATTAATTTTGAAATTTAAGGATACAGGACTTTCCTAGATTCTCTACATGCAGATCCTATATGCAATGGGAAGTTCATTTTGATATTTCCAGGACAGAATTTTAAAAAGAGTTTTGAAGCATAAGTAATTTCCTTCAGAAGCACAATAAAAATGAAACAAAAGTACCCTGAGTACCAAAGATCACTGTTTGTCTATCTCTAACCTTGTGCATAGACAAATTTCCTTGAAAATCAGGGCAGCACAAGGAGAATTCTAACATCCATCAAAGGGCATTTGGGATAGATTGTCTGTTTTTACTGAAAAATATACCCCATTGCTTTATATGAGATCCTCCATTTAAATTTCAGTTGTCACCAGCCAAAAAAAAAAATGAAATATAATGTGGGGCTTGTGCAATTACCTTGATTCAACAGATTTCTATGCTTGGACGTTTTTGTGGTCTCAGAGAATTCCTGTTCACTTTTGGTTTCCATCAGAAGGAAAGAAATAACAATGAGGGCACTGTTCTTTGAGGTTTTTTCTTCTTTTATGTGCAACAAATACATTTCCACAAATAAATATCTCAAAAGCACTATTCACAATTGGTTTTCAGCATGAAATAGCACAACACACAAAGCATGTTGGAACATTAGTCTGGTTCCATAAAGTGCTTTTCAAATGCTGAGATAAGAGGTTTTTTCAAAAACCAAAGACTGAATGATGGAAGAGTATTGACTTGAAATAAAGATCTGCCTTTTTTGTTATTCCATGTGTCATTACAAGCTTTAGACATTAGAACAAGTTTTATATAAATGATGCACTCTGCAAGAACTGACTTTATTCTAAGAAATATATCAGAAGCCAGACAAGATAGCTAGCGAAAAAGCAGTCCAATTTAATATCTGTCAGAAATAAAGAGCCCTCATGGTGAGATACTCTGTGACAAGGTCTTAGATATGCAATCACATCCAAACCACAACTTTTGTATGCAAGTTAAAATTTCAACTGAATTTCTTTTATAGCCCCTTTTTTTTACACCAGAATTGAATTAGATCTACTAAAAAGCAAACTTTATCACTATCTGTGGCAGAAGAAGCAAGTGCTGCTGGATTGTACAGAGACTTAACCAAGACAGTAACCAGGGCAATTCATCTTTAGAGTGTTCATCTGGCAAAGGCAGCAGAATACTGTAATAAAAGTCAATAGGATTACATCAGCAATTAGGACTTGAGAGTTAGATTCTTTGCTTTGCTATACCCAGCAGATTTTTACATCTGTAGAATGTCTACATGGGGAATTTTAAACAAGATCTGAATGGAGGCATGTTATTTTGTGGTGTAACACATAAGAAGCATATCATATCAAACAGTATTCCCTTTTTTACAGCCCTCCTGGATGATAAATCTGGTCCCCGGTTGAACATTTTGCATCACTGAGTCCAGTTCCCCATTAACACAGGCACCTATCACTCTCTCACTCATGTGTGTAGCACCATCTGCAAAGTATTATGATCAGACACAGTTCCAGAACGTCACTGCCATTGCAAATCCAAGTTTTTTCATGGCCAGTCTACACCTAACATGAAGTAAGATGGCACAAAAAAGCAAAGACCTTAATGATTATTATTATTATTATACTTCACAAATATTTATTATAAAAAAAAATCTTTTTTGAAATGATCACACTAAAGTCCAGGTTTTATTCATTATATAACATCCAAAACATTTGAGGTTCATTGTCTTGGTTTTGAAAGAAGACAGGTATCTGCTAAAGAGGGGCAGGGCTTCTCTTGGAATGGATAATTCAAATCCCCTCCCCTCAAGTTATTATAATTTAGAAAAAAATTAAAATGGCTTTCAGGCAGAGATATGGGAATAGGAATAACAGTTCTTTACTAATAGGTATAACAAGACAAACAAACAACAAAAACTACAGCAATTAATAGCGAACAGAACCAGGGACCTTGACGGGGCTTGGTTTCACAAAACCCGGGGCAGTCTGGTCTCTTGGGATTCTGAAAAAAAAGTACCAAGCTGGAACGGTGAGGGATCCCAGGCTGGTGGACTGGATAAAATCCGGAGCTCCGTCGGTGGTCACTGGAGGGCAGGGATGTCCGGCAGGGAGGGCAGCGCGGCGCCGCAGTGCAGAGCAGCTTTAAAGCAGTGCTGAGGCAGTGGGACAGGGCCAGGCCAGCTCCAGCAGGGCAGCAAAAGGAGAAATCAGGATTTCCTGGACACACGAGCAGATGATGGTATCTCTCTTCAGGATCAGATCCGGGTGGTGCCAGTGAAAAACCCACGCAGCAACAGCAGCCCTGTCCTCTCCCGATGCAGGGCACACCAAAAGTGAAGCTGGCCCCCAGCCCCGTCTTTTTCCCTGCCCCCCCCACCCCACCTTCCCCCAAGAGAAACTCCCGGAGACAAAGAGTGTCCCAAGTGCCAGGCTCCATCCTTTGTTTCACCTGAGCACCAATAAGTATCCAGTGATTAGTTGCCTCAGCAATCCTTGGGAAAAAATTCTATAGGTGAAAAAAAAAAAACAAGAAACAAGCCTAACCCCCAACATTAATTAATGACTGTTATGAGTACTTCTGCTCTTTCATGTTGGTGTCTTATCAAGTGGATACCAGAGCCCAGAAGCTTCCTCTTCTATTCCGTTCTAGAACAGAAGTACTTTCCCTGTGTCATGGAGAAAGGCAATTGTTTCAATGGTAGACTAGAGAACACATGCTGAATCAGCAGCAAAGATAAGGTGAGCTCTGCAGCATTCCTAGCCATTCCTGCTTGATTGCAAGCTCTGGAAATCCCCCCCAGAGTGCAAATTCCTCATAAACACTAACCTATGGGGATTACTAGAATGCTGGAGAACATCTTGTTCTTTCAAGATCACCAGAATTCTCTCACCAAATATAAGTAAGTATACCTTTAATAATTAAACCTGTCCTACCTCAGATTTCTCATCCATCCTCAGATGTCTCATTTTCTCCTGAACTCAGAAATGGCATGAGTTCAGCTGCCCAATTAGAACAGTTGCCTGAGACCATAGAATTATCCTTACACAAGAGCAATCCTTCAAAGTATAACCCTATATTTTACAACTGAACAAAGTCTATAAATACAGGAAATTCAAATCTTCACTTGTGAATACAAAAATCTTGATGACTTTCCATGCTGATTTCTTTTTGAGGAAGATAAAGTTTTATATATTAAATTAAAGTGATGATGAGATTCATGACAATTTAATTCATACACTTAGGCTGGTATGTATTCAAAGTCATCCGACCTGTTTTAGGAACTTTGATTTCCATCAGAAGGAGCTGATATAGTGATCTAAGACTTAGACATTCAGGTTTTAAATGTCTAAGCTCTAAGATGTGACTCATGGTCAAGATGCTGTCACTCAGAGGAAGAGCCTGCAATGACAGAATTCAGCTTATCCTTATCCATTTACCTTCTTCCCAGGTGCCCCTCTAAGGCTAACAGTGCCTCAAATGTTACACATTTGAAACCAACTATCAGAAGGCACATCAGTGAATTGAAGGCTTGTGAAAACAAACACAAAATCCAGTATTAAATCAGATTTATTTCTTTCTTCAGTTGATTCTGTGCATACTCCAGTTGGTCTGCAGACTTCTCAATTCTGCTGTCCCCAAGACTTTTTACAGGTCTGAGGATTTTAATCCAGATATTTCTCTCAAGTTTCACTGAATTCAAGTAATAAAAATCCATGTTAATCCTGTGCCTGAAATTCAAGTATTTGGAGACCACAGAATTCTGTGTTAAGTTTTGCAGCGATCCCACATTGTCAACACTGTCAATGTTGGACTGTGGTGAAAACAAGACCCTACTGTCTTCAATATTGTGATTCCATCCTCAAACCTAAGAGCATTGGTACTGTCATTCAGTTATTTTAAGACAAAATAGGCTATGAACCAGGATCATGGCACTGGAAAGTGGAGTCAAAGGAGACCACAGATCTTAAGTAAGATCTTTTCCTGTTCTGGACAAGAATGTGCTATGTTCCCTGTATTTTCCTCACATCAATTACTGAATTTATTCCAGCAGAGGAAAGGAAAATAAGGAAGGAGAAGTCTAACCCCACAGTAATTAGACATCTTTTTACTGTCTTTTTACTAAATTTCTAAGGCAATCCATATCTCAGCATCCAAGTCCAAGAAATTCCATAGATGTTGAGAAGGATCAAGCAACATGCATAGCTATGTAACAATCCCAGTGCACTTTAAATTAATTATAAACCGAGCAGGAACTCATAAACCATTGCACAGAACAGCAACAACAATTATTCTTAACTGTAGGCCCAGCTGGCTCCCAATCTTAAACCAGCATGAGTTTTGCTAATAACCATGGCAGTAAGAGAAAAATAAATACCTTTGCTTAACACAATCATTATTTACTTGCATCCACCCCACTGATGTAATTTAACTTGGACTCTTTATTTTATCCGCTCTCCTCATGCCTCCCAACCAGGGTGCCCAGGACATATGACACTAAAGTATATGCTGAACAACTGCATTGTTCCCACACTGCAGAAAATCCACCAGCTAAGCACTGGGAGCACTGAATTAAAAACAAACATGGGAAAATCTCTATAGGTCTCTCTTCTTTAATTAGTTTACCTCATAGACTGAATATAAACTTTTGTATAATGTAAGGGAATGTCAGTGATGACAGCACTGGGGACTATGATATGTGTCAGGAAAGATGATCTCATAACAGGTACCTAGAGTTTAATTTTTATGAAATTAATAAGAAATACAGTTTGCCACTCATAACAGTAAAGTTTTCAAGGAATGGGAGAAAAAAAGAATACCAAAATCTGAATGCAACTGGGTCAGAATATGAAATTTTCATGTCTCCAGGCTGTTAATTCAAGAGAAGATGTGGACTAGCAATTGCTAGAAATCAAATGGAAAGTAAATTGTGACATTTTGTCAAATTTCACCTGGAAGTGCAAAATACTGATAAAAATAAACTCAGTTCAACCGTTCTGTTTCCACAATGCACCAAAAATAGAAGAAAGAGGAGGTTATTTTCTCAGTATAATAAAAACTAATCTCTAATAGATTCAAACCGAAAAACATGTTTTGCAATTCTGACTAGAGTATTAATCATACTTCCTATACTCAGGAATGCAGAGTAACATTTTCAAAAGCATCCAAGATTTTTCACTGGCCGAACTTTAAGTTCTCTTTAAAAGTTTGGGTTTAGATCAAATGAAATGTGCAGAACAGCAGTTCCCAGTCATCACTGGTCCTTAAGTAACAATTCTGTGAATGCAACATTTTTGTAGCAGTCCTACATTGTGTCCATCCAACAGTGTTCAATTTTAAGCTTTCAGTTGCCTCTGAATGTGAGCAATATCACAGGATCATACATAGCATTTCCCCTCAATGTTCAAACTGGCTTTGAAACAACTTCAAAAGAAACAAATGAAGTTAGAGATGTCAGTTTTACTAAAGATATCTTAGACTATTAGAGCTTTACTTTTTAGTGTGTGTATTCATTGTTAAACCCAGTCATCCAAGGTGATACATGAAGATGGGTTCTAATTCTTCCATGGAACCCCACCAATTTCTGTGAAGCTTTTTTCAAGCATCTAGTCATATGACTAACACAGACTTACAGCTCTTTGCACCTCATTCTTTCTGAAACAAAAACAGATAAGAAAGTACGATTTTTCTCTACTTTTTGTCTTTTATCGGCTCTAATATAGCAACAGTACACTTAAGATTCATTGTACTACATAAGATTCTGTTTGTTTACATGGAAAAAATATATTCAATATAATGGAATTCTTTAAGATAAACACCAACATGATTCTCTTCATATAACACTTCTTTAACTCAGTCTCAATCATCCTTTGTGCTTTTTTCTTTAAAGTTTTGCAATGGCATATTTATTTCTTTTTTCTATAATTATTTGGCAGAATGCCATTGTAGTGACTTCTACAATCTGTGCAAGATCTGGAAAACAGGACTTTTTGTGACCCAGAGGAGTGAAGATCTCTTGCTTGTTTAAAAGTAATTTTTTTTTTTTTTTTTGAGGAAAAGATTATTACACTTTGTTTCCCACTCAGACAAAGGGGAAGGGGGGCAAAGAGAAAGGAAGTTTTTGAAGTTTCCATCAGATGGTGAACATTTTCCAGACATTTCTAGTGAGATGCTAGTACACCATTCTATTCTTCTCAGATAAGTTATGACTCTTCCCCTCTCTATCTGAGATCTGTGCTGCAATCTTTCTGTTGAAAATATAATGTTTTACTGGACAGAATATGGGCACATGTCATTGCATGTATCTCACATGTTATTATATGCTTATAGTGGGGGAAGAGGAATTGAGATGAGGGAGTGGATTAGTTTACTTGCCGCACCAACTTTAAATCAGTATGAATTCCCAGTGTAGGCAGCACCTTGCCTGGCTTCAGCAATCACACTGTAGTGTGTAGGAGCCTTTCACACAGAAGTAAGAGCCAGACTGCTCTAAACTCTTGCAAGCTCTGAGAAGGCATTGGGAAAACTGGGACTGAGAAAACACAACAATGAACAACGCTTGAGCTTTGTGAGCAACCTGCAACTCCTGAGTGCAGAACACCAATTAGTGGAAGCAGACTACCCAGCTAAAAGGCCTAGAAGGACTTTGGCTTTGTGTGTAAGAAGAGTAAAATCTATTTTCATATACCTAAAAAAAAAAAAAAAAAAAAAAAAAGAAAGAAGCATTTAAGTGGCTTATATCCAATACAAGAGAGATCTGCTTTTCCTTTACAACACAAGATCAATGCTGCAGCTGACCTATATTCCAAAAGGACGATTACATGAAATGTCAAATTTAAGTGACGTAAATCTCCATGGATGATGCAGATAGTCAATACTGCAATAAGGAACATATCCCGATCGTGATAAATTGACGTGAAATTAGGCTGGCAAACATTCACTGCTATTCCTTTTCTTTCAGATAGTCCACTAAATCATTTGTAAATAGCAAACCCTCTACCATCAGAAGGAAAATTGAGAATTAAAAAGTACATTAAAACTCTCTAAAATTAGGAAATGATAGAATTAAGATTGCCCGTAAAATCTTGATAGGCGTCCTTGTGTATGGTGATAAGACCCCTTGGTTCTCAAGACATCTGTCTCGTTCATTCCTAAAAGGAGACTACTAATTAATTGAAAGAGTATATATATGATGCCTTGTTTTGCCATAACTGCAATTTTTTTCTAGTAATTTTTAATTCAATAACTGTAAGGACTTAAAAATCACAATTGCCTGTCCCATATACTGTTGAAAACACAGAAGAACTTTGCAGAATGGAGCAGCAGGGTGGCACTGCTTCCAGAAAAGGGTTCCCTCTATAGCAAACTGGGTGAAACAGCAGATGCTTGTACTCATATCACTGGTATTGCCCCAAGTTATGGGACTAATGGCATCTGTGACCACACACACTCACTCCTGCTCCCAAATACACCTCTGTGGATTCCTGGAACCTGGACTGTAAATTAAGCTACTTGACAGGAACATGAGATAAGATAAATGGGGTACTATTGACCAAACATATTGTGGTTTAATCCCAGCCAGCAGCCAAGCCTCAGGCAGCAATTTATGGGGAACTGTTGCCTGTGAGATGGACTCACATGGAGAACTTCATGGAGAACCATCTCCTGTGGAAGGGACCCCTAACTGGAGCAGGGCAAAAACTCTTCTCCCTGACTAGCAGCAGAAACACATGTGATGAACAGACCATAGCACCCATTCCCTGTGTTCCTGCACTGATGTTGGGGAGCAGGTAGAGTTGAGAAGAAAGCAGGAGTGAGGGAGAGGTGGGGTTTTTAAGGTCTTATTTTACTTGTCATTATCCTGTTCTGATTTTATTAGTAAAAATCTCAATTATTATCTCTAATTATAGCCTGTCTTACCTGTGCTGGTATTTGCCGAGTGGTTTCTCCCGATCCTTATTGTTCTGGGTTGACAGTGACCTCTATCCCATATATCGTGGACTGTGGTGTCTGGCGGCTGCTTTCCTCCCCGCCTTGTGCGGGGACTGCGGTTTGCTGGTCTCTCTTGCTCGCTCGCTCGCTGGCTCGCTCTGGCTCGGCTGCTTGCTCTTGCCGCTTCTGCTTGTTTTTTTTCTTCTCCCTTTTCTTCCCCCCCCCCTTCCCGAAGATTTAGGACTGGCTCTGGACCTGACCTGACCCGAGAAGTCTGGGAATCTCCGGAGCCTGAGAAAGAAGCTTTGCGCCCTCCCCTCACAGTAACTTGTTTTCTTTTCCCTTGTGTTGGGGAGTGGTTTTTTTCATTTGTCAATAAACCGGTTTTTTTCCACTTTTCCTCCAAGGAATTTTTCCTTCCCAAACCCAGGGCTGGGGGGGGAGGAGTGGTGGAGGTTTGTTTTTAGGGGACTCCTTTAGAGGTTCTCCCCCTAATTTGTTCCAAACCAGGACACTTATCTAAACTCATGAACCCTTTGTTATATTTTCTCTCCCCTTTTCAGCTGTGGAGGGCAGTGAGAGGGCGGCTTTGTTGGATGCCAGGCAGTCAGCCAGGGTGAACCTACTACATGACTTTAGCATATGGTCTCATTTGCTCCTAAATTCAGGTAGAAGCATCTCTCAATAATTGGATCATAACACTAACCTTAAAACTGTTCTCTGAAGGGGATGATTAAATTTTACTCATCTCATGGTACTCTTCCTTCTAACAGGTGTCTGAGAACTGATGCTTTTTTCCTTAAACTTTCCCTATCTGACATTGACCAAGGATAATCCCCATTTTACAAATAGAGAAGGCAATGTGATGCCCCAGCCAAACCTCACCAATTCTGTACACTTGGTCTAAGGTCCTAAATACTTGACTCCTCTCCTAGGGCTTTCACTGAGCATATCCCCACACAATGCACATGTCTCAGAGGGTGACAAACTACATCTGCAAACTACAGTTCAGCAAACTACAGCCTTTAGTTGTACTGGTGCATTCTTTTGATTCACTTGTTATGTTTACATTTATATTAGTCATGTTGTTCATATGGATTGTTCCTGTATCCCCCCATTCACCCCCCAGTTTGGTTCATCCCCAAGTTGTTTACCCAGTTTCAGTTATCTCTCAATCATTTGTTCCCCTACCCTCGAGTCCTGTCACTCTCAGTGAGGCCTCTCCCCAGCTCCAGAAGGTTCTGGGGAGATCAACCCCTGATAGGGTCAGGCTCGAGGGGATTCCCTCCTCCCTCTTGTGGTTTGCCCTCTGAACTGTCCCTCATCCCTCTGACCACTCCCTAATTTCCTGTGATTGGTCCCCTGTCCGGCCCTTCCTTCAGCTCCTCCCCTGCATAAAAGTGGCTCCCCAGAGAGGATCTCTGCTCTGCTGGCGCAGTCTCTTGGGAGTTCAAACCCTTATAGTAAAGGCTCCTGTGGCACCTCACCAGAGTCCTCCCTACTCTTACTCTGCTGCAATTGCCTTCACCAACGCCAGGCTTGGGGTAGCTCCTAACCCACCGGTGGACCCTGTCGGCCAGCCTGCGGGGTCCTACTGAGGTCTGCAAAGGTTTCAGCCAGGGTAGCCGGAACAGGCTCAAGGAGCCACCAAGAGGGAAGGCCCCGCCACATTCAGTCAGGCCCCAGGAGACAAAATATGAGACATTTGGGGATGAAAATAAGACTGGCTTTAGTGGCTTGCCTACTGGCAAAAAGAGCCCTGTGAACCAGGAAGAATCAGCAGTCACTTCCTCAAGGTGAATGTATATAATTGGGAAGAAGGCTTAGCTTGCAATGCCATCTTATTCTATACTTCGCTTATAATTGAGCTAGGGAAACCACAAACTGCAGTGTTCTTCACAAACACTACAAACCCGAATCATGATTACACTGGTCACAACCCAACATTACATACTGAATAATTAAAAAGCAATCTTAATCCTAACCAATTCTGATTTACAACAGTGTAGCACTAGAATTTCCAAATTTAAGAGTTAAGGCTTGAATAAAAAAAAAAAAAAGGCAAAACAGACAAATCTCACTGTGTGACAACACACAGCCTTTTGGCAGTGTTTTGGAGAGGCATTAGGACTTTCACAAAGTCCTGCATTAAAACATTTCTTGTTTCCAATCAGCCTAGTATACCATTCAGGATCTCTCACTGCACAGCAACCTCTTTTCTAAAATATGTGTAGAAAAGTTGTATATAAGTTTTTAATTGATATAGAATTGCCTAGTTGAGGAAATGTGAGCATTTTTAGTTGTTCTAAGCAGGGTTACGTTTAAGACTTTAAGGATTCATAGTCTAAAGAAACGTCTCCAGTCCCAGAAACATGTTTCTGGTCATTTCTGAGATCTATTTTGAGACAAGTTACACAGAGAATCGCTTGAAACCATCTCACCACAACTTCAAGTTACTCTCCTGAAATATCCCTCAAGTATCTTTTTCAAAGCTGGCCTCTAAACCTCTGACCATAAGAATGCCTTTGAAGCTCCATAGCAGGAACTGTGGAGTCTCTTGCTGGTTTTACTCAGAAATCCAGTAATTTGAGTAGGAGATCTTGAAAACAACTCAGTAAACCCCAGACAGCTGCTTTGTTTTCTCCATGTGCAGCTTTATCAGACTTGTTTGTTCCTCATGGATTTTGCAGGTTCTGTCCTGGTTTTAGGACTAGATGAAAGACCTTGGGACAATTAATGCTTTCAGGTGGTCCACAGAGATGCAGGAATACTTTCTTTCATTCAGTAGAGCAGTTGTCATTATAAATATTTCCCAGATCCCCTGCACAATACTGGATGACAGATAAGTTGCACCCACACAGCTTCTGCCTAAAGATGTCAACATACCATAGAGATGATTACATTTCTTTTCAAAATGTTCTTCATCAACCTTTCAAGATAAGATCACCTGAAAGCAGTGGTAGAAAGCTATATAGACATGCAAAAGAGCAGATATCTTGTCCAAAAGTCAAATTAATATGAGTCACTGAGGCAAGAGTAACTCTGTACCAATAAAAGGAATTAATTTGCTTTATGTATTGGTACATGATGTTGGTTTGGTGCCATGCAGGGTCCTGTATATTGTATAGTTTATAGATGTCTGTCCTGTTCATCATGACATCCCTTGATAAAAAACATCCCACACCAGGCTGACAATTAACTGAAGAACTGGCAATAGAAAATGAATTGATAAAATGTTATTCCTGATTCTTTTTGGGGAATCAAATCTGTCTCAAATCATGTTAATGTAAATTACTGTGGCAAATGTGACATCTCTGACTGAGAGCATGTTAATGTAATTTACTATAGTGAATATCACATCTCCATCTGCTAAAGCAATGTGTTAAAACTCACTAAGATTATTATCTTAAAGAGGAAGAGGTTTTTAAACTTTCAGGTTGCTGTTTCTAAGTTTCTTCTGGTGGAAATATTATCTAACATGTGATGCTGACTGAAAGCATTTGATTAAATTAAAAATGGAGTATGTAAATTCTTAGTGCTTACCAGATCACTGTAAAACAGCAGCTGGTAGAGAGTTAAGGCCAGAATTTCAATAGCCCAAAACATTTAATTTCAGACAGGATCTTTTCACGAGTGGTAGATAGACACAAGTGCAATGAGAGTAATATGATAAATTTTATATTTGTCTAAATTGCATCAACTTTCAACAAATCTTTGCTTGCTATCAGAGACCAGAAAAACCCCAAAGCAAAATGCTCTACCTCAATAGGCTGGGGGGGGGAGGGGGGGAGAAGTAAAAGAAAAAGTGAAACAATGTAATGGATATGAGGCTATGACTATTTCGTTATTGGAGTTATGCAGTGTTTAATACATAAGAATAAATCTTGCAGGCACTACCACTGTGGAAATCAAGAAAAAAAAGTCTGAAATATGCCAAAGAATCACATATCTTTCCTAAGAGCTACCCAATCTCTGCCTATTATGCCTAATCTATAATAATATGGAAAGAAAGATGTTTTTGCTACTAACTGAAGAGATTTCAAAGCCAAATCTAGGAGGAAATCATGTAATTACACAAAATATCACACGACTCTATTTCAAAAAGGCCTAAAATGGGTTTAAAAAAAAGAGAATACTTACTTAAATGCTTAAATTTTTGTTGGAAACAAATTTCACTTCAGGCTTTTTTTTAATTTTAGCAACTAACAGGTATTACAGAAAACATCCAACAGTATTGATTAGAATAGCACTTTTAGGAGAAAAAATATATAGGATGAAATATCTGATCAACAGCTTTGATTAAAGTCCATTGCACTGATCAAGATAACCAAGTATCCCACTTTTAGATGCTTTTCCACTGTTTGGCTCTGGATCTGGCCAGAATGGATAGGAAGCACAGAGGGACTTGAAGACTGAAGTCAGAGACCACAAAGCTTTGCAGTTCTGGGGATGGAGAATAAAAATGGTAGGATCAGTAGGAAAAGAAACTAAGAGGTACCTACCATGGGAATGGAGGGTTTGCTTAATTTCCCTCTCCTCTTTCCCCTCAGAAGATGGCTTCCTTTCTGGTGGTGACAAAGCACTTCACAAAGTCAACTCTCAAAGTGAGACATCCAAAATACTTACTCTCCCTGCTGCAGCCTCTTTCTAACAGGATCTGGCTGCTGGGCAGCTTCTTCACTTTGGGGTATTGACACCTGCTGGCTGACACAAAAATAGCAAACTGTTTTCTCAGGAACACAGTCCCAGTGCTGGGTGCATATGGTTTCATGTTCTCTCTTTGCCATATGTTAGAGACTTTCTGATTCAGACTGGTTGCAAGTAAAAGTCGTAATTTTAAAACTATCTTTAAAAAAATCTGGCTTGTATTTTTTTTTACTACAAATGCCAAGACACCCTGAACAATGGAAACATTACCAAGCCTCTCCAAATTCTCCAGTATGATATAAACAACAAAATTATTCCTTAGTTTCTGATTTTCACAGATTCCAATAAATTCAAGGAAGCACATACTCCAGATTTTGCCAGAAGATAATCTGAAACTAAAGAAAAGATCCATATACTGACTTTTATATTTCTGCTCTTCCTACATTTATGAAAACCTTCAAATCTTCAGCTGGTTTATATTTATTTAGTTTTAGAATCTAAATGAAGGACATAATCCTTTTAAACACCGAAACAAGTAAATGTTTTCAGTGAAAGACTGGGGAGGTTTACGAGGGAAAACCCACCAAGGGTCAGTAATTGCAAAGGAATTACATTTGGCTAAATTTAAATAAGTTTAGAATCTGAGATAGCATCAGAGGAAAAATTGATGTTATTTCTGCTTTCACTCTTCGTACAAGTTTCCCAGGGCATCCTGTTCTGGTTATTCTCAATGGCAAGATATGGGGTTAAACTGTCTGTTGGTACGGTCCCATATGACCATTCTTAACTACTGAAAAATGTCTATTAATAAATACATGTCAAATGCCATGACCAGTGTCCTACATCTTACAAGTTTGGGCTTAAGGAAAAATTAATTTGTATTCCTCTATAATCCCACCAAAATATAAAGTTCACAAGAATTTTCTCCTTAACTCTATGTCAAATAATCTCCCAGTAAGTGTTATCCCAAATTCTAAAAACAAAGATTTACACTAGATATCCTACTATTGATAGTCATTTACTTCTGTTTTACAGACTGAATGTTAAATATTCAAATACTACATCAAGGGAGTAAATTCTGTTCTCATCTTTAATGTATGTTAAATCCCTATACAAACATCTTCATTTAAGAGATGGAAGAGTAAAATTTTAATTAATTGCAGAATAATCCTTTGAGCATTGGCATTGCCTTCAATGATTTTCATAAATTTTCTTCAACATATCTAAATGTTTCTTTTTAACAAAAAACCAAAAAGGAAACCAAAGTGTTGCCTTTGTTTCTCTCAATTTTTATTTTGGATAGATTATTATATTCAGAGAATATAATAAAAATTATTTAGCCATGTTGCTGAGGAAGACTGTGAGATTATTTTCATCATATTTTCACTGCAGGCAAGATGGAACTACTCATTTTCACCATTTCAGCTCAGTTTATGTCATCCAAATATTCTGAGCTACTGCAAACTGAAATGTCATGATGCATGACTGAAGGGACATTGCAGTGCAGTACATTTTTAATGCCAGCTTTTTTACATTTCAATTTATATAGAATTTTCTCCACCTTCTCTAGCATTAGCAGACCAGTTTTGTACTCTCTTTCATGAGAAGAGGAGGAATTAGAGCCATTGCTAGACAATGAGGGGCATGAATTGAAATATTAATCAGAGTGAGGAAAAGGAGGAGATAAAAGTCAAAGAAAATTTCTTTGCAACCTTTATAAGGGATAACAAAATCTTTAAATAGTCCAAAAATGTAAATCCAGACTGTGAACAAATAGAAGTGACATGTTTCTCATTGTTAAAAACTCATAGTCAAAAACAGGACAGGACTGTATCAATATCCATATCTATGGAATATTAATGAGGTGAGGGACAGAAGAATCCTAAAGAAGGAAGAGTAGTTAGGAGTGGTCAGGAGTGCTACACTGGCCATCAGCAACATGAACAATCAAAACCACTGTCTATTTTGGCAGACTTTTGTAGATGGATCCTTTTAATACTCCACAAAGATTGAATAAGCTTCCTCATTATCATCAAGAAGATCTGCCCATAAAAATGCTCTTAAAAATAAATTAATAACTAAAGCCCAGAAACTAATGGATTATTTGCAATACAAAACATTGGTTAGTAGCCTAGCAAAAATATAAACATGAAACTTTGAAAAATAAGCACAAACATGACATGATAAAAATTACTGCAAACCACTGTGACTGGAAAGATAAGCTGTAACTAATATGAATGATTCTGATGTTCTCAATGACCTTCTCACTTGTCTTACTTTAATTTGCAATTCTTTTACTACATGGTTCAGAATATAGCACTGTTTCACCCTCATCAATGGTGTCAGGTTCCAGGTCTTGCTGAAACCGACCAGAATTGTCAGAAGGGAGCTAAGTGCAAGTAAATGCATAACCATGGCATCTGGGGAGGTAGCTGAATTTTCAGCCTGGTATTAGAAACTCTCGGAACAGCCAAATGTTCTTTAATAACTTTCCCTGCTTCTTAGCTAAACTGTTCTTGCAATAAATGGAAAGGAATGGCATTTGGTTGTGTGTCATAGCTGGAACAATCCCAGATGAGGTTTAAATATTCATTGCTTAGAAGAAAAGAGTTCTGGTAACACTGTTGATTTGCTAATATTTTTATCATTCCTGTTACCCTACTGAGACAAAGAAACAAGGAGTGAGAAGACATGGATTTAATACACTTATCTAATTCAAGCTTGACATACCACTTGAAAGATGGTAGTTTTCCACCTCAGTTTGCGGCATGTATTTCCACAATACTCTTTCACAATTTGAGAATAGTATTCCTTACATTATTCTTCATATTCCTAAGGATGAAAGAAAGCAACTGCATTGTTTGTAACTAAAAAATCCTCAACATATTAAATACTGAGTGAAAATCTGCTGGTATGGAAGCAACTACATGAAAAATGCAAACTATTAACATCATACCTTAGGAAAATTCTGAATACATCAAGTTTTGCTAATGTCCAAATGTTATGGTCCACACCTCTGGTTTCCTATCTGCTGACTACCTCTTTCACATGCAGGCTTCCTTGGTGTTCAAAATATAGCTAGGTATCCCAGTCCTATGGAAATGCTAAGTTTCAGCATTGTAAATACATGCACGTAAGAGAAAAAAAGTGCTGCCAACAAAATATCTTAGGCCAGAACCTTCCTCTAGAGAGCAGGACAGCTGAGCTTTCCAGATACCAGATACTTGTCACCAGACAAGTTAGGCTAGGGTACTAGGGTACTCCCACCAACCCCAAAAGAGTGATGTGATACCAAACTGTCCTCACAAATACATGGGAACTTTGTTCAGTAACTGCTTGGTTTAAAATGCATAAAATATCTTAGGAGCAAGGAATTTGGAGTGACGACAGCCCTTTCCACATTAGGCATCCTAACATTAATGCAAAGCCATGCTCCCTCATGCATGTCTTTTTATACTGCGCCTTGGATCTGGTGTTCCCAACTGCATAATGGTTCAGACTTTCCAAAAGATGGGAAAACTACCATTTCTGCCTACCCTGTCTGTACTGAAGCTCTTCCATGTGCCTAGAACACACAGTACCAAGGAGTGCACAGACAAATTACTGCTTTGCTGGGTTCCAATGAATCTCTTACATGCCAAGAATAATATCACTTTGGTTTACACTAAAGGAGCCAAGGGTGATACAGACAGTCCTGCCCAAATGCATTTCCTCAGAAATGAAACTCAAGTAAGGCAGAATTTCAGCAAGGTTCTATTGTGTGACACAAGGTGTTGGCCCATTTAGGCACCTGGCTCTTGGCATGGGATTGTGAGTCTCAGAGTAGGTCCTGTGAAGGCATGTGCATCACAGCACTTAAATCTCTTTTTGTATCCAGAGCTTCTGAAACATTAACCAATAGCTACTTAGCTGTATCATCAAGCTGATTTAAAAATATTAATTTTTACTGTTTTGTCCCATAATAGACTCCAAAATATCTTGTTTCAGCAATTCAGAATTTTACAACTTGGTTTTAATTACCCTTGCATTATAATTTTTGTATCTTCTCTCATGTTAATAATTTGAAGAGATACAAGACTGCCTGAAGAAAGAAAAGAAAATAATGTATTTACAAATGCAGTAACAGGACAGCTATCAAGAAGGGTTGATCCTGTGTTTAATTTGTATTTTGTGTTTGATTGCTTATCTCTCTGCATGCAGGCTTTGCTTTTTACCTTTCTGAATTTCTAGGAGGATTTTGTTAATATACAAGGTTAATATACCTTTTTCAAATAATGTAGGGTGAAAGGAGGAAACATTTGTTCAGTTCAATATAAATTTCGATCACCTCAAAGATTTCATGAAATCCACAAAATGAATATCTTAAAATGAAGGTTGCTCGTCTATATTGGTGATGTGAGGTGTAATACAACAACCATTTATAAACCTAATTTGCAGAATGTGGGTTTATAAGCACTATTTCTTTTTTCCCTGATAAAGTATACCACTTTGTGAAAGAGAAGACTTTCCGAATCATTTGGAGTTTCTGCTTTTTGAAGCATTTTGCATGTAGTAAGAGAGTGAAGAGGAAACTGGAGTTTACTCCTGAGGTTTTGGTGGGTTAAGACAACTAACCTATTTTGCAAAACAATATCAAAACAGAAGAGATTCCTGATGGCCTTTGCCATGGGGCTCTTGGCTTTGGGAGTGTCATAGGAGGCAAAGTTCAGCATTCACAATATGACTGCACGTACCTCTAGCTATAAGTCACTGAAAAAGTGCACAAAATCTGTGTGTGAAGGTTTGGGATAATTTTAATTTTTTCTATTACAAGGAAGTTTTACTTAGAGTGCAACATTACCTTTATTGTGTTCTGACATCACACAAAACCTTACACCTCTAACTATTATATTTTAGCAGTTTTGAAATCTGGTTAAATTAAGTGGTTTAATCAATATATTTGATCTTTCTTTGCAAATCAGGTAGGTAAGAATTATGATTATGTAAGTTTCTTGGATAAGTATTTCATACTTTTACAAAGCTGGATCTAAATTCGTTCTTCCCTCTGAACTCCCTGGATAAACATTTGGCTTCCTAGCAACCTCATTTGTCCTCAATCATTCAGACAAATTACTGCAACTCAGTTTTAAAACAGTTTGATTTGAAATTATAAAAGTACCTGTGTTGCAGATGTACTATTTCTGTTACTGCAAAATTCTTGCACTATGCAGTGGACACAGGCAGGAAGAGATGCTTTATATATCCTATTCTGTTAACTTGTCTCCTGCTCCTTACCTTCAGTAGGAGGAAGTTGCAAGAATACCCAGGAAAAAAAAAAAAAAAAAGAAAAAAAGAAAAAAAGAAAAAGAAAAAAAAAAAAAAAGCAACATCCCTTGCCCTTTGTGCATAACAGAAACTTTAGGAGGGATACAGAGATGTGACAGTGAAATGAGTTCAGCAGAGTCCAGACACATGGATAGTGGGCTGAAGTTCACGGCATGCAGAGCGAAACTGAGAGCCAGGTTTATTCGGCGCTCAGGAGAAGGTTAACAGTGACCTAGCTGGAGATGCTGCCTATCAAGGCAGCAGGATGATAGAGTCTGACAGCCCTTGGTGGTGCACAGCAATAAGGTGATGGGTGATAGACACAGGTATTAGGAAAAAAATCACAATGTAGGTGATCAGCTACAAGAACAGCTTACCCAGCTGATTAATGTTCCTCCTTGAAGGTATTCAAAACTTGACCAGACAAGGTCATGAGCAAACACCATAGGCCATCCCAGATTTGAGAGGATGAGATAAGCTAAAGAAGCCCCTTTATTAAGTTATTCTATAATTCCAGCTTTTGAACACGCTACTGTATCTGAAACAGCTGTGTTTTAACTACATGGATATGCTGGACAACGCCTACTATACAGAGCAGATTCCTCACCCTGAACATCAGAGTCAGTTTGGGGTTCTGAAAGTGACTTCAGCAGAAGCAAACCCTAGTTTCTCTTTCAAATATTTGCATTTATTCCTTGATGCAAGTTTACAGCTTCTGATGCTCATAAAGAAATGCTTGAAGTTGTTTACTAACTGTTCTACGTGATTTAAGGCATATGCAAGAACAAAGTAATCCAAATTCAAGTGACTTGAAACTGCTGTTAATCTCTCTCCACAATGAAATAGTTTGTTTCATCCCAAAACTCATTTAATAGCTTTGCTTTTCTGTCCTACATTTGCCTCCATCCCTACACTTCATTTTTTCCATGGTTTTTGTCTAACACTTCAAAGAAGAAAAATAGAGCATGCAGTATAAATCAGAATAAGTTTTGCCTTGGTACCTACCTTTATAATAAAAAGAACTAGTACAGAATTTCATCATTTCCATGGCTGCTACTATCCTACTGAGGTCAATACCTCAAGTAAGCTCTTATAGAAACTCCAATAAATAGTCAAACACAGGAGTCTGTGTACTTCTAACTCTGGGTTTATAACATTTTTATTGCTATACTTGGGTTATGTACTGCCATTGTTTTACACAGATATGCTTCAAACCTCACTTAAAATGACCTTTGGCAAGACGCACAGAATTTAGAATCTCAAGTTTTTATGTCATTCTTTTTCATCTTTTTGAAGTCCTTCACTCCACTGAGCTACAAAATTAGCAAATAACTTAGATTTTAATGACACAAAAAGACCAGAATTTCTCCCAACAAATATACACCAGGCAGAGAAGCAGAAGAACAAAAACATGTGCATAACCAGCACAGAAGGATTCCTCAGGCATGCTGCCTGATGATCAGAAACAGTATCAGTTTAGATGGAGTCAGTTGTTGTTGCAGCACCTCGAAGTCAACGAAAATATGACCTTTAGGAAGAGGAAAAAGGGGTGGCATTAGGTAACATTGCACTCCCATATAAGGAGCATCCGATTTGTTTCAATAGATTTCCAAAGTAACGTGTACATAAAGGTCATCCCTCTCCAGGGTAGGCCACTACTCTGAGAGACTGAAGAAAATCTGTATTCTCCCTGTTTCTCGGTGTAAAATAAGAACATATTAAGTCTGCTAGAATTTATAAAATCAAACAGTATTTCATGCGTGTATTTGGACAGTGTAATTCAAAGTCATCTTTTGTTTCAGCCTAGTACTATTTTCTATCTGATGATGTTAGTAAATAAGGCATTTCTGAGTGTGTTAATGACATTTTTAAGTGGCAGCTTAATTTGTTTCTGGTTCACTGAATCATATTTGTTTGAAATTTGCATTTCACAATTTCACATTAGTTCCCTAAAAATGATACTTTAAGAATATCTTTGTAAACATTTTTCACTACTGCTAAACATTATAATTTCTTGGCATTTATACGCTAACATCACAGTGTAACCGTAAGTAGAGTTCTGACTAAGCAATTACTGTATTGCTACCAGGGACAAGGATGTAGTGGAAACCAGATGAGATGGAGCTTTTAGACATCAAGTGAACAACAGTGCCTTATGGGTGCACATCCAGAGGAACATCCAAGGCAGAAGACTGCAGTTGTTTATGTGTCCATGTTTTCTGCAGCAAAACCTGGTAAATTTTACTGCTTTCTTTAACTTACCTAGCCTGATTCTACCACAGATATTCTGAATATTTCTGCATTGCTGTGGACAGACCCCAGCTAACTAGGTTTTCTGCAGCTGGACCACATGCTACTGGGAAAGTGTTATAAACGACAATTTCCCCAATATTTTCCTTTAAGAAAATTTATTGGAAAAAACAACAAAGTGATAAATCGAGAAAAAGCCACAATCCCTATACAGTCCTTACCCAGGAAGTACTGGGTGAGCCGAAAAGAAGGGTGAAATACAGGCTCTCTGTCCTGCAGCCTCCCTCCCAGGTCACAGCCTGCCTATTTTTCTAAGGTTAATTTATAGGGGAAAAATGTCCTCCGGCTATGTTATTGTTCAAGTATTTCTTTGAATTGTACAGATGGGATTATAGTCCACAGTATGTAAAGTAGCTTTTCCGATAAATCCGATTTTTACAGTCCATAATATGTAAAGCAGTTTTCTGGTAAAACTGATTTTTCTGTCCATAAATTAGTCTTGTTTGTTGGGCTACAGTTCCTGGCGCCGGGCCAGTGAAGGAATGTGGATTCCGTCTGGTTGGGTTCTGATGAGTCTTCTTGATTGTCCAGGTGGCCTTTTGTTATCGGTGTCCTCGCCCTCCATTGAGGTGAAAATGTGTTCCTTAGACATGGTATGCCAACCATTAGCTGGCTTAGCAACCATTAGCCTTAGCAACCATTTTAATAGGGAATAAACTCAAATTAAACATATATTTATAACAGAAAGGAACTAGACAAATCAGTTGTAAGGATGAAAGTTTTACTACTCTTTCTACTCACCCAAACCTATTCCTGTATTGTACAGCGCTTAGGTAGAAAAGAGAACCTGACAGAAAAACAGAGCATCAAATACTTTTCGAGTGATAACTGAATTTTTAATGGTGACAAATCAGAAATATACAGATTTTTTCAGATGAGGAGGCAGGGCAATTACCCTATTCACATAACACAAGGAATATTGAGGAACTCATCTGAAACCCTGAATGCTAAGGTACACAGTTTAAATGCAAGACTACTACTCTTCTCACAATAAAAGATGGTGATAATCATCTTTCAAAGAGAGTTACTGGAGAGACCAAGGGAAAGCTATCTCCAATCTCAGCAGGACTTGTTTTTTTCCTGATCTTGCACTCTCTTTCTTTCACAAAAATAAGTGAAAAAAACTTTCTATGTCTATTTGCCATCCTTTGAATCTCAGTATGCAGGGCTAACCATTTCACCTTTAAATGCTCCAAATACTAGAAACTCAAACCACTAATAACTAACTGCCTTTTCTAAGTGTCATTTTCAGAATGTGACCCAAGTATTTATTCTATTGACTGCACTCTTTGAAGTGCATAGAGAGATATTCTGCAGAAACTAAAGCAACTATATATACTTCCCATGTAAAACTGCTGTCATCTTTCTTGTATTGCCACTAACTGGCCTGATTACCCTCACAATGGAGGTAATTTTTCACTGGAACTATTCCATTATCTTCAAAAAAGGTAGTCTTCATTCAAATTTGATCTGAGAAGGAGTGTCAGGCTCCAAACATGATTTAATCAGAAAACATGATTTTAAACAGAAAATCATAAGAAAGTTGAAGTGAGTCTTTTTAAATCTCAAGCTATTTGATTCCATCTCTTTTAAAAGAAAAAAATCTTCTAGCAGTGAAGAAGAAAAGTCAAGAGATTTACCCATCATAATCATTTGAGTTACATAGGCTGTTTGCTCTGCCCTATACTCCAGTGTTACTAAGTTCCTCCAGTTGTCTGCTTTTTTACTCTACTTCAAGGGAAGTTAAATTAGCACTGAAAAAAAATCTGTATTTTTCAGGCTTGAGGTCTCAAACACAAAGCATTTTGAATGCTGAGCAGAAATTCTCTAGAGTTATAACAGTATTACAGAAGTTCATCAAGGCACAACTAAAAAATAACTAGCGAGGATCACTCAAAATAAATTAATGAAACATGAACTATAGTACTGGGATATACCTTATATTAGATGTATTTATTAGTCTTTCAGGGCTTCCTTTTCTCTTTCCAAAATGTTGATGTGACTTTGTAAGTAGAATCAGTATGGTTCTGAGCATTGAAGACACAAGCATTTGCTTCAAAGCCCAAATTATTACAAAAAGAGTTAAACACAGGATGAAAGTCCTAAAGGTAGTTCTTGTAATGGATGTAATGGATAAATTCGTGTATATAATATTGTATCAAGGATTTAGTTTACTAAAAGCTACTCAAGGGCGTCTCCAAGATTCCAGAGTCCATTGTGCGAGCAAACACATTTGCAACTGAAACGACAAGGCCGAACTGGAAGATGGCCCATTCATCAAGGATGGACCTCCACTTCACAGCTCCTCAACATCTGATATCAATCTTGGTGGAGATCCGAGGATGATCACATCACCCCTCCTAAGATGAAATCTGGGAAGACTATCAAGCAATCCTTTCATGCAGACGGGAACTCCTTTCAAACCTCCATTTGGAAATTTAGAAACACATGCATACTTGGACTTTCAATAGACTTAGCCTTAGGGTAAAAAAACTGTATAAAACCCACATGCCGAAGCTTGGCAGGTGTGGTAGAGCTTAGATGGTACCCTTGTACTGTCACTCTATCCACCCAGCATTCGATCGATGTTGTCTCACTTTTATTGTGGCTTTTAATTCAGTGTTGGAAACTTTGCTAAATAAATTATTTTATTTTTGAATTGGCTTCTAATCATTTATGACAGTTCTAAATAGAAAAAATATCGGGGGTTGGGGGGAGGGGGAGGGGGTGGCATGGAAAAGAAGAGAGTGGCCATCACTTGCATCCAGAGTTATTTTCTAAGGAGAAAATGCAAACCTCAGTGATCACTGTGTGTAACATAGCAACTTTCCGAAGGAATAAAAAATCATATTTTGCTTTCATCCTCTAGATTCCAGACCTGTCCTGCCTCCTGCCCCACCAGTTTGACGAAGCACAATCCACCATGCAATTGGTTGATTCAGAGCTATGGACAATAATAACTATTCATAGATTGCTTCTCTGTCTGATTTGCATTTGATCAGCTCACAGTTAACACCTGCAGCATCAGCAGGAACACAAATTCAGACCTCTCTCTAACATCCTGAGAGGTTTGTGCCTTTAAGTTTTTGTCAGATTTGTCTACACTGGCCAACATAAAAAAAAATTGCTGTGGTGAGCTAAAGACAGGCACCATGTCTGTGTAAGCCTGATATTATTAAAAAGTTAGGATAAAAGTATTATCGCTTTGTTATTGTAATCAATGCTGTTCAGTTACACTTTGTCTCATCTGTATTGAGTAGCTGAAAAACCGCAAAATTACAGAAATTCTGAATGAGTATATCCTGCAAATCCCTACAAAACACTGTTTATCATCTCCTTGAAGTACTTTCCTCTTCTGATTCTGGGAAAACTTTTTGTGATGTTGTAACAGTTTAATGCAATGGTCCATGTAACTTAAGCCTTAAATTGAAGTAGAACAATGGAAATGCTATGTTTGCAGTACTGTTTATTTGACCTGAGATTGCCTTGAGGTTTTATTGTAAGTTTGGAGGCTGCAGAGCTCTGAAAGAAGCTTTTAGCAATTAGCTAATTTACTGTCTTTGGTCATGTTATAAATGACGGTTCTCCAATATTCCGTTTTAGAGGTTTATTGGAAAATGACAAAATGAGATAGAAAAGAGACAATGCCCACAATCAAACGGCAGCTCTGAGCCCGGGTTCTCGAGGGCTGTCGGGTGAACCAGACACAGCCTCTATTGCACTGGGTCCCCCATGGTTCACACCAACCATCTCTTGAAGGCTAGTTTTTATAAGGTTTTTAGGCCCTGAGGCTAGGTTTCTGTCTAGTCTGAATATGCAGATAGGATTTCCGTCCACCTGGAGTGAGAGTAGAATAGAATTCCAGGAAATCTGGTCACATCTCCGGATCTGTCTATGAATTATTCCTGAAGTCTTCACCAAACTTGTCCATGAATTATTCTTGAAGCTCTCGCCAGACGAACATGTCTTGGTTTCTGGGTTTGGTCTCAAGAGTGTCAGAATTCCAGGAAGGTGGAGTGATTGGATTTTCTGAGAGCTGAATTGGTTCTGATGGGCACTAGTGATCATTATCTGATTTCTGTCATCTGGTGCCTCTTTGGTATGGTCCACCCCTCATTGATATGGAGAATACAGTTCTATTGCTCTATTGGCAGGCTATTTGCCTGCCCCCCCTTGTTGGTTTCTGTACAAGGGTGTACCTTTTAGCACACTTTATTTCATACAGAGATCATAATAAAAACTCAAATTAAACCATATATTTATAACAGTAATAAAAACTCGAATTAAACCACATATTTATAACAGGTCATATCCTGAAAGGTGGAGATACACAATTCATTTTTATTTCTTAGCTCAGACTTGGACTCTTTTATGCTTACATTGGCAAACACAAAATCATTTATAAGCAGAATAAATAACAACTTTCCAAGAAAGTAGTGAGACTCAAAAATGAAGGGACTACAGCAGTTAGCTAGAAAAGATTGCATGTAGGACTATTATTACTTAATTTCACAGTGAGCAATACCTTCAGAAAAAAACCCCAAAACTGTTATTGTTCAGTATTAGAAAACAGAATAGAACACATCAAGAATTTTTATGTCTTTAGGGAAAGGAGCACTAAGAAAAAGCTACTCTTACATGAAGTACTATCCACCTTATCCATGAGCATGTCTAATGGTCACCTGGCACATATTTCCCACAGAAATAGCTTCCATCATCTCTGAATCAATTCAAGTTCTATGGTAGAAGCTACTTTTCTAAAAATTCATAACTCAAGGATATGAACCCATTTGAAAGAAAATACGAAGTTAATCCTGACATAACCTCTTTTCCATTCAGGTCTCCCTCCTACTCCTTTTTTGATTAAAAAAAGTCATCCCTTGATTAACTAATGTTTCCTAAACAGATAAATAAACAGATTCTGCATGTGCTTTTTCAGGTAAAGTCCAGTTTTGTTGAAGCAACACATTCTCATGTAAAAAGCCTTTCCTGTGGAAAATTCCACACTAACTCTAATCCAGTTATCTTCCTTGAGGTCCCAAAAAGATTCATTCCTGCTATGTTTTTACCATAGAATTTCAAACTAGATATGCTGCTGTCCTAGAAGTCATGAGTCCCTTAAATGGCTGCCCCAGAGGTATTTTGCCCATCTAAAAGCCAGTTAAAGCTGAAGCTTTGTCCCTCCCTGTATTAAAATGCATGTTCTTGAAGCTGATGTGAGCAGCAGCCACATGGCAGAAGTTTTAAAGCACTCAGAATTCTCAGGTGTCTTTTGTGCCCCCTCCTGCCCCACAGCAAACTTACAACTGGATCTCCCAGCAGATCCCCCTGCTCTCCCCAGCCCTGAGGCTGCAGAGCAGCACCAGTGGGGCTGATCAGACAAGGCACAGCTTCTTGCCATCTGTCCTCAGCTGTGGTGCCTCTTCCAATCCAGCTCAGCCATCCTATGGATTTGGGAGAAGTCACAGCAATGAATTCCTCCTCACCACTACTTGCAAGGCAGGCATTCTTAGAGCACTCAAGGAAACTCTACAGAGCAGAAGCTGCTGCAAGGCAATTCTTTTAAAAGGCACGGGCGTTTTTTGCGTTTTTTTTTTTTTTTCTTCAGAGCCTTTTTTTCCTCCCACAGGAGGAAATTGTTCGAGTTGCTTTATTACAACTTAATTCTGATTTTGTGCCATTGCAAGTTCTCCAAGTTTTGTGCTGCCCATATAAACTAGGAAGTCTACAGCCCCCAGAGGTGCACCAAAGATGGAAGATGACTAGGCTTGTCTCTTCAAATTTGTGGCATAGTTACAGGGAAGAGTTCTACAAAATATTTTTTCAAATTAATATCTTTTTGTTGTTTCTTATTGAAAAAATAGTCTAAAAAGTCTACTCTGAAACTGAATTGAGACATATCACTGTCTAAGTTCAATCAAAAACAAAAGAAATTCAGCACTCAATGAGTAGCATTCTAACAATTTGCTTTGTATATATATAGTATTCAGTATCTATGGCATATGCAATACAATGCCATGTGAAAGCTTATTTATCTGACAGTGGCCTTAATGATACATAAAATGGACTTGACAAGGACAGACTTCATGATGTGGCACTTCATTTGAATGACTCTTTTGTCTCAGGACAACGGATAAGAATTTGTCTATTCCTAAATGGGTCCTTCTACTAAGAACCCCTATTAACCTCTTGTGAACCTTTTTTTAACTGAAGAGTATTGAAAATGTTCTAAACCAGTAAATGGTGAAAATGTGAAATAAATGTTGCAGAAACACAAATCCACTAGCATTTTCTCTTTGAAATGTTTCACTTTGCAAGGATTTGAAGGTAAGGGCCTTGTTTTCTTCACAATAAATATAATTTGAGTGATTGGTTGTGTGGTTGAAAATTGAATTTAGTATTTTTGAAATATGCTTTAAGACCCTAATATATTTGAGCCTACTTCTGTTTATAGCTCAGTATAGCTCTAATTGCTCCACTATCTTGTTTTCAAAAATTCAGCAATTTTTCCCTCCGCTTATTGTCAGTTTCTCTAAAAAATAATGGATCTTGTTTAATGATTTTCTTCTCAGAATATCTTTCAAGTAATCTATAACTTTTTCTCTTGAATAAAAAAAGTATATGTAGAAATGCTATAAAAATTCTTATCCCAAGGGATTGCAAGACTCATGTTCCTATCCAAATACAAATTCTCATTACAGACACAGTACAGTCCTTGATTCAAAAATCCTATGGGATTATTGGAAAGCATTAAAAATATATACACACAGTCATACTTCTAGTCAATAAAACCACCAAGAGAAAAATTATATAGAAAAGAAGAAGAACACAATTCCTGAGTTTATGGCTTCATAGAATGAAACATAATCCACAGAGAAATAAAGTGGTTTATTTGTTTAATTTGTTTTTATTCCCAGGAAGACATTTACTGAACAATTAAACAAACAGTGTGAGAGCCCACTCACCATGGGTCTAAACCCCAGTAGAAATTGAGGGATGGCCTTTAAATTTAAGATGTATTCCAGGATTAAGATGCCACTGTAAGCAAGTGAGAAGATGAAGAAATTTATTCCTCTTTTTCTCACCTGCAGACTTTATAGCATCTGGATCCATCATGGTGCTGATATAAAGTCACATTTACCTGTTTGTCCTAAAGTGCAGCCATGTAAAATAATGAAGTTGTCTATAGAACTTTCTCTATAGAAAATTCTCCCTTCACAATATATAAATGTCTAATTATTTTTACCTTCAAAATTCTGTGGAAATTGCTCTCTTGTCTTGGATTTTTTTTATACTGAACACCCAAATAGCCTCTTGGTTCTCCCAGTCTTTGCAGTCTCATTTTCAATAGCTTATTTAATTGCTACTTCTATTCTGCTTTTAATCATAGTGTGTTCAACTGAGGCATGGAACATAACATATTCTCTTCAACTAAGTCTCTGTTAAATTCAAGTGAGAACCCTTCATTAATTTTTCCACATATGTGCATATTTCTTGAATTTATAAAAATACCCTGTCTCTTTGACTACTTTTTATACCATTGACTCTTTTTAGCAGAGACTATGTTTAATTTGTCCATTCAGGAGCTGAATAAATCTTTATACATCCTGTAAAATCACAATATCCTTTATATATGTTGGATCATAAACTGAGCTCTGCATTTTCTGATCACAAGGATTTCAGGTATTTTTGAGTTTCCAGTACATATTTGGCACATTGGTGTTAGGAAGTGTGGATCTGTTAAGAGATATGGTGGCTTTTCAATAGTAGCTGGTCAAATGAGAAGATAAGTGACATAAATTCACAGCCTGAATATCATGGGGATGTTTTTAGTTCATGTCACAGTCATATTTTGGGAGTCTAAGGCAAGCAGCCAATTGAGAGCCACATAAGCAAAAGAGGCAGTCATCTAAGATGGCACGGCACTGTTAGTTACCCTTCCCACACTAAGCTGTCCTGACTTCTGCACCTGGGGAAGTAATAAGGAGGTATGTCAGTTCCTCCTAATAGGAGCAAGGAGAGAGAATGTCCCAGAAATAACCTCAACCCTTCCATATGTCCACAATGCAAGACCAGCAAACTCAATCATCTAATGTACTGTCAATCTTAACCCACAGCCTTGCCGTGATAACATGGAATAGATCCACCTCCTTGAAGCACTAAAATTCAATTTTAAAAACTTTTCTGATAAATCATAATCCAGCATTTCCCCCCCTTTTGTATTGCATATATCCAGTAACCATGCCTGGTATCCAAGTATAATAATTCTTTAGATTGATCTAACACCCAAAGTTAGCAGCCATTTTTGGATTTTTTTTCTGTCTACATTAGGAAAGGAAGACCCAGGGAACTACAAGGCTGGTCACTCTCACCTCCATGCCCAGCAAGTTTATGGAGCAGACTGTCCTTGAAACTATGTTAAGGCAGATGGGAAATAAGGAGGTGATTGGTGACAGCACTTCTAAGAGTAAATTGTTACTGACAAATTTAGTGGCATTCTATGATGGGGTTGTGAATTTGGTGAATAAGGGAAAAGCAATGGATGTCATCCACCTGGACTTGTGTAAAGAATTTGACACTGTCCCACAGTCAAATTTTCTTTTCTCTAAACTGGAAAAACATGAATTTACTTATGATAGATTGACCAGCTGGTGGATAAGGAACTGACTGGATGGTCCCTTTCAAAGAGTTGTGATCAACAACCCAATGTCCAAGTAGAGATTGGTGATGAATAGCTGTGTGAGTTGACAAGCAGGAAACTACAACAACCACAAAACCACAGCTGAAATGAAAACAGTACATCTTTTTCCTTACCTCACTAACCAAAGGATCCGTAAGCAACACCCAGGCAGAGACACACAAGAGGGAATGCAGGCCCCACCAGGCTTAGCCCATCCTAGCAGAAGGCGGGGCTGCTCTTTGCACCAGTCTATCAAGGGCCCATGCACATTTAATCTGCCAACATGCTGTGACCTCTCCTGTGCTTTTTGTGGTCTCTGATCATAATGATCTTAGTATTAATAGTCTTAATGATCATTATGATCTTAGTATTCTTTCTTCCAGAATAGGGAGCTCATGTATGTCCATGAGAGTGCCTCCAAATCTCTCAAAACACCTACATTATCTCTACACAAAATTCTACTCCTCAAACAGAGAGAGAAAGAGCAATAGGCATAAAATATGAGCTTTCCCACACCCTTATTCTCCATGCCTTGGCATTCCCAGCTGCAAGGCCACTTAAGCAAATCTAGTATCCTTCTCGCCATTCCACTTTTATCCTTTTCTTCCCAAAAGTGGCATTCTTCAAGGGCTGGTGTTGGGACCTACAGTATCTTTGTTGGGAACACAATGGGATTGAGTAAACCCTCAGCAAGTTTGCCAAAAACACCAAGCTGAGAGGTGAGGTCTACATCCTGGAAGGAAGGGCTGCATCCAGAGGACTTTTACAAGTTTGAGACATGGGTCTGCGAGAATCCAATGAAGCTCAACAAGGCCAAATGCAAGTTCTTGCACCTGGGTTGGGGCAATCCAGTCACAAATACAGGATGGGTGAGGAATGGATGGAGATCAAACCTGGGCAAAAGGACTGGGAGATGTTGGTTGAATAGAAGCTTGGCATGCCTTGGCATCACATGCTCGAGCCCAGAAAGCAATCTGTACCTTGCACCCAAAGAAATGTGACCTGCAGTATGTGGACAGGCTGCAGCAAGTCCAGATGAGGGCCATGAAGATGGACAGAGGGATGGAAACCTGGAACAAGTTGACCAGAGATGCTGTGGATGCCCCATTCCTGGAAGTGTTTAAGAACAAGCTGGAGGGGGATTTGAGCAAGCTGGCCTAGTGGAAGATGTTCCTGTCCATGGCAAGGGATTGGAATTGTATGATCATTACGTTTCCTTTTAACACAGGCCATTCTGTAATCCTATGATTAACAGTCCATCTTTTCCCAAATGAAAGTACAGGAAAAACACAGACACCTCACCCCAACCACCCCTCCAAGTTATTCTTTGAATTACCTTTGCAAAAATAGCAAAATATTGAAGAGCAACTGTGGTCTTCCATTTTACAGAAACAAAAAGACATAAAAAGATGGTGCAGGAGAACTCTACATCCCAAATTATGCAATGAACAGGACCTGGCGACTTAGTCCAGAACATATAAAAGCTGTGCATCTTCCAAGATGAGAAGGAAATAGAGAAGGACACGCTCATTCCTGAGTGCTACTGCAGTATCATGCCTTCTGTGCGATGACATTATAGAGTTAACATGCATCACTGAACAAAATATGTCCCTTAGAGAAGAAATCTCTATATTTAAATTCTTGTGGCTTTGCTACAAGACCTCTAAGAGACCATGTCAGACACTCAGCTGAATGAGTCGACATTGTCCAATTCAAGAATTCATTTGTCCTGATGCCTTTCATAGTGTTGTGAGAAAAAAGGCACAAACGAACCTGATCTCCCTTCAGGAGGCCTACTGCTCCTCCTTCAGATAGTTGGAATGAATCTCAGCCTCTGCACTGCTTTAAGACCAAAATGAGAATAAACATGCTACATTTAGATGACCATATAGAGGTTTGAATTACAGTGTTTATTGTCAAATAAAATTCTTTTCCACTTTTTAATTTTTAAATTCATTGCACAGGTGTGTTACAAAGAGTAAATCAACATAAATAGAGCAAATGAAATATAAAACAAGATCAAGAAACAATAAAACAAAAAGAGTTGGCAAGAAAGTGACAGATTATTTGGAGCCTGATATTTATCAAATGCTAAAGCATAGAAGGTGGCTGAGGTTATTGTATTTTTCTATTAAGGAAGAACAGTTTCTTGTCAGATTCTGTAGGCAGTAAACATCTCAAAGCCATTTTTAGCTTTGCATGCAGTTAGGCTGCTGAATCTAATGGGAATGCATAAAGTCCCCTGTGTAGCTCATCCTGTAGGACGTATTTATCTCATGGTTTTGTGTTACATAGCAGTACAGCAAAATCTGCTTGCTCCTATTAAAAATTTGTAAGAAACATCTATATTGAAATGTTTTCATATTCTGCATGAAATACTTATTTCACTTAGAAACCACAAAATACAATTTTCAGTCTATGTTGAAAGAAACTGTAAAGACATTACATTATCTTAACAAACAGGCTGCTTCTCCCATGAGTCCAGGATCATACTTGCACACTTAGAAAATATTTGGAGGTTTTTTTACCTCTTTTTGTCTATCAAAATACAGACATCTTAGAGTATAGGAAAAAAGTATATTCTTGTCCAGTGAACAGTGGTGCAATTATCTGACAATTTTCCAATTGCTTGTTCTTGAGGGCACCACTAAAGCAGGAGCAGTGCTGAAAGCAGAGATTGGTTATTTGTGAAAAAATAGCAGGACAAATCAGTAATTTAACTACAGGCTACACAGCTTTTCAGAAAAATCTTGAGATGGGAGAGTGCAAACCTAAACTTTTACTAATGCCTAAGATGAAGTTTGATTAATTTCCAGAAGACTGCAATATACACCCAGAAACTTTAATAAGGAAGTGAGACCTTGATGACACAAGAGGTGCCTTCTCATACAACATTATCTCCTAGAATAAATTAATACATGAAGAGTTTTAAGTAGTATTCAGCAGGAGAGTAGAGGCTGCAGCAGCAAGCTCTAAATCTACAGCATTTGGTTGTAAATTCACCAGACCTGGCCCCTAAGCATTCAGGATTACAATCAAGAAAGGTATTTCTGTGTGCCTTATACTGTAATAGCCATTCAGTATTTATTGACTTAAAAGGGAGGTAAGCAGTGAAACTTCTTTGCAGATATAACACATAGCTCTTATCAAAGAAGAGAGCACTCCAAATTACTGACATGGAAAGGGTGCACTCAGACTTTTGCTGGGGCTGTAGCACTACCTTCAAAACTGCTCAATGTGTGTATTGCTAAATAGCAGGACTTTTCAACTCATGGTCTACAAACCAGTTTTGCTCAATTATCAGCAAAAACACATCTGTCCACAAGACCATTGTCATCACTTGCATGGTCTAAATAAACTTCTTATCCAAAAACCTAGCTGAAGAGTTGTGATTAATTTGCTTTGTGCATTAGTGGTGCAAGAGGCTCCACTTACTATTAGAGTTTGCTGCTGCTTTTGCTAATAGAGCATGAGTTGATATCCCAAAAAAGCACAGCCATCAGTTTGTACAGGCTGTTTTCTCTCTGAAGATTTGACAGACCAAAAGTAAAAAGATTATAGAAGATTAACAGAAAATAAATTAGAGTGGGGAAGTTGGTGAAGGAGACCTACTGTAACATCTGGTGTGAATTTTAAGCAGGACACAGCACTGTAGCTCTGACAGGAGAAGCAGGTTTAGTGGTCTCAGAACAAAGTAATCCCAGATCTCAGGATTCTGCGGCACCGGCACGGTAGGAATCAATATGAAATACTCAAGGAAGAATACAAGGTTTAGTGATTTTAAACAAGCTGAAGAGGGAAATCAGAAGATTTAAGAGACATTTTGCAAAATGGGAATGAGAAGGAAAAAATTTAAGATCTTATGCAAGTAAAAATTAATAACTATATGGCTGATAGCAAAACTCATGGGCTCTCTGGGTTGACTCTAAGCTCAGGGTGAAAGGGGGGCAAGCTTTGGTAATCTAATGAAGAAACATGTTTCTCGCAATACAAAGGGGTTGTAGCCTGCAGGCGAGGCTACAATTCTGGACGGCACTGAAGCAAGGCATCTGGGATCCCTGTCACATGATCCAGTCATCAACCAAGAGATGATGAGAGAGTCTAGTCCTTGCAGTCTCTGGGTACGGGTCCTAGGAAGTGTGGCAGAAAGATATTTGTGTGCAGATGATCTCTATATGCAGCAAACCCCATGGAAGACCATAGAACAAGGGATTCAACGCTTGAGAGAAATGGCAGTGGCAGAGATGGTCTTCTCAGATGACATAAACACTAGGAACCCAGACTTAGTATCATGTACATCTGTGATGTGGCGAACACTTATATGACTTGGGCCATTGGAATATGCTTCTGCTTTGGCAGTAATGAAGCGGGAGGACATGGAGGAGACTGTGCTTGATATGGCAAAGAAGTTCTGAGCATATGCAGATGCTGTGCATGGCCCAACACACACCAGAATCGTGGCTGTGGAGACACGCCTACGGAAACTAGAGGATAAGATAGATGAGAACCATAAGAAACTCAGGGAGGAGATTAGAGAGGACCTTCTCCAAATCTCAGCAGTACAGATCAGAGGTTCTGGTACCCAAAATAGATGCTCCCCGGGTAGGGAGAGAGGGTACACTCCATGTGCTGAGCTGTGGTTCTTCCTGCAGGATTGCGGAGAAAATATGAACAGATGGGATGGAAAACCTACGGCTGCCCTGGCACAATGGGTGCATGAATTGAAGGAAGACAAGACTCAGAGAGGGAGTTCCACCAAAAGGGAAGCAGCTCCAGTTGCCCGTAGCTGAAGTGCCAGGTGTGATGATGATGACATGTCCAACCCCCTTGAAGGAACCTCTAAGACATATGCTCAAGAAAAGAAGGATAACCGGGCTTAGAGGGGCCCTGCCTCTAGCCAGGTAGAGGCTAGGGAGAACCGCGTTTTTTGGACTGTGTGGATTTGTTGGCCTGGCACATCTGAACCACAAGACTATGAGGCCTTGGTTGATACTGGTACGCAGTGCACATTAATGCCATCAAGACATTTAGGGGCAGAATCTGTCTGTATCACTGGCGTGACAGGGGTATCACAAGATTTTACTTTGGTGGAAGCAGATGTGAGCCTGACTGGAAATGAGTGGAAAGCAGCTGTGTGGAGCCCCACACGACAGGTTGCTGAGGTCACCGAAGGAGAGGGTGGATCAAGTCAACTTGCAGAACTCAAGGCTGTTCAATTGGCCTTGGATGTTGCTGAAAGAGAGGGGTGGCTGAGGCTCTACCTCTATACCAATTCATGGATGGTAGACAATGCTCTGTGGGGATGGCTGAAGAGGTGGAAAGAGGCTAATTGGCAGCATGGAGGGAAACCAATCTGGGCTGCTGAGGAGTGGAAAGACATTGCTACCAGGGTAGGGAGACTACCTGTGAAAGTTCGCCATGTAGATGCCCACATTCCCAAGAGTAGAGCTAATGAGGAGCATCAAAACAACGAGCAGGTAGATCAGGCAGCAAAAATAGAGGTGTCAAAGATTGATTTAGATTGGGAACACAAGGGAGAGTTGTTTTTAGCTTGATGGGCCCATGATGCCTCGGGCCATCAGGGTAGAGATGCCACCTATAAGTGGGCCCGAGACCGAGGGGTGGATCTAACCTAAGACAGTATTTCTCAGGTTATCCACGACTGTGAGACATGTGCTGTCATCAAACAGGCCAAGCGGGTGAAGCCCCTACGGTATGGTGGACAGTGGTCTAAATATAAGTATGGAGAGGCCTGCCAGGTTGATTATATTACCCTACCCCAGATACGTCACGGTAAGCGCTACGTGCTCACAATGGTGGAAGCCACCACAGGGTGGCTGGAGACCTACCCTGTGCTCCATGCCCGAAACACCATCCTGGGCCTAGAGAAGCAAGTCCTGTGGAGGCATGGTACCCCTGAGAGAATTGAGTCAGACAACAGGACTCATTTCAAGAACAGCCTTATCAACACCTAGGCTAGGGAACATGGCATTGAGTGGGTGTACCATATTCCCTACCATGCACCTGCTGCAGGCAAAGTGGAGAGGCACAATGCACTCTTAAAAACCCAGTTGAAGGCATTAGGTGGGGGATCTTTCAAGAATTGGGAGCAGCATTTGGCAAAGGCCACCTGGTTGGTCAACACCTGAGGCTCCACCAACCGAGCAGGCCCCGCCCAGGCTGAGCCTCTGCATAAAATAGATGGAGATAAAGTCCCAGTGGTGCATGTCAGAGGCCTGTTAGGGAAGACAGTGTGGATCAAGTCTGCCTTGAGTACAGACAAACCCATTCGTTGGGTTGTCTTTGCTCAGGGACCAGGCTGCACATGGTGGATAATGCAGAAAGATGGAACAACACTATGTGTACCTCAAGGAGATCTGATTGTTGGGTGAGAATCATTTGTAAACATCACTGTCCGCTGGATGCTATTGCCATTGTCTGTACATTAAACCACGCAGAATGAAATAGAAGGAAATGTGTGAGAGGGTATTGCTTGTATTTTTTTTGTGAGGAGAACGAATGGAAGTTTTATGTGGATAAATACACGATGTGGAATATATGTTGGTTTTGGCCGTAAGTCGACAATATGAGGATAAGGGGTGGAATGTCCTAGGGTGATGTGTTTATCCCTCAATCGTCTGTTGGGTGCAAAGGGCGGGGGAAGCGCGGTTTGTTTTTCCCTAGGAAAACTCTGCTCCTCAGAGTGGCCTTGAAGTTGAAGTGGGGGAGATGGAGCACCGCAAGACGAAAGAAGCTGTTTTTACTCTGGGAGAGTTAGTAGTTAGTAGTTAGTTTAGAGCTAGCATAGTTAGACCTGTAGAATAGCTGGAGGGGTTTTTTTCCCTCTTTTTTTTCCTTTTTTTCTCCTTCTCCTCGGAACTGTTCCAATCTCTTTGGACTGGGGACCTGGGGAAAGTGCCGGGGGCCTCCACAGGGGACCCACCCCACCAAGACCAGCCCTGCACATCTCCTTTTCTCTCCCAGCACCAGCGGAGATGGAGCAACGGAACACAGTGACCATCTTCAAGAGGAGACCTTCTCTTTTCCAAGTTTGTTATCCCTCCGTAAGCAGCACGAAGCTCTTGTCATCGGGTATTGTGCTGGGAGTGCTTTGCCTGTGTAATAAACGGGTTTTTTCCACTTCTCTCTCAGGAAGTCTTTTTTTCCCGAACCAGCTGGGGGAGGGGAGGGGGAGCCCGTGGGGGAGGTGGGGGGGGTGTGGTCTCCCAAATCTGCCTGAAACCAGCACAGCTGTCAAGATCCTTGAATCACAAAGACAAACTGAAGAAAGATACCTGTGAAAAACATCTGCACACTACATTTTGAATATCTGAATAGAAGCGAAACCCGGACATTGATATTTTTAAAATGTTTTACACATGACTTACTACAAAATAAAAATTCCAAGTGATATCTATTGATCTGTACATTCAAACGGAGCAACTGACACTGCCTTTGGAGGAATGAAAATAAGTCCTTGGAATTCAGTCTATGCCTATTAACTATGCTGCAAGTTAAATCTGCTCTCACTGTGCTTTCAAACATTTTATTACAAGTTCCAGGCAAAAAAAGACCAACAAAAGCCAAACTACCTCAAAGAATAGTCCTGAAAAAAGGAATCTCTTCCTATTAACAACACTCCTAATTATTCAGAAAAAGAAGTCATGCTTCCTCTTGTATTTTCTTATGATTTAAGTACTACACTCTTTAAGATTAAAATCCTTTGAATAAAAATCTTATCAAAAGTTTGAAAAGCCAACGCATATGTCACATTTTTTACTGGAAGACAAATATTTCCTTGAAGAAAAAAAAAAGGGGATAGGAGGTAAATCAATAATAGATATAGGATATACTCCCCCTGTAGCTAGAGAGTACAAGAGACAATATATTGAAATCTCTGTACCCTCTGGGGTTTACCATAAATACAGCACCTAGTAAGCCCTGTCCAAAGCCAATGTAGCTAAGAAGCTAACTGCACAGAGTCTATCTTCTTTTCTGCTGCACTCTTAATCGTCTTACTTAACAATGCATCATGGTATTCAATTCCCCAAAGCGCTTTTACCATGGTAAAAATACCATACTAAATAGCCATTGCACATAGAAGAAAACAGATACATTGAAGCAGATTAGTCATTTTACTAGGGTCAGACATGAATTTGTACCTCTACTGGTTTCAAAACATAAGTTTTGTTGCAATCTGGTTATTATTTACAAAATCAGATCATATGAAGGGGTTTCAAACTTTCAAATTTTTTTAGTCACAGACTAAGCAAATATAACATTCATTAACGGTGGATGTCCCTATTATGGACATATTCCCAATGGCATTTTCCTTTTAATGTCTTCTACATTCCTTTTGCATGCCCCTTAATTATCAATTATACACCAGCATAAACATTATATTTACAAAACGCATTTAAACATATTGCTTCACATTTTGCAGAAATTCTTAAGTGAGATAAATTTTTTCTTAAGAAAGATTACATATAAATGCTACATATTTTCATTGCATTGGTTTTTTAAAGCAGAACTTTACCATTTTTAATAAACAAGGAAGAAAACTACCTGTTTAAAATATTTTAGTAATTAAGACTTTTTTTTTTTTTTAAATGAGAAAACTGTTGCTCTCAAAAAGGCTCAGTATTCAAATATGGTTTGTATGTGGCTATTGTTTTAAGTTTCCTGAACTGGTCAATTTAATCCACTAAAATTTCACATAGTAAAAGAAAAACTAACTTGTTTTCTAAGATTGTGCTGTTATGAGGAGATGTAAAAATTCACATCCAGAAGAAAAGAAGCTACCTATTGACTAGACCTACATAAATAAGTGAAAATACTTTAGACATTAATTTATAATTTACTCATTCAAATACTAATTTTAAAAACAGTGTGAAAGATTAGCAAGAGTTGCATTCCTTTTAAAGTAAATTAGGTCATAGAGGCTAAAAAATTGGAAGGTTGTAAGCTCTTGCTGTATCTAACAACTGTGAAATAATCACGCCCAAGGGGAGGTTCCCAGTTATAAAACTGAAGTCTGGCCAACTATTATAAGGTTTGCTTCATAAGTGTCATTGGAGGGAAAAAACTTGCAAACCAAGGAATACTGTTGATTCACTCTTACAGTTACTACTATGGTAGAATAAGGATTATAAACCATCCTTGCTAGAGAAGAAAACCCAAGGAGGGACATTTTCAATACTTTGAGGTAATTGCTAAACATTTCATTTAAGGAATAGCTCAGAGGAGTAGGTTTCTGTATTTCTTGATGCCTTGATGATCAGCATAAATCGATTGCAAGCTGTTAGCTCAAATTCAAAGCTCAAAGTGAAGGCATAGAATAGCAATACATAAAGTGAAATTAAAAATAAAAAGAGATAGTTAATTTGTAAAGATCCTTACTAACAGGAGCTTAATCTATATGGCATTAGAGATACTTGAAATTGAATTTACCTGTAAACTAAACCATATCAACTAAACCTGATTTATACAGGATGACCCAAAGCTTATAGAATCTCAATATCACGTCCCACTTATAAACTATATTTTACTAATTTATAGGATATTCACTTACCTAAAAGTTATTCTCATCAAAATTCTAGCTAAGACAGGAAAAAAATGCATTGCCTGTAAATGCATTGGAAAATGAAAGACAATTTTTTTCCCATGTTTTAAAATAAAAATGAGACAAGGTATCAAGTTGCTAAAACAAACCCCAAGAGAGGACCTTTTATTGTCATTCACTCAAAAATAAGTTCAGGACTGCAAAGAAATTAAACCTTTTGAGACATCAGGTATTGTATTGTTGGTTATTTATTAATTAAATATTTTCATTTCCTGGTTAAACTACAGGTATGCTAACAACTTAAAACCTTATCTCTAAACATAAATTAAATGCTTAATATCCAATACATAAAAGATTAGACACTGGTTTATTCTCAAAAAAAAAAAAAAAATCCCTCTCCTCTGACTTTTCTCATGAAAAGGGAAATGTATATGTTGTAACTGTAAAGACTAAAAATAACTTACAAATAATTTATTCTACAAGATGAAAAGGTGCTAGTGATGACAAAAAAACCATCACTGAAATAGATTGTGCAAGAAATTTCTTTAAGGCACTAATCAGACCTAAACCTGATTAACTGTCTAATTGGCTTGATTACTGATGGCAAGAAAACATATGCTATAAACCTGTTCCTGGTGAAAGAGTCATAGAGGCTTCAGGGGAGCTGAAGAAGCAAAATGTTTAGAAAGCTAAAATCAGTATTTTCTAGACCAAAATTAGCACCTGAGATAACAGATTTCAAGAATGAAGGTGCTCCTCCACCACCAAAGGCAGCAACAGGCCAGGTATGGTTTTTCTTGTCTATTATATACTCATTAATACTATCTTTGTGTTTAGAAGGTATTTATGGAAGTAAATGCCAAAGGGTGGAATTTCAAATATACTTACTGAAGATGGTATCAATCTTCATTTAGAAAAATGAAATAAATGTCTTTATTCTCCTCCACCCTACCATCTTTTCTTTATGAAGAAAATATAATTTTCTCTTTTTGAAAACTGCTTTCTGAATAGGCCTAACCTGAAATAGTACCAGCTTATGAGAGGTCCTGATCAACATTGCAAATGGAGAATTAGAGATACAGGTACTGCTGCTTTTCATATGATGATATATTTTTATAGATCTTGTTGCCTTCTGGCAGGAAATGTCAGTGTGTCTTTTCTGAATATTAGAATGTCATGCAGGTATATATCAGCCTGCTTCCTGATAACCACTGGAAAGACAAAGTAATTTAGTAGCTTTTGAAATAAGTCTTTTTTTCAGCTTGGTTTTGGTAATGTAGATTCTCTTGGAAAAATAAAGTCATATTAGTCTACAGTCTATATTTTTATATAGTATTTCTTCACTTTAAATGTTAATTCAGTCTTTTCTATTTAATTAAGTACTCTTTCTCTTGTTGCCTTTGAATTTTTATCTTTTCCCAATATTATCCCCCCAAAAATTTTCGTTTTTTCCAGCTTGACATAATCAAAACCTTACAAGACAAAATGGCAACAATTTATGGTTTCACCAAATCATTAGGGAAGTGAAATAGGTTCTTTATTATCAGCCTTAGCTGTTAATCATTCATGTTTACTGAAATAATCAAAACTCCTCCAGCATAAAGTTACTTTTAAGTAAGCGGGCATATCCATACTGTCATCCACAAAAAATGGCAAAACGTCTATGTTCAATACCCTTTATATACTGCAGATCTACAGGCATCGTTCTTTCACAGTTCAGTATTCTTTTGTCAATAAAATACTGTTTTAAACATAGAAAACTCCAGAATATTGACAGGCTAGTTCTGTGCAGGCTGATATCTGTCTTGGCAAAGTGCTCTAGCAAAACAGATATATTTAGATTTTACTGGAGACAAGTATTACTCTTTGGGCAAGAATAATTTCATACACCAGCACAACATTCAGATTGTATCACCATCAGCCTACACTCTTCAAAACACAGCTAAAATGGAGAACACAATTGGATTAGGGATTAAGACATTTCCTGCCACCAGGAGATACCATCTAAAGAGTAAAGAAGAAAGAGAAGAAAGTACATAGTATCTGGTAACTAATTACTATACTAATTAATGCACTAATTTATGTATCTATGCTATTAGGAAAGAGCCTGAAACAAAGAAAACAACCTTTACAACAAAACATCATGCAAGAACCTTGAGTATGCACAGACTTTGATTGGAATTTTAATATACATGTATATATCTACAAAATTTATAATTAAGTTTTCTATACGCATGTATATTAGAATTTTGGTGCCCAGTTCTCTGAATAAGAACAGGCATGAAAACACAAATATTTTCATAGAAAATAAAAAACCCCAAAATATTCTCAGAAAGACAAACAAAAAGAAGGTCACTGACCTAGGAAAGGAAAAAAAACAAAAGTGCATGAAGACCTGAAAGCTCCTAATGTCAAATAATTTGTCCATATGCTGATACAACCCAACATTCTTCTCTATTAATAACCATGCTGCACACCAGGAAGTCTCATTCTATATGGGATAGCAATTGCTCATGGGCTTGATTAACACAATGCTGTTATGCAGGATTGTGAACGCCAAGGACTCCCCATACACATCTCACTCCCTCCTCCAAAGCCTATCTGTTAAAACTGAGATGAATCAAGGTACAGGTACACAAGGATTTGGTTTATGGATCTAAATCAGCAGGAGGAAGTTAGTTTTTTGCAGTGAAAGTTGATACGATCTCAGTATTTCGTAGAGATTGAGATCTGTCCCTGTGGTAAGGACAACTCAAAATGTACCAGATGTGTTAGCCCAACAGAAGGTTTAGGCAGAATCATGACTAACCCAGAGATGCACGTTGGCTTGTGAGAGGCAGCACTGAGCATGTCAGCTCTGCAAACAGGCAGCAGCAGAACCCTAAGCTAAGCAACTGGGTTTGCACCAAGGATGTGAAGATACCACTTTTTGATTTCAATATCCATCACAAGTCCTTTGGCAAAACCATCTGGAAACACACAGAACACCAAGGAACAATGGTCAGTGTGTGGCAGCTTAACCAAATTCCTACAAAAAGGTTGCAGACATCAAACCACCCTTATTATTATTCTCAACAGTGACAGTCTACAGTCTCTAATCTTGTGTATTTTTTCAAGGATGAAAATAAAACAACAAATGAACCACAGAAAACAGAGGCCAATAATAAAGCAGAGCCTGTACCAAAGGAACAAGGTCAGTAATAATCTATTTAGGAGTTTTCAAAGATTATCTGGACACAGTACATGTATACTTTACAGGATTGTAAATAAAACTGTTGTTCTTCTTAGTGCTCTGGCAGGAGCTCTTATTTTTTATTTGTGGAAGAAATTAAGATCCCTGAATTGTCATTGACCCCAGACCAATGATTTGTTACAAGTATAGGAGCAGTATCCAACAATAACAAAAGGCAACAAGCTTTCAAGTACATAGTCCCTTCAAGAGCTTGCCCCCTCTGATCAGCTAGTTTAGGAAGTTCTATTTCTTCTTACTGCAATTTGACTTCTTAGAAATCCTAAAATAAAGGTATTCAGTAGCTTAAAAAAAAAAAAAAAAAAAAAAAAGGAAAAGCATATATTTAATGTTTCTTTTAGTGATACATCTCCTATGTACCAGAATAGACAAGACAGACGTTAAAATATCTGTCATTCACATATTTCAGTGAAGAGGATTCCAAACTTTAAAAAATAATAATTTAAAATAATAATAATATTTTTTAAAAAGTAATGTTGTTAAAAATATTCACCATCCCAATTCAGAAGTTACTCAGTGCTGCTACAAGGGAACATAGAACTCAGGGCAGTAAAACAAGGCAATTTTTTGCCTGAGCAGCTGGTTTCTGGAAACAAAAGCTGTTGCTCCTGGCTATCCTGCCCCCTCTTCCGCCATCTCCAGTAGCCAAGCCTGTTTTGTGTGTACCAGAGCCAAAGGACTGCTTACACCTGCAACCAAAATAAAGGCTCAGGATGGTGAAGCAACAACTACTGCCAGGCCATATCCCCTCCTCCCTCCCTCACACAATGAGTGGAGCAGCCCTTTCCTTTTTCATCCTCCAATTCTGGAGAAAAACAAAGAGTCCAGTTTTCCTAGTTTTTCATGTTTTTCCTTTAGGAGAGTAGTTCATGATCATTTCACTGAAACAGCAAAGCAAAGACTGAGGAATCTCCAGTTTTCTGTGAAAAATAATAACTAAGAAAAGCAAAGCAACTGGAAAAAAATTACAAGAAAACTTCCATAATTCTTACTTGTGTTCATGTAATCATAGAAAGTGTAACAACTTCTTTCCTCATGTAATGAAACTAAACAAAGTCCATTTAATGCAATTATCTTGTTATATAATGGCTGTAGCATGAAATCAGGGGAAAACAAAGTATGACATGAATTAACTGTAGCAACAATGTAAAAAAACAGCTTTGATATTAGATTTTTTTGGCAAAACTAAGTCACAGATGCTATTCCATCACTATAGAGTATTACTATAGAAATTCTTTTTGTTTCTATTAAAAACTTAATCTAACTTTAAAGATTAATATAACTCATTAAGATATATTTTGGGATATTAAGCTACTTTTTTTTTTTTCCTTTTAAAATGGTGGTATAGGAGCAACTACACCATTAATTACATCAGGAAATTATAATATTACAGTTAGGCTCCCCATTTTGGGGGGTATTAATTAAGTAAATCCATAGTTTTTGGAAGGCACTTCCTCATTTTCAAACAGCTGCAAGAGTTACATAGATAATGGCTATACAAGCCAGAAAATTTACACAGGAACCACACCTCGGGAGAAGCTTATGATTTCACCACCCTGAAAATGAGTCCCTATCATCTGAGCCAAAAAAAGAACTTCTCTATCTCTGGACAGAAAATGGAGGTGTGTCCAAAACAGTTCACTGGAGGGTCTAGGTAAAACTTCTGCAAAATTTTGTGAACTTTGTGCCAGACTTAAAAGTCCTGTGGTTATCTTCTGGAAGAGAAAAATGAGAATTGTGTGGGTAAGCAGAGGATGAGAGACCAGAAAAAGCATTTTATGCTGTATGTACAAGTTTGGAGAGAATTATTAAAGCACAGCTAGGTCTCAAACAACATTAGTTAAGGCAGATCAGCTAAATGGAGAACTTCAAATGTGTTAGAGAAAAGTCTTTCCAAGGTCTCTTGTTACGTTTTATGTTATAATCAAAATTAAATAGACCAGTAAAACCCTTAATCATAGTATCAGTTTGCAGCTCCATAGTGCTAAATACAAATCAACAGACTGAGTAGAGCTTATCTTAACCCCTCTTCTTTTCACATGACCAAAACCAGCCATTACCTTCTCCTTTTCTCCGTATACTTCACAAAGCAGCACAATGTTTCCAGCACACATGAGAATCCAGCAGGAGGTATCATTGGAGCCTGTTGGATTAAAACTTGGCCACTTAGGAGCACTTAGTACTTTTAGCTTCTTTGTTGGCTACTCATTGCCCTATCTCCACCTCCTCAGTTGCCCTCTCTCTCACTAGCTTGCTTTGTGATGAATTCTCTGCATTATTAGTTTACTCTGTAATCAATTCTCTGTGCTTAGTCAGTTTGTTCCATAATGGATTTTTTAAATTCATTCCCTGCATTTTTTTGTGTACTTAACAAAGTGTGATTCATCTAATTACAGGTTCTCTGTGATATTAAATCCAATAGCTGTAATTTCTTTGCATATTTTTCACCTGCCATAATTGACTGGCTATACAAATGCTTCCCTTGTTTGCCCACTGCTGCTCAATAGCTCTGTTGGTGGTTATGCTCTTTAGAAGGACACATCCAGCCTCCACCTGCTAGCTTGTGACTGCATAATCATTCTCTGTTTTATAATTTCTTTCATCCTCCTGACAGATGATTCCAGTTTGATTCTTTCCAACTACATTTTAGTATTTCTCTGAAGTCTGTCCTCATCTTTACATTTTTCCCTTACTAGAAACTAGTCTGTTGCCAATAATCTGGGTTTTGATCTTCTATTAAATCAACAAGTGTCTTAGAGATGTTTTCCAGAATCATAGTCACATTTATTCAGCTTTTATGAAAGGGCATATTGACATTGCTTTGTTCTTGGTAGGACTGGAATGAGAAAGCTAAAGTAAAACTATCATAGGTATTTCTACACATGCTGCAATTGCACCTCTAGATCATAAAGCAGACAGAACCTCCCTTCTGGGAGATTACCATGTTAATGTTCAGTGATATTTACCATCTTCAGAGCCTAGAGGTTTTGGAAAGTATGTCAAGTAAGCAGTGCAGCACCACAGAGGAAGGGCTGCTCAAAGGAACTTCAATCTACTCCATACTCCCTCTTCTGTTCAGCTACTTGACAAACAGTCATTTTTCCACTAAGAAAAAGAATAAATGCAGAAGCTGTTGATACCTGCCCCTTCTCATATATTACCCTACATGTTATACCTTGCCTCTTTCATAATAAGAGAGTTCAAACCCATATCTTTCACACTCCTGTAGAGTTGCCTAACAGCCTGTGTAAAACCTAGACTAGAGAGGTGTGGGAGGAAGCTCCATGGCCTTGCTAGCCTCTGGGCCATCGTGCAGAGAAGAATGCAAAACCCTGTGGAATCCAAGAAGTTAGAATGCAACATGGAGCATGTAACTGACATGGATCATGGCATGAACCTAGAAGTTAATCAAAACAGTAATCAAGCAGGAAGAATGAAGGACTTCTATTTCAGTATGTAATAATATAAATATAGTAATAATATAAATGCTATAATTTATAATAATGTAAATATATTACAATTTTTCAATAATTAAAAAAGGCGGGGGGGAATCCTCCCAACAGGTATTTGACCCTACTGCAAATAAATAAGGCCCAGAGCCAAGATCTTCTCAGAGGAGAGTCTTGATCACTAGCTGTTATACAGAATATGGTTGCTCTCCCTTCCTGGACATAGAAATAAAGCAGATGTATTTATTGAGAGTACCAAAATTCTGTGCTGTGAAACCTTGGCTAATTCTGGTTAATTAGGTACCAACTAACTCTGCATGGACTACAACTGAGTTAAACCTCTGAGAAGGGTGATTTGAATCAAATGTGAAATTTTGCAGCTAAAACCTCTGTTTAGCCTGTTATGAATTTGACTTTTAAGTTGTTATTAAACAGCTTTACAAAACTTGTCCCTTAGCACCAAGAAATCCAGAGTTAAGTAAGAGAGTTTTATTTCAATAAATACAAATGAATCATAGGATTTTATAAGCTGCATCCCCATGAACTAAACCTGCCAATCCAAAGAGACTTTGAAATAATCTTATTCCTTGTCACCTTATCCTTTATGCTCATCACTGGCACTCAGAAAACAGGCAGCTATTATTCCAATAAAATGGTTTTTTTAAAGATTACCAAGGACTTGAATATGTTTAATCAGCTTGCTTCCACCCCTGCTGATATGAAGCCTTTAAATTCCTCTCAGATCTTCATTTTTCATATGAGTGACAGGTCTAAATGCTAGGAAAACAAACTCAACTTGTTCATAAAATCTTACTTTCTTTATAGAAAATAAATAATATTTTCATTAGCCATTGAAGTTGCGGGTTGAGTTAAGATGGACCTGCTTACTGATTGTTTTATTTTACCTCTGCTGATTTCTGGAAGTTTTTTCTCCTGCACAAAGCATTTGTTAAAAAAATATTGCTTGTGAAGTCACGAAGGTATGCATTTTGCAATGTCAGAGAAGTATCTTCTCTCCTTCATCCACTGTTTTCCTGTGTTTTTATTTTTTCTTGAGATCTTTGCAACCCTATAACTATTTTTAGACATACTGGATTGCTCAAGAATGTCTCTGTGAACAGAGATTGATTTCACCAAAAAAGTTGGGCAAATGACTAACCATGTCAGAAGTATCACAGGGAGTTTGTAGACTGGTTCTCTTATTCCCATTCCATTGCTCCAAATGCAAAGTCAGTCTTTAGTTCAAGAAAACCTGCTCTCTATGTTACTTTGCAGCCAATACCACTTAAAAGCCAATTTGAGACTTCTAACATATTTTGAAATGTTTAACACTTTGCAGAAAGAGGAAATGTCCCAAAAAAATCACTGATTTTAAGGGCTTAAAATTATGTTTCTAAGGCATATACATTACTGCTAAAAAGAACAGATTACTCAAATATTGTCACTCTTTGTCCTACTAGCAGACTCTACCCATGTCTTTCTACATTTTCTGTTTCAAACAATGCTGTCTACCCTCAAGTGTTTCCATGCATCATCAAAATTGCCACCATTATTTTTATATTAACTAAATTAATTTTGTCATGTAAGCATGTTGTAGTTCAACCCCAGACAGCAACAAAGCCCCACACAGCCTCTCACTAACTCCCTAATTGGCAGAGCCAGGGAGAGAATTGGAAGACTAAAACCTAGAAAACTTGTGGGTTGAGATATTTTATCAGATTATTAGGGAAGGCAAAAGCCATGCACGCAGGTAGGGCAAAACAAGGAATTAATTCACTTTCCATTAACAGATAGGTGTTCAGCCATGTCCAGAAAAACAGGGTTCCAATCCTGTGCAAGAGTTACTTGGGAAGATAGATACCATTCACTCCAAACTTCCTTCGTACTTCTTTCTCCCACTTTATGGTCAGTACATAAAGTGCCATATGACCTGGAATATCCCTTTGGTCAATTAGGGTCAGCTGTTCCAGCTCTGTCTTTCCCAGCCTTCCATGCATCCCCAGTCTCCTGACCAGCATGGCTGTATAAACAGCAGAAAAGGCCTTGGTTCTGTGTAAGCCCTGCTCAGCAGCATCAAAAACATCTCAATATTATCAACCTTGTGTTCAGCACAAATCCAAACACAGCCCCATACCAGCCACTGTGCAGAAAATTAACTCTACCCCAGCTGAAATCAGCATAGAGCACAAACATCAAGCTACACAAAGTTTTCAAGCAACCATCAAATATATATTCAACAAAAGAAATATAAAGTATTCCTTTATCTTTGTATTTTTGTCTACCATGACTAATTCTCTTCTGTATTTCTGCCAAGGTCACGATAGCTCAGGCCAATCAGATTAGCAGGATTATTTTTCAGTACTGAAGGAACAAAAAACAATATTAAATGTTCTTTAAATCAACATTGCTTAGATTAATCCTGGAAATAAACATCAGAAATGAATGGTAACATTTACAACTGTATTACATACATAGCAACTCAATTAACTGTAATTAGTACTACACTATCATTGTACAATCATATAGTCGTTTTTAAGCATCAGTGTATTTTAAAGTGAGTACATTTTTGTAAAAGTCACTAAGATGTTAGCAGTAGAAGGAAGCATTTGACTATATATATTTAATTAATATAAAATAGACATTATGCATGGGTGTTCTGATGAAAATACTGCTTCCACCAAAGAAAAAGAAGATAAAAGTGAGTCAATGTTTTGTGAATCAAAAACAATATATTGTGGATTCAAATTAATTAAGATTCAAATTAAATAAGATTATGTCAGTTGATGACTAAGTTGAACTAAAATGTGCTTTTGAATGGACAAAAGAAGAAGCCCCGGAAAATCTTTGCTTTTTATGTTAGTAACTCTTAGCCATGACAAATTCTATTTTTATGTATATCTAACCAGTAGAGACAGGAGGGGAAGAATAAGTGAGATACTGGTCAGGTAGTACAAGGCATTTCTGTACTCAAATTACTGCTATCCAGCTGCTGACATTTATTCAAACCTTAATATCTAAAACCTTATCTAAGGTAAACAAATTGTCTTGTTCTTTGCTTCTTGGGGTCCTAGACATATCACTGGTACGATGAGGTTTCAAGGGGCCTCTAAATTTAATTAGATTTATTTGGGGGGATTCCATTCAGCAGTGTTTTTCCCCCAAAATAATACTGTTACTTTCCCCTTCCATCTTAAAAGAGAACCAGCAACACTTATCCCAATACAGTTTTAAAATACGTTTTCCTTACAGGAGGGCCAAATATCAAGAATGTGTAGACAGCAGTGAGCTGCAATCCTCAACTCCCACTACTAATGCATTGGGAAATTCATTCATCTATGGATGAGAATGCAAATAATTCAGAAAAACTGAAATCCCTTGTTTTGTTGAGTGTTGCATACCCCCCTACCCTGCTCTTTTCAGGTCTGGCTAGCAGCTGCAGGGAGCTGGGGGGCAACATATCTCTGGATCCCGGGAGGTAGGGCAGGTACAAAAGCCTTACTGGAGCTTCTTGGGGAGCCGTCTTTTGGTTGTGCCAGCTAATGGAAGCATGCAGGCAGGCAAGACATGACACGCCTTCTGAGGGTGCTGCTCAGATGAGGTTTATTTGGGGTGCCACACCAGGAGGTGGAGCGTGGCTCCCAAAGGAGAGGCAAGAGGCAAGAAGGCCAAGGCTAAGGCCAAGGCCAAAGCCAGGCCCGGGCCCAGGCCCAGGCCCGGGCCCACAGCGAGACCCGAGCCAGAGGCAGAGAGGGCAGCAGAGCCAGAGCGAGAGATCGAGAGGCCAGATGCAGGCCCAGAGAGAGTGACAGACCTCGTGTATCAGCTTAAGAGAGAGTTCTAACAAGGGGGCGGATCCAAGGCTTGGACCAATGGGATACTGGTAGGGGAGGAGAATACATACAACTTAGGGAGGGGTTACAACTTGTACATTTTGGGGGTGAACAGAACAATCATTTAAGAAAAATGAATCACCACAGTTGAGTAAACATGGATCTGTATGTTTTGAAAATTGCCTTCATTGTTGGTGCCTTAGCATGGTTTTGCCTTTTTTCTCACTCATGATTTCACCACCACAACCAAAGTTTTGCAAAGCTGTCCTGCAAGCCTACCACCTACCCACTGGATCTTTATTTATTCTGAAAAACAAAAGTTGTATTCTAAATTTTCCCTGAAATGACTACCACACTGTTCTTAAGGGCATTCATTTGGGCCTGTTTTCATAAGTTACCAGACTACAAGCTAGATTCAAACAGTGAAGAGCAATGGGGTTGGCTCTTTTAATATGTGACTATACAGACAGCCCTCTCAATTTCACAAAAAAAGAAAAAAAACTAAAATTAGACACACAGCTAGTAGTGATGCTAGGCCCTGATATCCTAATATTAATGAAAATAAGCCCTGCTAGAAATTTATGAATCCTTGTAAGTGAAAATTTGGAATATTCATGGGATTGCAAGGTTTTCCTTCAGTCTGAATGCCTCAGCATTTAATGGTCAGTGTGGGTTCAGACATCAGACTGAATACCTTGAGAATATCCATCAAACTTAGACATTATTATCCTCTGCATTGGAGTGATTATGTGCAAGCACCATATATTTTTCACTTTGTGCTTTTTGGTTCTCATACATATTGTCACTCCACAGATGGATAGTCTTATTCAGGAGCCTGTAACACTTAACAGTGTGACTACACTGACATTTTGCTTCAATGAAGAATGTCTTTCTAACAAAACCCTCTTGATTGTCCCCTGATTTTCTCTCTTTTTTTCCCACCAAAAAACCCCCAAAACCCTTTAGGAACTCATAAATGGGTTCCTCTAGAATATAACCAAAACAGAAGAATAACTCCATGAGTCAAACTACTTTACCCAAGCTGCTGATTGTCACTAACTTCAGTGGATCACAATACACCTCATTTGAAATTTATCTGTCAGATATGCCAGATATTTATATCTGATAGATATAAATTCAATGCCATGCTTTCAGCACCATTTCTTTGCTCTAGCTGTTCATATCAGATTATATCCTATGCTAGTTAGGAGTAACTCCTATAACAAAGAAAATTCCCAAGTGAGGTGATTTCAGAAATGTTGACATTAGCTTTGCTGTCACTCTCAATTAAGTACTTGGCTTTTTGGATTCTGGAGTCAAGGCAGGTAGAACTGGGATACTAGAAACCATGAATTCAAAACGGAGCAGAAACTGCAACAAGTGCTGGAATTTTTTGCTCCTTTTAAAGGAATAACCCTCTAAATAAGAAGTTTAACTATCAGAAAAGTAATTTTACAGTATCCATCTAAAATATTCACAGTCTGATCTTTTTTGAGCTGTCTCAAACTTAAAATACAGCACATACACACAACAGGCTCCTGACTTATTTGTTGTCATGTTTTGTTGTCAAGCTTTTTCTTTTATCCTCATATTACTTGAAGTGTTTGTGAAGGTTGAGCTTGTTCCTCCATTATGCAAAATGTCAGACTGATGAGAGCTATCAAATTATTTTTCAATGTGAAAGTTTAAAAAAAAGATATGGGACAAATTAAGGCCACTTAAATGGCAAAAAACCATGCCATTTGCTTCAAACTCTACAGACTTCCTACTTAGATAACTGAAAAAGTTACTAGAAACAGAAATGAAGAAACAGACTAGACAAAGTACAACATACATCCTTAATAATATATTTCAATCATAATTTACTCAGCAATAAACAGTACTGTCATGGCAGCTGAAGCAACAACATCTTTGATGCAGTACAAACACTGAAGTGTAGAAAATTTTATTAGCATTCCTATTCATAAGAAAATTAGCTAATTTTCATTTTTCTTCCTGTATTTCACAAGACATTTCTGGACAGATCTATCTGTCCTCTCCCTTGTTGCATGACTTCTTGTTCCTCAAAAATAAAGAAGAGCTCTGAATTGACCATTGTTGAGCTGGCTACTAATGAATCTAGTTAGAAACCACAAGTAAATTACGTATTCTAGATGGTGTACTCATCATAAACATGCTGTGTGCAGTTGGCACTGAAATAGATTTATGTAGGATATTGTTCAAAGGTCAGGTCCCAGAAGTTGCATCTTTTGGTGCTTATCTACTGAAGAAATAATTTCAGACAGTGATTCTTTCAAAAGTATTATTATAATTCTTTAAAAGCTCATTTTCAAAAATTAAAACCTTTTTTCTAGATAAAGAATCAGCAAAAGCACCTGAACCTTCAAAACCTGAAAACTCAACTGAACCAGCTAAGACAACTCAACAGGAAGAGCATGAACTCAAAGATGGGAAAGAAGATGCTAAGTGAGTAAATTCAATTTAAAAATGTGAAGACTCTACCTGACATACTGACTTAACATTTCTGTGTGGCATATATCAGTTCTTTAAAAGTCCCTTCCGTAAGGATCTGAAGAGCTTTATTTCAATTTCAAGGTAGCATGTATATGAGGCATTCATTTATTATGTGCTTTTGATTGTTTGTTGTGTGCATCATCCTAAATTGCAGGAATTAGGAAAAGGAATTGCTCAACTACAGTTATATGCTAATTTTAGCAGTGCTCCTGCTCAATTATTACTATATCTTTGCAAAGAAGAAAGTCCCAGAATGCTACCCTGAACCTAGGATGTGTCACATCATTCTGACTTGAAACTTCATGCTGCAGGTTTTTTGGGGGTTTTTTGTTGGTTTTTTTTTGTTTTGTTTTTTTTGCTTGTTTGGTTGGTTGGTTGGTTTTTTGAGTTATACCATTAAATCAGCATTAGACTTCACAATAAGAAGATTAGAACTATCTCTGCCTGAGAAGAGACAAATAAATGAAACAGTAGCAGGGGAAAATCTAGAGTCATTCAACCTTTGTAAAAAGCTGCTGTGACTGTTTTGTGAAAATAGAAATAAATATGATGTCTAGAAAAAAATAAACGTGGAATAGTCTGCAGTAATTTCAGAAGCAGAAATTCATAGATTCATGGAACCATAGAATTCTTTGGTTTGGAAGGGACCTTTAAAGATCATCAAGTCCAACCCCTCTGCAACGATCAGGGACAGTTTTAAGTGGATCAGGTTCCTCAAAGCCGCATCCCTGCTGACCTTGAATGTTTCCAGGGATTTCCAGGGGCATCCACCACCTCTCTGCCTAACAGGTGCCAGTGTTCCACCACTTGCATTGTAAAAAATTTCTTCCTTGTATCTAATCTAAATCTGCCCTCTCTAAGTTCAAAACCATTAAACCTTGTCATGTTACAACCCCTGCTAATATGTTTGCCCCATCTTTCTTACAGGCCCCCTTTAAATACTAAAAGGTTACCAATAAGGTCTCCCAAAGCCTTCTCTTCCCCAGGCTGAAAAACCTCCTTTCTTTCAGCCTTTCCTCATATGAGAGGTGCCCCAGACTTCTGATCATATTTTTGGCTCTCCTTTAGGCCTGCAGATGACACCACTCAGCTTGGTGTCATCTGCAAACTTGCTGAGTGTGCACTTGATGCCACTGTCTATGTCACTGTGGAAAAAAAAGGTCTTCATAGAATAGCTCAGGTTGAAAGGCTCCTCCACAAGGAATGAGATCCAAACTCCTGCTGAAAATATTTAGAGGTTAGAACCAACTCCCAGGTTAGATTAAGGCACCCAAAACTTTTTTCAGTATAATTATCAATCTATATCATCAAGAATGGAGTTTCCATAGTTTCTCTGGGTAATCTGGTTCACCCTTTTACCACCCTTATTATGATAATTAAATGGAATTAAATTTTTCTATGCTTTAACTTGCTTCTTTTGCCTCTCATACCTCTGGTGCTCTTTCTAAATCAGAGTGTGTAGTTAGCCTTCATTGCTGCAAGAAAACACTGTAGATTTGTGTTCAATTTGTTGTCCACCAGGACCCCCAGATCCTTTGATGCAAAGCTGTTATCTAGTCAGTCAGCTCCAAGTCCTTATTCTCACATGGCCTATTGCTATGCATCGGGAAGTTTCTGCCTTTTGAAATCACTTTGAGTGGAGAAAAACAGATACACTCAATACAAAACAGGGTAGAAACTCCTCCTGCTTGACTTTGCCTCCTATTGTTTTGATTATCCTAATGAAACAAAGAAAAAGTCTTTCCCTGACATGGAGTTAATTTATAGAGATGATTACCTATTTCCTCCCCTTTGCTAAGACAAACTTTGTGTCTGGAATTAATCAAGCAAAATGCTATTGCACATGCCTCTATAAAATAATAGATGCAATTAAAAATAACTGACAAGAAAGAATGGAAAAGTTATAAATAACTTAGTCACTTCAATGTGAATCAGTAGATCAAAAATGAAAACTTAGATAAGAATCTGCCTTTTTTGTCATTATACAATGTTATTCAATGCTTTACCAGTTCCACTGGTAAATCTTGTAACCTTGATTAACATAATTGCTATATGCTTATGAAACAAAAGGGTATGTTGCTTATTAGTAGAAACAAAATCTGTCTGTTAAAAGGAAATTTAAAAGGAAATTAAAAATATTTACATTAAATATTGCTTTCTCAGAGATGTTCTGACTCAGTGTCACGTCTATCCAGATATACCTAGTCAGTCTAATTTGAGCAACAGCTTCTAAAAATATTTGGTAAATTCTACTGCCAAAACAGTTATCCACTAAATTCTGCAGCAGAGTCTGGAAGTCATGGCACTGGTGTCATTGCACTGGCATGAAACTAAACCAAGAAGATCTGTTGTATGACTGTCAGAGCTGAAAGGAGAAGGATTTTTAAAATGTACATTTGAGAGGATTTAATTCATTGCTTCTTAAGGTTCATGGAAGTCTTTTTAGACATCATTCCTGATCAAGGTTACTGCCTTATTGAGTCTATGTGTTCAAATTTGCTCACTAGAATATTTTTAGGGAAATCAACGGCCTTTATCAGGTTGAGAAAAGCTGAGAATTTGAGTCAAATGGATACATGTGATCTACAAAAGTAGCAGTAAATGAAACATGCTCAAACCACCATCTAGCACTGAAGCCAACCAGAGCAATACAAAATGCCTCCTGAAATTTGGTCATTGCTAATTTCTAGGTATTTCCATGCCTGGGAGTTATTTGGAAAAGCACTAGTTTTATTACTCAAAGCCATATCAAGGATTGTTAGGACAGTCAAGATAGTCAACTGAGAGTCCCATTGTCCAGGAGTTTTCTCTGTCACTGTTTAATCCATATTTGGATACTGCTCAAATAGAGATTAGTAATCAGTGTTGTCCCTTGGCCAACACCAAACTGTGTGGTGCAGCCTACACACTAGAGGGAATGGATGCCATCCAGAGGGACCTTGACAGGCTTGAGAGGTGAGCCTACACAAAACTCATGGAGTTTAAAAAGACCAAGTGCAATGTTCTGCACATGGGTCATGCTAATCACCAGTATCTGAACAACCTGCATGATGAACAGATTGAGAGCAGACCTGCAGAGAAGGACTTGGAGGTATACTGGTGAATGAAAAAGTTGCCATGGGATGGCAATGTGTGCTCAGAACTGAGAGAGCCGACTGTATCATAGGCTGCATCAAAAGAAGTGTGGCCAGCATGTCAAGGGAGGTGATTCACCCTTATCTACTCCACCCTGCTGAGATTCCACCAGAAATGCTGCATCCAGCTATGGAGTCCTCAGTACAGGAAAGACATTGACCTGGTCTAGAGAGAGCCACAAAAATAATCAAAGAGGTGGAGCAGCTCTCCTATGAGGAAAGGCTGAGAGAATTGTGATTGTTCTTGCAATTCTGCAGGGGGTAATGATTTTAAAGAAGGCAGATTTAGACTAGATATGAGGATAAAATTTTTTTGTGATGAGAGTGGTGAGACTATTTGTCAGAGAAGTTGTGGATGCCCCATTGTAGGAAGTGATTCAAGTCAGGTTGGACATGGTTCTGGGCAACTTGATCCAGTGGACAATGTCACTGTCCAAAGCAGATGGATTAGACTAAATGATCTTTAAAGGTCTATTAGAAATCAATCGATTCCATGATTATATGATATTGTTACGGACATCAAGATGGGCAAAATCACTGGTAGAATTTTCTTAACTGAAATTTCAGACTTTGCCCAGATATATTTTGGGTTGCAGCAAGGGCTCGCTTACAGGAGATGGGAGCCAAGACAACACCAGCACAAGCAGTGTCCTTGCCAATAAGGTTCAGCCTCACAGAGTCTGGACACAGCAAGCAGAGCAAGATCCTAGCAACAGGCTCCACCAACAAGGCAAAGTGGTGGACGCGGTTTAGAGTCCAGTCAGTAGCAAAAAAGACAGAGTCAGAGACACTGCTGGAGACAAGGCTACAAAAAAGGTCCAAAGTCTGTATACAGGAGACAGAACTAGAGACAGAACTGGAGGTAGACACACCTAGACATAGCTCAGGCAGTGACCAAGGCCTAATCTGAAGGGGACAAAAAAGACCCATGGGTACAGAGTGTGGGTGGAAGTCCTGCTGGGAGTTCCAGGGCAATTAATTTATGTAGATTATTTTCTTATGCTAATTATCTTTCAAGAGTCAAAGTTTAATCAAAAGTCACCTGATTTGCAAGGAATCATCAGTATGCCCATTGACTTTGAGTAATATACATAATAAATAAGGTTCATGGATATATATTTTTTCACAAATCCTATACATCCAGAGCTCATCAGCTTTCATGGAAATGTTAATAGAAAATTTTTCACCTTATCTGCTGTTATTGTGACATTTAATTATTTAAATGGATCTGTGCAGGCTCAGATACATAGAATAAGGAAGAGGGAAGAAAGGCAACTTTACTGTTTGGAACAGCACACTTTTTAATTTCCTCTAAAAGAGCAATTTTTTCTTTTTGTTTCCTAAGCAAATGAAATTCCCATAGAAATTATTTGTCCACAAAAAAAGGAAAAAAATAAAACAACCACCCAAACCAAAACCAAAAAAACCCCTGCCTTTTCCCCTCAGCACATCCTCATTTTTTAAAATACTCCAGTACATAGTGATGGACATTAATAAAGAGTAGAGAGACACAGCTCTGGTCTCAGCCACATGAACACTATGTCTAAAAGAAGAAACCCACAAGAATGGATGATGTACCAAACACTGAATTATGGCCTAGTGACTGAAACATTTAATATCTGTTTCCTAATGGCTTGGATAGAATTGCACACAAATTGGCTTTGTCTGCCAATATATTTTTTCTCCCCTCTATCTTTATTGATAATGTAACAGAGCAACAGGTGATTTTCCTTAATAGCTATTTGCTGAGCAATAATATCCTCTGGACGGGTGGGCTAAGACTACCCTGTCTCTTCACAGCAAGAAATAAGGGAGCAGAAGAACAGTCAGCATCTCGTTTGCACTCTAACAGACGACAGGGAGTCTTATTAACAAGAAACTAGCACAAAGCTTCAAAGTAGGAGACAAAGAAGCTGCATCAAGTCCTGGAAAAGATGGAGTATGGAAGAAGGTAAACAAAGCATCTGAGAGTATAGATTGAGAAAACGGAGGGACACAAAGGCATTCTATGACCTCTTCTCTTCTCTGTGTCTTTTAAAAGCCTTTAAGCCCTGTTGAATTTTAAGAGTATTTCATCTTCCCAGATTACCAAAGAGATTACAATGTACTATTTATACTAAGGCGATATGCTGAAACCTCAGTCAAAGATCATGAACCTCGCTGGGCAAAATACTGCATAAAATATTAATCCACATTTGGAGGTTAAATATTTAGGACCACAGAAAGGAAAAAAAATTGCAGTAGGTAACTGGAACTTCCTATGCTTTTCGATTTCATCTCAAACTCTTACGCATTCTCAGTTATGTTTAGAGAGGAAAAAAATTTATATCTGATATGCCACTTTCAGAATCTAGCTATTACAAATAAAATATAAAAACAAAATATAAAATTAGATAAATTTTAATAAAATATTTAATTTATTAAAAGAATATAGTATTCCCATCCAGAAAGGATACTCATCTGATTCTGCTTTTTCAAATGCAGAAACACAGCTGTCAACATTTTAAAAAAAAAGTGAACTACAGGACTGCAAACTTCCATATGACCATGGGTGGTTCAGGCAAACTGAACTTCATGTTTGTGGTTTGCTTTTCTCATAGCCACATCCTATTACTTAATAGACTCTACCAGTCCTTCTATAAAGAAGATTTTTTTCCTCTTTAATTTGGCTAATAGCAAGAAAAGAAAACAAAACAAAGATTAAGAGGCAGTTTGCTATGTGGTGCTGTCCCGGTTTGGAACAGATTAGGGGGAGAACCCCTAAGACAAACCTCCACCACCTCCTCCCCCACTCCCAGACCTGGGTTCGGGAGGGAAGAAAAAACTCCTTGGAGGGAAAGTGGAAAAACCTATTTTATTAACAACACTCCCCACACAAAAGAAAAAAAGAAGGAAACAGGTACTGTGCGAGGAGAGGCGCTGATCTTCTCTGTCGAGCTCCAGGAATTCCCAAACTTTCCTCAGGTCAGGTCAGGTCAGTCCAGAGCCGGTCCTAATCTTCGGGAAGGGGAAAGAAAAAAGGAAGAGGAAGGAAGAAAACGAGCAGAGAGTAGCGAGAAAAATAGCGAGCATGCAGCAATGCCAAGCAGAGAGCAAGCCGAGCCAAAAAGTGAAAGTAAAAAAGCCCGCAGCCGTTTCCCCCCCCCCCGCCCCAGCAAGGGCCCGCCTATCAGCCGCAGTCCTCGCCAGAGGGGAAGAGAAAACAACTGCCAAGACACAATATAGCCCCACGATGTAGGATATAGAGTAGGAGTCGCCTGCCAACCCAGGACAGGTGCATAGCCAGGTTAATAAAGAGAACTCCTGCTGGAAGCATGTTCTTAGTGAGTAATGCACTTAATTTACCTCCATAACATCGAACAAGAAAATTACTGTGCTTATTAGTGCTTGCCATCCACTAGTTACAACACATCAATTCACCGAGTAGATGCACCTTAGAGAAATTATGTCCTATCACAAGTACAAAATCTCAGCACATTAGTGAAACAGACCCAGTATCAACCCTCTGCAGTGTCTAGAAATCCTTGATTACTGTAGGAACACCAGGGATGTACAAAAATGACACTCATGGCAGTAAACTCCAATCAAATTTAGATGAAGTGAAACAAGGCCAATGCTGGGCCTTACAAAAAATCCCAGTTTAAACACAGTTACAAGTGCATTTTATGGAGCTACATTTCCTGAGTTGTTTCCAGCTAATCTCTGCAGTACTTGAAATTGTAAACAGATATTAATGTGTTAAAAAATAAAAGTACTTTTCCTAGTACTTAGCACTTACCACTTATTTCCTCTGCTTAGAACTTTTTCTTTCAGAGCCTGTCACCTACTTCTTGGACTTGAGTTTCTGAAATGACTACATTGAGAACCTGCAAATTAAAGAGAAAGGTGATGGTGTGCTGTCTGTACCAAAACGGATTAAACTTGCCATAATCTTTGCTGGGATGTATTTTCCCAGAGCCTTTAAATTCTATCCAATTTGCAGGATACAGTTACCCTTGCTATTTAATTTCACTCACTCTGCATGGTAATCAAGTAGTGGATTCAGAAGTTTTTCATTGCAGAATAAATGAAGCAAGGAAAAGATAGGAATGTCATTATGTGGACTGAAATGCTAGGATTTTTACCCTTGCATTATTTCAAATCATATATTCATAATATTCATATATATTTATTGCTAACTGTATCAGTGGAAGAAATTGGGTTTTTTTGAATAATTAACAATAATTAACAAAAGGGTATAGTTTGTCATAATTTGCTGCTGATTGATTTCTTTGATTAAAAGCAATATCTGTGCATCTAGTGTAAATCCTCCGTTCACTTAATATTTTTCTGAGTAAGAAGAAACCTTTTTGTAAAAAGGGAGGAATTATAATTTATTCAAAATATTATCTCTGTTATTATATGTTTAGCTGTTTTTGGGGAAAAAAGCAAAGCAATGAGCATTGTGACAGGTACATTACTATGTGTAAACATAAAACATTTATATTTAAATTGCATTTGTATTTAAATTACATTTGTACCAAACATTTGCAAATATATCAGGGCCTTTCTTGATAAATCTAAGAAGCATATAAATCTAAGACATAATGTTTATCATTTATTAAAACAGAATATCACTTCATGACAAGTGAAAGTATTCATGTTTGTATTTATTCTTGTCCAACATATTTTATTAAAACACCCTGTCTCCAGTTATTTACTCTTTTTCCAAGTCTTAGTGATTTAGGATGGAAACATCCCATGCTGTACAGCCCGAGAGAGGAACAGAGGAAACAGTGACAGGTGGAGATAGGAGATATGAGGGTCAGATGAGAAGTCAAACACATCTGGCAGCCCCATTTTATTCAGTACCCTGGGTAATGATACTCAGGAGAAGTAGTGGGATGAGCAGTATCTGCAGGAAACACACCTACTTTGTTGCTGCATTTGGAAAGGGTCTTGCAGAAGGGTAAAGGATGGTCTTAAATAGCAGTAATTTGAAGTCACCTCAGAGGAACTGGTTCTTTCTCTCTGAGGTTTTTCGTGATCCTGGGAAAGGTACATGTAGTGAGCTCCTACACAGGTGGCTATATAACAGTTTATCCTAATGAAGGTAGATTTGCAACAAAGATGGCCACACCAAGGTAATTTTACACAATTAACAAAGGCAACAACGGCCCATGGCATGAAGTTTGGGCGCATACACTGAAAATTGTGGAATTAACTGACATTCTCAGTCATCATACAATTATTACCCTTGTACTATATCCTTTTCGTCTGGGAGAAAAAAAAAAAAAGTGAGAAAATTAAAATGTTCAAATTTCCAAAACGTAAGATAAAAGAGAAGGGACAATAAAATTTACCCCATGTTCAAAATGCATAGGACAAATCATATCAAAAGAGATTTACATTGAGGAAAAAGAAATTCTAAATGAAGGTAGTGAAACACAGAAATAAATTCTCTAGGAAAATTATGGACTAGCCATGACCAGACATACTTAAGAAAAGGTTAGATAAGAATCTTTCAGGTAAACTTCATCCTGCTTTGAGCTGTGAGGACAGGATATCTCAAATTTCTCTACAGACTTATGATTGTATGATTATTTTAGGGACTCTATGAAAACAGATGAAAAATGAAAGCATCTGTTGGAAATTAGGTTTTTCAAATTTGAGACTTTTTTCCAACTTTTCAAAACATTCACAAATTTTTTGGCATTTTTTAGTTTTTAATTCCCTGCATATTAAGACAAACTGAAAGATAGGAAATAGGAAGAAGAGTTTGTGCTGTGGTCATGAACTCTGTACAGCACTGTATCATAATCTGATTAAATTATTTTACATAGCCATAAATTAAAGAATTATGTAAATAAGATATGTGTTTGTATTTAAATATTAAAATGTTAAAAATTCCTGATGAGTGGCAGATTCTCCAGACATTTAATTACTTACAGATAAGAAAGCCCCAATGACACAATAGCACCAGATAAGGAAATAAATGAGAACTACTTCCTTAGACTTTTATACTTTGTTCTAAAGCAATTAGTATTAGAAGTTATTCCCTATTTTTCACATCATAGTAAATAGTTAGTGCAATTAAACAACTTTATATCACCAGTTACTTTAAGGAAAGGTGATTTTTCCATAGCTAATTGATACTTTCAACATTCATACTACTTTCTTTCTACTACTTTATAGTTCCTACTGCAGAATTTTTAATTAAAATAAAATCTTATTCACATTTTTATCCAGTACCACAGTGAGAGTTCCATGTGTTTAGCATTAAGACAGACTCCTCCTTAGAGAGTACTGTAAAGAAGATTAGAGGATTCACAGATTGTTTTGATTGAATAACTAGGAGGACTGTCAAGCTGCTGTGAAAAAATAATTGAGTTAAAAGACAGGAATCTCTGCAGCCTAGATTATTAGATTTCAGTGAGCATTGCATCAAGAAGTTTATTCTGAGTTCAATACCAGTGGATAAGTCTGAAAGATAGTGCCTTCCTTGAATACTGTTACTTCCATATCTCTTTTGCTTTATGAACACAACACGAGACCTGGGAAATGGAGGATCTATGCATTTTTTTTCAAGAACACTTGCTTAGGGCCCAAACAAGCATGATCTCTGTACAAAGATTCTGAACTATATGAAAGTCATGAATTCCAAAGGAAAGATTTTTTCATATGTTGTCTGCATGAAACTCATAAATGCTTATGGCCCATTCTTGCTTACATGTACATAAAACCAAAACCAACCCAAATATCATGGTATCGCTATGTTTAAATTAATAAAACAGGTAATGAAATATATAGTAGGACAAAGAAACATCAGTTTAAAATAAAATTGCATTGTGAAGAACAACTTAATCCTTAAATGAAATTAAATAAAAATGAGATTTGTTCTGTTTTATTGCAAAGAAAAATCAGCATAATGGCAGTATTTGAAAAACACAGCAAATAGAAAAGGACATAATCTTCTATATCAGTAGAGATGGGTCTTTATCAGACACTTTCCCTTGCTAGGGGTGGTTCAGATTAGCTATTAGGAAAAAAAAATATCACTGATAGAGTGGAAAGGTGTTGGAATGCATTGCCCAGGCAAGAATCTGGATGTGGCACTCGGTTTAGGGGTAATTATGATGGTGCTGGGTTGACAGTTGGACTGGATGATCTTGAAGTTCTCTCCCAACTTTGATGATTCTGTGATTAAAGGAAAAGGTGATGGGTTGGAGGAAGACACTTGTTTCAAGACTGTTAAGGAAAATTAAAATTTAATTAAGAGGTTTTTGAAAGTCTATGGAATCTAATGTGTGAACAGCTTGTTCCAAGACTTTAAGACATTTATCTTAGAAACTTACTTTCTTAGCACTTGAGCTGTTAAGATCCTTGGAAGAAGAAGTCAGTGGTAAATACACAGGTTAAGGCACTTATCCACTTCCCAAATCTTTATATATTTCAAGTTTGTTTGCTGAAAAGGATTTCCTGTAATGCTGCACACATTTTTTTGCTTTCTTGGGAGTCACAGCCTACAACAGTCTTCATGATATTAGCTAATATAGTCTTGAAGTCCATCACACTTGTTTCAACTGCTCCTCACTCATAGTAAAAGCTGCCTAGAATTCTGATCATTAAAGACTTGAAAACTTTCTTCAGACATTTAACTCATGATAATTCACTGTGCCTCTATTCACATTTATTCTTCTAAAATACTTTTTCTCAGCTCAAATACCTATTTTCCCAGGGTTCTCCACCAAAATTTGATCTTATAGACAATGATCTTATTATGCCTCAATCCTTTTCTCGTCCTTTTCAAAGTCATGTTCCCAGTAGCCTTGGCCATTCTGACTTTCTGGAGTCTCCTACAGGAATGCACCTTTTGGGTATAACTGGTCAGAATAATTCTCACATTGGCCTGTATCTCAGTATTAATGCTTACTTCCCTAGTAGTAAGTCATATGCATTCTACCGCTACATTTGCACCATTGTTTTTCAAAGCTAGATTATGTATGGCTCCCTTTGACTAAACACTTGGACACTTATCCTTTTGTCACCTGCAACTGATGATCTCAGCATTTACAAAAGAAATTCTTACCATTTCATTCTAAGTACGTGTCTGCAGTATGGGGCATTAGATTTGTCCTCATTTCTATTACTTGGACTAAATAATTCAAATATTCCTGCATAGGAATAATTCCTACTTTTTAATCTTCGAAATCCTATGTCCTATTAAACATCTTTAGTACACTACTACATTTTGTACCAAAATCATGAAGATGAATATTGAAGCTCACTCCTAAAACCCCGTCAGCATCTTGTGTGTGCAGATAAAGGAGAAAAATAGTCTCTCTTCACAGGCAATTTGGAGAAGAAACTTATCTCACTCATTCTGAACCTCTCCTCAGGGAAGCCTTCTTTGGACTATAAAGATAGTATACTAAAAATAGCGAAAGTTAGCTTTTTGGAATACCTCTCTTGCTTACCAAGCAAGTGACTAACATGATGGAATTTTTTATATTACTAGTTTTCCTAGTAATTTAGGATGACTGATCTTAGGCTTGGAACTCAGGGCTTCTAAGGCATTACTCACACTGAGATTGTCAGCAAAAATTGAGGATGTGTTTTTGAATCAATACATTTCATGATGCCTGGAATGACATTTTTCTGTCTCTCCAAAATATTTCTCATCTGTGCCATCGTGTTTTGTGTATTATGTCCTTCTGAAAATTGATTATCTGAATTAGAAATTCTTCATAATTTATTCAGAAAAGACAAATTATTTTTTTAAGACACAGATTGTAAATGTAATCATAAATCACAACATCAGAGCTCAATAAGAGCATTGAAATTTCTATTGCAAGACCAAGAATGCTATTTGCATGTAATTAGCAGAAATTTTCTCAAGTGCTACAAAAAAGCCAGGGTTATGACTGAAACCAGCAAAAAGTGTTATGGATATTTTCCAGGCAGCATACATTCATGAAATACATTTTCTCAGGGGTTACTGGGTAAATAAAACATGGAATTGAACTCAGGTATTTGGTGTTCAAGGCCAGAAACATGGAAGAATTAAAACCCTGGACTGCAACTTAGAAAGGGGAAAACCTTCTGAAATAACTATTGCATTTCTTATCACTGTTTGCTTGAACTCTTAACACAGAAAACTTTCAAGCCACGGTACTTAACAGCTGTTGCATACATTAGTATACTCAATGCAGTATTTCCGTAGCCTATTTCTTGTGGCTTGGGAAGAATAAAGGCACTGTAATTTTATCACTAAACAAACAAGTTTAAATCTACAAGTTACAAAAACAAAATCTACAAATGAAAAATATCAGAAAACTATATTTTTATACTTCTCATGTTACATATATTGCTATCATGAAACAAAATGTGCTTGAGATAGTAACCAGACTTTGTGCATAATACATGGGTTGCTGTCCTGATTTTCATTTCCTAGGCCACATGAAATTACTTGCACAGGGAATCAACATTTCCATTCTCTAAAGGACTACATGGACAGTAAGTAATACAGACCTAGGCCTATTGTAACATACTGCACAAAGGTCATAGATAAATTGCTTAAAGAAAAAACATTCTTAAAGAGTAACAGCTTAGAACAAAATCCAAGCACTATGTGATGCGAGAGAAGGAGTCAAGTTTAATAAAAGGTGGTTTAGTGAAGTTTAAATGGGCATCATTAGCCCAAGCAATTAAAGTGCACCCCCACACAAAGTACATATACAATAAACATCCTCAAATTAGCAGTGTTCAACATGCAGCCTCTTCCATCTGTATTAACCAAAGAAAATTTAAAGTAAGAATTTCGTTACAAGAAAATAATGGAGTAGGAGGTAATGTAAGCCAAATGAGAAGTAGGGCAAGGAAAATCAATTTCTCATCAACTGCAGGGCAAATAGTTTTAAACTAAGTTATATAGCTTCTAATCAGTATCAAATGGAAACATGGTTACTCTGTACTACATTCCACCAAATTCATGATACATGAGACCTTAACTTTTGTTGGAAAATCTGTGAAACAAGAGGAAAATCTTAGGCAATTTGTAGCTTATTCCTAGAAAGAAGTTAGAAGGGGCCTTTGGCATGACACTTGTGGTTAGTGGTATCTAGCTACGAGATACCTAATGACCTGAGCAAATACAGCAACAGCGAAGACTAAGAACTATTTTAAATTCTTTGCATAGAAGCAAAAAACTAATTGTAAGCTGTTAGCTCAAAACAAGAAAGGATGTCATTACATTGCAGATGGCCTGAGCAAAGGGACAATGTAATACAAAAGGAACTGTTATGATATTACAAAATGTATCAGAACTGTTTTGATTAATTTCCTGTCTGAGGAGTTTTAAGAAATACAGTATACAAGACTTAAATTAGAGGAATGACAAGCATTTACTTCCAAATTTTTGCTTCTGCTGCTGCTTCTAACAGCATATCTCCAATTTATCCAATGGTTTTATTGCTGAAGGATTTTCACATGCTTAAGTTATACTTCCTTGTGCACTGTGATTTGTGTTGTGTCTCCAGAAAATTGTTTCTCAAAAAGCTACAGACATCCCACTCTGACACTTGCCTTTTTTAGCTACAGCTCCATCTGTTAGAAATTTCAAAGTAGGTTTAGGCCCTGAGGTGACACAGTGTTTATTCAAAGATCACTTTGAACTGGTGTTCATTTCTTCCCTACCCAAGGTCTTACCACTTTCTCCCCTACTGACATTTGGGAAGATTTTCTCACAAATCTGGACATTTCAAGCATATGTCACTTTTGGTTTGCTGCTACTCTTGCCATAGCCATATCCCTGTGGTACTTGGAACAGAGTTGAAAAACTGTTAAGAAAGAAAGAACAATTTCCTGCTGTAGCCCCTATATTGGGCATATCTTTCACGAATTCAATACAGGGGTGGCAATTGTGACTTGTCTGGGAGAAGATCTTGAGCTGCCCTATGCCAGTCACTGTCATCTCTGATATCCGTGCATCACATCAGCTGAGAAGGGTTGAGTCAAGGATACAGAAAAAAAATCCCATGTCCTGGTCTCTACATAGAGGAAATTCAAATATGTGGCTCAGCTACCAGCTGAGATGCACTCAAAAACAACCACAGTCTGCAAAATCAAACAGTAGCAAGTAATCAAGGATGAAATTTCAAGTAAGAATAAGCACAGAAGAGTTGATCAAGAATCACTTTCACCTAGATTTTCTGTTTGACTGTCCAGCATGCAGAAAATCTAATAAAAGCATTAGTTTCAGTGCAGAGTATGAGTTTGCAGGTGTTTGAAAATCAATAGTTCTCTGAACAAATGCTGTGAGTGCTGGAATATCAGCTTAGTGTTACTATGACCCTGAACAAACTCTTAGCAGAAAAAGAAGAAACTCAGCAAGAAGACCAGTGTTTTGTTTCCACTGAAAACAGACACAATTGCTTTTTACTTCATGTTAGCAATAACAAACCATAATGAACATAGATGAAATCAATTTTCCCAACATTAGAAAGTGTAAAGTGACCATAAGTCCCTCCTCCTTCACCTGCATTTCCTGTCATCGTTAGGATATTGCCATATCCCAATGAGCACATTTATATACACAGATGTGAAGAGGATGCCTTGTAACTTAGGGAATACATCAGGTAAGATCTAGGTCTTACAAAGGCACAGTAGAACTTGGTGAAAAGCAGCAGTGGGAAGCCAGTAGTGCTAAACAGGATATCCTGACCTCTGCTTGAAATAACACACAGATTGCTGCTGACAGGAGCAGGAGGCAAGAGCAGGTAACTTGGATTTCCACTTATCATGAATTAAGTGATATGAATAAGCACTGTGTTCAATAAAGATCCAATGTTAATGTCTGACTTCAGCTCAGAAATAGAATTACCACCGTTTCCTTCCATCAATTTCCAGTACATTAAGCCTTTTATGCCCTTTTGTTTCAATTAGCACACAGAAGCCAACACGTCCAGGTTTCCAAACAAATGAGTATGCTGATGCCCAACTTCAAGAGATTGTCAAAAAATTGCGTGAAAGGGCAAATGTGTATAAGGAAAAGCTGAATGACCCAGTGATATCTTCACCTGAAGCAAGTCCTCCAGTTTGTAAGTGCATCTAGAATAGCTGAGCATTTGTTCAGTTTAAAACTGAAAATAATTTTGTGGTAACAGAAAATACTGTAATAATTTTTTATAAGTATAGTGTGTTTATCCACTGGAAAGGATCACTTTGTACCCTATGAAGTCAATTTATCCCCATTTCTCTACAGTAAGCCAGAATCCTTAGGTACAACCTCCCTTTGAATGACATCACTGAAGAATTTGGGGCAAAACCTTACAGAGGCAGTATCTAGAATCATTCATGTCAAGAAATTTTCTGTATTTTGAAATAGCTCCCATAAATGTTTATTCATGGAGATGAATCTGAAACATATGAAAAACATATATATCTTATGAGTGGATGTTAGTTACTTTGATATGAGATCTTCTGTGTAAATAAAGTAAATAAAATTTTAACCTTGACAGAAATCTGGACACACTGAAGACTTTAAGTCCATGCTTTAAATAGAGCAAACTCATTTGACGTTAATCATTGACCTTTGACCAAATATGAAATCTAATTCAATTTTTCTCCTCTTCAGAAGAAAGTTTGACTTTCCTTTTCCTTTCCACAAAGAATTAAGTGTGGTGGTTTTATGTTCTGGCACATTTTAGAAGCCGTTCATTGTGTATGGGTTTTTTAAAAAGAAGTAACAATGGTGCCTCAAGAATAATAAACTATACCAACTGATAAACTAATTTATTTTCTTTAAATTGTTTCTTTGTTGATCTACCTCTTTTGTTCTCTTTGTAGAACTTATGACCTTTATTTCCTAACTTATTATAGATCCAGTTTGTCAGTTTACTGCAAAGACTCTGCATCCTAATCAGAGGTAAAGCCACCAGAATTAATAGGACATGTGTGCAAACAACATCTAAAAGATGGAAGAAGTGGGTTCAAAGGAGTGCTACAAGCACTCTATAGCATCTATTTTCTATAGCATTTCTAGGCTTATAGCCTATAAAAACATAGGCTCCTCACTAGTTTCATCTGCTGCATCTTGCATATCAGGTCTCAGGAGAGAGATCAGCCCATGGCACAGGTGTCTTTTCTTATCTCCATCCTCACTGCATTCATTCTTTGGAACAGTCATGTAAAGAGAAATGCTCAGTTGTGTTACTGAATGCTAAATTACAAACTAACAATTTTCTTGTCAGTCTTATAAAAGGAATAACTTGTAGGCATTGTCCAGGGAAATTCAGCAATATAGATATTGCACTCAGTAGTGTAAGTGCCCTGTTCATGATAGCAGATGCACATGTTTATACCAGTGGTGATTTTTCACCACTTCAAATGTTTTTCTACATATTTAATATAATGAATTTAGTCACTGCCCAATGTTCTAGAAGGTATTTTAACATGATGAAGCTTTCGTTTATGTTAAAACAGGGTGTATTAATTGAGCCATTATTTAAATGTCAATGGTTTTGATAATCTATGTGTCTAGCACCAAAGAAGGCTCCACCCCCACCAAAAGATGAAAAAAAAGATGAAAAAAAAGATGAAAAGAAAGATGAGGCAGAAGCAAAGCCAGAGGAGGATCATTACTGTGATATGCTGTGCTGTAAATTCAAAAAACCTCCACTGAAAAAATATCTGGAGTATATGAAGTTACCAGATACCATTGACTCATACACAGGTAAATTTAAAGCTTTGTAATAGAATGGGGTAAAGTCATATTGAAGTGACCTGGTATTGCATGGCACCTGTGAGCCACCATAAGATACACATTCCAGTTTGCAACTCCCAAGGACACAGAAGTCCTGTCCTAAACAACATTTATTCCAAATAGGGAAAAGTGACATCTTTAAAAAGTTGTAAAGATGTAAAAAAACTTTACAAAGTTGTAAAGATGGTATGCACAAAGGTGTAATGCAAACTGACAAGAATTAGAACCTAAGTCTTATGTTTCTTGATCTAGAATTTGTACCATTCATTAGGGGCAAATAATTCTTTTTTTAGAATTAGTTATAATATACATTTTATAATTAGTTAATAATATACATTTTTATAATTAGTTATAATATACATGAGCATGATGCAAAATGATCATACAAGTTTCTTCTGCTGCAGAATTAATGTGTCTAAAAAAGTGACAACAGGCTCCAAGTTCCTGCCTCTACATTCAATATTTTTTCTTTCAGATCGCCGTTATGTGGCATGGCTCATGCTGGTGACAATCGCCTATAACTGGAACTGCTGGTTTATTCCCCTCCGCTATGTGTTCCCATATCAAACCCCCAGCAACACAATATATTGGTTTGCCATTGATGTAATGTGTGATATCTGCTACCTGTGTGACTTAATAATTTTTCAGCCCCGAGTGCGGTTTATCAAAGGGGGAGATATAATAGTAAGTACTGGAAGTGGGACTTCCATTGGCAGGAAGTGTGTTAGAGTATAGAAATTCATCCAATCTGACACTTCTTTTTTATCACTACATCAAATCTATGAAACTTTTTTATTTATCAAAGGATACATGTATTTTTCATCACTGACCTTCTATTCTACACTGACATTCCATTATCCTATGTAGGAAGAAACATATCCATTCCCTGAATTCTTAAAAATTGAAGAAAACAGATTTTAAAGTAACAGATGTATAGCGGTGCATTCTTTTGATTTAATTGTTATGTTAACATTTATATTGTTCATGCTGTTCAAATGGATTGTTCCTCGTTACCCCCCATTCACCCCCAGTTTGGTTCATCCCCAAGTTGTTTACCCAGCTTCAGTTTTATGTCAATCATTTGCTCCCCTACCCTCGAGTCCTGTCACTCTCAGTGAGGCCTCTCCCCGGTTCCAGAAGGTTCTGGGGAGATCAGCCCCTGATAGAGCCAGGTTCGAGGGGATTCCCTCCTTCCTCTTGTGGTTTGCCTCCTGAACTGTCCCTCATCCTCCTGACCGCTCCCTGATTCCCTGCCATTGGTCCCCTGCCTGACCCTTCCTTCAACTCCTCCCCAGTTGCTCCCTCGAGAGAAATGCTGCTCTTTTGGGGCAGTCTCTCGGGAGTCCAGACCTCTCCAATAGAGGCTCCTGTGACACCCCACCAGAGTCCTCCCTTCATTCCTCCTCTGTGGTCGCAACTAAGAACGCCAGGCTTTGAGTTAGCTCTAACCCACCAGGTGGACCCTGCTGGCCAGCCTGCGGGGGTCTTACCGAGGCGTGCTGTGGCGCAGGCCAGGGTAGCCGGAGCAGGCTGAAAGAGCCACCTAGAGGGCAGACGCCACTGCACAGATGAGAGCAGCTGAAACAGGCATATAGCTCTAAACAGATTCCTCACTGGAATTAGTGATCATATGTACTCATGCACGTATGTTTTAGTTTGTATGTTGATGTGAAACTTTCACCAATTTGCCTTGTACCATAAGACTGTGCTGAAGATGAAGGCATATTCTGCTGGGGTTGGACAGGATATGGTGGTTTTATTTTTTTTTTCCAAAATCAGAGCAAATCCCTGTAATTTTAGGATACTTTAAAAATAATTAATTTGAGATAATCTCTTTTGGGGAAATAAGTATGTTCAATTTTGATTCTTGCTACAATTCTTGTTATCTTTTTATAGAAAAATGTAAAATTTAATTTTAAGCAAGAATCTAAAGGCTTGCCCTTAACCTACTAAAAGATATCTAGAAGATTAACTTTTCTTTAAAGTTTTCCCTGCTTTTGATTCTTTGATATCTTATAGCAAAAAGATACCTGATTCAAAAAAACCGCTTTTGATAACTTCAGCATGACATTGATGTGCTCAACAGACAGAAAATTCAAAATTATAGATCTTCAGATGTAATTTGGAACTAGCTCTAGTTCAGCACTTTTACAGAAAATTTTATAGATTGTACATACACGGTATTACTGATACCTTTACAGACTAAGCTGTGCAAATAGCATTTCAATGAGTATTAAATGCAGTGCAGTGGAATATATTTTTCCACACCAAGACATTCAGCAACTGGATCTTGCCTAAATCCCACAAAACTCAATTTTTATGAACAAAGTTAAAACTTTGACATACAAAGGTCACCTTGTATTTCCCTTGTTTCTACAATTCACAGATTTTAGAGCACAGAAACCATCTCCTGTCTGATCTCCTGCATTTAGTTTAATGTTTAAACTGATAATAGTGAAAGTTGGAATGGAAATACGAGTAAAAACTTAAAGGTATTATTAAAGTTTCCCTGATACAAATACAGAAAGTATAATAATAGATAAATTTCTTTATATACTTGTGACTACTCTTTTCTATTATATTAGCATCAGCTCCTGTGAAGAACAATTTAAATATAAAAAAGCTAATCATTACTAATTAGTGCAGTGTTGATTATTGTAATGCTAGTAATGCTAAGCACGTTAATGTTAGCATTCAAAGAGCTAATTTTGTACAGCACCATTAGAAACACTCCTTGAATTTTTTCTTGGAATCACTGCAGATAAATGCCCTTTTTTCCATGAAATTGAAGGGGGTTGGGTTCAGCATGATGTCTCAAGAGGGAAGTTTTGTGGAAAAAATGTAATGTACTTTTCTAGACCAACATCCAGATTGGAAAAAATCAGACAAATCCAAATGCTCATTTTTTCAAGTAGTTTTAATAAAATCTAATGTAATGTAAGCTAGACTAATAATAGTACTAGTTCTCAAAAACATCTATAGATATTTCTGCATTCACACTTTAGACTCTCATTAATTTAACTATCATCACTTCTACTATACTGTGGAGTAGCAGAGGCTCATCCTTGACATTCTGATCTTGACTATGCCTTTTCCTACTTTCATTTTCACTGTAGTCAGACAGAGTGGAAACGGAGAAGTTCTACCGCAGTACTCTGAAATTTCGGGTAAGTACACCCTGTGTCACTGATAATCAATATGAAGTTCTGGCTGTATGATTTCAGAGGATTCTTTTTCATTCACTGAAAATCACTGTTGGTTTAAGAATATCACCAGAAAGCATTGGTTCAATGGCACATCAGTGCTCACCAGCTGAAGACTGCCATCTTCATAAACAGTCTTTAACTGGAAGAGAGAATATTTATAAATGCAATTCTAAATATTATTTTGGAATTATAAAAAAATAATAAAATAGAATTTGATTAGGTTTTGTGAGGTCATCCCAGCACACACGAAAGACAAGAGCACTATTTGCCAGAGATTCATTAAAAAAAATAAAACTCGTGAAGAGAGATGATTATTCTGTAAACTCTTTTGAAGTATCTAATTGTACTGAACACTTCATCACTCACAGGAGCAGTCAAAAATTCAAACTAATATTTTTGATGGTCATGGCAATTTGTAAAAACAAAGATGCATTTGATTTAGGAAAATTGTTAATGTTGCTCCTAAATATTGGGGTTATTTTGCCCCAACAGAAGTTAGGTAGTTTATTGAATTCCTGATAAATATACAGCTCTGTGACACCAAGCACACTTTAGACATTGCCCCTCTCCTCTTCTCTACTTTTGCACCTGCAGAGTTATTTTTTTTTTCTCAGTGACTGTGGTATCATTACTTAAATACTTGATATTAAGCTATCCAAAAGTGCAGGATATACATCATACAGTCAGAAGGTGTTCAACAGAGTGAAACTTGCAGCAAGAGATGAAAGTGGATTTGTATGATTTTATTTTAAGTTCACACTTGCTGTATGTTTAGGGCTCTTGATTTCTGGAGAAACTAATGAGACCTGAGTGTTCTCACCACATGCAAGATACAGATATAATGTGGGAATCTGTCATATGATTAAGTATTAATTAGCAGTTGCTGATATTAATGCACTTTTGACTAAATTTTCCTTCCTCTTAGACATGTGTGAGAGAGCAGGAGAGAGAGAGAGACTGTAAGAGGCTGTTTCTCTCAATCAATTTTTTTTGTTTGCTTTGCACACTGTTCACGCATTTATTGCTTCTTACTTGCATGGAATGGAAGGTCAGTGCCACAGGCTGGTTGCTGCCAACATGATTTACACCCTTCAGAGCAAAGGCATTTATGATTACAGTGAGATGAAGCCCAGAGTTCCACATGCCTCTTACTCCCAAGCAATAACAACAACAAAGCAAGGTATTCAAGGAACTTTAAAAAGGAAAAGATAAATTTGAAACAGCTTCCTTCTCTATCTTAGGAAAGAATAAAGCATGCAGATAAGAAAAGTAATCATATAGTTGATGGACTGCAGGGAGATGTTGAAAACCTTAGTGGCAAGAAGCAGCATACAAATACGATGGAAGAAAAAATCTATTTAAAAAAACCCAAACCAACCAACCAACCAAAAACGCAGCCAAATTTATCATCCTATGATGAATCTGTTGTTTGGAACACATGCCTTCTGCAAGTTGCAAGCAAGAAATCTAACTCACTGTGCTCCTTCAAATTGCTTTAGGCAGCCTTATTTTAAAAGGTGAAGGACTTCTAAGAAGTGCTTGTGTAGTGGCCTCCCCACCTGCACTCATCAGCCGCTTGTCAAACATTTTAGTCTGGTCAGAACTACAACTGAAAAAACATACTGTATTAATAATCAAATATTTGAGATACTGTTAATAATCCACATGAAACAGATTAAAATCTCCTGCACAGGAGACTCTCAAGCAGGGCAGAGCCAAGCTATTGGTGTTTTCAAGGAGATAATCTTACCCGTCAGTTCTTAGGAAGCTCCATGATTAACATGTGGCTAATCTTGCTGACTCTTCAAATATTATCGCAGTCATGATTCAGTCTACGAGGGTTTTTGACAGCAAATAAATACATTATGATTACTATGAAGTTTAAATTAACTTCTCTGCTCTTCAACAGCTTGATGTGCTATCAGTATTTCCATTTGACATTTTATACTTCTTCTTTGGATTTAATCCAGCACTTCGAGCAAACAGGATGCTAAAGGTAAGATCTGTGTTAGTGATGGATGGCTAAACATACCTAAATGTTTTTGAAAAGCAACAGAGTTTTTTTTATAATATTTAGGAATCTGAAATTTAGAAGTTGTAAAATATCTTCAGGCTAAGGTACAAAATAACTTAATAAACAAACAAAAAAATACAAGCTATAGTCTAGCCAAATCAAGCCCTTATTTTCTTACTTTTCTTCTGACTCTATTATTTCCTAATTTCAAAAAGCATTTTTTGATTAAAGCTAGGTTTTTCACATTATTTCAATTAGATTAATCATAAATAACCTGCTTAGTTTTCAAATATTTTTTAAAAAATCACTAATTAATGCCAATGTACTTTCTCCTTCTTTTGCTTATGTCAGGTGTTTAAAAGCAAAGGAGGTAATTTTAAGGACAAAAACTATACACAGAATACCTACCAAGCACAAACCTGTTTTTGTTATTGAGGCCAAAGACACTTAGAGCTGTGTAATGAAATGTCTGAGAAGGGATTAGAACACAGTACCTAGCAGGACACTGTGGCTAAATGCATTTCTCTGCACACAGTCAACATGTTGACAAAGAATTGGTTTTCATTTAAAGCTGGGGGGAACACAAGAACTCTGACAATAAAATGGAGGTGTTCTTCACTTCGGTATTCAATAAAACTTCCACATTGCTTAAATGAGAGCCAAAATAATATGAAAGAATAAAAAGCTAAATGGTACCTTGTATTAGGCAACCAGCTGTGTATTAAAGAAAAACAAAGAAAAAAGCTACATGTGATCACTACAGATCACCTGCAAGTACTAAAGTGGAAGAATTCGATACAGCTGCCATTGATACCACAGAGTATCCTCTAGTATGTGGCTTTTGATACATATGATCGCTCACCGGAGAATTACTGGAATTTCAGGAAGAAAAAAATTGGATGTAATTCTTTGTGATCGTTTTACACAAGCAATTATATATTTTTGAGGAACTAGAAGTTGTTCACCTGCAGTACTCTGACCCAAATAGCAAGGTTATTTCTGCAATCAGATTAAGGGGACACTCAACACCCAGAAAAACACTTGACTCAAATTTATCTTTGCTTTTCAGTTCATATTTTTGTTAAGTGTTTGTCATGGTTTAGGAATAGTATTCTCCAGTTTAGTACTCCCACTGAAACCATAGGCTGGTCCCTCTCTCCCTTCAACTGGAGGCAAAAGAGGTAGTGACCACAGGTTGAGATAAGAACAATTTACTGGAAGCAACGAGACAAGAAAATGAACACTAACAACAACATTGCTAATGACAGTGGGTATAAGAAAAGAAATGATTCACATGGAAAAGCTCCCCAGTAATAAACAATACCAGACAGCTCCCTTTGCTAGATTTTCTTAACAGGAAGGAACACCTTTCTTCCCCGGAGGAGACAGCCCTTTATCCCACTTCCAGCAATGACCTAAGGTGGTATAGAATAACATGGAGTCCTAGCCATGCCCCTCCCAGCCACTGAAAAAATTAACCCTGTCCTGGCTAGAACCAATATTTATAGAAAGTTTGATTGCTGAAAAATCCATTTTCAAAATGTGTATGTGAATTGATGCCAGTACTATTATAAAAAAAAAGTGTACTGAAAAATGGTGATTGGATTACTTTCATTTGTTTTCCATTCAGCATAACACGTTCTTTGAGTTTAATGATCGTTTGGAAGCTATTATGGAAAAAGCATACATCTACAGGTATGTGCTGATAAAACTCAAGTAGCATGCAAAGCTTGGCACAGAATGCATTTCAAATAATTTCATGAGCTGTCAGTTAAGCATTGGGTGGAATATGATACATCTTTAACTGTTCAATTTAAAGGGTTTTTTTAAAATATCTTTATGGTAATCATTAAAATAATATATAAAAGACTTCACTTATGTATGAAATCTAGCTCAGTTCAGCGGGCCTGGTTCAGGCAAAATGTTCACCAAACAGGCTTCTGTCAAAATTTAATTGATCAGAACTTTCAGAAAGTTTCTTTACTGAAAGAGCTAAAGAACTCTTTCTTTAGGTTGCTAATAGCGGTTCTAAATCCTCAGTAGCTGTTTATTTGTACTTAGTAGGAGTCATGAGCCTGAGCCTGTGCCAACATTTTTCTTCAAACATGCTCTCCGCATGAACCTAGCATATAGAGAAATTTGATACTTCACTGCACTGACTACAGCTGGAATGAGGATCAATTCAGCACAGTTCTCAAATAGTGATTATAACCTTAGTCTGCCCAACTCTGTTCTCACCTTCTGCATTGACAGAAGGAATTTTGGATCCAGCTCAAGTAGTCCATGGACACAGTTTCTTAGGCCCCTCAGCTGTCAGTGATGCTGCTAAGATCCAATGAACCCATCTGCTTTGTCATCATTATTGTCAATGTCATCAGGCCTAGTTTATCTTGTGTAATACCTACACCAACAGATCCTCTTCCCTGTCCCGGTTTTGGAGCATGTATTGTTCCTGTCTGTTGGTGCTGCAGAAATATGTTGGTGGCCATCTTACTCTATTTCAGAGATTATTGCACTTAAACAGTACACTTGATATTAATATATTCAAATGAGATATTTTATGAGATTTAAAAACAAGATAAATTTCCAGAGGAGGTTCAATATCATCTCTTTCATTTTTTTTATGTACCTGTGAAATTAAAAAAACCTTAAAAGTTTGAAAGTTCTACTAAAATATTTTTGAGATGCTGACCTTCACAAAACTTATTCTTATCGTGCCCTCTCTTTTCACTTATGGTTTGATTTGGTTGGTTTGTTTGGGTTTGGGGTTTTTTGATTTTTAAATTTTTTTTTAAATTCCTGTGGTTCAAGAGAGGACTGATTTTCCAGAAGATGAAGAAATTTCTTGTCAATTTCTGAATCTTTGCCTTCTCCAGTTTCTTATTTCATTTTTAAAATTGGGCCTTTGTCTGCTTATGGTGTTTTAACTTTTTCTAATATTGATAAGCTTTAAAATTAATTGTTTTAAAATTATTTATTTTCCATATTATATCCTTTGCTTTTTGGAGTCATAAATCAGTGATTTTTCTATATCTCCTATAATCTTGCAGTGAGTATTGAGAGATACAGTAATAATATAGATAGTATATAATAATACAGACAATTCTGAATCAAGTAATTTGTTTGTGTCTAAAAATACTGTTGTGTGTATATGGATTTCAAAGAAATGGGAACAAATTTAAAACTCATTTTCACCCAATAAAGTTTTTCAAGGGACAGAGTTTCACACTATTGTCAAAATACAGAATGGGAAATGAATGTTCAAAGGACTAGTTCTGAAGGGTATGTGTATATCTTCAAGCTAGACCAGCTTTGAAGGATGTGATGTTTATTTACATGTCAAAAACTATGTGCTCATTTAGAAAGGTGCTCATTTAGAAAGGCTAAGACACACAGAGCAAGATCTCACTGGTCCTGTAAAATGTATGCAGTAGCTGGGAAGACAGAGCCAGCTATTCTGCCCTGTCAGAGAGTTTTTTAGCATGATATTGATTAAGAACCACAACTGTGTGTTGCTGCTTGTATCTTTGCTTCAAAGACCCACTCAGATTTCCAGTATTAAATCACTTGCAGAATGTAAACTGCAGAATCTAAATATTACAAAGTGAATCTATTTTCTAATCCATACTTCAGAAAAAAACTGACTCCTGTTTTTTCTCATTGACAAATGGAGAACAGAGGAAGTTACATAGAAGAGTAGAAGCAGGAGATAAAAAAATCTTTAAAACCCCAGTCTTTTTGTGCAAATTACAGAATTATATTTTAATGTGGCAACCTTCCTTTGGTTTGAGATTGGTATAGCCACACTTAGAATAAGGCATCAATTGACTAGATAATATCAAACTAAGCTTCTACATAGCAAGTAGATATACCTGGGGGGATTTTCTTTTCAAACTAATTAGTTTGAGTTTGTAGGAATAAAGCTGGCATGAGTTATTTACATCTTCTCATCTCATATTCAATATATGTCTGGAGAAATATAACACAGGAAAGGTTTCCAGAATCATCATTCAGACCTCAAAAGTCCATTTTCATGGATTCAAACTTGAACAGAAGACCTGGCTTGGGCAATATTGCAACATTACTAGATCACAACAGCTCTCTGCTATTCTCTGTAGCTTGCAATCCTAAACAGAGCTGTCCAGTAAGCACTCCAACTTTTAAAAAGAGAAATAGCATAAAGTTGTGAGCATCGTAAAGAAGAGTACACTTAGGTAGATTATACAATGGCATGGAGAGGCCAAGGAGGGCATAAAAAGGCTCCTGAAGAAGCAGCAAAGGAGTGCTCAATGAAGCAAACACAAACATATGAGCTCCCATTAGCTTTGTTTATAGACCCAGCTTAGTTAGATCTTATTAAATCCTCATAAAACCACTTACTCTGTTATTCTGCACTGCATACTGCATTGAATTCTAGCTGTAGCAGATAACCTCATTAACCACCAGACTGTGTTTAGGCAAGCCCTGCACTGTTCCCGCTTATTTATCCCCTGCTTGTTTGAATATTTCAATAGAGATACTAAATCCAGCAGATCTTTCTTTTGATCCCCATGCACTGAACAGAAGATATACAATGACCTCATTATTGTATTAAACAGAAAGCTGCTTAAGTAAGCAGTTCATCATTGGTATTCTTCAAAGAACTGGCCATAAGCATAAGAACTGGGATTAGGAATAACTCCTGCTGTAGCATCTCAATCATACTATTTAGAGGATCTACTGCAGGTTTTATACTACAGGTCTTGTAAAGCAGTTCATTTCTGACCTCAGACATTTCTTGACTTTGGTTCACAAGTTTAGAGCCTATCTTGGATAGAGTTTGGGAAACACATTATTTTTCACCCTGTACCCTCATTAATATAGCTTCAAATTTCTGAAAATATTCATAGCCATTTAAAGAAGTGGACTATAAACTCCTCAGGGAACCATAATTTAAAAATTACCCCATGTCAAATATTCTAGGGAAGATATTTATTTGACCTTGGATAGATGTGAGAGATAGGTAACTGCCAGCTATTTTTTTCATAGACTTCATACAGGTGGGGAACTACTTAGCGTATGCTTAACACTAACATTGTTAATGTAATGGATTCTATAGTAAAAAAAAAAAGAAAAATTTAAGTTGTTTTACAGGAATCTGTTGACTTTTATAGGGTCATTCGAACAACTGGATACTTGCTGTTTATCTTGCACATTAATGCATGCCTGTATTATTGGGCTTCAGACTATGAAGGAATTGGCAGCACTAGATGGGTGTATGATGGCGAAGGAAACATGTAAGTCCTTTTCTTTTGCAAGAGATTTTTTTGATTTTGCTCTTTCATGCCTCCCCATCCTTCTCCCATGTCACTGCTTGCAGGGTATCCCCTTACTTTTTAAGGTGCTTGGATAGCAAACTTTCAGCATCATGACTGCTGATAAACAGCTTTCAATACTAAAACATACTTTGAGGGCAAGTGCAGTGAATAATCAGTTCACCACTTTCAGCTTTTATAGGTTTATGAGTCAGTGCTAAATGCTAACTTAATTAAACATTTAGAAAGCAACAAGGGTCATAAATTAAACTTACTTACTGCATATGCACACGGGATCTGTTAGAAGGATTGTATAGCAATCCCTCAAAGGAAACACAGGGATAGTTTGGGAGGGTTTTTGCTGCCACAGCATTGTGTCATTAAAGTGCAAGGTTTTAGTCCCTCTACACCATGGTGATTGGTCTGAAAAAATTCCACCAGCTCTCTCCGATCTTTTGAGAAGGTCATGCCTAAACATGTGGCAGAGCATCTTCAGGAGAAATGACAGTATTTTGGCACAATTTTCCGCAAACTCCTTGTGACAGCACTGGTTGGGTGCCAAGTAAGGACCGTTTATTAAGATGATGGAGAGGAAGTAGGAGAAAAAAGCAAGTCATAATATATTCTGTGTGTAGTTTTGTAAAGATATATCTAGTAGGTTCAGTTGTATGAACATTCATTTCTTTCAAAGGCTGTAGTACAGTTAAAGCCACAGAAGCTCCATTTGTCCTTTGATTACATTCCTTGTAAAACCACATATATCCTACTGCTGTCATAGATTGCCTTCTAAACAACTTTTCACCTCTCTCTTGGAGAGGTGCTCCTCTTGTTTGTAGTTTTGTCACACTTCACAAGTTTGGTGTCAACTCACTACCTTGAAGGGCAAGAAGATTGCCTTTGAGAGCAAAACATACTTTGTGTAAACAAGCGCTTACTTTTTATAAGTAGGGTTATCTCTTAGAAAGTACTGCAGTCAGACATGCGCAAGCAGGGTCATGAAGCTTAGTGGAACCACTTGTGTAAGTGAAGTTGTAGATGGGTGTTTATTTGCAGGATTGAGGTTTCCAGAAATCTGACAAGAAAAATGCAGAAGCAATTTCCATTATAGCTATTTTTTGTTAATGTGATTCTTGGGAATACTTGCCTCTTACCCAAAAGATAAGGTACATTAGGATAAGAAACCTTGAAAATTCTGAAAGTAGAGAGTTTACTTAGTCTTCAGGTTTTTTAATGCTTCTTCAGAACAGTCTAGAGAACAAGCACGAAAGAATTACCTGTTTTTCACAGAGAAAAATATTTCACATTTTTCTCAGAAAACAATTGGTAGAAATTATTTACTGGCTTTACCAGACAATGCAGTTGTGCCTTCACAGGTTTTATAATATTTTGTGACACCTTTTCTGTGAGGAGACAAAAAAAGTGTTCTCAAATGAAACCATGTGGAATCATATATAATCATATGGAATTTAGAGCAGATTTGTTCTATGAACTGTGATAATAAAATGATAATTCAAGTTCTGCATTAAATTGAGATTCTTAAATAAAATGCATGTTTGGATATCCAAACAGCCAAATACAAGAAAAACATTGATCTGTTGGAATGAGTCCAGAGGAGGCCACATCACAGGGCTGGAGCACCTCTTCTATGAAGACAGGATGGGAAAGCTGGGACTGACTAGAGAAGAGAAGGCAGTGGGGTAGAACTTATACACCTTCCAGTACCTAAAGGAGCCTACAGGAAGGCAGCAGAGGGAATTTTTACAAGGGCATACAGAGATAGAACAAGGGGAAATGGCTTTAAACTGAAAAATGACACATTTAGATTAGATATTAGGAAGAAATTTCTTACTATAAGGGTGTAAGGCACCGAACAGGCTGCCCAGAGAGGCTCTGGACTCTCAATCCATGAAGGTGTTCAAGGCCAGGCTGGATGGGGCTCTGAGTACCTGTTCTAGTGGAAGGTGTCCCTGCCCATGGTAGGGGGGTTGGAACCGAATAATCTTTAAGGTCCCTTCCAACCTAAAATGGTTCTATACCATTTTATAGCCCAAAGAGTATTCTACAATGAGCTGCATTTCATAAAGTATAACTTTGTATCCCACTAACAGCAAAAGCTAATTGTGTGGAATAGTCATTGACTTAGAGAATTAGGCATGATATAAAATCTAATCATCAAATGTTTGAGGAGTTTTTCACCCACAGAGGCATTGTGTGAGCATAAGTTATAATTGGAGATGTAAGTGAATTGAAACTTATCAGACAAGATAGTTTTAGGTATATTCATTTATTAAGTAAGCAGATATAAGAACAATTGTCAGGAAAAGTGACTAGTACTGCAGCATATATTACAGCACAGCAGTGAAGTTATAACTTGCTTTCACAGAACATTCAGGGTTGACAGTATTTGAAGCAAAATATGCCAGTAGTATCACAAAAAATGGGAACATAGTCAGAAAGAAGATTAGGGAAACATAGCTACTTAGCTAATTTAAAAAAAAAATTACGGTAAGCAGTTTGACAAGTAAACCAAAATTCTAGCTGTCACAGATTACATTGGCCCACAGAAAATTACCTAGCACTGATTTAGTGGCAATAATGCTTTATGTAGAATCCCTGCTGTGTCCATAAAATATTGCTAGTCATGGCCAAAACCCTGTTCTTAAATATGTCAGCACGCCTAGGATTTCTCTTTTTCCAGGTTAAAAAGGATTAACAGACAGCAGTTTCCGTTATTAGTTTGATTACATACCTGTTCCTGAACAGGCACACTAGCTGGTGAACTAAATCTTTAAGTATCAGCTATACACAACACTCAAACCACAAGCAAAATTACCAAAGTAGCTCTTCTGCAAATTTCTGCAAGCTCTATTCTTTTCTGGTTCTTGTCCAGACTCTGAAGTGTTAGTGTCAGTCCAAGATTGGAGCTCTTTTGCACAGCAGCCTTCAGTCAAAGCCTATGACTTGAGATGTAAAAGGCAGCCAACTTTACCTCCCTGCAACACACCCAAATTAGCCACCCACAGGGTTTTCCTCATTAAAAGTGCACTCGTGAGCTTGAGTTAGGGAAGACCTCATTCCTAATGCAGAAACACAGTGTCACTAATGCAACTCCAGAGTGTAGAGTCTATGCAAGGATAGTAGCAGATATTGAAAAGGTCTCTTTAAGTGGACAATTCCAACTATATGTGTTTATTTACAATCTAACTACCTAAGTAAAAGATTTATCTCCCGAATTCCTGAGGAAAATGGACAAATCTTTTTTCAGGGATTCAATGTAATGTCATGGTTCTGAATTGTTCCAAGGAAGTATCTCTCTTTCATTGCTGTTCATAGAGAAACTAAAACTAGGGAGCTGAAATTTTCATGCAAGTTTCTCCAGGTCAGCAGTAAATTTAGGCAAAACAAATAATTTCAGTTTGCTCCTGAAATACTTTGGCTGTTTGCAAGTCATCCACAAGCGGTCTGCAAATTCTTTGGCAAATTTAAGACATCTATTTGCATCCCAATTATGTTTCTCTGTAGTGTGCTGCCTTTCTGATCTGAGCACAGACTTAGTGGATATTTATAAGTCACAGAAAATGGTCACTGTATGTGTCTAGAACAAATCCACCCCTTTGGTATGCATTGCCTAGTGCTCAGTGAGACTGGCAAATCTTGAAATGTGTCTCCGGGTATCAGCTCTGCATTGCTCTTGCTATAGGTCTGATGTGTCACGATCACAGTGCTTGCTATGCAAAGACAGTTCTGTGCCTCCAGACAAGTCCAACTCATGTCAGTCTTTCAGACCTGCTACCCACAGCCATATTTTTTAAGCAAAACCTTTGTAGTTTTCTCCACTGTGTCTGAGATCATCAGACCCACAGGACCTGATGAACATGTCGTTCTAGAAGAGGTACCAAGAAGGAAGTAATTTGTTTATAAAGGCTGCTGTTTCACTCTGCTTAAATCCATCTGAGGGGAGTCAAAAATGATAATCCCGAAATAATGCTTCCCTGGGCTGAAATGAATATGTGAGTACCTCCTTAAAAGCTGAGAGGCACATGCACAAAGACTTGATTTACCTGCACTAACCAAAACCATGAAAGAACTTCAGTGTATTCTGAAATGGACTTTTCTGAAAAAGATACTTCTATTGACATAACATTACAAGGTATCTTATTTGCAGTTTCTGAATGTTTTCATACCTAGGATTTTTTTAAGGAAGAATCTAGTAGTTTGATTGCCTGAAGGATAAACATACTCTCTATGATGTGCAGAGGAAAAAAATCCCTTCCTTGTCTCACAACTGTTGTCTACCTCAACAGAAACTTTATTGCAGGCTGGTAAGTGAAATAGGGAACAGTGATAGTTTCCAGACACATACTGGTAGGAAGCAGAGCTGCTAATACTGTTGAAGTAGGAGTTGTTTTTTCTGGCTTTCCTTAAGCAAAACTTACAATCTCATATCCCCGCTTCTTAGGGAAGAAAAAAGCTGCTCTGTATTTCAACTGTGTGACTTCCATTTCAGATTAAAATAAAAACAAAACAAAAATGCATAAATGGAGAAAACCTGTTCCAAAGAGATAGAGAATATCATGTGCCTTGCCAATAGAAAGTTTCTTTTGAAGTAAAATCACAGAATAATACAGTATATTAACTAAATCTTAAGAAAGGATAGGAAGAAAAATTTAAAAACCCTCACATTTTGGGAATACAGCACTGCAAAGAAGAATGTGACCCCTAAATTCCTCTGAAGAGCTGCTCTCATTCTTTGTAGACATTCCCAGAATAAAGATTATATTGTCTATTATGGTGCAGTTTGCAAACTTAGCATGCATTAAGGGTGAGGATGTTGCTTTATTGCTTTTGTTTCCTAAAGTAAGTATCACAGAGGTAATGTTAATTTCTTTACTTTTATATTACCCAATTATATATGTTTCAAGCACCACAGCATTCTCAGTTATGGCAAATCAATATGATATTAATATGCTTTACATAATTCCTCTCAGCCAAGCTAGAAGCATCATTTTATGCTTAAATTTGTAATTCTTCCAAAACGGACCTTAGCCTATTTCTTATTATTTGTTTATGCTACAGAAATCTAAGAAAAAGCTTCCACTTATGCATACTTTCATATGTGATTGCTTTTTATCCCAAGTGAAAATATTACTGTGGCATAATCCAGCAGTTCATTTCACATCCCTAACAAGGAAAAATGATAAGATGGAAAATATGCAATGAATTTTTTATTTAAGGACTCTGCATGGCCAGTTCTGACTGTTTACATCTAAAACTGGAAAACTGTGGTAAAAGTGATCATTGCTACTGCATTTTATTAATCTGAAACCCAGAAAAAAGAGACTTAGTAATGAAAAATGATATCAATTGCTTGGTAAAGGCAAGGCTTGTAAAGCCTTACATTTTGGGTGAAAACTTAAAAACACCTTCAAGTGATTTAAGAAAAAACAAACCTCATTGGAATTGGTTGTAATTGTGAGTTTATTTTCTCATATTTGCCCCAAATAGACCCTGCAGTTGTATTACTACATGAACCTTTTATTATAGTGGAGTTTATATCTTAAAAAGAGAGGAGTCTGAAATACACCTAAGGTCTGCAAGCAGAGCAGGTGGCCTCAGGTTCAGAGCAGGCATAAGAAGATGCATGCGAGACTTTCTATTTCAAAACAAATTTCTCTCCAAAAGTATTTCTTCTTTGTCTTTGTGTTTGGGGGAGGTTGTTTGGGATTTTTTAGTTATTATTTAAAACTTAATAAAATTCAGCACACACAAGGCATCATTATTGCTTCAGAAGCAGTAGTCACAGCTGAAGTTATAGAAAATCCCACTTTTTAAGGGAAATGAAGTTCCACTCCTAATCATCAGCAAAGCTGAAGTCTGATTGTACAGAAACTTGGGAAGTCACATTCTAATTAATAGCAGGCTTTTAAAAATATACCTAAACCAATTACTTGTTTGCTCAGAAAAGAAGGAAATGATAGCATTCTCTCAACAATGATTTGAACTAGTTATTCCCCATCATAATACTGCATTACTTTTGGTACAACGTTCTTGAATGACATTTAAAACAGAATTTTTAAAGATGCCAAGGTACTTTTTTATAGCATTCTGTCCTTTGCGGCTTTCATAAACTTGTGTTATCATACTAATAGAAATACACAACTTGAAGGCAAAAGGCTCTGTAGTGAAAAAGGCAAGAAAGAGTTTAAGGTGACAGAAGGAGTTGTGGAGACCAGCAGCTAGGATGTTAATAGAGGAGTCAACCTTTCAGTGCTGAATTAGTGAAGTGGTTTGGAGAAGCTGGATTAACACACAGTTTGTGGAAACATGTAACATTTTTGACATAACCCAGGAGGTAGAGCCAATAAAGGGTGCCCAGAAGCAGAGTGGGAGGAAGACCAGCATGGTAAAAGGAGTAAAAATGGCCACAAGAAGAACAATATTGTATTTGTGATTCCCACCATCAGGTTTTGCACTGGTGTCATCAAATGAAAGCCATGAAGGGGATCTTCAAGTATTGGTGCATCTATTATGCTGCTACAGAGACTCTGGGAAGTCTCTAACACTTTTCCACTGCTTTTGACCATCTTCACTCATAGCATTCTAATAGTGTAACGTCCATCCTGGCAATTTTATACACAAGTCTTCTTTAATGCTACCTAGAGTTACTAGGGAACAGTAAATGAGAGTATTTCCCATACATTCTTATTTTGCTGTCAGTGAGAACATTCAGCTCAACCTGACCTATGTAACTATCATTTATAAATTCATAACCCTTTATAAAATGCCGAAAGTCTTTTGGGCTGAAAAGCATCACTGAAAGGACCAACTCAGGTAGGCATATGCTTAACTTCAAACATAAATAGCTATAGCTACAGTCTAACAGAAATGCTGTTTGCATCCACAGGTACCTGAGGTGTTACTACTGGGCAGTTCGTAGTTTAATCACCATCGGTGGCCTTGCAGAACCACAAACGTTGTTTGAGATAATTTTTCAACTGCTGAATTATTTCATGGGCGTCTTTGTCTTCTCCAGCTTAATTGGTCAGGTACATAAAAAAAATCAATGACAAGTTATATTCAAATTACTGTAATGTAGTGATAATACATCCAATTTAATGGAGTTTAGTTCTGGGGAAAAGTTTAGTTTCCGTCCTCTATTTTAATGTCAAACATACTTATTTTTCTGATAAATACACGTGTTTAATCAGTTCCCTGTTTTGCAGCTCTTTTGCACACAAGCTGATTAAAAGCCAAGACTCCGCAGGACACAGATGACCCTTGAAACTATGTATAATTCCTTTGTTTTCCTTACTCACAACCAAGAAGACAAATCCTTGGCATTCACATTATACTGTTAAATCTGAAATAAAAATTGTTATTGTTGAATAAGTCATGCTCAGCACTACTATCAATGTTAATGGAAATCCCATGATTTTTGTCAAACAACTCTGATCTCTTCCACAAATTACAATATATTTGTCCATCTGAAAATTAACTGGTTTCTATTTCTCTTCGTTCCCATTTGGCAGGAGGGGGAAAAAAAAAAAACCCACAGCACAGCAAATCAGTTACATTTCCAAATGAATATGATTGAAATATTCCTAGTCTGTAACTATTAAACTTGGGCTTTAGATCATAGATTTTAAAACACATTTCCTACAGAAAAACAAATGCTGAGGTTCCTGAGTGAGGCTGTGCCTTATCAATTTCTGTAGAAACCATTCCAGACTTTTTGATTTGTCCATGCCTGTTATAAAACTATTAAGAAAAAATTAAATAAATAAACAAAATTAAAACTGAAAATTAATTGTTATTTTGAATACAATATTTGAAAAATTCAATCAAGCAGTTAGAGATTGCATATGTCTCTTTCTCTTTTGAACTGCAAGAAGGGGTAACTGTCATTAAGGACACTCTCCATTATAGGATTTGAGATTCCTCCATAAACCAGAATTACCAAAATTAAAATAAGGCTCACATATAAAATATTTCTTCTGGAAAACTATTGAATTCAAGTATATAGAATTAAACTTCAGAGTCTGCATATTTATAATTTTCCCTAAATTGTTGTACCTATCAATGAAAGCCTCATTTCCCCAAGAAGATTCTGCAGATTACTTTTTGTAACCAGAGTAGTCATTTGCAGTCTCAAATTTTAAACCTTAACACACAAACTGCTTCATTGCAGTTTGTTTGTTTGTTATAATTCCTGTTTACAAAGAACCCTTAAAATTATTGAGTTATTCCTGCTTTAGCATACTTGCCTAAAAAATGTTATTCCCATTGCAATCAATTGCTTCTCTGTAATAAAGAGCAAAATTGAGCCCACAACACATTAATCCTTGGCAGCTGCCACATGAAGCCATTCCAGTAAAATCACATCTGAATACTTAATCTTTTGAAAAAGGAATATCTATGAACATTAACTCAACCACTTTCTAAAAGCTTAATAACATTTGAGTTGAAATATTCAAGGATGTTCCTGCGCTAAAAACTTTAAGGTCACCTTTCAGCTCTCAGAGCTTAGGACTGAGCTCTTAACTATGTAAACAGTGGCACAATCTTAGTTCTAGTGATGTCAGATAATGTTTTTACAGAAATTCAGCCCAGTTTGCTTCATTTCTGACGTGCATTGCATGCCAAATGCAGAGTAGCTTTACTATGGATTTTTAAGAAAATTATTATCTATAATTTTCATCCACGTCCAGAAATGCAAGACAGAAGAATAAGCTAAAACCCAGAAACAATTTCTCTAAAATCATGTTACACTTCCCAAGACAATCAGATTAAATCTGTAATGTTTCTGGAAAAGCGGATGAAGCACCTATTCAAAACGTGCAGCCGAATTCATAATTAGTCAATGATTTTGCAAAAGGTTTTGTAAAGGTATTAGATGTTGCTGACAAGATACTAAAATCAAGACTATTTTTTCTGAAATGTGTAGTAACAACAATTGATGTTTGCAGATGAGAGACGTAATTGGAGCAGCAACAGCAGGGCAGAACTACTTTCGTTCCTGTGTGGACAACACTGTCTCCTATATGAACACTTATTCTATTCCAAAACTGGTGCAAAATCGTGTTCGAACTTGGTATGAATACACATGGGACTCTCAAGGAATGCTGGGTGAGGATTTCCAATTCCAATTAGCATGTCTGAATGAGAGTGGTTGTACAGATACAGATAAAGGGTGAAATTCACATTTCTCCTTTTCTGAATTGCACGTGGGAAGTGAGAGGAGACTGCTCAACTTACTTTGGAAAAGAAAGAAAGCAATACGATTCTTATTACTTCACAAATTCTATTCATTAATACAATGTTTTGGTAATAATTTTAGACAAGATTTATTGAGCATCTTAGTAAAAGCATATTAGCTGCTTCCTAACTTGAACTCATAAGTGTTAGAATAATTCCAGTAAGTTATTTTTGCTCATTTTTGTGGACATTCCTGAATTTGTCTTTTTTTTTTTTTCCTTTTTTCAGACGAATCAGAATTACTGGAGCAAATGCCAACCAAAATGCAATTAGCTGTTGCAATTGACGTGAACTTTGCCATTGTTAACAAAGTGGACTTATTCAAAGCAAGTAGTTTTACAGGAGAATTCAGAAATATGTGGTATTCCATACAGAAACCTTGGTTTGTGCATCTTGCAACACTTAAATACATGTTTGTTAGTATGGAAGGTAAAACAAATCAAAGAAATATCTCAGTCAATGGAGACATCAGAATAAACCCAAGTGCCTGCATGTGGATTTATTTTGTGTCAAGGCAGTCATCTTTAAAGAAAGCAAATGAGATTAAAACAAAGTCCTGTTATGATGACATCCTATAGCTGATGGTATGGTCAGACTGTGAGTGAGTTCAGAGTTCTAGAGTCAAACAGAGAATAATCTAGTTTTTGACACAGGCCACCTTGCTGTAGCCACCCAGGTCTGCCTGAGAGATCACCCATGCTATGCAGTCTGGCAATGTAAGATTGGTGCAGAAAAAGCTCCATCATAGTCAGTTTTTGTGCTAAGGAGTTTCTCTTTACTTACCATGGTGTACCAGTTTTTCCAGATTTAGTTTTTCCAGATTTTAAGTTTTTCCAATTTAAACGTGTATTTAAAATTGGATTTCTGTCAAAAGCAAGGAAACCCTGAGTTCCTAGAGAACACATAGAAAATTTTCTTGTTAGGATATTTGAAAGAAATCACATGATATACCTGTATAAAAATTACATGGCTGTACATTTTTTCCTATGTGTGCTGAAGACATGGAATTCATAGATTCATATGAGCATTTGACAGGATCTGTTTTTTTCCCGTGGATCAGTTTAAAAGAAAAAAACAAAACATAAAATATCCATAAAAGACACATAAAGCTCTGAACATTACACTTCCTGAGCTTCCTCAGAAAATCTAGACATACAGAAACTCACTTTATAAAAAAGTGAAAATATGTTCAACCCATAGAGAACTTCATAAGTATTTGAAATAACTCTTTCAGTCCTTTCTCAGCTCTAATAGCTGATCTTTATGATATTTTGAGTTTGCATTCCACTTATGGAATCCCCGGGTCATTCCTGTATTGTTGGCTTTTGGGGCAGTGATAGTTATTTTAATACTGAATAAGCAGAGTGATCAACTCTATTTTAACAGGGCTGTGATACCCAGATGATATATGATATGCTGCTAAGGTTGAAATCCATTGTATATTTACCTGGTGACTTTGTCTGCAAAAAGGTGAGCATTCTTGTCTTACTCAAATAAGAATTATATTATGTATTTTAGAAAAAGAGTTCAGATATCAGTCAACAATGTGCTTTAAATAAAATTAATCCTGACTGAATTAGAAAGCATAAAATTAATTAAGCTAGTCTGTGTAATAACAACAAATATGCTCTCAAATTTCAATCTAGAACAAGACAATATGGATTTTATTACTTACATTACCAACCATGAAATTATAGTAATATGGGAAAGTATTTTATGTAAATATGGCTTATCTAATGATATCTCATGAAATATTAATATTTAAAATGGATCAAACTTAATGTTTCTATAGTTCTATACATACAAACCCAGCCAACAGATCTCAGTCTCTGATGCTTTGTCTGTGCTTCATTTGTGGACTCAGACACGCTTAAGCAGAATTATCTAAGAATGTAGAAAATACAGTGCATCCCATAAAGCTCCTTCCAGCAGGATCTGCTCTACCTTCTCTCACAGCTCTGAGCCATCTCCAGGTTTCCAGCTGAATGCTGTCACACTGTCTCTTAGCAAAGATATCTATCTTGTCTCAGCATTTTGGCTTAAACCTGGCCAGTCAGGCAGTTCACAGGTAAATAGCTGAGCTTCTGACCAGTGAGCCCAAGACTCTTTCCAGAAGGTATGTAAACACAGGAAAAGTCAGATGCAATTAAAGCTTGGGGGATGAGTATTAATCCGTACTACTACTGTTCTGGCAAGTGACTAACAGCTCCCACCACCTGCACAAGTGACCATCATCAGAACCCGTTAATTTGTCTTTAGCAGTTCTGGTCCTACATGTTCACTAGGGTCTTACTCCCTCCAAGAGTTAAGCATACAATTCTCCAGAATGCTGGGCTAGCTCCACTGACTCCACTGTGTAGAAGTTAAACATTTGTGAATACACTGAGGGATCAAGTGTGTCCCTTCAAAGACCAATACAAAGAATGGCTGTTGGCTAAGAAGGGTGGAAGAGTAGTTTGGTGTATTTGTTTGTACAATGCACAGCATGAAAGGATCTTAGGCTACAGCTGGGACTATGACACAACAGAGAGAATAAAGGGCAGCAACAGATTCAATGTCTTGATACTGCAGTCTGATGCAAACGGTTCTTAACAAAGACAGGTTATGAGAAATTGAAGTATCAACTTACTACAGCTTGATTCAGAGCTAAAAGGCCTCTCACTTCTCTAAGTCACTCTGTGACCAACAACCATAGCAGTCTTATTAATGCTGCAACATGTAGTACAGAATGTTGGAACAACCTTCCCCTTGGATGTATGTTAGTCTCACCCTACTTCACCAAGGAAATGCTGCATGCAAGCTTGGAGGACCAAGTGAAGAGATAGGAAGTGCAAGTCCCTACATTTTTAGTCCTGGCTCTATTGCTGCTGCTTTTTCACTTTTAAAACTAAATTGCTGCTTTGCCTTATAATAGTGGTACACCCTCTGCTCATGAGAGAGTAGAAAAGATATTTAAAGAAGAACCTGTCATATTGTTCTAAAAACAAAAACCACTGCTAAAACATTGGTTCTTTATGTGTTTGTATGCCCAGGGAGAGATTGGCAGAGAGATGTACATCATCAAACAGGGTGAAGTTCAAGTCCTTGGAGGCCCTGATGGTACCAAAGTCCTGGTTACATTAAGAGCAGGAGCTGTATTTGGGGAAATCAGGTAGGTCCATCACTATTTTTGATACTTTTTTTAGAACTTGTCAAATAATCAGTGATTGTTTAACTTCTCTGTGGTAAGCATGACAGCTATCATGGGGAGGCTCGAATGTGGGTAGGACCTACAAAGAGAACACTGAGCAAGGACATGCATGGAAGTGAAGGAAAATCTAAGTGAAGCATCAGTGATTAACAGGGTAAGATCTAAGACTAGAGTTTTGATCAATGCACACAGGGATATAGAGACAAATTTCTTCTTTAACACTTTCAAGATTTAACACATCTCCCTGTTATGCTGTCTGCAATACAGGAGGACCAAATGCATTTCACCGTATGTATAAGACTAGGTGTCCTTAAACAGCAGATGGCAAAGATGAAAATTAATTTCCAACAAAATAGATACAAAAATCTAAAATAAAAACTAAAAATAGTTCATTTAAGAGCTGATTACATTGCTGAAAATCAGACAACCCAATCTGAAAAATACTGCTTTAAAAGCATACAAGACAAGAAAAAGGTGGATAGATCAGATTTTTTTTTGGCTGAATTTATCTGGATGAGATTTTTTTTCTGGTGGCTACAAATGGTTTTTATATTCTGCACGTACTTTGTATGCAAAATCCATTAACTGATACGTGCTATGTTCCCCAGTTAGCCTAGTTTTTAGGCACTGCACTCCCCCCTGCTGAGGCTGGCCCAAGGAAAAGTAATAAAATAAATGTGCTGCTGCATGTGATAATCTGGATCCTTGGTTTCTTCCAGCTGCCTTCCTGTTACTGTTAATGCTCTTGCTGGTAACTTCAATCTGCCTTTTGAAAAGCAATAATCAGCTCTGTGCCAGGTTTACATTTGTCTTCTAGTTGTGTCTCCCTTTGTAGTAGGGGAAACATTCCTTTTTAGCCAGAGATGTTCATACAGAACTTACTTGCTTAGACCTCAAGTGGAAAACATCTGATATATCTCATAGTTACAGAACTTGTTCATTAAGTGGGGAAGTGAAATTATATCAGCCTTTTTGAGAAGATTATTTGGAAAGTATTTCTCTGGGTGACAATATAATTACCTGAGCAAAGCCTCCAAACAAAAGGCTGTATTGGAAGTTATGCAGAAAGACTGAGAATGAACTCATCTATAAGGTCTGAATAATGAAAAGACAGAAGAAAAAGCTAAAGCAGCCCCCATATGTAACACACATGTGGTTTTCAATTATTTATTAGTTTGGTATTTGAAGTGAGAACTTTGTATTTTAAACTGAGAAATGATAGCTGTTGGTTTCAAAACAAGGAAGGGATTTTTACACTTTTGATCTCTCACAGGTGAGATTTTTGCTTGTTTCCATGTGAGAAACACACAATGACCTTTAAAGATTTATTTCCCAGTACGTGTTACTCTTCACATAATTGCCAATATGGCCAGCAAAACGCTCAGCAATGCTATAACACTAAATTTCTGGTCTTGTTTTATTCATGACTGACCTACTGCAGCAGCAAACCCATTCAGACATGTGTAATTTGCATATAAAATGTCAGGCAGTGGATAAACTTGAGAAAAACCACAGTAAGTGGCAGACATGATGCACTAAGTGTATCAGTAGAGATATGCTCTTCCTTGTGGCAAGGTGCTAGAAAATCATGGGTTTGTATTGTGCATTTCTATTTAAATTTTGTCAAGGTCTCCTGAACAGAGAATACCACAGGCAAATGGAAAAAATATTCTTTAATGGATTACGTCCTACGTTTTTTAGGACATCCAAGTTCTCCTCTCACTTCATAATGGTTATAACCTGATATCAGGCTGGTCTTCTTCCGATTTCCAATTCAAGATTTGTTTGGAGAAATATGTCAACTTCCTTCAGAGTGGTTTAGGTACATGATTTATAAGATGCTTGCTATTTAATCTCACTCTCTTCAAAATGCATGTCAATGATGCTTAAAAGTCTCTAGGAGCAAAAGAATTGAAGAAAATAAAGTGTTTACTTCCAAAAAATTTCCTGAATTATACTAGAAAACCAATGCAAGAGTAACAATCAAACATGTCTCTTGCCAATTTCATCCTTGAAAATTATTGCAGAAAGGGATTAAGTAATAGGAGTTCCAATTAACATTTTACCCTCATTGCAACTTTCCTGTATAGATAATATCAGTTTGGGGAAATAAAATAATTTCAGAATCAGAAGCAAACAGTTTGCTGCCTTAATGAGAGCCTATCAGCAGACAACTCAGAGCAAGAGAAATTCAGTTATAACAACGTTTCACTAGCCCAGAGAAAGTTACACTTGAAGCCAGATGTCCTCATTCATCCATTTACTGGTATTTCACTAGAGCTATTTCCTATCAGAAAATGTTAATTCTAGAAAAACTAAAACATTTATCCATTTTATGTAAATTTTTGACAGGAAGATCTCTAAATGTTTGATTTCAACTTCAGCTTTCAGCTGCTTTGTAATTTTAAACTTTTTATTAAAAAATCCAAACTACAGGGACTATTTAGTTTTGTGAAAGATGACATTTTCCAGTACTTTGGTCCAGGATTTTCCTCAAAGTAGTAGCCTCTGCTTTTTGATGGGCTCTGTCCTTTGGAGTTTGACATCTTTCTCAGAAGCAAGATCCAGACCTATTTCCCTTTCCTGACTTACCAGTTCTCCTCATATGCACATAGGTGCCCAGCTGAGCCACCACAACCCTGCATGTTCAGCTGATAACACAAGCCATTCCCCAATTACTATTAACAGCAGCTTCCTACAGATATCAAGCTATAAAAACAATAGACAAGCTGATTCATCACTTTGACAATGTTACAGGTTGCTATAACATTTAATTTGCTAGCATAAGAATTCTAAGGTTATCAACTTCTACTAATATTATAGCATTTCAGGCTCACAACTGGAGTAAAAAATGTTAGGTAAAAAAAGAAAATTTGTGATTAATATAGATATTACATTACCAAGAACCACTGCAAGGCAAATGTATCTGTTTTAAAATATTTGGGTATATAACTCTTCACACACTAACCAAACTAGAAACATAACATTGGCCTTAGTCAAAGATGATTCTGTTTGAGCAAATGAGCTGCCTTATTTGTAAAATTCACCACACATCATCACCACAATGAAAAAGCTGATCTCTTTAGTCCTTGTCTACCTTGATAAAATGAGCTTTCTGTTAGAAAAGCCTAAAAATGATTGTTCAATGACTTTTTGAGAAGTGGTTCATCAGAGCTCAAAAGATGTTTGCAATTTTCTTTAGCAGCTTTTCCTATTGCGCAAAGAGTTTTATTCTATATGAGGACTAGTACAGAATTATTTAAAAAGCAGATGATAAACTGTATTTTCAGCTTCAGTTCATGTATTGATTGCTGTCTTGAGTTGCATAAAAACACTCCATGGGCATGTAAAACTAGCTTTGCACACAATGTCGCAGAGGTCTCCTACTATCCTTTATAAATTAAATATGTCTATATGATTCGGTAGTTAGAAATACGTTTTATAAATATCTTTAACATTAAAACAAATATTTCTATATCCTTGATTATTACTTCATATGGGTATTAATTCCTGTTTGTTGGGGTCCAGAATATCTTTTATTAATAACTTTAAAATTTAGATAATACTAAATGTTCTCTAAAAATATTAATCCAGTGGGAAATTTTTAAAGGACAAATTTTGGGGTAGATCTTGAATACAGTGATAGAGCAATTATTGTACTAAGAGCAAAATGCAAATTCTCTTACTTATCAGTAGAGCTGAAAAGTGAAGTCTATTCAGTTGCTTAGTGCAAGATGAACAATTTATTTTTATTTGTACATCTAATTTTATCTTAGATATCCTCCCTCTGGCCAACTGCTGCTAGCTAAAATGGTCTAATGCCCTACATTCAAAACAAAATAGCCTTCTTTTTCTGGCAGACACATTTGTAACTGTCAGCCTGAAAGACCTTCCTAAACCGTCTCATTCAACTTGCCAATATTTAAACATGAGACGTGGTATGTGAAAAAATTGAAAACTAGAGCCCCACAGAACTTAATCCCTCAGGAAAAAAATCCTTGGGGGAGAATCATTCATTCACTGTAAATAATGCTGCTCTACTGCTGGTGCAAATGATTTTCAGCAACAAAAAACTGAGGAAATGCCAAGTTCACATGAGAACTAAAACAAGTGCAGTCCGAGGTGTGGGTCTCTCTTAGCAGAAATGTCTCTTTATAGCAAAACTTTTCACAGTCCTTAGCATCTACATATGTCTGACCAAACATGACAATGTGCCTTCCTGAGATGGAATTTCTAATCCCAGCTACACAGGACCTTTAGAGAACATTGGACGTAACAGCTAGATCCATAAGTGAGCTTTACAATGACTTTAATGGAAAACCACCAGCAAAGAGATTCCTCACCTGGGCAAGTAACGCTGTGACTGATGGTGTTTATTTTCATTCCAGCCTACTAGCTGCAGGCGGAGGAAATCGAAGGACTGCCAACGTGGTGGCGCATGGTTTTGCCAATCTTTTCATTCTGGACAAGAAAACACTCAATGAAATCTTGGTGCACTATCCTGACTCAGAGAAACTTCTCATGAAGAAAGCAAAGTATGTCCTAATAACAGTTTCCAAATCATACCGTTCAGCTGCAGGATGGACAGTTGTGACTTCTAGATGATTTACATTACTTTCTTGTAAAAGTAACAGTTGTAAACACATTTGGTGTTAGAGGCCAGATTTGCCTGGTAGTTTCTAGTTGAAAGACTGGTCTTGGAAGGAATCCCAAGGGTTGTGGAAATGAGGTAAGTAGAATGAAATCCTGAATGTAGTTGCCTTCTGTATCATATTTAAGGTAACAAAAAAAATAGGAGATAAACATACATATTGGGACTTCTTACATCGTCAAGAAAGAAACTGCAGGACAGTTATCAGTTACAGAATAGGTTTTCAAAGATGCAACAAAACACTTGCAACTAATTCTATAGAGATATGCTTCAATTCATCCACAGACTTACATGCATTTCCAAAATCTTAAGCAGCAGTTTAAAATGGAGTTAAAGTAAGGACTGACAAGATGGAACTACACAGATGAGATACCTGTGCATTTTGTTCAAAAGCATCCTGAAATGGGATTTCAAACCAAGATTGCTTTTCACCTTCCTTTGGCTGTAGCTTGCTAGGATGACTATTTTCACAGCTTTGAAACGGCAAAGTATTGTCAGATTTGGTCATAAAATTATGACAAAATGAGTACCTTGCTACCTTGTAAGAGATCCAAATATTTGAAATTGTTTGTCATTATTAGTATACTTCAGTACCCCTGTTAGTCTCAACTGTTGCCTTGAATTGCTATCAAAAGTTGGAAGGTTGGTCCCAGACTTGAAATTCCCCCAGAGAAAACTAAACATAGTACAGGAGAGAGATTTTGGGTTTTGGAAGTGCTAGCAAATGGCTGCATTCATCATGTTGTAACAGGCCTGTAGTCAAACAACAGTATCTTGAGAATCATGATGCCCTGAGGAACAAGGAAACCAGACACAGAATGGGCTGACTGCTCAATTTTCAAAACCAGCATTAACAGGTAGAAAAGGGGAACAAATGCATGGACCAATGATCCCCAGCATCAATCATTCCTGACTTTTCTCCAGCTTCTATCTAAACAGTAGTATGAGCTTTTCATTCCTGTCTCTGCCCCACGCTGCCTCTTCAGCTTTCTTGCCTACCCTAGGTATATTCTTCCCATCCATTAAATTAAAAGGCTGTCTGCTTCCTCCAGACAGCCTTTCTCAACTGTGGAGCCTAATCATCCACCTTTTGTATCTGCACTCCCATTTGACCTCAAAGACCTCTCTAGATATCTAGACTAAAAACAGGATATCCTGTTTAACTTTACAGTTAAATAGTAAAGATAGGCAGTATCTGCCCTGTGCAGGAGGCCATGTATTTTGCTTACTAGTCTAGGCATTAACAAATTCTGCCAAAACCAGGCACCAAGAGGAAATTTGTGCGCTGTTTTCATAAAGATTGTGGTTATGTTCAGTTTTGGAATGAAGTTACCAGTTGCTCTGCCCTGGAAGATTTACATTAGAGTTCTTTGTGGTCATCTGACACCTTTAAAGTGCTCCTTAAAATAAACTGAAAGGATTTATTCAAGCAAGAATTTTGTTCTATTATCACCCGCCCAATAGCCCGTGTATGTTTTTTGTATAATAAAGCCATGCAAGCTGCTAAAGTATGTACTTTTTAAATTTATGGCAATGAAATAAACTTAAAAAAAAGTAAAACCTTCACTTCTGAAATTTCCAAAGTATAAGATGCTGGAGAAAATGACAGTATTATGGGATTTACTGTACTTCAGACTGCAAATATAGTCCTCACTCATAAAGAGCCTTAAGTCAGGGCTTTTGCAAGGATAGAAAAGTGGCCTTGAAAATTGTACAGTAATCTAATAGAAACTGCAAGCATGGGAACCCTCTGCTTTTTACTGGTCCCATCTATCTCAGATCTCTCATCTAATCTTTACCCTTGTTATTCATTCTCAGTTCTTGTCAATATGGCTGCACACAGCTACGGAGCAGTGTGAAAATCTAGTCTGTCACAGGATTGGCAGTAGTGTTTATATTGTCAGGGCATCTTCTACTGAAGAGGACCAAAAACAAGTAGCACTCTCTAACTTGATCTATGAGAGATGAGCCATGCTGGAAGTTAATTTCCCCCACAAGTGCCAACTAGAGTCCCAGTCACTAAATGCTCTCTGAATTTGCATCCACAAGGCCAGACAAGAGACTGCCACCTCAAGTTTGGGGCACCCATACCCCTCCACACCTCTTCTTTCCTTATAAAACTCTTTTATCTGTTTTGTGACACCGTAATTTGAGCAGCCCTTGTTTATACTCCAAAATATAAGCAAGCAACTCCAAATTTGAACAGTTGCCTCCATCTCTACCAGAGCCAAGGGCAAAACCTATGTTGTTTCCAATTTTGCTCTTGTCACTTGGCCTGGGAATCAAGTAAGAGCCAGAAGATTTTCATGCATAAATGTGGTATTTCAGCTTTGCAGGAACTTCTCTCAGTTTCACAGCACTGCTGTGTATTCTTATTCCTTTCTTTCTCCAGGGTGCTGCTGAAGCAGAAGGGGAAACCTGCTCCAGGCCCACCAGTGCCCCAACCACGGGGCTTGGCCAGTCTCTTTGGGCAGAAACAGGAAACTCCGAAATTGTTTAAAGCAATGCTTGGAGGAAAAGGAAGAGATGGCCTTGCTAAGCTGCTGCAGCTGAAGAAACAACAAGAAACTCGGGTAAAGCCACAGAAAACAGAGTAGAATCTACTGAGAGGGCTTGGGCAAATGGAGTAGATGAAAATTTAGCCTTGCTGCAATCAACAGCAAAAAAATCCCAGTAGCTGAGATATAACTACCTTTCCTAATCTCTGTAAACACTAATTCTAAAATTTGGCTCAATCTTTCTGAACCTGGACTTTATGCAGACCAGAGGAAAAAAAAGGAAGCAAACAAAAAAACTTCTAAGAAAGTAAGGATAAATGGATTTTACAAAGGCCTCAAGGGCATCTGATCTTCTTATTTTTTTATGTAAACATCAGTAAATACAGAAATACCCAAACACCATAATCTGATCCAGCTGACTCGGGCACATGGCAAACTTTCCAATTCAGTGTCAGATCTCTGCTTGTTAAAAAACCTAAAGACAAAATATAAAGTGTAGCCCACACAGCTAAAACTGATTAAATCTCTAATATCTTGCACTTACGAGAAAACTGTTGTTTTAACTGATGAAAAATAATTCCCATATTATACTCCATTCAGAGAAATGTTAATGTTTATACAAATCTGCTCATTTCTACATATTTACCCAAAAGTGGCAGATTTCTTTTCTTTATTGAAATAGCTGTAGTTATATTTAAGTTAAATAAAGGCCTTTGCACTTTGCTCACACAAATAACTACAACAATACGATTGGAGCAGAAATACTGCTCATTTTAGTTTGTATTTGTGAACTTAGGAGCAAATAAGCCTGGCCAAGGATTTGGAGCACAGGGAAACATGTTGAGATTTATGTAACACTCTTACTTTCTCCACTAGTATAAGTACATAAAAGAAGGCACAACCTAAGGAAGGGTTCTGTGCCCCAAAATTGGGCTGTATCATACCTCTATATTAGCAATAAACAGATATTATGAATATCCACAAGCATTTTCTAGGTTTTATACTGATATTCTGATTCTGAAATTGCATTTTTCATTTAGAAACCAATTTTCAGCATCTGAAAAGAAATTTACATGTGTTGCATACCACTAGTACAGTTGTTATGCTGTGCCTTTCCATGGCATGTACAGAATAGAACTATTCTGAATTTCTTCTGCAGTATTGGAAAACATTAAACTTTTTGTTTCTAGGAAACTCAAGCTGAAGCAGAGACCAAGCCTGAAGAAGAGAAGAAGAAACCTGTAGAGCCCACAGCCCCCTCTGCACCCCCTGTTCCAAAGGAAAAGCCAAAAGCAGATGATAAGCCTGCAGTTATGCAGAGAGCAACCAGTAAGGAGTCTCTGATCATTAGTATGACACCATCGCCCAGAGCAGGAGAAGGAGAGATCCTTAAAGTTGAAATTAAAGAGAAAGAGAAAAAATAGATAGTGCTTTGGGGTGTGGCCCCATCTATGTGTCCTGCTACATTCAGAAGGCTGGCAGGACTTGGCTTTTGGGTATAGAATATAAAAGTAGGGACTATGTATGAGAAAAATCTACTCCAGCTCCTTGTCTTCTTGCCCTCCTATCCTGGCACAACTGCACAAATTATTTATATTCTTAACCTTGATACTGAAGAGAGAACTTTTGGTGTATTAGAAATTACGGCTCAGATTGTATTTCATGACGACTTGTTTCTTGTTTTATCCATGCTCTCCCTTTTCTCTTACTCTGCCTTGCTCCTAATTGTCTTCCCTCTCCTCTTTATCCTTGCTTTCTTACTGTTGTTCCTGTTGCTCAGTTTGCTCTTAACTTTTGTAAATATTCTTTTCTGTTTTCTCTTCTGCCTTCCCATAGTTATCCTTTTCCTTGTTACTGCCCTACTGTTGCTAAGGTTCCTTATGTTTCTGTCTATCCTTCTCTCTCCTCCCCTTATACTCCTAATTGGTGACCCGGGCTTGTGACCAGTGTGGCTCAGAGCAGACAGCAGGTGCTGGGTTTGGATGTTCTATCTTGGGACAGAGGGCAATATAACAAAACCATTGTCAAAAAATAAATTCCAAAATCCACAAGAGGGAAGCAGATTACAAAATTATTGCCAGTCCTCTAAAAGCATTGACATCTGCTCCAGCTGTCTTTGACTGTGGCAAATTAACATGGGAAAGACTTAGATGGTTCACCCTCCAGAGATGACCTACAACTTTGGGCTGCTGATTTACTTGCTTGATCTTGTGAAGGGGTTAGGCAAGCTCTCTGAAAAGTAAGCACTTGATACAGCTGTCTGAAGAATCTTGATATCTAAACCAGCTTCAAAAATAAAGGCTATTTTATAAAAAGTAGGATTTACACTTTCTGGCTCTGCATAGCAAAGTTGCAACTAATGCTCCAAATGCTCATCTACATGGTAGATTTTGACTATGGGTGCAAAGAGAAACGTGTCTTCTGTACATTACACTTGTGAACTACAGTAAATCCTTTATGAGTGCCACAGCTGGGGGATACAGCCTCCCATGCAGGAGCTCCAACACTGCCAACCTTCTGCATTAACTCATCAGTCTCAGATGCAGTATTACACAAAAGCTTGAAGCTGTGTTTTAAGCTTAATTCCCAACTTTCTTTTCTTCCATGGGTTTGCATCTCCTCTCTCCCAGTACGCCTTTCAGATACCACGGGGTGAACAGTTTTGTAAACTAAAAACATTATGCAGAGGCCAAGCCAAGAAGTGGCAAGGGCAGGGTTCACAGCTCCTTGGCTGACCAGCCAACCAAGGAAGGCACCGTGCCAAAATAAAACACTTCGCGGGTTATATATATTGACCCTGCAGGCTATTCTGTAGGCCTGTTCTTTAAAGCCTTTCAACTTCTGTAATCACAGGCGAAACTGGAAGCCTAACCAGAATCAGTGGGAAGTTTGCCCAAGTAAAAACTGGATGACTGAATTCCATATGTTGCATATTCCACAATCCTCTGACGTGACCAAAATCACAGTCTCTTTCAAAAGAAAGTTCTGCTGCATTAGCAGTGAGGTGAAGGTTCGACTGCTTTGTGGAGAGAACCATCTTTATTTGTAAGCTACTTGTTATTTGATATGTAAGAAAAAAAGAAAATCACAACAGAAGGAGAAAATTTTAGATTGTTTCATAAAGAATTATTCAGCTATTGCACATCCAGGACTGTCTCAGTGAAATCTCAAGATTAGAAGTACTGCAGAACTGTTTCATGAATGAGACCTTCTATGAATAATAATGATCTATGAATTACAATATATAGTTTCACATAGTTTTTTTCTTAGAGAGAGTTGTCAAAAGCACTATGGAAGCAGGGGAAATATTCCCCATATTTTAACATTTTTATATGAACAAGTAAAGCTCACTCTCATTGAAAAGAACTGATTCCCTTCCACCTACACAAATGCTACCAAGTAATTTCAAACGTTTTCTCTGTGGGCATATTTAAGTTCATCAATTGCACACTGACATAAATTACAAAGTAAAGGCTGAGACTGCACCACCAAGTGCTTCAGTGCAGTGACAGAGCTTCCCACAAATTTCTGCTTTGCTACAGCTCATAACAGCCCAGGTTTGCAGAAAAGTTTGACAGTTCTGGCTGCAAGATTACTGTTATGCACAAGTTCCTTAGACCCAAAACAAAATAGGTGAAGTATCAGTGCAGAAGACGGTGGCCAGACATAAACAACATCCATCTGGTTTTCTGTAATGTCCTACTTTTCTATTGTTGGGTATTTTCCTCTTCCCACAATTCCTCCATTCTTAGGGTTGGCAAGCACAAGAAGGCTCTACAAATCAAAACTACAACTACTTGTATGGTTTTCACCAGAAGAAATGATACAAGAAAGGTCAAAATGTAAGATGTAAGAAATTCTTTCAGGAACTAATTCTACCCTGTAGATTCTTGACTAGTGAAGAAGCAGAATGAATTACTCTGGTGCACTTCGAAGATGCAGTTTCCAGTATCACAGTTGTCTCTGTGTGGCATCACATTCCACTACAACACTGTCTCCTGTATCTCTTAGTGTCCTAATCAAGTCCCTCAGACTTGACCACACTTGAATGTAAATAAACTGAAGGGTAGAGTTTTCAATGTATTTGAAAACTACAAATAACCATATCTATGCCTCTCTAACTAAACTGTAGACATCATTTTCGGAAAAATGTTTTGGAAAACTGGATAGTAATTGTATGAAATAGCATGCATGGGAGAACTCTAATGTGGCACAGAGCATGAAACAGTCACAGTTAAATCTGCCCAGCCTCAGAATATCTTCTTGTTAGAAGCCCATAAAAGATGCTTTATGAAGAATAAGCTGCAGAGTCATGATCACTAAGTGGAAAGGCATTTTTCCTCTCCCTTTAATACCTGTTATAAGTCCATGGCATACCCACCATAGGAAACACAAAAGCAGCCCTTTAACATTACTACACGATATGCTGAATACAAAAGCACCACAGAACAGTATGCTGACATGATCATTTTAATGCACAGGTATTGTAAATCAGTTAACTTCATCATAACTATAATACATATAAAAGTACAAAATTCTGATTACAGGTAAGCTCTCTGCTGTACATATGTATATACTATGACCAATACACGGCAAAAAGCATCTGATGACAAAGGCTGCCATACATCACTTCTAACACAAGGTGGTGCCAGTGACCCATGAGCACATTCACTTTACAAAACTTGGACAATGCTTTGTCACCCTCAAGCTGTTGATGCATTTTTTATACATAAAAAAATTTTAAAAAGCAAAACAACACAGTAAGTCCCCTTCTCTTTGACTTGCAATCTGCTACATTTCTTCACTCAGAACATCACTTCAGCCTACCCTGGAAGTTTTCAACAGGCATTAGCTGTACATCTCTAAGTTACACCAGTTCTTGCCACAGTCCCGTCTGAAACATTTAATTTACAAAGAATAGGGCACATTGAGAACTAGGTGTCGTTGATACGCTATTTAACTCTCTAAGCTTGAGGAACATGGGAGCAATTCTCTAATAAGAGATAATGAAGTCTCTACTGTAGAAACTCAGAATTTACGTATAGAACACAGACAAAACAACAGGTTTTCTTTTACATGCAGCAGATACTTAGTATAATAATACATACTAACACATTTAAATGCACTTCCATGGCAACTTAAAACAGAATTGGTAACACAACTCAGGCGCAGCATTATACTTTTGGCAAACATCTCAGAGGAACTTCAGTAGTATCCTATACTCCTATCAGTAGTACTTATCCATTACAATTAATGTAGACAAAGCATTAATACGGCATCCAGTTCTCTCTGTAAATGAAGCAGGTAGCTGTGAAACAGTTTACTCTTCCAAAATCATACACTCTCAATTTGCAGCAGTGTGATCTAGGTTTATTATAGTAACTTCCTTGATCTCAATATTTTGAGTTGCATATCTGATATGACACTTCATTGTAATTTATACATAAAGTAGTAACAGATAAAGTTTTACTACACTGATAAAAAGATGATTACAGTTTTTGGTTTTTTGTACACAAATATATGAATTACATTTTAAAAAAAGAAAGAGCTTGGCTTAACATGAAACATGAAATGGATTGGAGATAGTATATCCATTCATGATTGATTGATGAATGTCAACTGTCTACAAAGCATTTTGTATGTCTTGTGTAAGATAATATACATAGATATATCTTTCATCCATCAACATTAATGTGAATTCAGACTTTCAACAGGATTATACATGTAAAAAACAAAAAAACCCAAAAGCACATTAAGCAGCTTGAGCAACTACAAGTCAAATACACTATGACCTGGTGAAATCTTGAGTGTCCAAGTGTACTAAATTTAGCATTAGCCCATTCTGTTCATACTACAGCCAGACCATGCACATGAGGTAAGTTGGATGTCTAACTCTAAACCACTTCACATGTGAAACTGCAAAATTAATGTTCAAGATTGGCATTTCAGAAGTGATAAATGTGACCTTTCCATCCACTTATGTTACACACAGTGACAGGATCAGAAGAGATCCTCAGCAAGCAGTATGCAGCTGGAGGGCAAGAAACTTTCATTTGTCCACTAAGCAAACACATGATTTACACTTGGTATAAAAGGTGAAAGGAAAACTCAACCCAAGCAAATAAACCAGAAATTGTTTTCCCTAGAGAAATGCAGTATGACTGTAGGATTAGGGCTTGAGAGACTTGACTTTCTTATGTCTTCCTTAAGGGAGAAAAAGAGGAAATATTGGGGTTTTTTGCAGGCACATTTCATTAGTGGGCTCATGGAAAAGCAACATGATTCAAAATATGACAAAAGTAAATACAGGTAGCACTTTGAAGACCTGCCTTTATATCAAAATACGCAGTTGTAAATCAGAGAAAACTTTTAAACTAAAAATCAAACTCCTACTTCACAAAAAGTCTTTTAAAGTTCAATAGTCATGACTGTTTTATTGGGGGGGGCACCCCAAAAGAAAATCCCTGCCAAAATAAATCTGGAATTTCCATTTTCCAGTACATTGCACACTGAAACACATCTTACAGCCCCTACAGTAGTAGCCTCAAAGGCCGGTAGTATTCTTCTGAGATGTTAGAGGTTTACTTTGATCCACTCTAGTTATTTCCATACTACCTTAAGAGAACACATACTAGAAAAGAATATATACTTTAAAGACTTCTTTGGCTTATGTTCACACAGCCCTGAATCCCAGGCATTGCCAAAGGCACTGAAGTGGCAAACAAGAAGCAGCTGTGCAAGGAGGGCCTTTACACTCTGTGGCACTTATGAATATGAAACATCTGTGTCAAAATTTTGGTACGGTGGCTTAATAGAAACTCTTTTTTCAACTCTTCAAAACCAAATGCATCCATGTAAGCACTATCTCTCAAATCAACAGCAAAACCTAAACACCATTATCATTTTGGCCCTTAAAAGGCACACTTGGCAAAGTGATTTGCAGGCAAAAGCTAACAGACATAATGATACAGAGGCATGTGTACATGTATACAGAAGTGTATCGAGAACAAAGTCCGTAGATACAGCAAGTAAAGCAAGCACAGTGTGTCTCTTCTGCTCAGCCCATTAATTTTGCAGCAGGATTCTTTGGAGGCTGAAGTTTGTAGGTGCTGAAGTAGTTCATCACTTGCTGAGGGACTTCAGCCAGGACACACTGAGCCAGAGCTTCTTTGGGAGACTTACAAAAAAAGAACACCAAGCTTCAGTTTCCACCAACTACTAACGAAGATTCTAAGGCAAGTAATAAGCACCTCCTCTAGAAGGCCAGCTTAAAGTCTGACATTTTACAGAGGACTTTACACAGTGCTCTTGTGTGACAGACAGCTTCCCTGTCAGCTTTACCTTCTCACGCCTTTTACCACAAATCAGATGGCTGCCTTGTGCCACTGAAGTAACAGGAGCTGAGTGGACAAAGGGCTGCCAGGTCTGAAGACACCTTTTGTCACATGAAATACACAGTGCAGATATCAGACTTCAGCCATGTAAACATACTTCCAATATCTGCTTAAAATGACCCTTCAGGGACTTGTCTAAATCACCTGCAATCTTTTGCAGCAAGTCTCATCCATGATAATTGTATTTCTATAGAGCAGCTCTTCGGAAGATACTGTTTTTACTGAAAGACTAAATATCCATAAGAAAAAAAATCTCTTTTTCTAGAAACTGAAAGCATTTGAATATATTATACTGAGCATTGACCCTAGTTAATTTACATCCAAGTGCATTACTTGATAAGCATATTTTGTATTGATTTTGCTCTTTCTCATTTCAGTTTGACTGAGTTACTCTGAGATTAAATAAAGAATTAGTATCAAAAATAAAAATATAAAAGCAAAATAAGAAGCTGTAAGGAATACTATTAACAAGTCAATACTAAGACATGAAACAAAATTAGAATGTATTAGGATGGAAATAAAAATATTGATCTTATTTGCCCACCCTGAGGAAACTTTGGTGTTTTTTATTTAAGTCAACTCTTTCCAACATTATGATGCTTAAAAGTTGACTTCTGTTAGCCTTCTAATCAAAAACTTTATTGGGTTTTACAAAATTAAAAAAAATATCTGGACTTAATTCTTTCACCACCCTTTTTTTTGTATTTACTTTTATGAAAATTATCACCACTACTGTGGCCACACAGAGTTTCTACTGATTTTGACCTCCCTAACTATGACTTAGTCTTGAATTTTAATACTGCATTTTATCGTGAGACTAATCCACATTCATAAATGGGCATCCACAATAAAAAGAAAAAATACCATAAGAACAAAGTCATAGTAAGTTTTTCCTCCCAAATAAAAAAAAAAATCCATTTTTTAATCTAGTTCTGAGAGTTTTACAAAGGTCATTTAGCTGCAGTAACTAGCCAGTTACTAGCCAGAAATGCAGTGCTGGAACTAGAAACTGAGGGATTTGGGGTGTTTTTTAGCATTTGATGAAGACTTGTCTTTGAGTACATATTGGATACACCAGAAAAGCTTAGGAGTAGATGTAGGACATCCCAGCAAGCCCAGCATACCTCTACAATATTTATTAAGCATATCAGTAAGATTACTTACATTTTGGAACTTCCTGAATGGCACAAACTGGACAATGTCTCTGACAGCTGGTTCTCCCAATGAGGACCTAAGAACTCCATCGTCACCATCAAGAAACTCCATGGCGTCAAAGTCTGCTCCTCCAACACCAACAATGATAATGGACATGGGCAGTTTTGAAGCATTAACTATGGCGGTTCGAGTTTGATCAAGGTCTGTTATCACACCATCCGTTATGATCAGAAGTATAAAGTATTGCTGTCAAATCAATAAATACCATGTTATGACACGGAAATAGCAAACATTTAGGCATATACATTTAGAAAAACCCACATAAAGACTACATAGTGTTGTCACTTCAGCATGTTCAGTGTGCTCACTGAGTTTACAATCAAACATATAATTTGTAGTCAGGCTTCATCTGTACAGTCTGAAGAAGTTCATAAGGACAACACAATCTTTTGAAAGAAGTCATCTGTAAACAGCCACCATCCAAAAACCCAGTGGTATCACCCTTCTTTTCTCCAAAATCTCCAGACAAATCAACAGTTAATCTATTTTCCCATTATTTGTTCTGGGATAGAAAGCAGTTTATGAAGTTTTGGAAAGGTTAGACCTGTGAAACTTGTATTTGTTTCCTTTCTGGTCTATCAATACCTTTATGAAACACTTTACTTTTACTTTATTCACCATATCCTGAAAATCCTAAATCACACCTTTCAGTGTTGAAAAGTACATCCATTTTCAAATTCCTTTAATCACATTTTCTAGCTGCTTCATAAAGTTAATTACCAAGGTGTCTTGAGACTACTTTGTAGTAGTACATCAGAAATTTAATTACCACCTGAGTTGCCTCCACTGTTCTATTTGGGTTTCTAAAAGTTGGCATCTTAGCTTCTGTTCTGGATTGCAGCACCAAAATGAGCTAGAAGTACAAAGTCTGGAAATTATCAAATGCTTTTTGAATTTCCAGTTTTCCTTCACCTCATTTCAGATGATTACTGACTAGCACAAATTTAAGTCCTAGTATTCTTAGTCTCTCTTCACTACTTTCCTTCCCATCTGCTTTTATCTGCCTCCAAATAATTGTTCTTCCTTTATCTAGTCTGTTTAGGTATCACTTTTTCTCCCTGCTTCCTACTAACCCACTCCCTCACTCCACCAAGGACATCTATAAAGCAGTTATGACCACAGAAAGCTATAAGCAACACAGCAGGATAGCACATGACATTGGATTTATTTCTCTCGTCATACTTCCTCCATACTGGAAAAAAACCAGCATCAGAATCAAAAGCCAATCCAAAATGACTATGATATGTATTAAATGTCAAGGTAGCAAACTGTCTTCAATACATCCTATCAGGCAGGAAAAATAAATCTCTTGTTAAGCATACGACAGGAAATAAAAGTTAAAAAACCCAAAAAAACCAAAACTGACATGAGGTTTGCTCCTTTCCTAAGACACAAACATATATACATACACGCATGCATACATACGTACATATATATATGTATGACAGCTACTAGTGAAAGACTACCAAGGCAAAACCTCACCAGCCTCACAGGATATCAAAATCCATAGTTCTTTTTCAAAATGGTTTCTACAGATAAGTTTACATGAAAAAATAGCTAATTTTATTTTCTGATTTTTCATGATATCAAATACACAAATATTTGATGTCATCAGTAATTTAGGCTTTTCTGAACTTTCATGCATTATTATTGACGTGATTGAATACTCAAGACTTAGTCTTCAGATTATTTTTAATATGGTCAACAACTCATGCATACAATTTTAATAGGGAGGAGGACACAGTTCATACAGCACCCAAACCTTTGTAGTACAGTAATTATCTGTGTTGATACCTAGGTGTCAGGAGCTATACCATCCACTTCTTCACTTGCTAAGTTAATCCTCTCTCCCAGCTACCTGATGTGAAACAAGGTCTAGTTAATTTTTTTCTTAGCTGAGGTTAAATCACTTCCTCAGATATAAAGGCTTAGATTAGACTTTAATAACTGTACAGTACTGCAAGAGCTTTGAACAGAAGATACCATAAAGGTGTTGTATATTTTTAAGATTCTATTTCAAATCTGAAGAGTTTATTTAGTTAATTGATGAGAGGACTGATACGTACAATCTGCAAAAACCAATTAGTTTTTATCTTTTTTTAAGGTTAACGGGCACTTATTCACAAGGTAAAGAGGCAGCTGTCAAATGAATACACTTAAAAGTTCAAAAGAGAAAGAAAGTATTTATAAACTAGAAGGAAAATTAAAAAGTAAGAGAAACACACAGAATATAATAAAGAACTTACAGATGCTGTTTGCTGTTGAGTAGCTGCAGCAGCAAACCTTGCCACATGATTTATAATTGGAGAAAAATTTGTTGGTCCATATAACTTCACTTGAGGAAGACAAGCTCGATATGCATCAACAATGCCTTGGATCCCTAGAGAACAGAAAGAGATTTTTTTTTTTCATATTAGAATTAGGATATTTTGAAGCACTTGATTTTCCTAAAGCTGTAAAAATCAGTTACTTGAAGTGATGATGCAAAGATTTAAAACTAACCATGCTGGGAAAAAAAAATTATTCATGAGCAATGGAGGCTTTCATCTTGACCAATGCTTAAGGCACATGCATAACATGACTGGCTTTGTGTGAACAGAAAGGCCAAACACTCTATGCTCAAGGGTGAAACTGAATTACAGCAGTTCTCTTCACCTTGCAGCTTGTGTGGTCAGTAGTGTGATCAGAGGCCACACTGAACAGGCATTAGCAGCACCACACTCAAACCAGACAACTCCACACCAGCAGCAAAGTAGAATAAAGTGGCTTGACAACACAAGAGAACTGTTCCCAGCCCTGTGCCCTGGCTGTTTAAACAACTTCTTTCACAAATCATTACAGAAGACAGATGCAGTGCTGTTTCTCATAAGTAAGAAATTGGTTATAAAATTGTTTCCTGCTACAGGACTAAATTAATCATTTAATTAGAACAACATGCTTCATATCACTTTTCCAGTGTTTTTATGCCTTCACCTAAGGCATTTTATTCTCTAGGTCTGATGTTACTTTCTCAGACTTACCACTACAGAATGGGTTTGATGGGTTAAAATTTATTGGGAACTCATGAGACACCTGTGAAGACACAGAAGACATAGTCAGGACTATGTATACAATCTCCTCCTGAAGCAAGTGCTTTCAGATGTCTTAGGTAGTGCATTTACACATTCCATTACCTGAAAGGAAGGAGGAATTTGTGCACCAAATCCAAAGGCTGGAAACATCTTATCTCTAAAAAAGCAATTTTAAAGAAAAAATCAGTGCCTGCAGCCATAGTTCAGTAAGTTTAGTTATCAGTGCTGCTTTTCATCATTAAAAATACTGTTTAAGAGGCAAAATTAAATGCAAGTTCCCCACTGTAATTGTTTCTGGGACCAAAACTAGTTTTTAACACTGAACTGGCAAGAATGCAAGCATATATTTAAATCAATGCTGCTCTTTTCATCACATATGAAAAGCCCTGCTTATCTGCAGTAAACACAAACTTATACTTGCAATTATATGATAGTGGCGTGGTAAGTATTTTTTAGTTCTGTAACTTAGCTCAGAAGTTTCATTGCAGTGTATCTACAGTCAACACTATCAACAGTACTATCAGTATCAACACTAGTTTAAGAACTACCACAAGTGTCTATACATATCTAAAAAAATGACCAAATAAAAATCTAACACTTACGTATCATAATCCTGAATGACCAGCCCAACAGACCAAATGGCTGTTAAGTATTCATTAACTCCATCAGGGCTGAGGTAATGCAGAGAGTCCGGAGAGTGAGGGTCTCCATTGGAGCCTGTAAAATCTATCCCCACCTGTATGGGGATATGTCAAATGCAGTATTTATATCTGATTGCTCTTAAAGTTTAAATTATGCTTATTATTTCTGGCAAAGCCAAACTGAAAACCATGAAAGAGTAGTTAACAGGACATTTACAAATCTAACAGGCATAGTACTTGGATGCAGTTTTCTTGGAATATTAACACTCTTAAAACAATGTCACTACAAAACCCTCAAAAGCTCTGCATCTCTCCAGAAGGGCCAAGATTACTTTCATCTGAATCACAGAATGATTTGGCTTAGAAGTGGCCTTAAAGATCACCTAATTACAACCCCCTGCCATGGGCAGGGACAGCTTTCACATGACTAGGTTGTTGAAAGCCCCATCCAATTTGGCAATGAACACTTCCAGAGATGGGGCATCTATAGCTTCTTTGGGCATGAGACAGGTTTTCACTGTGTTTACTTTCAGTTACTAATCACCGGAGCTCTTCAGTATCTGGTAAATTAATTTCATTCTGTATCTTGCCACACACCTCTTCCCCCCCCCCCCCCCCCCCCCCCCCCCCCCCCCCCCCCCCCCCCCCCCCCCCCCCCCCCCCCCCCCCCCCCCCGTCCCTTACTTCTCAGAAGTACAACCAGCCAGGCACCACAGAAGCCTAGAGATCCCTATCTCTCTACAGGTCAATAGATCTTCTTTGCTTTGGTGATGAAGCATGTTACTAAGGTGAAGACATCTTACTGTTATTTGTGCTGCATTTGGTTCACAAATTATATAACTTAAGGGTTCTAACCCATATGATGGCCTCTGCATGTTGCTTTCAAAGATCTGTAAATTTCTCACTGTTCTCCATCCACACAACTTAGCTCGTTCCTAATGAACATAACCAGAGGTTCAGAAACTTTTGCCAAGAGTAAAGACTGTTCTTTTCTAAACAGACTAGAAGCACTCTGGCAAAATAGCTTCCTGCTTCATGCTACAGAACAAAAACTAATTTGACAAAAAAAAAAATACAAAAATCAAATAAAGCACACAGCCAATCAATTCTGTACTTCATTTTGTTCCAAAACTCAAAAAGTATTCATATAAATGATTTAACTTACAGTGAAATTCAGCTGGCACCCACCCATGATGTAATCAAGGAATGTGCATTCTACAATGATCTAAAAATAGAAGACAGAAATTTTGTTCTTTTCAATGGGAAAAAACCCAGCTAATATTACTGTAGCAACTTCTGAGGTTCCAGATATATTGTCCTTATCCGTGAAAAGCACAAGTTTGGCCCTATAGCTATCCCACCCATCCACTGCAACAAGGGTATTTGCAACATATGCCACCATACACTCAGTGTATCAGAATGAGGCCTTTATCAAAACCACAGACAGACACCAAAGCTGCTCAAACACAACTTTCATTTATAAAATAACACATTATGACAGAGTTTTTTACTTTGCCATAAAACAGTGAGTTGGGAAATGCAGTGGTTCAGAAATTACTTAAACTGGTAAGCGATCTTTCTCTTCAAGAGAAAGTGAAGAGACAGGAGAGGACAGATACGTGATTCAGCTCTCAATTTGTCTCCTTATATGAATCAGAATCCCTTATATATTTACTGTGTCTGGAACTTTCAAACATTTTAAAGTTTCTTACAGTTTGAAGATGAAGATATACTAAATGAGAGTTGTTACGCCTTAACACTTAAAACCAGAATCATACCAGAATATATTACTGACCTCACAATGCTTAACGCTCACAATGCCAGAGTTTTTATAGTTCTTCTTCTTCTGTCTTTTCTTTTCATTGATGCACTCAAATTCAACCTGCATGAATGCAAACAAATCCAACAAAAATATTATAATATCATTTATGCAATAAGTTTACTACTCCTTTATTTCAGGACTGATACTTTGGGCTTATATTAAAAATGATGCTCATTTCATAATCCAGCAAAATTAAACCCAGCCTGCCCAATATCGGCAAGAAAAAAAATCAATATCAAGAAAAAAAACCACATTCTCAAGACAGAAATCCTCTCTTACCCAAAAGCCTAAAAATATATTTGTTTTGACAATTGTATTTCAATTAAAGAAAGAAATTCTGTACCATTCTCCCTCTAAGGATTTTGCTAAAAACTTTCTTTTTGGTAAAGACATAGCAATTCAAACAATTAATCAGTGTTTCCAGCAGCTGTGGTTGGAATTATTACTATTTTTATTTAGTACAAATACAACACTCAAAATATTAGAAAAGTACAAGCATGCATTCTCGTATATAGATCCCAGTATATTTAATGCAGAAATAGTTCTGGAGGTTTTGCAGGACTAAAGGAAAATATGGTAAAATATCTTGATAACACATATATCCATAAAACAAATACTTTTATGTTACGTTTGCTATGCCAACTTTTGTTTTCTACATGTAAACCCAGCCTATTAAAAGGTTTGGAAACTGTTATAGTTCATAAGATCAGGAAGGGTAATATCACTTTAGAAAAAAGCCACCTAATGTAACACAGCTACATTTCTGTGCAGTGGCATAAATACTGAATTTTCTCATATTCACTGAAGTATACATAATAGTTAATAAGCGCTACATTTTAAAATAAAGGATTAAATATTACCTGGAAAAAATACTACAAGCTTTGGCCTGTAGTTAAATTTGTGCTGCATTCTGTATTTTGACAATTCAGAGGTTTTTTATTTCTGTATTTTTATGATTAGTGAAACTTTTTTGTGCTGATCGTGGGGCATTTAGATACCTAACAATAAAAACTGTAACCAAGACATTAATCCTAGGAAAATGGATGTACAATATAAATGCTCTTTCAACCTCAACTACAATAGCAGTGTCAAAGTGTAACCTAACACAACTTGAAGGTCACCTGAGGCCAGGTGACCAAGGTTTTGCTCCAATATGAATAAAACAGATTATCAAGAACACATAGGCAGCTTAGACTGTGTAACACTTACAGGTGACGACCGAGATGCTTCCTTCAGTTTTGACATTGTTGTTTGAAAACTTCCTATGAGATCATGAGACCCATCACTATCATAGTCATAGCACTCAACCTAAAATGCAGCATTATTTAGTGTTAGCAACAGAAATGGCCCTTCAAAAACAATAAACATTGAAATGGCAGACATGAACATCCCAAACATTCTTGTATCTTTTATATCACAGAATTTTTCTTATATTGAAATCTTAGAACTGCATAGGGTTGCACTTAAAACAGATTAAGTTTGGGTAGAAGACAATACACTCAGTTTTGAATCTAATCTTCCATTCAAGTGAAGGAGAGATGAGAATACTAAGTAGTGTCAGGTCTTACAGGAGCAAGTATCAGCAACTATATTGAACTATGCTTTGAGAGTGATGATGTGTTAGGAGGAGTAGGAAAATAATGTAAGGGTTTTTACATCCATCATTAATCTGAGTATCCAGCTAAAAATTTAGTAAATCAGTTATGTAATATATGAGAGTTTTAGCAACACTTTTATAATATTTCATTAATCCTCAAAATAACACAGAATTCATAAGCATATGAAGGTTCAGCCCCGCAGCTGGAAACAATATTTGAATTTTGTTTTTTAATATTAGCAAATTTAAACAGTGGATCTGTTAAACTATGATCTGCACTTCATGGGTCTGATTGTCAACTAAAAATCTCTTTTCCTATAGTGAGAGTTAATGATAAGCTTTATTATTTAATCAATGCACACTTTTAACAGCCAAATCTACCAAAGAAGGCAGGAGTGAAAAAAATTTTTTTTCCTCTCTCTTTGAAAACATGACAAAACTGTCTTTCTATATAAAAAATTGGTTATTTGTCTATAAAAGCTTATGTTAATTTCATCCACTTCTGATATTTTATTTCAGTTCAGCAACACAGACATGATAGCTAACCTAAACAAATAATATAAAAACATATCAAAATCATTTAATAATGATGATAATAAATAGAAACAACAATAAATCAAGAGTCAAGTAGGTATCTCATATTACTTGAAATCAAAATGCGAACCTCCAAGAAAAATGTTCCGAGTATGTGTGGCTTCAACTGAATTTGCATGTCCATCTTTCAAGTCTAAAAATATTGTACCTTATGTTCAAGAATCAATTTGTCCGATTACTTGAGCATTTCAGTTAGAAATAAAAAAGCAAAACAAACAACTTCAACGTACACCGGTGCTTCTGAAAGAAATTAGGTTTCTGAAAACAAATAGGAATGTTGAAGTACAAAACATGATGTGTAAATTGTGAGCTCTACTGCACAGAATATACCTCTATCTTGCAGTTTGCACTACCACAACATTTTGAATTCACTAATAAATAAAAAATTGCAGGCACATGCACTGAACAGCAGTTCAAATCATGCAAGCAGCCAAAGAACCAACAGGTTAATTAATGTTCATGGCAGATACTATGTAAATTCTTCTGAATGCCATAAATTATGTCAATCAAATACTCAACCAAGTGCTTCAGTAGCTGAAATTTAAAACTGACCCAATAGTTCTGATACCTGTTAGCAGAGTAAGTAGCATTTCCTTTTTATTTCAAAGACATAAAAATCTGTCTTGCTTGACATGTTTGACCCATTTAAGCCAAATTTTAATATTTATTCCAGATAAGAGAGAAGCATTTCCTTTTTTTCCATACATGCCCTCCTGGACATGCAATAGCAGTTGGGAACAATGTCTTTTAACACTTTTTTCCCAGCAGAACCAGGCATGCCTGCTCCAGATGAAAGGCTCACATTTGCGACAGAAAAACTTCACTGACTGCAAACACACTCACATGGAACATAACCATGAATCCAGAAGATAAAGGATCAACTTGGTGTGTGCACTGCTGGACATACACAAACTAAGCCATTAAAGAGATGAAAAGCCACTCATAGAAAAATTGCTGGTTTTACTTACTATGACAAACAGCCCATTACCCATGCAACGGTGTGCATACAAAAGTGTTAAAGGCATTGTTTAATCCTTCAATAACATTCCATAATACAATTCTGCCTACATTTTAACATTTGAAGTGATAGGTCCTGCATTTCTAAGTTAAGGCATAATCAAACTGTCTGTCTGCAAGTCTATAACTATTCCAAGTAAAGCCTATTTCATCTGGATATAAACCTACACTTCTGAAGTAAGGTTTCAGAGAACAGACTTTATTACACTGATGATAGAGCTGAGAATAACTCTTCATAGATACATTTAGGTCAATGATCTATATCTTTTAGAAAAGGAGAAATATATTTAAAGTATATGGAGATATAAGAACTGTCACAGCTGTTTTGGGGAAAAGGGAAGCAGAAAGGAACAAGATGGAAAAAACATAAAAGCTGTAAGGGAAGAAGGTTGTGGGCTTGTAAAGTTGTTCATTAGTCTCCACTATAAATATGCATTTAAATCCATCTAGGTGCTGGTAACACCTAGATCCCTGTGGCTGCTAAGGATTTTCCAAGACTGCCTCAAGTCATATGACTAATACCCATCACATGCAAATCATGTTCTAAGTTTTCCTTCACACAAGAAGAACATCAAATATAGCAGTTTGTTGCATTCAGGTTTTCAGGTTTCTTTTCCAAATGCTAAAATACCAGGTTTCTAGCCTGATCATAATAGTTTACAAATGGCATTTTGATTATCTGTTTAGCTTCAGTTCCACCCCAAAGGGAATTCCTGAAGAAAAATATTCAGAAGTTAAACACAATTTATTCAAGATAAAATTGGAAAATAGAAAACATTAAAGCCCTGGTAGAACTATCACTTCACAGGTTTGGTTAACTTTCTAACAGAAAATTCAGTTTTATATAAAGAGAAAAAGTTGCTAAAACTGATATTCACAGATTGTATCTGAGCCACATCTGCTAGCTAGTGTTATAAGTGTTAGTTTATTTTATCAGGCGATATATTAAAAATTTCATTAATGTTACCTGTTGGACCGGTAACAAAGTATTACAAGATCCATCACATAGAACAAAGCATATTCTAGCCTTTAACATGCTTCTTTCACTGTACAGTATCTTTAACACCACCAGTATTGGCTGATGCTGTGCTAGAATTGTACAATCAAAATAAGAAACTGCACTAGACATTTCAAAGATACTTGTGTTCAACTGGTTTCCCAAACTTTCAAAGACCAGTTTCTATCACACAATGCATCGCAAATGTGCAGTGTTTTCCTTTTTTCCCCTAAAACATGCATGTGTATCTGTGCCTTTCAAATAAGAAACCTAATACTTTCAATTAAATTTGAAACAAGAAACCTGCAGAATAACACATCTTCCCCTAGTTACATATTTTAACTTTTAATGCATTAATTTATACACACATTTAATATACATTACCTTGATTGACTTATCCATGTCACTGTAACACAGAGAATTGAGAGAGATTTTAAAGGGCCTCCAAACAGGATTCAGGTTGTTTTTAATAACCTGTTGGGGGAAAAAAAAAAAAAAAAAGGGCAGAACACCATTGTTCACAAGGGTGGAAAGTAATCATCCTAATGGACCACACCTTCACGCCATGATTTTTGTGTGCAAAAAAAAAATTGACTAATGCTGCTGTCAATGCACTCCAAATCCTAATACATAGGATATAAATCAAACTACTCTTAATATGCCATTGTTCAAAAAGAGATGGTCTCTTTCAGCTGCACATGTTGTTAGACTTCACTGTCACCTGCTATATCCTTCAGCTACTAAACTGCAAAAAATTAAATTTATCGTTACATAAATAAGATACTGGTTGCGTTCTTTTAATAAGCACACATATGTCACGACAGGACACAAAATGACGACACGGAGACTGGAACTTTTCAGCAAGGAGCAGGAGAAGCCTGAAGAAGGGCAGTTTATTTTGAAACTTCTTCATTTATAGCTTTAGAAAAATGACTGCGGATTGGAAGGTGGAATCTCAACTGTGTTGGTCAAACAGACTATCAATCAAGGTTCTCCTCCTACTACAAAGTATGTAAACAATGACAGTAGTTGTAAAAACAAAGGATTGTTTACAGAAAAGAAGTGCGAGAAAGTGAGAATTCTCACTCCAATATAAGAACAACCAGAAGGCTAGAAAAATCAGGGCAACACACATATATACATACATACACATATAAAGGCATGAATTACCAAAAATGTGTGGAAAAGATATTGCATTGGAATTTCTGAATACATCCTTGCTCCAGAGATTACAATTCACTCCCATGTATTATTTATTCTGAAATGTCATTTATGGAAATATGCCCTCAAGAAATTAATGGTGGATTAAAGTAAAAACAGTGCATGAAGATAAAAGGCCTCTCAAGCTGAACACTAGTATTATTTACAAATAATACTGAAAGAGCTTCAAAATTTGTCAACTGTTGTCGGAACCCAAGACATCCCTTTGGATGTCCCGGGCGGTCCGAGACCCCAGGAGGGGGTCCAGAGACCCTGGAACAGCGATAAAAACACCAGTGCCTTTGATTCTAGCCCCTGGGAGCGATTGCCAACATTATATGAAGAATTACAAGTCACAGGTGTGTAGTTAGGATATTAAATAACTTATTTTTGTGTATTAATATGGATTTTGGGGGTTCACAAAGGGGACTCAAGGAGACAAGATGGAGAGATTTGGGTGTGTCCCTTGTCTTTCTCCTTCTTCTTCTTGTCCTCCATCTTTGGGTAAGGTGGTGGCATTTTCTTATTGGTTTAGTGTAAAAGTGCACAGTTTAATAAAAGCAGTAGATATTGGTATAGTAATGAAAACAATGGGGACGTAATAATTAGTATAAAAGATTAGGACCGCCCAGGAGCGGGGCAGATAGCCTTCGGCTGTGGTGTAGGTGACACCTACGCCGGCTGAAGGAAAAATATTTAAGAACACGATGGAATAAACAACTCTGATAAAAGAATCGACGCGTCCTGATTCTTTCTTCTGGCACGGGGCTTGGAGAAAAGGACTTTACCCGCAATTCTCGGATGGCTACCAGCCCGGGATCCGAGAAACTGTTGTCTATAAATATACCCGATATACCAAATAATGATCTTACAAAAGTACAAGAAACTACACATAACGTGCACTACTTAATAATACCTAACAATAGTAATACTTCCAACACTGTAGGAGTGCTGAGAAAGAAATCTCTCTTGAAAATGAAATCAATAAAAACAGTAGTTAGAAAAAAAAAGAGGTTTTTTGAATCTGTAACATAAAGAACAAATCCACCAGACATTTCTAGGCTGAAACAATAATCTCTGGATTTATTACTGAAGTTGATGACTGAAATCATTATAGAAAAGATGTACCTTATGCAGAAGAACCACCTCATGAGAGAAACTATAAGTCTGACCAAGCGAATTTACAGTTCTTCAATATCCATACTTCAAAATGAATACATTCACCCCTTCCTATGGGCACAGCACCTCAGTTCTAACTGGGCCCTGAGCTGCCACTACAGTGAGACACTTCAAAATGACTCTTAGCCTGTCAGTTGCTGTCACAAGACCCCTACACCTCCTCCTGAGTGAAAAGCTGCTGCTGCATGTTTTCCCTCACACTGCATTCTCCTTGGCTTGCCCTTGCTATGCAAGCATTCAGCACCATTACTTTCCTTAGTAAAGGGTACAGCCAGGTGACACTTTCCTAACAGCAGAGTCAGGAATGCCCAAGTCCTACCCCAGCACTGGGTGGGACGGAGCAAATGTAAATGTCCCTGTGTGAGTATGCAGGTCTTTTTCAAAATATATGTTTTCTCCTAAATTCTGAAAGTTAAAGGAAAAAAAGTGTTTTCTTTCCAAATAGAATGGCATAAATCAAAATCAGCATAGAGAGAATAAGGGAGATTTCCTGGAAAAGTCAGTGGAAGAGATGATGTAATTTCTAGCTAGTCTGCACATCAACTCCAGGCCAGTCAATTCTTTTTGTAAGGCTGTGACACACTGGAAATTAAATAACTTTAACCTCTTCGTTGTTAACTGAAAATGTCCTACCTCTGTTCTGTGAACCATCACCCAGTTTCCATCTCCAGTCTGTTTGTGGAATTCCAGATAAGGATCTGACTTTCCAAAAAAATCCTGTATTTAAATAACATGTAATTATCTCAGAACAGCCTGTAGGGTAAATACCATTAAATTCCAGTTAACACACACTAAGATTAACAAAAAGTAAATTCAGGGAACAAAAGCTTTAGACGATGAAATGCAAGTCTGATTATATTACCACCTGTGAAAGAAAAAAAGAAAGTGGGAAATGTCTTTCAATTTAGGAGAAAAATGTCCACATATCAAATACCTGACAGTTCAAGCAAAAGAATACTTATACCAATAAGATTTACAATGGTCAGACAGAAAACTAAGGATTTCATCTAGTTCAAAAAAAGTATCATTAAATCAAAGAGTAAAAATAAAAACGCTTTTCTATTCTTTTTCTAATTTTGTTTTTAAAAAGTCTCTCTATAGCCAGCCTTATATTCAGCCCAACATTTATTTCAGAGAAGTAATGGGCAACCATTTACATAGCAATTGAAATCAATGGATATACCAAAACTCCCTTTTATTAATGAATAAATATAAGGTTTTACATTTAAATGGGAACATGTTTCTCACAGACTACCCTGAATTGCATTTATCTTACTTAGAAATACATTACAATTCATTTCAAAACAGTCAATGAAGTTACTCTGAAGCAATCTTACTTCAATTTCTTTTTTAGTGTGACTAAAATCTTAATAGATTTTATTTTTAAGCAAAAATGAGAATGAATACTCATTTTTTCCTGCTTTGACAAGACTCTGATTTTACTACTTTATCAAAGAAACAGCAGTCACTTAAATACCTTACTGTCCAGTTTCCTTGCGTCTAATTCCAATACAACCACCCTGTTATCCTTTACTTCTTCTGCTGTAATCTAGGTAGGCAAACAAAACACTTAGTTTATATTCAGGAACTCTGCAGTTTTCTCATATTCACAGCATTTCTATGACAGGTTTATAAAAAAACCCCACGTTTTCTCACAAATGAAGCCTTAAAAAATGGGGAGAGGGGAGGAGAGGAACAATTTGATTTGACATTGGGATTTCATTCTATTTCCCATAAATGAGAGCACTGACAAAGATATGCCCCAAACATTATTCCATTGGATGCCCTAATGATGTATGCAATGGGACTTACAATACAGAAGGTGGGCTGCTATTGGATGACAAAGAGAGATTAGTGGAGGAAAAAAATATGCTTTATAGCACTACAGAATAGTGCATTCAAGTTACTAACTAAAAATAAACCCCAGAAACAATTAACGATGAACTCTGAAGACATTTATCTCTTAACTGTCTTACCATAATGCTTCCTCTTCCAGCAGGTTTGCCATTTTTAAGTACTAATGGTTTTGTTAGAGTCCTGCTAGAAACTATCTGCCAAGACAAAATTTGAGTATCAAGCATTATTAACACAATTTAATAGATTTTCAAAGGAATTAAATGAGTTAGTGAGGTATTTTCTTTTTAGTATTTTTCCCTTTTTGTGAAGATGACAGCATTACTTTTACTTCCCATAATCTTCTATAAATAAATAGGTAAAACTTTATTACTTCAAAATGTTGAAATACATATGCAGCAGATGAACACATGCAGAGCTTCAGGAGTAATAAGAATTAAAATGTCTTCTAGTAACATCATACACATTCATGGACAAAGATAATAACTTAGGTCCCAATTTCAAATTGTTCGTGAAGTTTTCCATACATACCTTTAAAATGCATGCAAGGCATATTTCATAAATGGATTCAGCAAATAGATTTATAAACACATCACTTAAAAAAATCATCAGCCTTCTCCTGCACAGTTTCTAGCGTATTTTATTTTACCCTATTCAGGCAACGCTTCCTCAGAAGTATGTCTATTCATTCTACAGATCCTTCTTTATCTTAAGAATGAATGATTAATTCAGTGCCCCAGCCTTAAAATGCACTTAAAATAAAAATACTTAAGACACAGGGCATGAAAAAATCCCAAGACAACTCTTCTGAGAAGTGCCTTTGAAGGATCTATTCAAAAGAACAAGTGAAAAAGAAGCTGCCCAATTGAGATAGCATCAATAGCAGAATATGAGTGGGAAATAGAAGTAAATCTACAGCTGGCAGAACTAGGATCATTGCTTGCATTGAGTGGAAAGCAGATTACAAGGCTAATGTAGCCCTTGTGAACACTCATACATTGATGTTGTTCTACATTGATTCTCTTTTTTTGGAGCATAAAAATAGGAATTTGAGTATTAGAGTAAATAAATAGCAATTACTACAACTTTGTGCTCATAGACAGTCCACTTACTTTTAGATAGCAATCCAAAGGTAACATCCTAGAGAACATTTCAGGGCATCATCTCAAGACCTTTTGCAAATAAAATGTATATATACTGAACTGAGGCTTGAAAAAACAAATGAAGAGCATCCTATTCAACTTAAGAGTACTCCAACCACACAAGAATTTAATGATAAATTCAAGGTAAGAGTGGCTAATGATTTTCAGTAATTTCATTCTAAGGGAAATCATCTGCATGCTTACCTGTCCCAGCGTACATTCTAATTCTCCTAAGAAGTCATCATCACTCAGATCATAGGTTATGTTATCAATGTCATATATTCCAAACTTAAGTTTCTGAACAAGCTCAAAATAATAATCAATTAAGAATTTCTTGGCGAACCTTGGGTTCAAGGAATTCTTAACTCTTTCTGTGCGATCAACCTAAAATTAGAAAGATAGCCCTTTACCCAGTATTTCACAAACTAAACAAGCAAGCAAATCAAATACCGTATTATAATATATTATCAAAAGTTCTTAAAGTACAAAGAGTATCTTCCTATAAACATTTCGTCAAATATAAGTTATATTTCAAAATATTATATTATATTATATATACACATTATATTTCAAAATCCACTGCCCTAAGCTAGGGATACTTGACCTGTTTTTCATCACTCGCTCTGAGGTGGGACCTGCACAGGGAAGACCAACATAAAATCCTGTATTGTCAAATCCAGGATGAGACCCTAGTTTTGGAGTACTGTATTTATAAAAGCACATTTAAGCACTCAGAAAGCTTCTTCTGTTGGTCCACACATGGCTGGGGAACAATGCTAAAAATCAGACAATTGTTAAGTACTTAATAGCAAATGATTATTAGTGTGCTGCCCATGTAACTATTTGTTCTGGTTTGACATAGCTTGGTTTTTAGTTAAGGGAAAAATCCAGACCCACTACTCTATTAGAGATATAATCTAACTAAAAACTATTCAAAAGTGCTGCTACAAAATTAAAATATTTTAATGAAACCATATGCTATAGTTTTTTAAAAGGTCTAACAAGGTCAGGATGTGTTTTTAGCAGATTTGTGAGAAGCATCAGGCTGTACCTCATACCACTGATGACCAGTTGTGTTCTGGAGAAGCACACACAAAGGGTCTGACTTGGAACCAACATCTTTATCCAAGAGATTGGTGCAGGCAATAGTCAGCTCCACCTTTGTCACACACTGTGCCGCCATTTGTTACACTAGAAAGCAGCAACAGAAATAATAATTAAAATGCAAATAATTAAAAAGCAAACAATAGGATTGTCCCAATGCATTAACTCTAAATGATCACAAGAAGTTAGCTTGTCAAAAATGATGATTTGAGGTTACAAATGAAAATTTTACAAAATTTTACGATGTACCAACATTATAGCATTATTACTGTCACACTCTTTTCCACACAGGTATAAAAATTAATTTCAAAATCTACACATAAAAACAAGATCAGATTTCTGAGAATGCTTGAGGAACCAAATGAAAAATGGGATATATCGCAAAGAAGGCACAGTGGTTTGAATTGCTGAAAATAAAACTTTACAAGCTTTAAATGAAATCCAAAAGCTCACATGAATGCCAGTATCTTATAATGTAGATATTATTAATAATTCCATGAATAAGGAAAACAAATTGTATTATATGCTCCTCTACTAAACCTTTGTAACAAAATGCTGAAACCATAAGCATGACAGAATTGGAAAAGGCGTTTAAGCAGGTAACAGGTAATATTTTGCTTTTTTACTCAAAAAAAAATGTTTCTCCACAAGACTGATATATTTATGATATAAATATATCATCAACTATATATACTGATTTTCAGTAACATTTTAAATGTTAAAAGTTAGTAAAATACTTATTAGCAAGAAAAAGTCATGTCTCATTAATCCAAAGCAGTATTTAAGGTAGTGAAACTTGGTAAATAAAGAAGAGATACTTCTTTTACAACATTGCACACTTTATAGAATTTGCAGAGGGCACATATGCTTCACATGTGCAAAGTCAAGACTCTTTCAAACAGAACTATCTGCTGGAGACCTGCTCATGCTGCCCAAATCCTTGTAATCCCAAATGCATGAAAGGAAGAATTACTTCAGCTCCACCCAATTCTCCTCACTTCTAAAAGCCTGTGTTAGTTGAAAAGTTCCCAAGGTCTGAGGGATGGATGACAAAGTTCCAAAAGATAATAAACATCCTCAAGGATCAGTCACTGCCAGGTAAGCAAGAAACCTCTTCTTCAGAACTTGATGCAATACAGAGTCTGGCAAATTGTCGTCTCTCCAGGATGGTGAAAACAAATCATGGCTGCACTAGTGCATTACCTCTTGAAATACCATTCTACAATACATCTAGTAGGCAAATCAAATGTAAAATATTCTAGATATATGACCGAATTACTTGAACATTTGGAAATCTGGAATAACTTTTCATGAACAGATTATATTATTCAGGCTGTGGTAGGATAAGTCACAACATACAAAAAGAGACTTAGTTATTTAATTAGTTAGTGTTATTAAAGTAGCTGTGCTCCACATTGGTCATATTTAATGAAAACCTTTGCTTTTCTCAAGCTATCAACTTGCCCTCCATGTAGGGTACCATAAAGGGAGGCAAAGCATACCAGAACATGTGCAGGTGATAACTCAGTTGTCCTTTTTATTGAAATAGCTTTTATGATTGCAGAAGCATATCAGGCTTAAAAAAATATCAGGACAGGAATAGACTGAAAATTAATATATATAACATACATCTGAACTGCAGTGATATACAGTCACAAGGGATCCTCTGCCATGTCTAGGCTGCTCAAGAGCATGATTAGGTCAACTAAGAATATGACACATCTTTCTGCTTGAGCTGTAATTATCAAAGCAAAAATCTAAGTCAAGGACTAGTCTTGTCTTGCAATTCTATGAATCAGAATGTTCTTTGAATTCCAGTGATGATTCTAACGAAGATAAGTCGTATACATCAAACAACTGAGTCATTGTCCCTTTCCCAACAGAAACTGCAAATATGGCATTCCACCTGGAAAGGAACAGATCTCTTATCAGAATGATCTAACAGCGCAGTTGGGAACTGCTAGACTGTAGCATCCTCTCCCTGCTGCAACGTCAGAGGACAGTATTGGCTTGCCCAGCTAACCTTGCAGAGCATTACAATGACATGTCGCCAATAATAGGTGTGTTCAGTCTGGCAAGAAGAAATACCTAACTAAAAGACAAAAAACCTAATGAAGTGGGTTTGTCACTGTCTTTAGTCACAAGTCTCAAACCTGTTCTGATGGAAATGATTGCTGTCATCGAACATTTCCTAGTTCCTGTGAACTGCTAATGGCAATAGACCAAAAATCCATAATTTTTAGATCTCTCAGGGTCCAAATTAACACAGAAAGGTCACAAGAAACTTGCAAATAAAGTCTATTCCTGATCAGCTAATGCTCTTGCCATAATGTTACACTTAGGCATTTTATGCCAGACAGAAAAAGGCAGAAAAGGCCATGTCTGCTGCAAGAAGCTGACAATGAAGTTGTAACAAATGGATGCTTCTTCTCACTGATAGGGCTGGTAGCAACACAATTGCTAGTCATCTTGGACTACAAGCATATAAATATGTATTTTTTAAATCTAAAGGTAACCCTTCAGTTGTCAAGGAAACAGACCATCTCACAGGAAACAGACATTTCATACAAAGTTATGTAAAAGCTAAGACTGTTTCACAACATAATTTCATCACTGCATTTGAAAAAAATCCTCCAAAACCAGCTTCTCTAAAAATCCCACCTCCAAATTGGAATTCTGGTTCCTCTTTTCAGTTTGTTTACAGGCAATACAGCTGGAAAAATTGTCCAGTTGATGCACTGACAAGCTAAGTACCAGAAGCAGCTAGAGTCATTCTGGATTTGAAGAATCACACAAAAATTTGAATGTAAGCTTTATCTTCTAATAGTACAGATACACCTATCACTTCCTGAATGATAGCTGTATCTATCTTGGAGGGTAGAAAGACTCTGCAGAGGGGTCAGGCTGGATCAATGGGCCAAGGCCAGTTTTATGAGGTTCACTAACTCCAAGTACTGTGTCCTGCACTTGGGTCACAACAACCCCAGGCAGCACCACAGGCTTGGGAAAGACTGGCTGAAAATCTGCCCAATGGAAAAGGACTTGAGAGGGCTGGTCAACAGCTGGCTAAAAATGAGCCAGTGTGTGTCCAGATGGCCAAGAAGCCCAAAGGTATCCTGGCCTGAGGCAAAACCAGAGTGGCCAGCAGGACAAGAGCTATGATTGTCCCACTGCACTTGGCACTGGTGAGGTCACACTTTGAATCCTGTGTCCACTTCTGGCCCCTCAATTCAGGGAGGATATTGAGGAGCTGGAGCATGTCCAGTGAAGGGCAACAGAGCTGGTGAAGGATCTAAAGAATAAATCATATGTTGAATGGCTGAGGGAGCTGGGGCTGTTAAGCCTGGAGAAAAGAAGGATCAGGAATGACCTTATTGCTCTGTACAACTCCCTGAAAGGAGGCTGTAGCCAGGTGGTGGCTGACCTCCTGCCAAGCAACAAGTGACAGGACAAGAGGACATACCCTTAAGCTATGCCAGGAGAGGTTCAGGCAAACTTTCCTCATGGAAAGTGCTCATAAGCATCAGAATGGAGTGCCTAGTGAGGTGGTGGAATCACCACCATCAGAAATGTTCAAAAAGCATCTCATTGTGGCACTTAATGCTATAGTCTAGCTCACAAGACGGTGATAGGTCAAAGGCTGGACTTGGTGATTTTGAAGGTCTTTTTCAACCTAAATGACTCCATGATTCTCATATTCACTATTTAGTATACAGGAAGGAATTAGCGCATTCTGAGCTAAACAAGTAAATTAGGCTGATAAAACCCTAATGACCACACCACTCATTTTACTGGGGATTATGCCAATCAAAAACAAAAGCTAATATTTAAGATATCTGAGGTATATGCATACATGAGAATGGAAGCATAGTTTTCTGTATGGGAAATGAATCATCTATTTATACAAGCTTTATGATACTCTATCAGATTGGTAGCACACTGGCATTACAAGTCAGGCAGGTTGTTTCTGTAAATAAAAGTCTATCACTAAGTTACACTGTCAAAGAACATGTTTAGAATTCTATTTAAAAAAAAATCCACTGCAAAGAAAATATTAATTTGACTTCTAGGACACCTGCTCACAAAATTACTTCAAAACAGTTATTTCTAAATATCTTTCTGCCTTTTTTTTTTTTTAAAAATCCTGTACATATGTGTTTGCCCTTTAGGAACATCTTTAATGCTTGATTTTTCCCAGAATTTTCCTCACACAAAAGTATTTTAGGTGATGTTTCAAGTAAGCCAAACTATAAAAGGTAATATTGTGCCTTGAACAAGAAAATTAAGATATACAGATTTCCTGACTTCAAAATTCAATTATTTTAAGCATATAGCAGCAAACCAGAGGAACATGTGTTTCTTGCATATATGTTTATATGCTTTATCAGAGTATCTTTATACCAATTATTTCATGTAAAACCAGCCATCAACTATGCAATGTGAATAGTATCTTAAATTGTGTGTTCTTCATTGCAATTTCTCTTTGTAGAGCCACTGACTGAATGACTCCATAATTTAAATTACCCACAAGAAAGAAAAATTTTATCTCACTAAAACTTGTTGTATTTTACTGCAAAAACAAGATGCAGGTGAATACATGCTTTAGACTAATCCTTTTTACAGTTCATTTCAAGGGATGTTAAGAATCCTCACTGTTACAAATTTAAGAACTGTTACTAGTTCTTAAAAATTAGTTACAGTAACTTACCACAGAGGTCTGCCTCTGGGCCTCTCAGCAAAAGGCTAAAGCTTCAACCAACAGTAGCACTAAAATGTGAAATGAAAGGAAATTAAAAGCAAGAATGGTTCTTCCCACAGATCAATCAAAGTAAGAGGCATATGATTTGAGGAACTACAGTTCCTCTTAAAATAAATAACCTGTCCAACAGTTTTATGTGTCCATGATAGCAGCTGTAAGACTGTAAAGATTAAGCTGTAAAACTGTAAAGATTACTCAAGGGAAACTCAGAGCCTTTGTTAGAGAATAATATATTATAAATATTATAAAAGTCCAATAAGGAAAGTCCTTTAAGATTTTAAGAACAAATACATGATTACTGGTTTTGTCCTATTCATTAATTTTTTTTTCAGTAAGGTGACAGCGGATTAAAGTAAGTAGATCTAAATCAGTGGCTCCCAACGTTGCTTATGCTCTAACAAACCTGTGCATCCTTACACAGCTAAAGGATGACTAAGGAAAGTCCATGAAATCAGTATTCCACAATGATCCAGCACATATCAGTACAAACAGTAACAATACCTTGCAACCAGCAATCACAAAATTGCACTTTACTGTAGCCCAGAGGTATTTCAAGCCTTCTTGCATGCAAACCAAGAGCTCTCCAGTCAGCTGGCCTTCAGTTCTGTATCACAGCAGCTATTCTCACTCAGCATTCCCTGTGCCTGGCAGGCATCATTCATGCTCTGCATATCCACAGGCAGTGGCTCTGAAGACAGGCACACAATAATCATGTTAATCCCTGCCTGGAACCATCAGATAATTGCACGTGTACTAATCACCTGCCATGAGGAATTTATAACAACAGTTCTAAGTAGTGGAAGTACCAGTAGCAAACTGCCACAACTAGAACTAACTCAGCTGCCTCCTAAGTGTGCCTTTGATAAAGCACTGAGTGAAAGTACACTTGATCCATCTACAAGACGGAATGGATCTACAGGATATAATCTTCCTTCAATCAGAAAACAAAGTACGAATCAAGTGATCCAAATCAGTAAACACTATTCCTTAAACAGAAGCTTGGATCCAACAACCAAGCCTTAAAATTCCTCTATTCATAAATCCTTCAGACACTTAATAATGCCCTTTCAAAATGTGTGAGCAAAAGCATCTTATCTAAAGCAATATTAAAGATAAACCAAAGAAATCAAACAGAACCACAGAGTTGATGGAAAAGACCTTTAAGATCATAAAAAAACACACCACAATTCTACTTCCTGCATACTTGTTTGCATAAGCCATACTACACGTTCAAATGTCATGCTAGGAGGGGTCAGTATTAATCTTTGCCTAACTATCTATGAAAAGAAGTGATTTTCTTAGGTTTAACAGGAACTAGTATCTACAAATACTAAACTGATCACCTATTACTTATGTTGGAAGAGCATCTTGACATTCACAGGGAAATAAACAGGAAGGAAGAGAAGGTATCTTATTCCTTAACTTTGTCTCTGAAGGTATTTCCTTTAGGAAACCATGTAATGACAGCATTTTTTCCTAAATCAAATTAAGGTAAAAAAGAAAATTTAATTCCATCCCAGACATGTGTACAGTTAAGGTTTTAGTTTTATTACTAATACTATGGCTTTCCTTTAGCATTCCATTCTGGAGAAACATTGAAGTATAGTCAAAAATACAAAGTACAGCCTTACAAAAGAAGGCTGTAAAAACACTGTGGTACCAATTTTGCTCCTTTGGAATTCTGGCAGATGACATTTAATAATAGTTTAGTTATTCAGCCTACCAGAAATAGATTTTTGCTTTCGTTAGCTGAACCAAAATTAGTCTGTCATCTATAATGAATCTGTCCAAAATAATTTTAAGACATTTAGCACAAACATACTTGCTGCAAAACCACTGCATTCCTCCTAACACCACAACAGATAAACAAGAAGACCTATGTCTCTTACTCCTTAAACATCTTTTCTGCTTTTTTTCCTTCTAATGATTTTGGTGTTCTGCATGCACTTTGAAACGTCTTTCCTCTGTGATTATACACATATAAAGTCAAAATTTAAAGCTCTAACGGGGTGGGGGGGAGGGAAGAATAGCTGGGATTCATTTTGACTGTATTTACTTTTACTAAACAAACTTTTTGCATCACCACAGAAATATCTTTAACTTGAACCTTCAGGGACATAACCCTCCAGGAAAATAAACGTTAAGTGTTGGAGGCAGAGCAACATATATTACTTTGAGGATGTACTCAACGTATTTTGAAGAAAGGAGTATGTAAGCAACAGTGAAGAGGTTTCACATTTTAAAACGTTTGCCTAGTGGAAGAATAAGTTATGACAACATGAACATTATCTAAGGTTTGTCTTATATATATTATGCAACTACAGTGAAGAAAGAAAACAACCACCCACTCAACCAGCAGCTCAGAAAGAACAGCATGTGGTTTTCAGGAACGACGCTGACTCTTGACAGCCTCCTCTCCCAGAAGTAAGGGTGCTTTTCAGAGTGACATTTACACCGCCACAGAGATCGACACTACGGATTCAAACCTTCAGGCCTACAGCTTTAACTTCACCGAGTTTCACTGCCTGCGGGACGGCGGATAGGGCAGCGATTTCTCGATCCCCGCAGCAGCAGCAGCTGGCAGCGCTCCGTGTCTCGGTGCAGGAAGCGGGGCCGCCCCTCCGGGGACGTTTCACGCGAGGAACGGCTGGGATAGCAGCCGCCCGGAGCCCTGCCCTGCCGCCCCAGCCCCGCATGGGTCTCACTGGACAAGGCAGAGGGGCCAAGAGCTCAAACCCCGCAGGGCACGGCGGCCCTCTGGCCCGGCCAGACCCCACCCTCACCTGCAGCGCAGCGCCTCCGGACCCCCGACCCGCGCGACCACACCCTCGCAGCCGGACACGCTCCGCCCCGGGGCGCAGGCGCAGAACCCCCGTGCGCCCCCGCGTCCCAGCAAGGCCAGGCGGTCGCTCGGGCCCGGCGTGACTCGGGTCCCGGCCGTGCAATGTCCGGCGCTCGGCGTGGCGGGCTGGCCGGCCCAGGGGGCGGCCCTTGCCCTTGTGCGCCCCCGAGACCGGGTAGGTCCGCGAGGCGGAGCAGCTCCTCCGTAGGCGGAGGGCGGTGCTGGCGGCGGCGATGGCGATGGCGGCACTCGTGGCGGCGCTGGCGCGGCCCTTCTGCCGCGGCCCCGCCGGGCTGGGGACCGCGCTCCGGCGAGAGGCGATGGGCGGCCCCTGCGGCCGGGGGCGGCCGAGGACTCAGGTAGTCAGGGTGCCGCTCCGTGCGGGGCAGCGCGGCCGCTTCCAGGGACTACTTGGAATGCGCTGCGCAGGGAGACTGGGGAGTCACTGACCCTAGGGAGGTGTTCAAGGGTAGACTGGACATGGTGCTTAGTGCCGTGCTGTATTTGACATGGTGGGGGTTGGGTCGTAGGTTGGACTCGGCGATCTCAGAGGCCCCTTCCAACCTAATTCACTCTGATTCCCATGGGGTGTGGCCGCCGCTCACCTCTGCGGAGCCGTTCCGCCGGCATGAGGGTGGCGGGTGGAGGCTCCGGCATCGCGGGGCGTAGCGAGCAAACCGGTTTGTTTGTGCGAAAACTGAGCCCTGGGCTCGTGTGAACAGTACTGATTTCATTTTTGCTTCTAACCTTGTGTTTGATCCTTACTTCCGGTTTGTGTTTAGTCTAGTGCTCTGTTCGTGTTTTCAGGCGTAATCGTGAGCTTCTGTTGACTATACTTCAAATACTCGCTTGATGGAGATTTGTCTTATGAAGGTTTTTTAACATTTAAAGTCTTTTTTTTCTCAGAATCTGAAATATAACTGGTGATACAGACAAGAAAAACTTCTTTTTAAGTTGGAGTGATAATGTTCGTTAATATCTATCTTACGATCCCACACAGGTGCTTAGAAAAAGCCTTCAGAGGGGGGTTATGCTTTCAACAGGGTCTTTTTTGGTTTATGAAGCTCATAAGCTGATTTCTGGCGTTGCTGAGGTTCATGCAAGCTTCAAAGGTAATATTTTTAAATTTTGAAGTATTTTGTGTGAAACTTAAAATTTTTAGTACTAGAATTATAAAGAATGGTGTCATGCTTTTGATTTTTTCCATTAAGACTGCATGCACTGTCATTTCCTTATAGGATGCTTTTGAATTGGTTAAGAGTCATGTGGTAGCACTTCAACAAGTGATTATTTCAGGTGTAACCGAAAGCAGATTAGTAGCTCATCCTGTCAGGGATAGAACACATGCACAAGGTGGATAATAACTAATTTGTTGCCCAATCTTTAATTAACTCTTATTGAAAAGATAGGGGTCTGTTAGGAGTGCAGACCAAAACTTAATCTATTTCTAGAAATTTTAGCTAGTTCAGGTTTTCAGTACGAACACTGTAATTTCTGCTTAATCTAATTAAACACCACCAACATCGTGCTTCATATGAAATTGAGGAATGTCTTCTGTAACATTGAAAAGGGGAAGCAAAACCTTGCTCTATCCACTAGAAAACAATTTAACAAGTGGTAAAATGTTTTTTTCATGTTCTTTGAATAAGAATAGTCTCATTATGGGAAGGACAGTAACAATATCTTAAAAGGGGATATTGTTGCAGACTTAAAACTTGTCTGTCCAAATAAGGATTTTCAGAGTAAGCCTGTCTGAAAGGAGAACGAGCCTAAACTGCATGTGTGCTCACTGTGTAGTTGAGGTAGTAGCCAGTTCAGGTAACCTGTTTCTCTGTGTCTCAAAAAGAGGAACATCTTAGATGTTTACGCAGATAGAAATAAAAATTCAGATAATAAATTTTTGAATGGATAAGGAGCTGTTCCATGTGCTATAGCAGAAGGAGCATCAGTGAGTAGATTTGAAATAGCTACTCAATACACAATTAAGAAATAATAAAAATGAGGAGTAAAAAATTCATCATTTCTCATGCGGAACTTAAATAACACTGCTTAGTTGCCTTTGCTCTTTTCAATGCTCTGCTGTGAATCTGTCATTTACATTGCCAAGAAAAGCAATGCTAACAAGCTTTCTATACAAGACATGTAGTAAATATGGTTAAAATAAGGGTAAAATAGAAATACCTGAAAAATAAAGTAATAAAAGTATAATAATTTGCATAAAACACTTTATGGGAAATGCACTGAGAAGTTTTGAGTTCTGACATTTAGTCATTAGTTATGTTAGTAGTGTTCAGGTCAGCAAGTAAACATAACTGTTTAGTGAAGATCATACTGAAGATGTACCATGAAGCTCATTTTGGATACTAAAATCCAAAGTCCACGTAGACCATTATCTTATCTTTGAAAGGGTTGAAAGAAGACATTTAGAGACAGCAAGGTTAAAAATTATCCAGAATGCATTGATTTATATTCTAGGATCTTTTTAAGCTGAAGAGGAGGTTTTTGTGTTTAGTAGCCTTCAATGTCTTGCTTCTGTAAAGAAAACTGTGCTGACTTTAAACATGGTTACCATATTTAATAAGTAACTTGAAAAAGGAAACCTTATAAACATGATTAATTTTTATGAAAGGGGTTAGAGCTTATGTTTTGACTTTTAAGTTTGATCATGGACCCAGGAGTAATACCAAAGAGATGACAAGCATAGGCAAAGGTCTGTAAAAAATCAGACAAGGCTTTAGACTTAAAAGATAATTTTTTAATGCTTTAATGTTGGCTGAAGAGTAAACTTGAAATTTGTTCTTCTCCTGTACAGTTACATAGTCAACAAAATTACCCATCTGCTTTCCTTTGGGTATTTTTCCTTGTAATTCCATCTTTTTTCATGCTATTAATCCTCAATAGTGTGGTGTTTGATCGTTTTGTTTCCTGTATGCTGTTTCAAGTACTATATTTATTTATATATTATTGTAATTATATATTACTGTATTCATTCAGTTGTGGAAATTATATTCCCCCACCACTCTTGTGTTTCAAAGTATTTTCTAGAGAAAAGTATCATAAAAATAATGGTACTTAGTTCAGAAATTGATACACTAGGAAGCCAATTCTGATTTTCAAAATTATTTTTGTTATCAGTATCTTGAACACACAGGAGTTTTGGTAGATTAATTGTATTTTGGGGGTTTATATTTGGGAAAATCCTAAAGACTTCACTCAGAAAACCTCTAAGCAATGTTTTGTTTTGGCTTGTGAGTAAATAATGGGACCCACTCAAACTGCAGCAATGTTCTGGCAAAACTATGGAGCCATATTGAGAATGAAGAGTATTTTTAAAAGCTGGGGTTTTTTAAATTGTTTTTGTAAGATTTAAATTCTCGTCATATACTAATGAAGGGGCTTTGTTACTCTCAACTCTCTACTGTACTTGCTCTCCTGGTCCATTTTCCATGCATTTTTTTTTCTTTTCTGCCATTTTCACAAGTAAAAAAAAATTACTTATTTCTAGTTGTCTGATGCACTGAGAAAGACACCTTGGAATGTTAAATCCGTCCAGCAACCAAAGTTGTCTTACTGAAAGCTGTTGTAGTGTCACTGGAGATACCAATTATCCTTGTTGTGTATTGTACATGTTGCTTACTCAATCCTGCTGTGCTTGTAAGTTTGAAATTATGGCCTAAAAATGAGCTACATAATTTTCAGTGAGGTTGTCTTGTGCTAAAATGTTTTGGGTTTGGTGATAATGTCTTAATTAATTACCATTTATTCTTCTGTTTCCACAATTTTAATTCTTTCATAAGTGGAAGATGTGATAGAACAAGCAGACTACCTGTATGGGAGTGGAGAAACTGAAAAGCTATATCGGTTGTTGGTTCAGCATAAAAATAGGTACTTCATTGCCTTGGGACATTACTGTGGCTTCTTTTCTGTGCTCTTCTGTATCAGTTTTTCAACTAATATTGTGTAATGCTGGAGAACCTATTTTTTACCCTTATGTAAGTAGGAAAAAAGGACTCGTGATCTTTTTCATCTTAATAGAAAAATGAATGAAGAAAGAACTGATAGTTGTAGAAGGTGAGGGTTAACCCTCAAGGTTTTCAGACATGGTTGTTTGTTTTGTTACTCTAAGAATCCATTAAAATACACTACAAAATTCTTAAAGATTCTAAAGTCTCTATTAAATTAGTAAGCCAGTTGTTGTTATCTAAAGTATACTGAAGTGTAAGCACTGTTCCAAAGTAGTATGTTAACAAAACTTAAGATCCTTAAGTTTGGACCATAACCCAAAATACACCATTTGATAAAGTAATATAAATAAATACGTAAATGTACAGGTTTATGTGCTGCTGGTACAGCTAATCTGTGATTTTTTTCACTGTTTTTCTAGGAAGAATTTAATAATTTAAGTACAGTTAGAGGGAAAAAAGATGCATAATGATTTAAGTATTCCAAGTAAACATCAATACAAATCAGCAGAGTGCCAGAAAAAATACTATCTAGCTAAAAGCAGAGAAGCCCTCCTTTTCCTTCTGGTATTTTGAGTGGTACCACTGGGGTTTCTTAAATCTGTATGTTTTTTTGAGAAAACAAAAACCTTTCCTGCAGATGTGTTTGCTCTGCAGACCAGAATGGCAGAACAAAGGTACTGTCAGACAGTCTATAATAGTGGGCTTTCATTTGCTGTTTGTTACCTTGGGGTTGTACATAGCATAGCATGACAGATGGATTCACTGTTGTCCTATCATCCACTTGAGATATACTTCAAAAGACTCCTTTTTGCATTGTTTCCCTGATTGCTTTAAAACATCAGTGTTTCTGTTCCTAACCAGCGATGATGCAGAGTTGTTATGGCGGCTGGCACGGTCATCACGGGATCTAGCTCAGCTTGGTAGTACTTCTGCAGAGGAGAAGAGACAACTGACATATGACTCCCTTGAGTATGCAAAAAAGGCACTTGAAAAAAATGAATCAAATTTTGCAGCACACAAGGTGACCCATGCAAAATAACTGAAATCTTGTTTATTGATTTCTGCTTACAGAAAACAGAACAAATGTCATTGTGCTGTGTCATTGTTTTAGGGAACTTCAGCATAATTTTAACTTTTCAGTTGAGAATGAATGAGACTTCTAGTCCTTCCTAATGTTTCTGGAAGATCTGAGTTTAGACTTTTCCAGGTAAACTTCCCTCTAGAGAAACATTCAATGTGTGCAGGACCATTAAAGAAGTGACTGATCAATGTGATTACAGCTGATGTAATTAGCTCCTCCTGCCCCGATGTAGCCTTAAAAACGTTGTACATCCCACATTCAGCATGCCTTTTCTGGGCTCTGTAGAGTTTCACTGGAAATATTTCAGGCCCTTGCTACATTCTGCCCTTTTTTTGGTTTTTTTTTTTTTGGTGCTGCTTTTCTCACAAGCAAAGAGGTAGCAAAATGTAGTCGCTTGCCTTAGTATTTTATATCAGAAGAGGACATTGATTCCCTTTACACATGCAGACCAGCAGCTTGCACTAATGCTGACTGAGCTGTTCACAACATACACTTATTGCTTGTTGTTTGTGGTGGTGTGAGCTGTTCTGGTTGCAAGTTTTTTAATATGTACTGTTAATATAGTGCTGTATTAAATGTTTTATTTTTGTTTTCCATACAGTGGTATGGAATTTGCCTCAGTGATGTTGGAGACTATGAAGGAATCAAGACTAAAATTGGAAATGCTATTATCATCAAAGAGCATTTCCAGGTAATGCAGTTTTTTGCATATGACAAGCTTAACATGTCCAGTAGATTGTGTGACAGCTGGTAACTAATTTTTGGTGAAATATTGAAAGCATACTTCTGTTCAGACTTCCTAGTAGCACTTTGTTTTTTGAGTTACTATGACACATGCTCCAGAAATGCCCCAGAAAAATGGAGTACAAATTATCTCCTGCAGTAAACTAAGTCACTTCAGAAGGGAGTCTGAAATAGCTGAAGTGGTTCAGACACCTCTTAGGACTAGATCAATTGTAATTGATATTGAGAAATGGCAATGTCCTTTTAATTGTGGATTATATAACAGTAAAGGACAAATACTGGAGAAGATAACTCTAATTTTATATCGCCAGAGATTATATCAAAATCTGAACATGCCAATTCTCAAATGAAACTTTTAATAACCTACTAAAGAGAAGTGCTTAGACATCTGTCAGTGTCATCAGATTTTTGGAGGTGAGCTAAGTTGTGCACTGAATAAATAGTGTATTGCCTTGAAATACTACACACCACAGTCTGGTTTAATTAACAGTAGGATAACAAGTCTATTTTTAAATGTATTTTAATCCATATGTCAGAACAACTTCTTTACATATTATGGTTTTTTTTTTTTTTCTCCCTGCACCAGAGAGCTGTTGAACTGAATCCAAAAGATGCTACAACAATTCATCTTATAGGGGTTTGGTAAGATGTATTTTCAAACTAAAGTTAGCACATGGCAAAAATGCCAGAGTATAAAATACCTTGCGTGAATTACAGAACTGCTTGGAATAATTTAGAGTGTACTTGTAATTGATTAAACAGATATAGGACACCATGCCTTGAAAAGGTCTAGCTATCAATTCTATTGCAGTTGAAAAATATGAAAAATAATTGTTCATTAAATTTTTTTTGTATGGAACTATTAAAAACTCCTTTTGCAGATGTTAAGTTTGCTTCATAGAATCTATAGTGGGCATCAGTGATAGCAAGTAGTAGCTCATTTTGTTCTGGAGTATGAGTGGAGTCAAAACTCAGCACTGACTTCACATTGAATTTCAGTGATGGCTGCAACTTAATACATTCTGTGAAAAGCGATCAAAAATGAGATGTATTCCTAAAATATTTTTTACTGTCTGTCAGGATACAGTATTTTAAAAGTTACATTAAATAAAGGGAGCTTATAAATGCATATGTATTAAACAGAAATAATGGAAATTGAGTTTACTGCTCAGTGAAAATGATACTAAGAGTTACTGTTACATAGCAGGCAAATGGACTGGAAATAGAACTTTCCATACTAACCAGGGTATTCTGTGCAAGTGGTGTGATGGAAAGCAGTATCATTTATGTGTTAGAGAGAGACTTCAGACAGCACTTTAGGTTATTTGTCTGAAAAATACCAAAGGTGTTAGATTGTTTTACTGGAGATCTCTATTGTAAGAATGAGAGATTGAAAATAAAGGCAATGCATTTTCAGCTTAAAAAAATACTAAAACCCACAGTCAGTTTTTCTGTGGTTTTTTTTTTTTGGATTCTGAGTATCAAAGAAAACTATAGTCTACTGCTCCAGAGTTTTTTATTAGTTCAGAAACTTTGTTTTTTCAGCATCCACCATTCATTCCCACATGATCTAACAATTGCAATAGTCCAGATTTTTAAGCAGAAGTATGTGCTACTGTTATAAATAGAGAGCTTGACTCGGCCAATATATCAAGCAGCAATCAATTTATTAATTAATACAGAATGGTAAAGTGTGAGCAAACAGCGCTGGGTACAGCGGGAGTTTCCCCTCCAACTGCACACCGACCGTTGATTTTCTGCTGGTATTTATTGAGGTTTTCCATAATCACTTCTCAGCAACCTTTTTTTCTAGTTTCCTCCTAATTTCTATTTTTGAAATATAATTTCTATACCTATTGTGATCAATTTCTATTGGTGATGTTAAATTTTCTATACTTCAAAAGGTATGAAATCATTGAGGTCAGAAATAACATCTTGTGATGATGAGGTTCCCAGGACATAAATTAGTGGTGGTGGCATCCAGATTTCCTTCTTCAGAAGAAAAACACCAAAGATGAGAGATTCGGTCTTCCTCTTCAAATCTATAAATCAGTCTTGTTGGTGCCGTCCAGCTTCCAGGTGGTGGTGGTCCATCTTCTCTTCCCAGGATCATTAATTTTAGTTTGGAATAGCTCACTTCCTTCTATTTGGGTGATTACAATCCTTTCTATATAATATATATATGCTAAAGCTGTAGTTCAAACCTTCTATTAAAAACCTTATAGGCTCACATGATTCACTTATAAGCAAGCAAAATATTACTTCCAAAGCCCCTTTCCATGCTTTTTCCGTTTTGTTCATTAAACAGATGTTTTTATAATTACCCTATGGCCTTTTCCACACATTTCATAACCATAACTACAAAGGCCATCTTTTTCTACCTGACACGAAACACAACCCCACATTTCACACTACCAACTGACTAAGCCTCAAAGTTCATTTTGAGATAGGAAGCTTGTTCCGGAAAGCACTAAAGATATTGCTCTTAGGGAAAATTAGAAAAGATGATCAGAAATGTTACATTAATACTGCTTTTGGCTCTAAAATATTTCCATGTTGTATATTTAAACATACTCATTACTGAATTCCAGAGCCACATTTAGTATTAGCCAGTTCTTGAGTATTTTTCTCTTTTCTCTTTCTAATCTGATCTGGACTGAATCTCTTTCTGATAAGGCCCATCTAATGACAGAATTTCAGCTCTGGCTGTGTATTCCATGTCTTGCCCCCCTCTCCTCCAAACATTTACAGTTACTAATTTTTCACCTCCTCTAGAATGCTCTGTTTTACACAGTGAATAACAATTGTGATTTCATTGTGGGAGGCTGCTAAAGGGAATAGCATTGTTTAATGTTTGCACCCAGAATGTTCAGTGCACTTAAAAACGCTTCAATAAAAATGTTTAATCCTTCCAGCGCCAATAAGCTAGGTGATTATCTATGGTATTTAGTAGATAGAAAAAACAGCATAACATGGCTTAGCCGTTTGATTCTTTAATTTATTTTCATTCTTATAGATCAGAGTCTCAGGAATGTACTGCATATCTACTTTATATTAATAATTGAGAGAAGCAAAGTAGTGTTGAGGTTAGGCAATGACATTACTGAGTTGTGCTGGTTTTGCAAATACATTAGAACAAAATACACATAAATCATTAAAATCATTAAAATCATTCAAGCTCAAAATCTGTCTCATGCTTAGTAATTGTCCAAGTTTTAGCTAATGTAGTTAGTTCCCAATAAAACACACACCAAAACTTCTTTAGTAGCAGCTTCAGACATTTTCTTTTACAGATATAAGAACATGCTTATAGAACTTGCAGTGTGTCTGCAGTTTTGACTCTTGGAATCCACAATTATGACATCCAGTTTTTATGTCCAACAACAATTATGAGACTGTTGGTCAAAAACAAGAGAAATGTGAAGGGTAGATATAAATGTTTCTTTTTGCTTCAGGTGTTACTCCTTTGCTGAGATGCCATGGTACCAAAGAAAAATAGCTGCAACACTGTTTGCCACACCACCAACCTCCACATTTCAAGAGGTACAGTATGAAAATATTTCACAAATTATTATTCCCCCCCACAAAGCTGATAATACACTTTTCCACTTGTTTTCCTGACAAAGCTGACCTCTGATTATGGAATAAGCATGGAGTTACGTGTTTACAACTGTCAATAATAAAATGAGAATGTAACAGGAGAGTGGGGGGTATCTAAAAACATAAAAACCTTTAATTTTCTTCAGCTGTAGCAAATACAAAATAGTGTAAATTATTTTGTGTAGTTTTTTTTGCAGAAAATAATAAACTATATGTAATTTAGTTTGTATTTACTGTTTTGCTCTGTTGCAGATAACTGTCTGTACTAGTCCAGTGCTGACAATTTATATGGTGGTGTTATGGCATGTACTTATTTGCTAGTTCGAGTAGAATTTGTCCCCTTATATTAAATGCAGAAAGCAAGAGCTTGCTTTGTTACTTAAGATGAACAAATATCCTTTTATTCTCTCGTCCCATATGGTGTGGAGTTTTTTCAGTTGAAAGTACTTTTGTTCCTCTTTTCTATGAAGATTCCTGCTGTCATGCACCCTAAAACATACAATTCAGATGTTTATCTCTTAAAATAGTGTGTCTAAAACTGTATGTGTCTAAACCAGTGTGCATCTTACTTAAACACCCATACACATATAGAAACTTGACAAATAAATTGGTAATAGAAAAGTTTGGTGCAGCTGTTTTAATCTTTGTTTATAGCAACCGATAACTGCTTTGTTCTCTTAAAGTGGGGGGGGCAGGAGTCACTAGAAGGTAATTGTAGCACACTGCTTGCTGTTACACAGAAAGCAATTTAAGAGCTGATTGAAAAAGGAATAAAACTTTTTAATGGAATGTCAAGCTTGTAAGTTTTGCTGAAAAAACACTCTCAGAAGAATACAAAGTGTCAGCCAGGATTTCAAATACTGCCAGAATAATGCAGTAGTATTCAGTTCTGTAGCACTTAAACTGGCTGAAGAAGCAAACTAGTACTGGTAAGATTTCTGCAGTTTCAGTACAAAATCTGTTTTGTAGATACATCCACACTTTGAAGTTGTCTGAGAGCTTTTTCCCTCCAACTACTACTATTAGAAAAATGTAGGGATGGACTGAAATTTCATATGCACTGGATGGGAAACCTGTTGAAAATGTGTGGATATCGTAGATGTTTATCGTCATGTAAAAGGTTACTAACTGGTGCTCTGTGGGAGTCAGTTCTATCTCAAATATTTATTAATTACCCAAATCATAAAATTTGTTTCATCTATTAAATTTATACATGGGAAATGGATGGGGCAAACTGCAGATTTGCTGGATACTACAAATAAAATTCAAAATTTATCTTGGCAAGTTGATTCAGAAAAACACAATCCAGTTTGGTAGGAACAAATAGGAGGTACTACACTTACGGAAAAAGTAGGGGCATAGTTGGGTAAGTACTGGTTTTTTTGAGATGATGTCAAATCTAATTGTACATTGAATGAGAACAATCAGTAGCATGCTGAATTGATAAAAATAAAATCATGGACAGGAACTCCTTCTTGAAGTGTGTGCATAAGGCTTTAGTTTGACTATTGTGTTGAGTTTATTCTCCACTTTAAGGAATACAACTTTGTCTTTTACAGGCTCTTCGTTACTTCCACATGGCAGAAGAAGGTAAGACTTGTGGTTTGTTTTGACTGAAAAATATTTTTTAGTATTGATGACTTGCAGTAAACCTCTAGCTATCAGTATTACCTTAATAACTGTAGCCACCAAACCCAAAACAATAACATATGATCAGCTGATAAATGTGTGTCAGTCAGCACACTGGGCTGTTACATTGCAACATTTCATCAGAGATACTTAAAAGTATGTTACATACCTAGTAAACATTACTTACAGTGTAAGGTGAAGATATTTTCAAAGTAAATGCTAAAGTGAAATTTGTACCATCCTGAGAATAAAGTACTCTTCCCTAAGGAATTCAACAGGAGCGCAGGGAGGCAGAAGAAATAAAAAAAGGGAATTGTGTTACTTCTTCAGAATTTTCTTAAGAGTTCAAAAGTCCTCTGTATTCTAAATAGAAAACAGAAAAAGCAGACCTTTTATTATTTCAGAAGGTATTATGATGAGAGTGCCAATATGACAGTTAAACTCTCCACATGATATAAAATAAAATATTGAACATGTTATTTCACCAGGAGTGAAGCCATAAGCAAAACTCAGTAGCTGAAAGATAAAGGAAGAGAAGACAGTGTTCTATGAAAGATGTGTACATAGTTAAATTACTGAAAATTAGAGGAAAGGCTCATAGTGTGTCTTCCCAAGTATCAAGAAATGCAGCTGTGAACTGGAACAGTGAACTTCATATCAAAATTTGCCTCCAGAACACTTCCATATGTTTTGAAACCTGACCTTAAATCCAGCAATAGAAAAAGCCTGTGCTGTAAGTAGGAGCAGCAGGCAAGATTAGTCTTTAATAATGAATGATGCTTTATAAAAGCGAGGTTTAAATCTCTCCTTAAAAAATGTTCAGTGTGGATGTAAATTATTTTGTTTTCTTCTGTGCCCCAAAAACTAAGCTGGTATCTGTATGTGCTAGGAAATGTGCCCTATTTTCCCTTGCCTATACCTCCTAAGCTGGTTGCATTGCGTGTTGTACCTAATAGGTCCAGAAAAGCCCAAAACCTGCAAAGCTGTCATGCATTAAGTGCAGTACTTTGTTCTTTGTGAGGAATCTAGTGTCATTTAGTACATTAACTAGCAAACTGCTAGTTAATATAATTGTTTATGATGCAAAAATCTAGCAAGTTGGAAGTTTTACATTGGCTTCATTCTGATCCAAAGCCAAACTGTTTTCTGAAACAAGTATCAAACTATAGTACCAAAGTATGCTGCTAATTCTCATCTAAAGCTTTTCTCCGGTCTCTATGCAGCTGATCCAAACTTCTACAGCAAAAATTTGCTTTTTTTGGGGAAAACATACTTGAAGTTAAACAATAAGAAGATGGCTCTTCTGTGGTTAAGCAAAGCAAAGGCGTATCCTGCACAGACAGAGGAGGACAAACAGGTAGGAAGTTAAGGACTGTAATCGTACAATCATATATTGTGTCCAACATGTATGACATCATGGCAGTGGAATGTTTTATAAAATTAACTCAAGGGAAGTTGTAGTTCAGCATCTTTAATTCAGAATCACATCAACACCAAGAAATTCTAGTATGTTACTAGCCATCTCTGAAAATAGTAGTTGGAAATCCTCTGTTTTATTCATAACTGTTACCCTTTCTTCTTCATGATACTTTCATACGCTGACAACAACCCAGCCTTAGCTGTGTTGCTGAAGTTCAGGCAGGCACCTGCACTAGGTTTCTATCCGAACAGATTCACCTTTCATATGGCCTGAAATAGGTGAGGTAGGAATTATATTTTTGAATAGCTCACAATTATATGAACACAAGGATAAAAACAACTCAGATGTACCAAAACTTTAACATTGCAGTCCGTTCCAGGCCCCTAGGGAGAGATTCACGTGATCTGAATAAGACAAATTAAAGTAATGTATCTTTGACAGCAAATCTCCAGTGCTAGATGACATGAGTCACTTAATTACTCTCTGAAACTATGCAGAAAGATTCTGGTTTGGAGGGTAGGCATCTACCTAAACATTCAATGTACTTCCAGGAGACGTAATCCATTAGACTTGTTCATACCTGATAATGCATTCAGTAGAATCCAAAGCAATTGCAGTTGCATTTCGAAACCAATCCTGTTAGGATCAGGACTAACAAAGCCCCATTTCCATTTGATTTTTCTTATGGTTGATTGACATCTATTTCATTTAGCATTAAGCTGAAGTGCACATTCTGAATACAACATAGGTCCATACAACACTGTGAATGTCCAAAGTAAGAAATACTTAGGTAGGATTTGCACATGTCAGAAAGAACACTTCTGAGGTAGTGTTTCAGAATCGCTCTGTATATTTGTTCGTAAGCCTCAAACTGTTTCTTCCAAAAGTGAGTTCCTTTAGTAACATCTTCCAGTGGAAATAAAAGTCTTACATTCCTCCAGTGCCTTGCAAAATGTTTAGGAATTTAATAGCCTAAAGGAGTAGTGATCTCAGGTGTGTAAGAAATTGGTCAGTTCTTCTGACAGTTACTAGTTGCTGGAGCCATACATGAAACCAGTGATCCCAAACACTTGTCTTTCTTAAGGAACCCACAAAAAGTATAGTCAGGAGTGAATTCTGTGCAGCAGCCAAATTGTTAAACCACTTACTGCTTCTTGTTCTTCAAGCTACTTGTGGCCTCCTGGTACAGACATCTATTTCCTAAGAGGAAATCTCTTAAAGGAGTGCAGAGCTGCTGAACTGAGAAAGGTGGCATTCCCCCCTTTCTCTGAGTGAATGTGTAAAATTCATTGGGAACTAGACTTGATAGTCCACTTATGAAGGAAACTGGCCTATGCAAAGACATTTGAATTGTCTCAGCATAACTAGGTTTTCTGAACATTTGTTACTGCAGATACTCAGAGGTATCTGGCTTACACTGGTAAGTGTCCCATGGCTTGCTGTGCCATTACCAGAAGTTTGTTGGGTTGGAGGTTTTTTGTGGTTTGAGGAGGGAGGAGAGGGTGTTGACATTTTTTTGCTGTTTTGTTCGGTTTGTTCTTGGGGAGTATTTTAATATGAATGTTAGAGATCATATTAAAATTTTATTAGGTTTTAACCAGAAACCTTAGGCCAACAGAGCCTCAGAAAGGGTCTCACATTTCTTAGTCACTATCTAGAGTGTTGAAAACCCTAGGCTGGTTGGGTATGGTGAGAGGTAGGACAACTTCCTGCATGCTGCTATTGGATTGCAGCAAATCAAGAACTAGTATCTGTATTCAACACAATAAACTTAATTTATATAGTAAGTGAATTACACTGAAGACACTGGCTTAAGTGTTTTATTCCTATTCGTATTTCAAGTATTGAGCATCTTAAGCTACGGAAGAGAAAGAAATTACTTGTCCTAGGAGTGTTCTGAATTTACACAACTGCAGTGAAACATTTGGGTGCTTGAGAGGGAAATTTTGCTAGAAGAGCCTGTAACTACCTGGGACTGTTATGTTACATTTATTTCTTTCAGGTACAGAAGGAAGCTTTGGAACTGCTCAATTCTATGTAAGAAAAAACAAGATAATGTGAATTCAGTGCCTCAAGTTTCAGCAGCATAGGAAAAAGGCCCCAAATACTACTGTGGTTTACTGAAGCTGTTACTAAAATAACACAGCTCAGACCTTCTATCTCTGTCTCATTTCTATTAAACTCTGAACTGGAAGATCTGTTTCATTATGTGATCCTGTCTGTTCATTTACATGGGAATGACGGGGGCTTCATTCACAAGCAGGGTCTATAGTTAGATAAAAAAAGGCTGGAAGAGTGATAGCATGGGTTTTTAATTAAGTTTTGTACACTTTAAAACAAGTTATTTATAAGGAATAATGAGAAATGTGACTAGCATTAAGTTTAAAGAAAGGAGCGACAGTCATGACATAATTATCATACTGCAGTTTTTTCTACAGTGTTTTCCTGTGACGTTCAATGGCTTTCAAGAGTAATAGGTGCTCCTACAGATTTATCATTAAGGCTGCACCATCTTAATTCCAATACTTCTAAACACTAGTGTTTGACTTTGCAGAAAGTATTGTGGTTTAAAACAAAAAATGAAGGAAAAAAACCCAAGTAGGGAACATCTAAGAAAATCCCTTTATGGGTGATATCAGCATGTGCAGTGAGAAGCTCTCTGATGATTTAGTAAATGTTTGCTGGACACATACCCTTTACCCTAGACTGTGATAACAGGAGGAATACACACTCCCAGTGCATTAGAAAGGAACTACTGTGTGGGAAAGGGTATGGACTTCTGTTTGTAGACATAAAACTTTCTTCTTGGTCTTTCTACTATTTGGCAGGAATTTTCACCAGAAATACAAAGTAACCTAAGTTAGGTGTCCAGCCAAACAATATATTCCAATTACCCAAGAGAAAAAGTGGACCAAATAATGAAAAAATGGTAGGCAATCAATAACGTGGTATTGGCAGTAGAACAGCCTAGAAAAAAATTGATTAGAAATACCTAATGCTTGCTTTACTAGGAAAGGGTATTGCAGTCTCTAGGAGGAAGATGAGGAGCAGCATAAATTGCTTAGACTAACAAACTAAGCCTGAGCTAAATCAGTTGTAAAAATTCACAGTTGAAAGAGAATCGGGCTTGAATTAAAGCCTGATGCCACAAAACTACAGTTAAAACAGGGTTTTTCTCAACTACCATAAAGTAATTATTATTCTTTTATTAGTAAAGCATCATAATGAATTCCTCTATGTCACAGTGTCTCAAGGTGGATGATACCGTTTGAGAGAGATTTTTCTGCATTCATGTTCTATAAAAACATCTGCATAGTTGCTTCTAGTAGCTTTGTGGCAGAGGCACCTTTACTTGGGTGCCTTTTCTGCTGCTGCACAAAGGAAGAATATTCAGGTACTGAGTAGTAGCTGTGGAGTGTGTAGTGAAAAGCAGCTGAGTTGCAGGAAGAAAGTAAACAAAACCCATGAGCTACACAACAGCGCCTTCCAGTAGTATTACCTCCCTGGTTCCCTGGTCTGGTCTCCAACCATTGCTGCCTTCCCTCTCTTTGCTGTCTTACTCACTCTCCCAAATACAGGTGGGGAATTCAAGTGGGATAAGAAAAAATTACAATATAGCCTTACTGGAATTCCCTGAAAATTCAAGTACTGTACACACATGCACACAAATATATTAATTTTGCATTCTTTTCCCCTGGACCCATTCTTTCAGTTGGGCCCTTGGTAACCAATTCACAGATCATACATATGGACAGAAAACTACTGGATTTTGTTTTTTCATGCTTACTAATCCTTACCCCTAGGAAAAATCACTGCAGGTATGAGGCAGCTAAAGTTACCAAAACAATAAAACAACTACATTCTTGTGATGTGCTGTCTTTTTTATTTCATTCAGTTACTCACAGATTCACAAAATTCAGCTGTTGGTAGTGGGTCACCAAGTCATTCATTGGTGCAAATTCATTAACTGTGACATTTAGCCCTCCTTGTCTTGTAGGCAAGTGACACACAATCCTCGTGCCTGGCCTTTGACCTTCTTGGTTTATTTTCTTAAACTTCCTCCATTCTAAACCAGCATAAGTGATAATTTAGGTGCATTTGCACTTCAAATTAATTTAGTGCTATGTAAAAATGGTTTTGCAGAAGATAGTTGGTGGTGTATGAAAAACCCTCAAAGTGGTGATTTTTGAAGCTCTTACAGAAAAGTTCATGTAAGACAGCAGTCTGTTTGGCCCCACTGCACCACTGCTGTGACCAGTGCTCTGTACAGGTACAGCTCCAAGTGTAAGCTGTGCATATTGAATACAAAGCCTTGAGACAATCCAATATGTAAAAAAATAAATTTTTGGTGGAGTTGAGCTGCTGCGTTGGAAAGACACATGAACAGATACAGCTACGTTTTTTCCACATGTACACTTTTAACAGTGCAATATGATATGTTAACACAAGTGTGTTGAATTGTATTCTAAAATCATTTTCATGTGTGTACAAAATTCTGTGTAATTTAAGTGTAATGGAATTTACAGGTAATACTTAAAGCATATTACAAATGGTGATTTAAAACATGTTTTTTCTCTATAATAAGGAAGCACAGTTTGCTAAAAGTAGCATTTAATGTAATTCACATAAATAAAGTGTTAAATTTTAGTATTTTTTAAACACATCTTTGCAGTTCAGCAAATCTATGCCAATTAGATGCCAATAAAGCTAACTTTAAAATGACTTTATATTATTTTGCACTTAGGACAAACCTGACCTACATAAAAGGATGACAGGTTTTAGACGTATTTCATTCAAGTACATCTAAATTTCTGTAAAAACTTTAGAGAAAGATTATTTAATACTAAATAATATTTTTATCTGTGCAAAGCTTAAGTAACTTTCATTTTGAGTTTATTAGATCCGGTATCTGAAACTGAATGAGAACACAGCAGCAAAATTCACATTACCTTTTGTATACCCTTACAGCTCAGTTTACATTAATATAACTCTACAAAGTTATAAAAAGGACATCACAGATTGAAAAGGGAAACCAAATAAACAAAACAAAACCAAATTAAAATTAAGAAAAGCCTGCAAGACACCAGACCAAGAAGTGATTGGGTAGTATCTTCTCTTTTATTTTTTCTTTGAAGATTACCTAACATCTTTGTGGTAATAACCCAAGGTACTGTGTAAACAAATTTCAATGCTGCTCAAATGAATTAAAATACTCTGTTCAGCTCCTGCAGTAAGTCGGAACAGTGGCACCAATTCCTTTCAACATTAAATCACATTCATCTCATTGTACATGACTCTTGTGCAAGTAGTAAAGGCTTTATTCATGACCTTGGCTACATCAGTAGAGAGAGATATATCAGCTATTTATGTATTGAAAAGAATTAAACTGACAGAAGAACAGATTCTGTCGTCTCAAATACCAGCAGCATCTTTCTACATATTTAGGATACGTTTGGCCTAAGCCTTTAACACCTTTTAGAACAGCCATGCAGTAAAACAAACTTGAAGATGTTTCTTTAGAGAACACTGAGTAGTTTAAACATTTTTCTGAATGATAAAGCCAAGATAAAGCAAATCCAGGCCCTTTTAAATGGCTGCAACTTTTCATACACATAAAGCTCTATAAAACTAGAGCCCATTAGTAGATACATTTTATATATATATTTTAAATAAGTCTCTTGTCTGCTTTCAAAATTCATGGAGGGGTTTTTCTGGTCTTTTGAAAGGGCAATAAATAAAAGTAGAAAAGGCTGAACTGTTTTGCATATATTGGTGGAAGAACAGAGAACAATTAAACTTTTAGAGTTCTAGAAAGATCACTGTACAGAACAAAAAGCTTATATACAATTAAGTGTGCAATTTTAGTTGGCTGGGCCTTTTATTATGCAAGATACCCTTTTCGACTAGAAGCCACTTCTACTCTTGTCCAAATCCTTCCGTTTCTTCAATGGCAAAGAGCAACTTCTCTTTTAGTTGTTCATAGCTTTTATATGGTGGCAAATCCAAACGATTAAAACTGAGCAGGAAAAAAACAGAATTTTGTTAAGTTTATCTAAAGCCCATGTAGAACTCTACAGAACTCAATTGCTATAGCAGAAGTTACAAATGTTCTGATCTAACAATTAGAAAAAAAGAAATAACAATCAGCACAATCTCACTGCCTCGGCATTTCTACAAGAAGTAAAACCAGAGTTTCAGAGGAATATTTTAAGAAACAAAAGACTGTTACCAGACAAAAAACCAGAATGGTGAAAGACTAAAGACTGTCCAAGATACAGGGAACTATGATACTTGGAAAAAATATCATATAAAAAATTATACCTACAATAATAATTACTTGTAATACATAGAAAAGGAAATTTTCAGCATGAAGTTTAATACCAGTTTGAAGCATTTCCAAATTTCAACAACATGAAAAAGCTGAACTTTTCTCCTTCCTTCACATGCTTGGATATAGATGGCTGGTTTTTCCCCTCTAAACTTTGCCCTAATTCTGCCAAAACATTTTATTCCATGTCTTCCTCAAAATTATCCTAGGCAAGATATGTTTAACTCTGGCAAACATAATTTAAAATCCAGAGGAGAAAATATAAAATGAAGGATTACCCTTAAGTAGTTTAAAAATATGAATATTATTGTCACATGTTGTCAAAGAAAGTGTGTCCATTTTGCACAGTTTATATAGAAAACTGATCTGTGTACCTGATGTACCAGTTCAGTATGCACAGGAATGCCAAGCAAATAATGATCCATCCAAAGCCCAGTGGGAAAAAGTATCAGCATTCTTGGCTAAGCATCCTTGTTTTGAAGGTTTGCTGTCATTTCTTTCATGCTACTTCTTCTCATGACTATACACTTTATCTTTTATAATGTTACTGCATAATAACTGCACCTAATAACTATGTGCCTACTACTAACACGACTTGTTCAGTTATTTAATATTCTCTAAAAGAATTAGGAAGATGCCTTTCGGTTCTACACAAGAATGTTCTCATACTTTTGATAGATCTGATACTGACAAACTGTTCAGCACAGTTGCAAAATTTAACAAGAGGGCAACTAGGAAAGTGTTCAATATTGGCATGTCAGGGCAATTAAATGAAGCTGAAGAAGGAGACAGAGAATTGATCCAAATTAGATTTCATTTGATTTGGCCAATGCAAGCCTGGATGAGATAAACTGCTAAGATTTAGAAAGTAAAGAAAGTTTACACTTAACAACTCACCAAGTGTGACTTCTTGGTAACCAGGTTTCCTTACCAACTTTTTCAATGCAGAATTTCTGAGGACCATTACTTCCTAGAAAATAAGATTTTGTAAAGTGTAATCTGTTCCTTTTTAAGTAGCATACATGATATATACATGACGTAAGAAACAACTCAGACACAGCAGACAGAGTTCATTAGTTACATGAACATGCTTCTCACAGAAACAAGCTAATTTCCGAATAGTTTATAAATGTATTCATGGGATTTATGATATAAAAAGTCCTTCTAGATCCAAGGTAATGAACACGAAGTTCCTTTTATCTGTACACCTGCAGCATGGTTCATTTGCAAATGAAACAGTGACAATGTAAAACCAGTTCTGGTCATCTTTTACTTACCCATAAGTTCAGCAAATCCACCCAGTGGTAATCTGCAAGTGCCAGTGACAAACTGCAGAAGTCGCATGCGAACCTCGTTGTCTGTTTCTTTTACAAACTAGACACAGAAATTGAAATTACTTAATAAAAAGCTTTAACACAGCTGGACAAAAACCAAAACCCCATGAGATGGTTGAAAAAGTATACTTCCGTTTGTTTGGTACCAGTTTGCATTTCTTTACTTTAGCAAAATTGGGTGGAGGGAAAAGAACATAGATTTCAGATTATATACACTGACAGCCATTATAATGTGGAGGTTGGGAACAGCAAATAAGAAGAATCCTTACGTATTTTATTCTACACTGATATATAAATCATGCCAATGCTTTGTATGAAGACTACTGCCATTGTTATTAAACACAGCATTAGTCTAGCCACAGACTCTAGGTATTTCAAGACTAAGAAAAATTTGCATAAAAATGTTGATACTTTAACTTCTGGTGTAGATCATTTCATTACCAAGCATCTTAAAAAGATGTATCATCAGATCTTACAATATAAGTAGGGTAGAAAATAACTGATTTGCATCACTTTCCCAGAGAAACTTAGTCAAAAGCATCTCAAAATGGCGATTTTTCAAAAGATAGGAAGACCCTAAGTCTGACTTCTCTTCAAGAAAATTTGTAGAAACTGTGAGCCTGAATAGTATTTGAGGGTTTTCCTTAGCCAACTTCATTAAAACATGAGGGAAGATTAGTCAGTGCTAGACGGGAACAGTTAATATGACAAATAATCATAAGTACTATATGACATTTTTAGATCACAGAATCAGAATGGTTTGGGTTCAAAGCGACCTTTAAAATCATCTCGTTTCAACCCCTCTGCCACAGCAAGCACATTTTCCACTAGACCAGGTTGCTCAGAGCTCCACGCAGCCTGACCTTGAACACCTCCAGGGATGGGGCATCCCCAGCTTCTCTGGACAATCTATTCCAGTGCCTCACCACCCTCACAGCAAAGAACTTCCTCCTAATATCCAACCTAAAGCTACCTTCTTTTTGAATCCATTTCCCCTTGTCCTGTCACTACATGCCCTTGTAAAAAGTCCCTCTCCATCTTTCTTGTAGGTTTCCTTCAGATACTGGAAAGTGAAAATGTACAGGTGTACTACATATAAGAACATTTAGTAAGTAGATCACCAAGAATAAAATAAACCTCACTGAATAATCAGTAAGGACAAAATACAGAAGAAAATATTCATAAACCAGCATCCAAATGTAATGTGTGTATCTATCTGCCATTTCTCACCCTAAAGTATCCTCCCCAAAGACAAGTAATCCTCCTTTCCTTCTCTGAAAAGAAAAAAAGGAAGCTGTAAGAACCTTCATTTTGACAGCCCTCTGCTCCACTCATTTGTGCTACAGATCAAAACAAAATCTACAGAAGTCAGAAATGTAACTGATTAACATACCTGCCAGAACCATATGATCTGCTTGCTATTCCTTGTGTAATGACGATAAACAGTGTTCCTCTGCCAGTCTGCTAAATCAACTTCTTGCATACCACAGAGCATAACCTAGAAAAGAGAATTATTTCTTCACATTACACACCTAAATTAGGAGTATTTTCTATTTTGTATGAGGCATGGTAACAAAAATGAAAGTTTCTGCTCTGAAAAAAGAACTGGTAATTTTTTCATTTTATTACACAATTAGATTTTCCTTTATCCTGAGTTTACAGAGCTACTCCAAAATTGTGTATGTATTTAAGTGGTCTGAAAGACTGAATACCAGAAACTTGGTATCTTCCAACTAATAGCTCAATAATAAAAGATACTACCTTTCCCACAAGAGGAATTTTTACATTAAGGAAGATATTATCCTTTCCATTAAATCTTCATCTCACATTCCAAAACAATTATTAAATTGCTGCTACTGCTACTACTAATAATGATAAAACATATTGCCAACTATAAGTCTGAAAAGCATTCATTACAAGAGGCAATGAAAGCTGAAAGTTCTAAAGGCAAAGCCTTCTACAAAACTGAACACTGAATAAGACTGAGCAAAGTCTTTTCTCAGGAAAAAAATCCTCCGTTTTTAACTTAAGAAGGTTTCAGAAAACTGCTTATTTTATACAGGGAATGTTGGCAAGTCACACAGAAATAAATGAGCACAGCACTAGAGAGCCTGTTGTCCCTGCTCCAAATCGCAACCCCAAAAGTGAACACAGGCCAGGCTGATTGTTAAGTAAACATGGAGAATGCAAGCAATCCCTGTTACCAGCCCTTGGGTTGCATACTGAGGATCTGCAAAGTTCTGTTGCATGCCTTGTTGGTTCCTCCAGTTTTCTGTCTTAAAATATAAGAAGCCAAGAACCTGTCTTAGACCACGTATTTGATACTAGCAATCACTATACACTACAACCAACTTCTGTGTCATCTGTTATACAGTAATTCTACCCATCTATCACAGAGGGAAAAGTCTGTGACTCACAGATCCATCAGTGATCTCATATACTTTCACAGAAACTTTCAAAAATACATTTTAATGCTGAACACCACAAAACACTGATTCAAAACATTAATTCAATTTTCATCATGATTTAATCCCACTGCTCCTAATAAATTCTCCATGTTCCAGAAGCTATCAAATGCAGCATGCACAGACAAGAGATTCAAGCTGACCTATCCATTTAATCTCTCCATACACATTATCTTTGCAAAAGGTAAAAATGCTGAATAAAAAAACCTCACCTCCAGTTCCTTTTCATCAAAATAATGCAGCCATTGTAGAGGAACTACTTCATTAAAACCATCAAGAAAAGCTTTGGTTTGTTCTCTAACTCCCCGAGAAAATCGCCACTCTGCCATTAGCCTGGGATAGAACAAAACCAAACAGGAATTAAAAATCAATTAGCATTCAACATGAAGTTCAAGCACACAGGATTGCATATGCGTTCCCATCAGGTAAGAATCCCTAAAGCTTCACTTCTTACACTGTTCAATTCCAGTAACTATAAGGAACCTACTATACTATATTATCACAAATCTTCAAATTTAGATAATAGTAAAGTAGCAAGATGTAACTTAGATTACCACTGCACTTAAAGAGAAATATTATTATTAACCTTGATTTATATACTATAGAAACTATTTCTCTGGGAAACTGAAGACTGCCAATTTAAGTGGAAACTTTATGTGCAGCACTGGACATATATTCTGTATCACAGAATACGGTCTGTGTACATCTGCTTTTGAGATCACTGAATAGACAGATCAGAAACAGAGGTTCAGAAAAAGAAAGGCAGTGATAAAATTAGGAAATAAGGAGAAAAGAGTCGCAGAAAGAGTTTAAAAAAGCCAGTTGAAATCACAGCATGTAACCATTCTGAATTTCAGTCTCCACATTTAAAGCAAAGTTCTAAACAATTTTAGAATCTTCTGTCAAATAGATATCTTCCCTCTACCTGGATTTGTTACCTGAAGTTACTAAAAATAGGCTTGCTCATTTCAGTTTCACCTGTTCTCCCAATGTACATACAAGAGCATGACAGATCGTCTTCTCTCCACATGGTCTCCTTTTGTACCAAGCAATTGTGTAGCAAGATAGCAACATGCACCAAGATACCATTTCAGTAACAGTCACAAGAATTACATAGTAACATGGGAAGAAAAAGTAAAACCAAAACAAAACCAACAGAAACCACCCTGTCAAAAAACGCTAGTGCAACAGGAGAAACATGAAACACTTCTTTCAGCATCTAGACTTCTTACCCAATATATTCTTCTTTGTTCTCCTCAGTTACCAAGATATTTGAACCTCCTGATTTCAGTTCATGTGAGGTTACTTTTCCTAAGAGCTCCATATCCACACAAAAGTACATTTCCAAGTTACACTCCTCAATGTTATTATCCCTGGACCAAAAAAAAAAAAATTGTAATGAATTCTATATAAATGAAAAGATCCATAAAATACAAAAGACACACTAAAAATAAACTACAAACCTTATCCAAATTAGGGAGTTGTAAAATTCAGTATCAATAGATTCCAGGTCTTTAATAGTAAGCTTTTTGCTCAGCATTCGTTTGTAGAAAGGCAGAGAAAAACCAGTGTCAATAAATTTCCCATGAAACAATGCCTGTTGAACAGAAAACTATGTTTAGTTTTTATTGAACTACTGAATTATTGAAGTGTTTCTGGACTTGAAGTCATTTTTCTTCTTTTTCAAATAATAAAAAGCACCAAATAGCAGTAGCAGCTTTATAAAGCTGTATTTATAAAGAACAAAACATTAAATTAAATGGGAACCAAAAAAAATGGACAAAATTTATCCAAGCATATGTTATTTAATTTTAAAATTCTTTAATTAAAAAAAAACTTCTCATAAAAGGACTTCATCCTTTCTTCCCCTCATTATGTGAACAGGCATAATTGCCAAGTGTTATTTTATCCTACTTGATCAGAATATTTGATCCTACTTGAGTATTACTGCCAATTTTTCCCAATATACATACATCCAGCAACATCATCCTTTACAGAATGCTACTGCAGCTTGTAAGAAAGAGCTTTGGGAATCACATTTTTTTAATAGGTGAGTAACAGAACTGAGGAATTAAGTTCTCTACGAAACTAAAAAAAAAAAAACCAAACCCAAAACATGGTCACACTTGTCTCACCACACACACACAGAGGGTGTAAGCTGATTTCTAGTACTGAAGCATAGCATTACACACACACACACACAGAGTGTTAACCTATACACTGACCCAGTGCATCTGAGAGCTCACAGAACACAACATAACCATGAAAACCCTTTCTTCCCCTCAGCTTTATCAACTACACTTTCTTCACTAAAATAGCTCTTTAAAAACATAGGTCATGTATGGCATTCATTGCTTCTCTTTCCTCTCAGCTGAAATTCTGTGAGCAGAAGAGCCAATTAACAGTCTATTTCCTCTAGGCTCCATCTTTTTTCCCCACTTAATTTCCCCTTTTTAGGCTTAGTCCAGCATGTGTTTTCTTCTGCTTAAGGAGACCTAAAAGAGGTTCTCTTAAAGGCCTTTACTTATTTATTTGTTTGTTTATTTATATATCTATTTACTTTAAACTAGTCTATTCTTCTCATGGGAGGGTGACCTGAAAGAAATTCCATGTCAAGTGCAGCATCTGGGCATATGATTTTTTGCTTTTGCAAAATTAAGCTCTTAAAAATCACCTTATTTGATGTGTATGATAATCTTACAGCAAAATATAAAAGTTGCCTCAGCCAGCTTCATTTAACAGGTTTTTATTACCAAGTTACACATGTGTTCTTTATGTTTAATCCTGTTTCAGTTGAAAACAACTGTGGCTACTTCAGTACCTAAAACTAAAAACCTCACAACTGTTTTAGAACTGTGAGAAGAACAGAAACTGCAACTTCATTTCCCAGTTACATTATTACCTGAGCTATCTTAAGCCACTAGAAGGTATCCCAGGAAACACTGCAGGAAGTTCCATCCAGTATAAACCATGAATACACTCAAGCCTTGCAAGAGACCACATCAGGCAGCATTACATGGGTCTTTCTCTTGCCCCACTTAGAGAATTTAAAATATAAACACATAAATACTTCAGGAAATAAAAGTTTGTCTTTTAATTACATTAATTACTTTAATTAAGTTCTCTACTGTGATTTGTACTGTTATGAAATAGCTTTCCTAAAGTTAACATTTCTTACACACAAGATCAAAAATCACCAGCTGACAGAAACACTGGCTCTAGCACCTAACTGGCTTTATCATGCCTCCCTGCTAAATGGCCCTGTAACTAACTGAGGACTCTAAAATAAAGAAAAAAGGTGGCAGCCTATTGAAAGTGTTAACCTAATTATGTAAATTTTCATGACAGCACAAAATTTGTGAACTCAGTCATAAAACGCTTGAAATCAGAGATGCTATTGTCATAACGGAATACATTTCTTAAGAAAAGCAGAACTAAGAAACCGCCCAAACCTAATTTATTTTAAGTCTAAAAGTATTTTTTCATTTATGTTACACTTGGCTTATATTTATTCTAATTTTGTACAAACAACACAAGGGAATAGTCTCTTCAGTATGAAAATGCACTTGTATCTACTCCTGTTGGTTTCACTGTTCACCAAGTCGAGGGATGTTGCTGGGGACTATTGGAAGACATGATGATTATGTGAAAAGATGACTGTATCACTACATGGAAGGAGAGAAATGTGACAGAACAGGAGTCACTATAGAAGACCATCTCAGTGATACTGAAGAAATGATACAGCATGCCTGATCAGCTTGTAGTTTAAGAAAAATCAGATGGCAAAGAATCAGCTCCCTGACAGCTTCTGGTCTCCGCAGTATCTAACTTTAATATCCAAGCATATACATTTAAATCAAGGCCCAGTGTACTCAGCAAACATTCTAACTCATATTTTCAAATATACTAAGGTATACTAAGTCCAACTGAGGAGCCTTTCTCACAAAATATTAGTCACATTTTTCAGAGCATCGGTATTCAGACACTCAGACAACAGTTTGCATGAAGTACACACATCCAACTGATGAAAATAAAATATATATAACATCATATTAACTTTGATCACTATCCCAGGAAATATGAGTGTGCAAGAGACTTAACTCTCAGGGAATTGGCCTTAATCTTCCATCTCTTTATTCTTCATTAATATAACCTTTAACAACTGTACAAACAAATACTGTTCAGGAGTAAATGTATAGCTACAGCAAATATAAAACCTTAAAAATCTAACCTACCATGGCAATAAAGCGCCCAATGAAACAGAAATATGAAAGATGGTCAGGATTGATTGTTGATGCTGGATTTATCTGCAGGCAATAGTTGCTCTTGCCAGCATATTCAAATAGGCAGTACATAGGGTTCAGTACTTCATGGGAAAGCAAGAAAAACCATTCTCTAAGGAAAAAAAAAAACATGTATACACATAAAAACCATCAAGTACAGATGTTTACCACCATTCCCCTTAGGTAACTAGCAAAATGGTCAAAATATATGCAAACTTTGAAAAATAATATAAACAGTGTTGTATTATAATCACAGAATAATATATGGTATTATATATTTCTTAAATATACAAAATTAATTATCAGACCCAATAATGTTAGAAAATCATGGTTTCCAAAGTTTAGAAATTATAGCTAAGATTTTCATCTTGTGCATACCCTCACAGTACAGATTTTAGCTGCCTATGAGTAACATTTTTTTCTAACACAAGTCCTTGCCTCAACCAGTACACAGCATTTACCCTCCTCATGCCTACTTTATTGTCTACAACTCACATCTTTACTCAAAAAATCACAGATTATTCCATGCTTACTATAAACAATTTAGATTAAACAAAACAAATTGAAACCTCAGCTCACCTTATTTGCTTTTCCAGTCTGACAGCAAAACACTCACGGAGTTACTGTAGTTTCAAGAATTACCATGCATTGCTAAGCCTACACAACATGACAGTGTAAAAGTATCTTTTTGTTGAGGTTAAATGAATACATGTTTTTCACCACTTTAATTTTTTTCAACTCAGCTGATCTGAAATAATACCAGAATCTGGTATTTCAGTGTTCAGATAGGTGATTTTTATAATATTTCTTGCTTTATAGTATTTGCAGAGACCTCAGAACAGTCATACACACTCAGGAGCTTTTGTATCAGGCACTAAATGTTTGGTACTAAACAACCAGGCCTAGAGATAACCCATAAAAAACAGCTGCAAGTCTGTCCTATAATAACTGTAGGGGCTAAATTCCATTCTGACTGCCTTTCAGCTGTCACAGTTAAGAGGCATCTCTTCTATCCCTGTATTTACTCAAGATCAAGGAATAGAAATGAGGTTTGCTGGCATGTCCCTCTTAAAAGTGCCATGGAACTCAAGTCATGATCATGATTCACTACGATACACTTCCAACCCAAAGGCCAACCAGAAAGAGTAAACAGAGAAAGGCAGCCAGGATCCAATAACCCTAACAGGTTCCGTGTATCTTCCAGTAAGCACAAGAATGTTGCACAGCATTCTACACAAGTTTCATACTGAGACAATTACATTAACTACATAGAAGCATCAAAGTTAATAGGCATTTAAATTAGAACAAGTCAGATAACAAGGGAGGAATACACTAAACCAGTCATTAACAAGAAGTTGCAGAAGCAATGAATCTTTCACATGAACAGCTAAAACTTGCCACAGGACATAATGTCAGATTGGTCCTGCTACGTACAAGGTAAAAATCTGTTTGGAACACTGAGTTCAGTCTGCTGAGAGACAGCTCATCTATATTTGTATTAATGCAGTATTTCATTAGTTAGTACATGAACATTTATTTAGTGTCACTTAAGAATTCTCAGCTCAAGCTACAATAAGATCCTGGCTGCTTCTCAGTTTCACATACAAAGTCTTGGGCAAGACCTAAGTAACTATGAAACTACGGAACTACGCTACTTATGCAATATGTATTTATTTATTTATTCTCTTACTTTCTTTGATTAACACACTTCAGTTAAATTATTCTAACACCTTTTCTATGGAAAGATCTATGAACTGTTCCGGTTCCCATCCTAAACCTATGGCCCTCACAATAGAGACAACAACCAAACAAAACCCATGCAAAGCAAAAATTGAATTCCTTCCTGCAATAACTCCCCAAAAGTCTATGTGATAATGTAATTAGAAGCAAAACACCACATACCCAAAGAAGCTCAACCTTCAGAGGCAAGCTTACTTAAAAATACTACACATTTTCACTGAACTCAGTTTGAATGCAAGAAGCTACATAAAACCAGAACAAAACCAAACCAGAACATCTTTACATTAAAAAAAAAAAGAAACAAAAAAAAAACCCCAAAAAACCTAACCAGAAAATTTTATCATTCTTCCAATTCCATGGATATACAGTAGTACTGAAGTTTTTTCCTAGCCATAACAATTCATTCAAGTAACTGGCAGCAGTAGTCAGTAGTTGTATTCTCTGTGATCAAGAAATGAAACCTTGTCTATGGTTTTCTTGTTATCAGATTTTTCCCCTCTGAGTTCCACTTCAGATTCTAGAAAAACCCATAGTCCAGCTGTTTCACATTCCAGTGGAGCCAACATAGTCTGTCTGTTGTTCCTTCATGCCTGCACTACTCTCCCTTCATTTATTTCCTTTCTGTTCTTATCAGCCCCAATCTGGTGTTCGCTGGCCATTTTTCCAAATAAGCAGACCACTTTATTTTCCCACAGTCACCACTTCTAGGAAAATGGAACTTTCTGATAGAGAGTTTCTGAAATAACTCAGTCCAGAGCAATTAATTTTATTCCCATTTAAACATCACTCTTTGTCAAAGAACTGAACAACTAAGACAATAGTTTTACCAATGTGAAGTTGTAATCTGTGAAAATAGCCAGTGCTGCTAGTTCCACCTCCTTAATACATTTAGGAGGACAAAAAGGTACCCAGGGTCAAACTGCAAGAGATATCAAGGTGAGAGTGCTATTAAAAAAATAAAAACTACTTAAGAAAAATTCTTTTACCTTGCCAAGCCACCATAATCCAATCCTTCTTCTCCTCTAAATATAACATATAATCTTCTCCTCAAATCATAGGGTTTTAATGCCATAATCTATCAAAAATAAATTAATAAATTACAAATTATGCATTGTCACTACATCACTCATTCAGATTTAATTTATGTTGATTCAGAAATTGTATATATGTCAAATGTTACACAAATTTGAAAAGCAAGTAGACCATCTCATGGAACAAGCAACCAATGAACTGCACACAAAAATACCAACTTGGACTTAAAATCCTTGAGCAGAAGACTGCTTGCAAGTGGAAGGAATATCTGGAAAGTATTGCTGTTTGGGTACCCTGTTCTTACATTCTTTCTAAGGCAGTCATTATTTAAGGAAAACAGACGAAAAGGCGCTTAATCTGATATGTATGATTTTTGGATTTAGGGAAATCACTTAGAAGAAATAATTTAATCCAGACTAAGTTCAGTATACTTTCATTTATAATATACTTTTTACTTATAAAGAATCTCTGCCAAGAGGTCTTGTGGTGACAGCAGCAACAATTTTCATCATACATTGTCTGCAGACTGTAAAGCTCAAGGACTGTAACCTTCAATTACACAGATTTAATCTTTGAAGGACAAAGCAGGACACCAGTTTTAACCAGAGGAAACAACATATTGTAAGGTATCTAAACACACACAGGAATCAGAAAAACAAATCCAATGTAGCTGATGCCACAGTTGGTTACGCTATGGAACTCTCCTACACGAGGCTGTAGATGTAAAAAGTTCATAAGAGGAGCACAGACAAGCTCACAGAAGAGAGCTTGAGCTCTCTTGAGGCTTATTAAAATACTCAGAAAACACTTCAAGCTCAAGATTTTCAAGCACGTCAAGCTTGATTTTCCCAATCAAGCATTTCAATTGTAAACAGCTGGAAAATGAAAGATCATATGGTAAAAGTATTATATACAATACTTCTTTTCTTAAAGTCTTCTCTAAGAAACCCCCACTAGCTAATACCAGGGGAAGATTACTGTGAAGGACCATTAGTCTGAACTAGCTATGGCCATTTTTGTTCTGCTTCGTCTTGATAAACAAACACAATAATTTTTTCAGGCTTACTTGCTGGAAGGAATCCTCAAACAAAGTCTGTCTGGATACATTGATTTTCACATGACTTGGCAGTGCATTGGACTGTAATCATAAGGCAATAACGTTACAAGGCAGCACATACATACGTAAAATCTCACATAGTTTCGATAAATAAATAAATAGTTACTAAATCAGTACCTGACACAAGTATCGAAAATGAGCAAGTTTCCACCTAAAGCTACGTTCATAAGCAATCTGTGGCCCTTTATTTCTGTAAGGAAACATATTTGAGATACATTAAGCATGCAGACATCAAATAATACTTTCAATGCTAAACAACAGCATGAAAATTTCAAACATACACAAAAGTTGTTATTGTAAGATATGATCAAATGCAGCTGGGGATTTGGAATGCCAGTCTTCCACCATCCCTCGCCCGTGTTTTTTCTTTGTAAGACAATTTACCAGATTTAATAGAAAAGTAAAGGATCAAGAGGATATCAAATCCCTATGAAATGTGTAAAAATTACAAGTCACATAAAGGAGAGACATCTAATTTATCATCTTCACTGAGAGAAAGACTGCTAAGTTAGGCTTTAAAAATTCAGCTGCCTCTGGAACTATGAAGGACTTTGAAGTGCAACATTCTACAGGCTTGTTGAATGATAAGTCATCACTATGTTGCCAGAAGTAAACCCTACCCCATATAAAAGACATTAAGAATGCCACTATAGGTTGGGTCAATACCTCTAATCCAAATATTTAAAAGAAGGTTTGCACGTAAACTTTTTAAGATGTGTTTAGAACTACTTTGTTTAGACAGTACCGTTGCTACAGTGTACATCATTATAAGCAATACTCATGATGATCATTTGCTGCTACTTTAAATGCAACTATTAGTTACATTAGTTCATTATTCAAGTTAACCTCATTGTCTCTCTCTATTTATAAAATTATTACAATCTTGGTATTTCAAAAGCATATAAAAACTACTGAACATCAGTGCATAGATAGTGCCATAGATAAAGTCACAAATAAAATTTTAAAATATTTTAAAATTTGTAATATAAAACCTTGTTCATAATTTAGTGTGCAATTCCAGCTGAAAGTGTAGGTCATTTTATAGTATGAGGAAACTTCACTATTAAACTATAACAAGGTAAAACATTCAAAAATATATTTAATTTCTCACTTACACAGAAGATTTCCCAGTTCGAGGATCATTGAAGGTGGTGGTTCGTGTATTATGATCAACAAAGTATCTGACACCTTCTCTGGTGTATCTGATTTCCCAGCCCTCTGGAAGAGGGTCCTCATTTTGTAAACTGCAAAAGAAATTGCAAGCAGTGCTTTTTCCCCCCATATCACAATATATCACAATATAAAAGAATTAAGCAAGATCTTTTGAATCTGCACAGTCATTATACACACCTACCCTTGAGTTCGAGGGTCTTCCCACTGTGTTGTCTTTGTGTTATGATTTACAAAATACACCCTATCATTTGAATCCACTCTTCTTTCTAAGGGAAAAAAACCAAAAAAAATCCACTATACAACTGCATTCCAAATTTCTGTAACTGCCACTTCCTGAAATCCACAGTTAAATAACTTACCCCAACCTGGTGGTAAAGGCCCAAGTGGATCATTTTCTGCTGACAACATTGAAGCCTATTCAAAAACAAGAGGACTTTCAGTTAGGCCAAATATTATTCATATTATTTTCTCAGTGTGTTCTAAGATTACCACTAGTCCTGAAGATTATTCATTCTGAAAAAAAACCCCATCATGCCATTTTTAATCTACTTTTGCAAAGAAACTTAAGATTATATGATAATAAAATAAGCTTTTTGCACACTTGTTCCCAACGCAATCTACCCTCCCCTTCTTTCCCTTCCTACTGCAAACTTGAGTGCTAGTACAAAGAGGTGCAGTTCATACAAGTTTTGCGGAAGCATGGATCAGCAGAATAAGCACTAAGTTCTCACTTAAGAACACATTTTACCATAATACACATTTCCAAGCACAGTGACTACTGCCAACATAGGGGGTTTTACTTCCTCAATACATGATAACTTCCCTGGATGTTCAGCTATTTTCAAACATTTTCTTTTTTTTTAATGCAGCTGCATTCATACACGGATGGGTAAAATTATAGCAGCATATAGTAAGGTTAAAAGGGAAAAAAAGGAATTACATTATTATGTAAACACATGCTAAGCTCATAATATATTGTAACCTTGCAGAAGTCTCCAAGTAGCTCCCAAAAATACAAAGCATGAGAAAAAAATAAAAGGCAGAAATCCCACAGACTATAGGATCCATGCTCTGATTTATAATTAAAAACATCCATCCCTTAGATTTTGTGGATGCTATCTTTTAGTATGTGTGTGGGTGCAGAATGGAATTTTGATATTGAGGAACCAATATATGTTTTCCAAAGAGCGTCCCAGGAATTAATACTGCTTTATGTAGTATTTGCAATACAAAAATACCAAATAAGATTTTACAGGAGCAAATTCAGGCAAAACAAATCTATGATATTTTTTCTCTGAAAGAGAAATAGATCAAGGATCAGAAGGAAATGCATTAGTTAAACTCAAAATTGAGCTGTGTAGTTGTTCCAGCTGCCATCTACTACACGTGAACAGAGAATTATCATTATTTCAGCAGCAAATGCAGTTAGTTTTTTCTGCTTTAGGAGACCACACAATCACAATAACCCTCTAACCAAAGACTTCTCTGTAGTGACTGTAAAAGAATAGTGCACAAAAGCAAAAACCTGTTTGCCAAAGAACTGAATGATGGCACAGTTCAGATATTTCCGACCTTCTTAATGGGTTCGAGGATTTGTGTGGCTGCTGGCCACACAGAGCTGTATATTTAACAGAACACACTGAAAGACCAAGCAGATTCACTTCCAAAATGACTATGATCAGTTAATCCAGATAAAAATGAAAGTAATTCAAATAACTATATCCCATCTACTTTTCTTTCTTTACATAGTTTAGCTTTGACCACTCAAGGTAATTGAAACATTCTCTAGCAGAAAGTATTCATCTACTTTTTTCCCAAAAAATAAAATACAATCTCATTCAAAGTGCTATATAGGCAGAGTCCTGGTATGTCACCAGACCATGAAAAGGTAGCTATAGTTGGACTTTAACTGTTCTAGAAGGAAAGTATACAGAAGCACAATAAAGTAGAAAAAATACTCTTTCTTCAATATAATTTCAATTTTTCCCCCCAACAAACTGTGAGTTGTACCTGTGCAACACATAACACTTAGAAAACAGAATTCTAAAGAGATGCAAACAGTCAAGTTTTCTTTTCCTTCAGGTATATTCTGTCTCATTAACAAATCCTCATTTATTGCTTCTAAGGTCAGATGAGACATTTTAAGGAATGGGTCTGTTGTTTTCAGTAAGGGTTATCCTTTAATGAAGGAAGTAACATAATTTAATTTTAAAAAATATATTGTTCACCAAAGGACAAATCCAGCCCAAAAAAAAAAAAACTTGGCATCAGAAAAGTGAGAGTTTTCTCAGATGTTCTATGCAACCGATCGAAGTAGTACACAAGTACAGAAAGTTGGTCAAGCAAGAGTTTTTGGCTCAATGTGCTTCAGCTGTGATTCTTGGATTTGCATTAGAAGCTACCAGTGTGTTTAAACTGTACCAGTGTGTGTAAACAGTACCTCAAGGAGGGTGCAAAAAAGATGGAGCCACTGGTTCACAGTGGCAAGACCAGAGGCAATGGCACACACTGAAACACAGGGGTTTCCCTCTAAACATCAGGAAACACTTTACTGCGAGGGTGACCAAACACTGGCACAGGTTTCCCAGAGGGGTCATGGAGTCTCCATCCTTGGAGATATTTACAAGACATCAGTCCTGGATGGCTGGCTCTAGGTGGCCTCTCCTGAGGAGTGACATTGGACCAAATAACCTTAAGAGGTCCCTTCCAGCCTTGTCCATTCTACTCTTCTCTAACTGCATAAAACAAATTGAATTTGATGCACAGCTCTGGGAGTTCAGAACATTAGTGGTAATGCAGGTTTCTGCTATTGCTAGTGACAAGGTATAATGTCTAATTCAATAATGAGAGGTTGAGAATTTTTAAATGTCATATTGCAGCATCCATTTCTTCAGAGGAGTGTGTGAATAAAGTCCATCAAATTCAAACCTAGGTCTGCACATGCAGAGAGTCCTATTCCAATGAAGGTGTTTTAGACTTGTACTTCCATGGTTTCACCTTTAAAACACTCCAGCTTTGCTGCATATCACTTAAAAAGTTTCTGGGATCAGATCATTTTTTTAAGAAGCCAAGAACAAGTATGATGTTTTTTTAAGAAGCCAAGAACTTCTTTAAGTATGCTGTTTAGAGTGACAGTGACACACAGGCATCATCATCCTTAACTTTGAAGAAACAACTATCCTATTTATCCAGCCACAGATAGGAAAATCTAACTCAAGAAACATTCTCTTTGAAGCTACTTATATTTTCTTTAGGCAGAAGTAAGGAACCATGTGAAAGAAATGGAAAACCATGTAGGAAATTTCAGAGCTGAACCAGATGTATAACCTTCAAAGTAAAAGTATTGCCACTTGTATTAGTGAAGGACTTCCAATCACCTAAACAGTTTGGAAGACTATTTAATGCTCAAAATGACCCCTAACAGCATTTACATTCCTTTTCAGATTAAGGGACAGTTTTAGTTGTACCTCTTACTACTCACATTAAAAGTCTTATGTGAAACACAGTATACAAAGCTGCTGTCAGAGAACAAACTCAGAAGGGGGTACTTTCTGCCTTCAAGGACCATTTTAAACTTTTTTCAAAGTAATCAGAATCAACATTACTGATGCTAAATGTTTTTTAACACATATGTTTGAATAGTTCAAAATCTCTTTTTTCAAAGTTAAATAACAAAAAATACACCTATACCTCTGTACTAATTTCAAATTTTGCATACTTTACCGAATAGAGGTATCGTTGGTTGAACTGTTGCATAGCTCCCTGCAGTTGATTCCGTTGAGACTGCCACTGCTCAAAGTTCCTCACTGACTCCATTGTTGGTCGCTGCCATGTTGTCGTTCTGGTGTTGTGGTCCACATAGTAAACTCGCCCACGATCATCAACTCTTCTTTCCCAGCTTGCAAGAAACACAAATGTTAACAGTTAATTCTTTCAGTAGCGTTACTAACCAATTTTCTCTTTATGGTAAATTCCTAGGTGGTACTTGACTGAACTACTGGAGCCACAGGCATGATTTCAATTTCCAAAGGACACAAAAGCACCCCAACTTAATTGGTAGATGAACAACCACAATAAGCATACACAGACTTCAAGCAATTGCCTGCTCAGCTCTCTGTCACCTCATTTTAACTTTGTAAACACCTGTGACTGCAAGTAATGTTGGCAGATTTCACAGAGAACACTTAGTTGGGAAATCTGAGGTTTGGTATCAGTGCACTACACTTAGTGGTGCCACCTAAATGAAGGCAATCAAATATGCATTATTTCATGCTTAAGTTTTAAAGGAAGAACAAAATACTTTAGCTGTATTTGAACAAGTGATCAAAACTAGTGACATATCCAGTATCAACATTCCTGTAACAATAGCTGCAATTAATATAATTAAATGAAAGCTAGAACTTCTTATATGATACAGAACACAGTTTTGATGAGCTGCTGTTTGTTTCAAGCAACAAACAAACAAAAATATAGTAAGTTTATCATATTTAATTCAAGAAGTCTATATTACCCAGGAGGTAAGGGCTGTGGTCTTTCCCATGTTGTAGTTCGTGTGTTGTGATCAACGTAATAGGTTCTACCATGAGGATCCTTTCTTTGCTCCCACCTTCAAGACAAAGAGACTTGTATCTAAGTGAAGGTGCAAATACTTCCCCGGGACTTCCCACTAAGACAAAAAGGTACCTTGGCACTGAATGAAAATACCATGGTCTAAAATCCATTCTTGAACACCAAAGAAAATTCACACCAGAATACAGATCAGTTACTTCCTATTGAACTGATACCACCATAAAGACTTCTTTAAAGGACTTAGCACATAATGAGCATACATCAATATTCACAAGCATTCTCCTATTATATTTAAGCTGGGAACAAAGTCAATTAATTATCTGCTTAATGCTGGGATGCTAAAATAACCTCATTCCAAAAGTGCTTAGAGAGATGTATTCTTTGCATTTCCACGTTCACATGTCTCAAAAAATGAGTGTTTACATTTGAAGCTCTGTTCCCTACATCCAACAAACAGCATCTTTCAGAGTGAACTTAACGTGTATGCTATCAGCTGTTTTTCCTGTGTCTCTATTTCCTGTACTGGTAAATTCTATATATTTTAATATATAGAATTTATATATAAATAATTTTTTATAGATATATATTATATATATTCTATTCTATATCTATTCCATCCCTGGAGATTACTTTGTTTTGCAAAACAATCTTACATTGAAGATGGAGCTAGGACCAAACATTATCAACAGCTGAAGTTTCATGATACTGAGAACTACCATAATGCAATAAGTATATATGGTGAGGAAACCAAGATAAACATTAAGTGAAAAGCTGAAGTGCTTGTCTGAATTTGACATATAGTTGTTTTTCTTACATAAACACTTAATCAGATCCTAAAAATGTAGGCAGAACACCTGGCCTGCTACTCGTAAGATCAGACGTGCATTTTCTCAGTGTTGCAGAGCGTTGTATAAAACTACAAAATCTTTTCTGCAATTCAAGAGCTTATAGGTTAAGATTTCAAGAAGAGTAGAGAGGAGCAGCAACATTTTACAGAGTTCCTAGGGCTGTACATAATGGAGACTCAATTAGGCTGGGGTGATAAGAAGGCAGAGGGGAGAGGAAGGAGGAGGATATGGGGAACCACCAAATAAAAAACCCACAGAAACATCATCAGGAAATGATGAAGAAATGCAGTTGGCCATAGTATGTACTATGCCTGGAACTCATGACCCCCTCATGACCCCCTCCTCAGTGGGAAAGCATGTAATTAATTAAAAAAATATTGTGTGGAAAGAATTACCACCTATAAGGACAGAGCATCTGAAAATTAAAAACTAAGTAACTTTTCCACAATTTATATACAGTACTTCTATCTTTTTAAATGTTTGTTTTCATGTTTATCTACCTGCAGAAACTCAAGTGAAGTGCCACTAATAACATAATAACTGAACCTTCCTCACAGGGAGCAGGTATAAGACAGACTCTCTGAAAAGATCAGCCACAATGACACAAGGTATATACACTTTGGATTAAGAAACAGTTTCTGTGATCAGAAAATGCTAAAATAATTAATATTTACAATACTATAGAAATGTCAGTATTTCTAATTTGAACAGAAGGTATCTTCTCATCCCAACATGAAAGCATAAATAAAAAATGTTAAGATCTATCTATATAAATATTTGAGCATGTACTGTACTTTCATTTAATGTCTAAGCACATTTTTGATTCTGTATTTAAGACTACTAAACCAATTTCTAACAATCTAGTAACATTAAAGTAACTCTAGCTCATCTTAGCACCTACCTACATACACATTAAATCTTACTTTTAACCATAACATTATTTAACTCATTTTTACACAGCAAACAGCTACAAGCATTTATAGACTAGTCATTTTCATTTCTTTGTGCTTTGGTCTCTACTATTAAGAAAGAAAGAATAATGAAATATGGCCCAAATAAGTTTGAAAATATCAAATGAAGTCTTCACATCCATAACACCCGAGAGTTTGTCTGTTAAGATCACAATACCATCTCAGCAAATCAGTTATCAATTGTTACTTTCTGGAACAAAAGTAGCCAGTTATAGCAGCAGTACAAATCCCATTTTAGATCAAATAACCCCATCTCAGCCAGCTGACCTGCATTTGACAATCCCTGTATAGAATAAGTTTCTGTTTCTTTATATGCACATTTAGATGACACAAAATGATAACATTAAAGGCAAAACAACATACCCTGGTGGCAAAGGTTCTGTACTGACACTACCAGGCTGCTGTCTTACAGGTTCTGCAGATGCACTTGGCATGGAGGAGGATTCCCTTGGCTTTGCTGCATCTGCTGCTATGCTGTTTCGAGCATTAGGCTGAGCACAGTCTGTTGCAGCTACAGGTTCTAGTCCAGCAGACACAACAGGTAATGCAGAAGCGTGGCTTTCAGAACTAGTTGCTTCTGTTGCTGACTGAGGTTCTGCTGTATCACTAGTGCAATCTGCTGAAGACACAGAAGCTTCAACTGAACCCGTTGGAGCCTCAGAAACAGAGGAATTACCATCTTCGGGTGCAGAGGCAGATGATTCATCATTAACTGAGAAATAGGAAACAATATTTTTATATCAGAATCTGATGAGATTTACTTTTCAAATAACCAACTTCTGGAGTAAATGACTTGAGAGAAATATATTTAAGTTGCACCTGTATGTGGCATAGCAGCACTGTTGTCTAAGATGACAAAAAGCCACAACACACTTGCCTTCAGTTAAAACTTAGTGTTTGCAAGCCATTCTCTATACTTCCCTGCTGAAGTTATTTCTTAGTTTCTGCATGTCTTGGTCAAATCCATGTTACACCTTACTGTAGATTAGCAAGAGGCACCCATCTGCTTTCCACAAAACTCTATAGCCTTTTTTAAAACTCTGAACTTACACTGAAGCTCAAAAAGAATCTTGATCAGTATGACATGAAAAAAAATATTAAGAGATTATTCTATGAGATTTGGAAAACTAAGAGGCATTTCCTACAGATAATTTGTTTCCCTTTTCAGAGCTGAGGTACAGAACCCTGCAATTAATCCCACACTTGCGTGTGACTTGGGAAAAAAATCCCCCTCCAAAAGCGGGATTAAAATATAAAAACCATTATTGGCTACACAATTTACATAGTTCAATGACTGAAGAAAATTACTTTAGGATCACAAAGTAGATCAATTATATCTTTTAAAGAACAATAAAAATGCCATTAAACTGAAGTAAGCACAATCTCATAAAGGGTTTAAAGCAGGCATGGATTTAGCAGGCAAAGGGTGCTAAGAAGGCTTTATTAGTCCCAAACCCACTTGGCCAACAATACAACAATCATCTGCAGAACTTAACAGAACAGTATCTCAGCACATCAAGATCTTGTCTATCTTAGACAAGTGACATCAGGTACAGCAGTCTGTAGGACACCCATTAAAAGTCAAGGCCCTATAAAAAGCAGTGCAACATCACTCAGCACTTTCATTTTCTGCACCACTAATCAACATCATAGAGTGACAATTCTATTTATACTTAGTAGCTTGTATCTGCTTTAGAGTTCCAACAATTTTCTATAGGACTAAAGATATGCAACACATGCTTCAAGCAATTTTCTTACCTTACAGTATATTATCACCTTACCATGCTAAGGACTGCAACTAATATAATTCTATACTCTTAACCTTATTGATACACATTTGCAAAATTTAATCCTACACTAGTGCCCATAAAATGTTGTTTCATTATTTTGAAGAGTTCACTTGTTTAATTCTGTCATCAGAATTTAAATTAGCAGGTCAGCTTCTTCAAGAAATTATCACTGTACCATATGAATTTTCTTGAAATGCATAATGATAAGCATGATTTTACTGCTTCCAGATGGCACAAAAGAAATTATCTACATTATGACATATCAAGATTTTACATTGTTTCAGCATGACATGAAAATTATAAACAATTTGACCAAGTTTCCTCAAATTTCTGCTTAAACTAGTAACAACTTAACTTACACAAGAAAAAAAGACAACTGAAATTTCAACTTCCATTTAAAAAATTCAACTTATCCACATGAAAGAGTGAACAGGAGCATATAGTAAAGTTAGAAGCAAAATAATGAACAAATCACCTATTAGTAAGTTCATCTCCAAAACAGATGTATAAAACATTATATCAGATGATCACTTCACCAATTATGCCTAAAACAGCAGTTCTGGAAACATCATATAACACTACAATTCTGCTACAGCACAACAGTGGGGGAAAAAAAGTATCATCAAAAAATGCCAGAGATCTGTTTTATGCCTTGCCTTAAAACCATCTTTACCCACTGATAGAGTAGTTGATTACTCCTATTTCAATGCCTCAGTGCAAGCTCAGTGATGATTTCATCAATATTACCACTTGAACAAATCAATTACTTTTCAACTCAATCTATCGTAAGAACAGATTTCAAATGGCTCTCTCTGCTGTTAAAGAAAAAGGAAGCAATGCCTCAATAATATATATGCCCTCTAGCCTTGAGCTGAAAAGAGAGGGGAATCAAAGTTCTCCAAATACAGAAAAGCTTCAGAGACGACCTAATTTAATTGTTACTAAAGTTCATAACTGTTTCTGTTATCTTCCAACCATACCAATATTTTCCACTCTATTACAGGGAGTTTGACAATCTCTGCTCTACCGTTTAGTAACAGCTTGCCTATTTCTATTTATGATTGTCTTCTCTCTGCTATCACTGTCAGCTCTCTCAAACAGCTGAAAAAGACAAAGGGCTTAGAAGGCACAGTCATTATTAGATACCAGAGGAACAAAAATCAATTTTTTTTTTCACTAGTTTCACTGAATCAAAAGTGAACAGTAGTCAGAACCAATGATTTTGTGTTCAAGAGGAAAATGAAATTCAGTATTTGCCACTACCTGTTTTTAAATTGAACTTTTGAAAAAAAAATTGAAGGCATGGAAAGTCTGCAACACATCTTGACTCAGAGTGCAGCAGTCTGGGACAGAAAAATGGATGATTTTGGACAGTTTAATCTTTCTTCCTCAGAGAAAAGAACTTATGATAACGTGTGAAACTCGGTATATTTAAGAATGGGTCTACTGCAAAAAAACTTACAAAAGTGGACACACAAGGTTATAAATTCAATCCACATCCTTTCAGTACTTTTGAATTCCAATGAAATTTTATAGAAAAAGTAGCTCAACTTGAGATACAACTAGATTAAAAAAGCCTCATGGAACACATTCCCATAACTCTCCCATTCTTACCAGTGCTGTTGACAGGCTGAACTTCGAGTGGTTTTGGTACTGGTGTATTTTTGGGTCCGGCTGTAACATGATTAGGAGATGGTGTGCTGTCTCCATTAATAGCTTCTACATAGAACGTATCCGGTATTACAGAGTTGGAAGGTACTTGATTGTTTATCCCATTGGAAATGTCACAAGCAGATCTTGGTAAAAATAAAAGATGATTTTAGGTTACTACAAGCAACATGCTAAATAGTTATGCAACTAAACTAAATGCTACACTAAACCATGTTACAGAAACAAATAAAGAAATGGTGATAAATTCACAACTGTTTATAGCATAGTGTTTGTAGTCTAGATAATTGGTTTGGTCTCACACTAGACTGTAAAGAAAAAGGCAAGAATTGGTTTTTAGGATTTCAGATACTTAAAACAGGCAAGAGTGTCCATTCTACTTTCTCTTTTACTTTTAATGACATATTAGAATTGAATTGAACAGACTATAGCAAATGCTGCATCTTCTATAATGGCCTTAGGGGCCCTTCCAAAGCGCAGCTATGAGCTGGAAAGCTTTTTCTCTCATTAAGCAAGATGAAGAACTGGTTTTGTTAGTCATATCACTAGAAATACTCATAACATAAGAAAGCAACAAAATTCTCCCTCAGTAAAATGAAAATAAGATGACCTTCTCTGTGCATTGGCAGGATGGGACATTGTGAGGACAAATACACATAGGCAGCTCTGTGTTTACAAGGCCACATGGAAATAAATGCATTTTAAGGGCTTGTGAATGGAAAGTTTTGTTCAGTTACAGCAGTACACTGTTTTTTTACTTAAATCTCTTTCAGAATGCTTAAAGCCATCCACCCAGAGACACATATTTTGAAAATTACACTCAATGTCAATTCTTTATCATCTCAAGGAGTAGAGGTAAATTACTGAAATTATACAGGTGACAAAAATGTGAGAACAGTTAGAAGTCCAACTTTGTGGAGTAAGAAGGAAAGAAACAGCATTTCCACACTACCTTACCCAACTCCAAAGGAAAAGTATAAACAGAGAATTGAACTATAATCCCTTTTCAACTCTGGACTACAAACTCAATCTACCTCCAAAAGACATGCAGAGAAGCTACCTTAATATTTTTCTTCATCACTTAATTTAAAAACTGCAAATCAAAATTGCTGGATAGTTGTGTGGAAACTGCAGTAAATTAAAATATCAACACCAAGAGCAGGATCCCAGTAAGAGATATAATCCAGCAATGATGTTATCTCCAGCAACAATAGCTGAATGAAAACAAATGATTGCTACTACTGTTTCAAAATGGTATGCAGATGTTTCAAACCACTTTTAGCAGTCCCAAACCTTTCTAATGAAAACAAAAGCAGAAGCAACTTTTTATTTTCACTCCCTCATCTTGAGCACCCATCAGGGAAGAGAGACAAACATCCCTAAATTCAAAAAAATAATTAAGTCAAGCATACAAGGATAAATGTGTCCCTGTCACTCAAATGCATAGCAGCTGGATGTTTTTTCACTCCAGTTAGTGTCAATAACTTATACAAAAATGGGTTCACACAAGGTAACTGAGCAGACCAGTAACATTAAATTGATCTGAATTGACCTGTTTGTCTTACTAGAGATGAGGGGGCAAAAAAATTTATTCCTACTTCTCTACAGCCAGTCCTTGAGCGGGTTGTAATGGTAGAGAAGCCAAGAATGAAGCTCATAATTAGTCCAAATATCTTTTTCTTGCCACTTCAGGAGGAAACGAGCCTTGGCCTCAGTGTTACAAATACTGCTTGTGAAACTCAATACAAGCCTCTTAAGTTCCTGATCATGACCTTAAAAAGGCTGAGGAGGAAGTAATTCAGGCTTTTTTTTCCATTTCCTTCCTTTCAGGTGCTACATTGCAAAAAGCTGGTATACATTAACAGAAATGCTTTGTAAGCAGCAAAAGAAAATAAATCAAATAAGTACGTAAAAATACACTGAGCCACTGTTCCTCTAATTTCTGCTGCAGCATTTTATAGATTTCCAGTCAGCTGAACTAAATTATGTAATTATCAAAGATATAATGTTTCTAAAACCTGTCGCAATATAATTGAGACCTCAGCAGCTGAAATCTCTCTTTAAAACCATAAAAAAACCCAAAACAAAATCAAAAAACCCACCAAAACACAAATAACCCAAACATTTTAACTGATAAATTTGTTAATATTTCATATTGCATAAAACATAAAAATAAATTCCAACCTGGATGAACTTCTTGCTGAAGCATCTGTGCTTTCATGTACAGCCTCGCCATTTTGCTGAACTTCTACTGAACAGTAAGAAAAAAATTCAACAGAAACATTCTATTATATCTGTTTGAAATCTTAATCCAAATATTATCATCTAACTTAATAATTTTAACTTACTGGTTGCTGATGAACTGAGGTTTGTAAGAGATTCTTGTTCAACAACCAAACCATCTAGCACAACTGTCAGTTCACCTGTTTGCACCATGCCACTCTTGTTTTCCAAAGAGAGTTTCAACTGTTCTTTCACCTTCTCCACTAAAAATGGAGTTGGGGAGTTGGGGTGGGTAAAGGATGAGAAGGAAAGAAGGAGTAAAGGAAAAATAAAATCTAAATAATATTAAAAGAGATCTTCAACACACAAATGTGATATATATATTTAGTTCTATAAAACTGATCAGAGATATTCAAATCAAAGCAGAAATCATTATGGAGCTGTATATATTTACACCTGCTGTGTGTAAATGCACACTTTATTTTAAAAAAGAACTGTCTATTTACATAGTATATTCTATAGGTGCTAAAGAATCCATGTGGACTCAGTACTTTGTTGTTAATGATTTCCCAGGTCTCCCATTTCCATTAAACCCTTTGGAAACTAAGCACCACTTACATAACATGTGATGGCTTAAAGTCAAACAATTTCTGAATCACACATCCAAATATTAAAAATCACTGGGAACCTCATTCTAAAAGACCACTGAAAAAATCCACTTCTATCTCTTTTAGGAAGAAGTAAATGCAAAGACTGCATAAAGTCCTCCCTCAACTTTAAAACTATTTTTAGTAAATTCTTACTAGCATTTTCATAGATTGCAACTCCAAGGATTAAACAGTAAGAGAGGATGGCTCAGGTAAACAAAAGTCAGGTAAACAAATCAGAAACTATTTTAACCAAAAGAAAATTTGAGATAACTGATGGTGCAGTAAAATAACTCAGTCTGACTGACAATACACAAATTTATAGAGAGACATATATAATCCAGAGGTAAAACATGCTGGCAATGCTACATAATTCTCTCCAAATCAACTATTGCAAGGCCAACAGTTAAAGCTACATGTCTTAAATCCAAACACAATCAGCTAGGAGTTCACACTAATCAGGTTAAAATGGTTAAAACCTTTCAGTATCTGTGCTCTCAGATTAAAAGATTAGTTTTTAAAGACATGCCATCATATTTCCCTCCATATGATAGCATTTCAAGTTAAATTTAAACTGGGTACTTCTATGTATTAAACTAGCATTTCCACTTTTTTTTCATTCTTAGCATGCATTGTAAGTGAACAATAAACATGAAAACAAGGGGGGCTGCCATAACCTATTGCCAGATTTCCCCAAGGCTATTACTTGAATGAGCAGGTTTGACAGCGTAGTTGGGCAACAGTTACCAGCAGGCACAAACTGCTATGCTACAATGGATTTTATAGGACTTTAAATCTCTGCAGCAAGCACAGAGCTCCTAAATCTACAGGATTACTGATTTAGCAATATGCATTTTGGAAAAAAGTACTATCTCAAAAAACAGAAGAAACTAACCTGCCACTGAATTGTTTAATTAACACATTTTTAATTTTTGCAAAGGGTGGTTGGTTTAACTTCTGCTATTTTAACAGGTTATCTTCCTAAACCAGATCAACTGTTGGCTGTAGTTCAATTGAGCTGGCTAGAAAACTGTGAGGTGTGTGGGCAGCTATTTAATACTCATGGTATTTAGCAGAAAAAGTAACCAAATTAATTCCAAATTTCTGCATTTAGAGGACTTTCCTTCCATATTCATCAGCAAAGACCCTTTCAATTGCTGCATTTCAGAATAGCCATCAATAACTAAATGAATGAAGGATACCAATCAGATTATTCTACCAGTTAATTCTTAGATAATCCAGTACGTGTTTAACTACTGACTTGCCCAAATAAGAAACACTGCATATAAATTACTTTTGGTGCAATGTACAGAAAACTCAGTCAGCCATTCCCTGAAAGAATTTGTCAAGATTTTAGATCCTACCTCTTACCTCCCCTGGATCTACAGTAATAAAATGTTAACCATTTTGTTAGAAATTGTTAAAATATTAATTACCTTTTTGTGGCTAACCTTATTGCAACCTAGTTTCTTCTGATACAGTTTTCTTATGTAAAAAGAAAATTTTCTGCTTTACTAAGAAATCTACTGCTAAATCATTATAATATTGTTGAAGAAGCCCCACTTGATTTCAGATTCTGTTTCAATTTTCTGTAAGAATCAGAAAAGTTGAGCTTTTTTTTGGCTCTCCTTTCCCCCCACCTTTCTAAACAGTCACCTCAGATTTATATATATAGCTTGTGAAAAAGGTTAAGATTGGTTTAGCTGGAATTCTACTGCCACTCTGAAGTGGAATTTAAAGTGTGGATTCACCATCCTGTTGTACTAAAGAAAAAAATTTTGAAAAGCAAATTAGGTATATCCTATTAAAAATGTTTAATATTAGAAATTACATAGAACAATCAATCTCTCATGTACTAAAATGAGAGATCACAATTGTTTCATTAACCAATGTTTTCTATTGCTCTCTGGGCAGCTAAATTATGAGGGACAAATATCCAGCCTTTCTATTAGTGACTTCAGAGAAGGAAAAAATGAAAAATTACACGGCTTTTCTGAAAATTTAATTTTTTTTTTTGGTTACCAAATCTAAAACAGATCTTCTATCAAATTAATGACTAACTTGCTACAAAACACTGTATTTAATCACTTCTGCTTTTACTTAATTTTCAGCAACTAATACTCTACTGTTTGTTTGAAAAGTATTATATCCCATTGTTACATTTAAAATGCTCTCAATAGCACAGATATCTCTAGAAGAGACAAGTAAAGACATCAACTGAAAGTTGTAATTATTACACGTATAGCTAGTAGTCTGGTTGCCAGTTTGATATATAGATTAGTAATAATAATTTTACTTTATTAAAAATATTCTTCATGTTAACTTACATTTTCTATTGTGTACTTCCAAAGCTTGTCTCAAGTCTACAGTTGCTCTTCCTAATAAAGCATCTGCTTTTAAAGTGTGATGGCTCCACACTCTAAATTCCAGCGTAGTCTGTGGAGTCACATTCCTGCATATAAAATACATTTAAAAGATATATATATATACAGAATTTTAATAATTAATTCTTGTTATTAGGAGTTTTTGAACTTTATTCATTTTCTCATTGTATTTCTCGATACTAATGAAGTGAAATTTTGTATTGCAGGGGGAAATTTTTAACTAAGGACTGCAAACACTATGATATTTACACTTGGGATCAAACTTGAAGTGCATTACTATGGTAGTATAAGGAATTTGAGAAGTGTCAGAATAACCTACACTCAAGCTCACATCTCAGTTATATAAAACACATCTTTATTTATGAAAGGCTTATTTCCCCTATTCCTCCAGAGTTCTGGCTAAAACCTTACATTATTAAATGTGGACAAAAAGGCGGGAATTATATTTGTCCGTTGCCAAAAAGAAAAATACTAAATATTTTTTAAAAAGGAAAAAGCAACAAAGCATCTATTTGTAAGCAAATACCCACTCAACAGGTATCAGCCTGCCATGGAGATGCTATTAAACATTTCCTGTAAATCCACAAATATATATAAAACCATAAGGCATACTCACAGAAATCAGAGGGGAAAAATCAAATGATGAGGCTAAAGTAAAGACTGGAGGGAAGCAGAAAGGTAAAGAACCCAGTAGCAGTAATATTGTGACAAGCTTTGGCATTAGTCTCTCCCCTGCCCAAGCTATGCTAGGTCCTGGAGAGTAAGTTTTGTAATACAGGGTCTAGCACTGCAAAGGTGCCCTTGGCTGTTAAAAGCAGGAGTAGAAGTACTTCATTGCAAAAAGTCAAAGGCCACATATCCATCAGTATTGACCTACTATATACATAAAGTTATATCAGCAATGATAAAAATTATAATAAAAGCAAGCCCCACTTGTAGCACCAGGAATGTTTTCATCCACTCTCACAACAACAGGACTAGCTCTACAGTCACGTGAACATGTTGGACAAAGTGGACCATTTTTTTGCTGAAACACAAGCAAATATATTTTTGCATTTTGAATAGGCTGCCTTATAAGGGAGGTCTTAGTAAAAGAGCAGCTCAACAAAGGAAAAAATCCCCAACACCTATGCACACAAATGTATTACTGACCCATGGAACTGAGGGGAATTTGGTAAGCCAGAGAGGTCACTTAATGTCAAATACCATTCCAATAGCCAGAGGAAGAGGGAGCCAGAATACCTTAAAAATACATATAAGGATAAGACCCTAAGTAAGCAATACTTGTTATTGAATGAGTCTGCCTTTACTATGCATTGCAATTTACCTCATTTCTATCAGATGACTAAATCCTGCCAAATCAAACCTGCCTCCTCAAGAGAAACTCAGGCTCTATACATAGGTTCTATATACCGACAGCTCTGTACTTGTTCTAGTTCTTCATCCAGAAAATCATCCTCAGGTCCAAGACTAGATCACTCTCTTTTGCAACACTGCAAAAGCCTATGAAGTTCACTAAACCTGAAATACCAAGAAATGAGGCACAAGAATACCTGCTTCAGACCAGGTCTGGAGTAAGTAAGTGTTCCCAAGCAGAGTTCCCCAAAGATGTACCACTCCCCTCTCTCCAGCACTGTTACTGGGATCCAGCATGGTCCCTACTGCTAACAAAGCTGGCTATTGCACACAGACGCATCAAATGCTGTGAAATGTACTGGTCCAGGCTCAATGCCACTTGATAGGAGCTATGCTGCTTCCAGGAACCAATACAATCTTGCTTCTGAATAAAGCATTCTAACCAAGCGCAAGACTGCCAGTTCCTCATGGAGTCCTGTTCAGGTACGGCCCTAGCATAGTTAAACCAAACTAAACCACAAGAAGATTAAAATGGTCAAATATCAGGGTAAGTTGCAACGTAACTTTGCAGGTTTTCTGTACATATCCCTTCAATGGGAAATTCAAAGAAGAAGTGACCTCCCTCATAATTACTACTTATCCAGGAGAGACTTTTTTACTTCTAAAGTTGAGAATGATGTGGTTACAATTAGTAAGTCTTTCTAGCAATGTGTGCTAAACACAGCACTAACAAATATCGAGACTATACCATGTACAGCCACTGTATGCAAGTAACACACTCTGTAGGAAAAAAATATTCTCAAAACATAGTAAGGACTTAGAAAAAAAATCATTTGAGATAAATACCAACTTATGTCTGCATTTAGACATCAACACCCAGAGCAAACTATGTAGGCAGCCAAGCTTAGTAAATATTTGCCTGCAACATCTGTCTAATAAATAGTATCAAACAACCAAAAAATCTACTTACACTGTCAGCTGCTCATCCCATTTGGGATTTGAAGAACTACTTGATTTTGCTGTTTTCTTAATTTCTCCATCTGCAGCTAATTCCGTGTAGAAAGTTGTTCCAAACCAATTCTTTTTCCGTTTCAGTTTGGCACTAGAAACTAATAAAATACATTGCTTTATCTATAACAGCATAGTGTTGCTGAAAAACAGAAAATGTGCTGCCTACGCACTACTGTATGAAATACTTTGCATGGCAACGTTTTTCCTCACCTTCTCTACTTCTGCTGAACAGAAAAAAGTCAATGCAAAAATGGTAGCTTTTATTTTCAAAAGCTACTTTGTCAGATAGTTGAAACCAAGTCTAACATCCTCTTTTCTCCACATACTGGCAGGACTGGTTGCAGAGACAGCATAATTATCTTAGGGACAAACACTGGAAATAATGCAGGATATTTCTTCATTGTTCTCCCTATTCTTCCCTTAACTGAAAAATGTGTAAGTATGATACATCTGATGATGCATCTGAGGGATTATGAGACAGACTTTATTTTTAGGCATATATTTGTTATATATGCCATGAAAGTCAGTGCAGTTCACACCTATTTCAAAATGTCCCTATATATCACAGCCTGTATATAGTTTCATTTCTTTGCCTGTATTACTGCATGGTTGAATTTGTGGGTTTACACATCAGTCTGTCAAAGTTATGAAACCTACTCGTAGATTTCTCCTATTTAAACAGCTTTGTAGATGAACTCAAAGGCTTCAGGTAAATATTTAAAAATTAAGAAACATCACTAACCAAATAAGCTATTTTCACCTCCAAATCATTGGTAAGTTCCTCTGTGCTCCTGAACATAAGTCTGTTCTCCCTCTTCCAAGCCCATCTGAGGAAGTCACTCTAAAAACCAACAGCAGCCTAACTCTCAAGATTTTAAATTCTATTTCAGGCAGATGGTGTCTCAAGAATGGACTCTCAACTATATTTACCTGCTGGCTGTGCCTTCTCTCTAATTCCTCCCTTGCTTTAGTGTGATTCTTGTTCCCTCCACTTGCAAACTAAAACAAGGCTAAGTATTTTCAGCCATTTGGAAATAATTCTTCCCTGTTCCTTTCCTCTATGGTGCTTGCTAACTCAACGTGGAAGTTTACTAAACTGAAAGAGAGACATATTTCTGGATTGCAGTATTCTGAGACATATACATTAGTCATTTAAAAGTTAGCGGGATGCAACAATCCAAGATTCTAAAGGCACTAGCCATGGTCTTTTACTTGGTTTCTAATAAAAGGTGCAAACTTAAACTCCCTCACATTTGGAAAGCCCAGTCTTAGTAATGCATCATAGCTCATAAGCGGGAACTGCAGCCCTGATAATGATGAAAGCTGGAATGTAGAAAACTAAAACTAATTCCACACACAAGTCATATTTTTTCATCTGAAATCATGATATATTTTTGAGCTTTGACAACCTCTACTTCTTCCACATTTTCCTCCACAATCTGCTTTCCAAAGGAAAATAGAACATTTATTAAAACACAGGTATTTAGTAATAATATTCAAGCTTCCTTTTCATTTCCCCTCTTTTATCTGATTATGTTTCAAGTTAGTAAGTTTTGGGTCCTCAAACATAAAAGGAAACCATTATCATCTTTTGGTTAGGACATCTTCTAAAAAAAAGTTATGAATTAGTAATAATACCAGCAAGACTTCCAAAAGAACTAACAAGACAAGATCTCACCAAGAATATTTTAACAAATACTGCTGGCAACACATGCCTACAACATGCTGTATCTGTCCAAACTCAAACAAGTCACCACTCCAGATGAATTCCTTGTTTGCAAAATGAGTCTATGATACTCACTGCCTTTAAAAATACTTTACAAGTATTTTTAAGTATAGTTCTTGACATATAAGTCTAGCTTCTACAGCAGCATAAACATAACTGCACATAAATATGAAGTGTAGGCCAGCAATACTATAGTCCCACACTCTTCTGTCTCCCACTACTTTCCCTATGATACTGCCACTGGCATTCATTCCTGTGATCTTGCAATAAAGACTAGGTTTAGAGAACTAAACCTTCAGAAAATTAATCACAAATGTTGTTAAGACTTCTGACCCAGATTTCTTGGAGTCAAAAGAAGTCCCAGTACCAGAAAAATACATAAGGAGCATATCAGCACAGGATAAAAAATTACCATTTCTGTATACAAAGATCTGAAATTAAGGGTCATTTGTGTAAGTCAGTTTACATACACATTCAATCAGTTATATATTCATTCAATCTCCAGGTAGCTCCATTTCTGCTGTTAGTTATTGTCAGTTTTAATGATTCACCACATTATTGAGTGATGTGCTCCTTACATAAGGTTAATCATTTTTGAGGTCCCTCTCTTATCTAATTTCATAAAATATCCATTTGGGGGACTCTTCAAAAATATTTTTTTTCTCAGATAACCTGGCCATCTTTGGATCATCCAGCAAGATGCATCTTTCTTCAGATGTAGCCATGGTACCTTACTCATGCTTCTCCCATATTTTGTTTAGGATAGCCCTAATATATTCTTAATATATTTTTCATGTACTTTATATACTTCAGCATTTCCAGATTTCTCAAAATCCCTGGAAAGTTCAAGTTAGTTATCAATGGTAAAATAATACTTATATACATAAATGCACATATATAGATATTTATGGTAGGTGTATGTATTTATATACAGTATCTTATCTATGTGCTGGTAACATTTGCACTTTTAACTGCTGTAACACTGTCACAATTAGCTAGCAAACTTGTTTACTTAGATGCACTTTGCTTATCTTCAGACTATAAGGAAGTCTCAGTTCTGTTCTGCCATCCCACAGAGAGAGTAGCTAAGACTGACAACAATTGTCACATCTTTGACCAGTTCTTGTCCATCAGTAGCAAAATGCATAATCTACTTGGCCTGTTCAACATCTATTGAAGAAGTGTCCCCAACACAAACAGAAATTTCCAGGACTCTTTGTAGCCTACTGTGTTCCACTGCTATGGATACTTGGGATGGCTGATTTCTGCCTCAAACTATGAGAACTAGCAGAGCAAAAGAAAAAAAGTAAACACACAAGAGACAACATGGTAAATCGCAACTGGATAGAAGGAAAAATACTCAAAGTGACATGGCTTATCACAAGGAAAGCTGGTAATCTACAGCCTTTGAGATACTGAAAATTAAATTAAATTAAATTATTCCATATATCTGTTTAGTCCAACCTGTGGCCCAAACGATATTATATGCAACAAATACTTACCTGATATGTAATGAAAGAACTTCATCTTTTGAAGGACTATCAAATTTTGTGATGTCCTCCAGTTCTCCACCTTCACTAAAACATTGTACCCATTTTCAGCCTGGAGTTCACTACAACCACCAATCTTTTTCCTAGAATTTCAGTAATATAGGTTGCCTCTTCAGAATATATGTCATTAACCCCTTGTTTCCAAGCAAAATTTCTTGCAATTGTCTGTACTGTTTACAGATTACCTTCTATTTTTTATTTTGAAGATTTATTAAACCCTGTCATGCAACTCACTGTATAATCTCTATTTAGCCTCAAATCATATAAATATATTATAGTCACATTATTATCTGTAACATTCATATCATTAATTAAAATATTAACTGGTTCATTTTTACACTCACTTCCAGGATTGCTTTTGTAGAAGACATATATTTTCCTGTAAAAATCTCTACAATACAAATCACTACTTGCCTGTTACTTGCATCTGTAATCTTCCATTATGGTTGTGACTTGTATCAGATCTTGGTGAGGCTGTGGCCATGTCAGAGGTTTAGGCTTCAGCCTAAAAAACGCAAACATATAGCTTATTAAAAAGTACTTATCTCTGCATGTTAGTTACAGCTATCCAATAAAATGTTCAACTAATCAAGAAATTACCAAATATTATTTAGGTACAGCAGAACACATTATCTCATAACAGCAGTTAAAAAAAGCAATCACTTTGGAAATTTGTCCCATGTTACACCTCTAAGGATGCCAAGACACTTCAGTAACATATATATTTACATAGTTTAGAACAACTGTGCAATGCAAGAATAGAAATTCAGCTGTGATATATCAATAATTCTCTCTCTAGAAGACATACTTACAGTCTGACTTCAGATAAGTTGAGCACCAACAACTTCAAATGAACAAAGCATTTGAAATATTTACATGCTTGAAAATCATGCTATCATCAGAACAATTCACTCAAGCAGTAACGAGAGCAATTCTGACATTTGCATAGGTTTGCCACCAGTTTTCTGCCCCCCTGTTGTCCACCCACAAATCACTTCCCTCATCTACTGAGACAGGAAGCACTTTACAAGGACACCCCATCTCACCCCTCAGCAACTAAAGCTGAGTGTGTCAGATTCCAGCTGAGGCAACCCAGCACATACACATGCACACAGCATCACTCCTGTCCTCCTGAATTACTATACTTGAAACACATTCTAGAAATAAAACATTCTGTTTCTATCAGACAACTACTTTTCATGAGAAAAGAATATATACGTGTAAAATAGACCTTCCCTGATCTGGACAAACTTCCACATATTTGTTTCTGTGAACACAGTTGGTTTCAATAACAATATGGGAAGAGCTGTCATCAAACCTTTTTGACCATGCACCTCTGGAAGTATGAAAATTTTGAGTACACACCCTCAATATATGCATGTTTATTTATAAATTAAATATATGTACCACTTTACTAATATACTCCATATATATTACAACATATAAAACCAGAAATAAAAAAGGATGAAATGAAGATGAAATCAGTATTTTTAAAGGATTTTTAATGGTAAAAATACCCTTTTGCTCATACTTTTTTTGTGAGAGCCGTATGATTGAATATGCTTCAACATTTTTTAAAATGTTGATTTAACACTTTGTGATACAATGATCTGAAGGTCGAGTTTTAAATTCAGTTTATTGTCTGTCATAGCTGGAAATCACAATTTACAAAGGTATGTACATCCAAATCGAAGTGTATCACTGGCTATACTTCCTAAATAATGACTCATTTTGCATCTCCATCCACTAATTATGCAAAGGTTTTTCTTGAAATTTGGTGAGTAAATTTCCATCTTCCCTGATCTCAATCACTTGTTATTGCAAATCAATGAAAGGTGTTTCATTTTTATACTTTTATCAAGCAGATAAGGATACTTCTAAGCAGATAAGGAAAATCTGCTTCCAACTTTAAGTGTACAAATATGGAAGGTTTTACAGATGACACATCTTTTCTGGCAACAAAAATCACACAAGGAAACATTTCAAAACATCCATTTTCAAAATGCATTCTCCATAGCATTAGTTTATTTCAAAAAGCAATACATTTCTTGCTTGTTAAAATACCATCTTCACCTTCAAGGGAAGGTGTCTTAAGTGTCTTTATTTTTTTGAAAATAACTGATAGTCAGCATACTGCTGACTGTTATCACCAAACAGGTCAGGAAATTCATAACACTTGTCTTTTTGTGAGATAAAATGTGTAATTAATCTTCAAGTTTTACAACTCTTCTAAGCACTTTGCCATGATAACTTGCGATCCTCTGCACAGTACACAAGATCTTCCTGGTCACACCCACTGTCATTACAGATTATTTTAAATCTTCTACTATTTAAAGGTTTTGTTTTCATACAATGAACCACAATGATGACATCCTGCAGCACTTTGTGCACTTGTGGCTCCAACTTCCTTGCTGCTTGCCTATGCATGATGCAATGAATGAATTCTGCAAGTGGTGCTCAACTTGTAACCTTAGCCAAGAACCGTTTTTACTTCAGTCAAATCAGCCACTCCAGCTGTGGTTACTTTTATACAGTTTTTCCATTAGAAAAAAAATGATACATTAGAAAAATAAAGAAGATACTGTTTAGAATTCATGTATAAGAATGTCTCTTGTCTGGTACATTTTTCCCTAGTGACTTAGTTATTTGTGAATTTCACTATGGACACAGAATCTAGCAATTACCATAAGTAGAGCCACACCACAAACACCTATACTTTCATCCAACTGTCTGTACAGCAAGCCTCTCCCACTGTGTAATTTTTTTCTGATATTTGTTTCTTCAGAACTTTGGCAATGTTTTCTAGACATCTTCCAACAGTATCTGCTGACAAAAGAATGTGTTTTGGTTTGTCACCACATTGTTTGCCACGTATTATTTCAGACATATTATAATACTGCACGAAGATGAAATGTTTCCCCAACAGTATCTCTGAATTCTGCTACTGAGAAATCTCAAAAGCGGCTTCTACTGATCTATCACTAAGTTTAGTGAAATCTTGTAAAGTCTTGGACTGAGTATAGCATGACTTTAACATTGCTGAAATAAACTGTAGATGTTTGTCTTCATGTTTTGGGTGCTTAGTTTTTAAATGTCTTGCTAATGGTGATGGCTTCATACTATCATTAGCTGATACCTCAAGAAACAATGTTCACCATTTCCAATAGCGGATGTACATCCGTGTTTGAAATACCATTCTTGATAAACCAAATTGTTTCAGCTGACTTCTTGTCAGATCTAATTGCCAATGATTTTATCTCATAATACATCTGATCAAGAGCTCATGCTATGAGTAGAAGAAGCATCAGCTTTGTCATGCTCTTATTATTCACATTACTAGTATTATCTTCAATCCATGGTCTATTTGCAGCAATTTTTTTAAGCCACTTGCCCATTTTGTGAGTGTTTGTTTAGTAAAAACTAAATATTATAAACCACAAATCCATCTAACTGGGCACAAGTATACTGCATCCATTACAGTACACTGGAAGTGAATGAACAAATGAACGTGCTACTGTGACCCCATCATACTGTGAAATATTAAATCTGTCTTCAGGACACCTCACAAACCAAATGTGACACAGGACCATCTGACATACAGACCTACAGAGGGTGCCAATGTCAGTATGTGTACTAAATAAAGCTTATTTCTTTCTTATTTTTCAGGTAAAATATAAGTCCTAGATTTTCTTCCCACATTTCACTGGATGGTGTTCTACACCTGACTTTGGAAGCCACTGATATGGAAAGCATCATAAAAGCAACACATGAACAATTCTGAGCAAATAAATTCAAATTCTTGACAAGAGACCAAGATCTGTAATCTAGTTCTAAATATACATCAAAAAACTAGTCTAAGCATACTTTTGTAATTGACAAATTATGATTGTTTCTTTCCTCCAACTGTTTAGCCTACATAGGTATAAAATTCTAGGGGGATTTTGGTATTTATTTAGCTGGTTGGATGAGTCTTGTGCTTTTTTTAACTTTACATCAAGGATGCACAAAACAAAACAAATACAGAAATAAATAAATAGTGTCAGAATCCTCAGGCAGATAGTTCATTGCATAATCTCCTCAGACTTCACATGCCCAAACCTGAGTTTCTGGCTCTGCTAGCAGTTAAGCTGCTAACTGCATTTGGCAAACATGTTTGCCAATCTTCTGATAACAGAGAAGCGAGAATTCACTACACTTAGCTTTGAATCTTTCCTCTTGAAGGAAAAAATGACCACGATGCATGGGAGAAATTACTGCACTGTGAGGGAGATCTCAATAGCTGATGGAGATGAAACAGTTAGGCTTGGAGTTGGTTGAGGGGTTGTAACTGTATGACTGCAACCCACAATGACAGTACCCTGATGTTCTGTTCTGACCCTGCTGAATTAACATCCTTCTATAATAGAAATCTATTTTATATTCTTGCCAATATGGTACACTTATGTGCATTTACGCAGCAATGATTACAGTTCCATATTTTCAGTTGTTGTAAACAAAATACTGGCATGCATGTCAAATACTATTTAGAAAAATACACTAAAATATATTTTAAAAATTTTTAAAGCATTTAAACTTTTAAGAACAAACATAGGTTTTTACCAACAATACATAAAGTTTCATGTCATAGTTGATATTAAAAAGGGCTTTACTGAACGGAACAAATTAGTTGAACTGACTGATTCTGTTTCTATCATGTTCCAAAAATTCTAACAGTTTTCATCATGTTCCAAAGATTCTAACAGCTGCAGCCCACTCATCCTTTCTTAACTGATTAGAAATCAAGAACTGGTTAGGAATTAAGGAGAAAAGAAACACTGAATTTATTTAAGGCTTCAGTCATCAGTTATTTTCATCACTAACTATCCAAACTCAGCTACTGACATTTTTAAATTAACAGGTTATTGCCTAATCAGCTCAGATGCAGGTTGGTTCTTTCAGGAGACAGCCTGCTCACATGACAATGTTTGACATTTTCATTCAAGATTCAAAGTTACTCTAACGTTAATATTTAAAAAAACAAAGAAAAGAGTCTTCACTGCCTGATCATACTCACTTCCAGTCAAACATGTTTTTACTCCAGGTAAACAAAGCCTTCAAGAAGAAAAGTCAGCCAAACTAGACTGTACAAGATGAACAATTTTATCTAGAGCTTCAAACGCCTATTAGTCCCTAAAGGCTGGTCTGAACATATAACAAATGCTGCTGCACAACTGAAAAAGAGAAGCATAATCCAAAACTAGACCCTTCAGCCTTTGACAGGAATCTACTGATACAGACATGGCAGGGGGCAGAGGTGAAGTGAGACACCAGACAAGAACTCTGTAACAGAAATTGTTTGCAGTGCTGACAAAAACAGTATTATTGACATTTTCTAAGGTACTAGTACAGATTGTCATATTCAAGAAAAAGCATGAAAAGCTCTCATGTGACCATGAAAGAGCAGTCCAGAATTAACAAAGACTGGAAGTAAATAGTGTTGATGTAAATGTTTCCAAAAATGTCAGGTTTCTGGGGGCAAGGCTGCTGCAGAGAGACCATGCATATACTGAATGAAACTAAGCAGGGACAATAAAGAAGTCACATCAGCAGAAGAACTGACAGACTTACATGAGGATGGGACTACCATCATTCTTTTACCTTATCAGAAGTAAAACCTCTTATAAGCTGAGGAAGATTTCTGAAAGTTCTAGTAAAGATTCTTCTAATACCAAAAATCTGAAAGTTTCAAGAACTAGCAACCTCCCGTCTTGATGAGCCAGAAGAAATTGTATCCACACGGCTAAAAACAAAATTTCAACCAAACACACTGTCTGATCTGCAGAAATGCATGGGATGGCAATTAGACCAAGTGAAGTGAAAATACTCATTAGGAGGACTGAGTAGTTTTCACATCCAGAGTAATGCCAAAAGCAAAACACCTGTATTTTCTTGATCTCATTTGCAAAAAAGTCTCCATGAGAAAGAAAAACAGATGGTGAAAAAACACTGAAAGATGAGGATTTTTTAAACTAAACAATTGTTAAAAGTCGTATTTCAAATAATGCAAGCCTTTACCACTAATGGACAAGGGAATATTATGCTAGAGGGGCACTATTTACTGTTTTCTTGCATCATGGACAAACTTTTTTCCCTCACCCCTAAATCCCTTTTTCTTGTCTCTCAAAATAAATGCCCAGTTTGGCTCCTGAATACGTTGATGAAGGGTTAAAAAATCTTTGAGGTTATCTTTGCATAATCTCAAAAAGTGGATTACATACAGCAATGTAAGTCACCATCTTTGTAGTTAAAATCTTCCTGAAAATGAGTGATTAATTTTAACAGGGCTAGGCTACAATCACCACACATTACCAAATATGAAGTTGCTACACCTCTTTACTCAAGCTCTAGGTTAAACTTCATTGGTCTAAAGGATGTGAAGCTTTACTTTCAGAACTGTGTAATCAACACATACAAACACAAGCGCCAGCCTCAAAATTCCTGGACAGCAAAAATTCAGAGACTCTGGAGAGCCCCATGAAGACCATAGTGATCATAACCCTTCTTTCTAAACCACTCTCATCATACATAACTGTTACAGTGACTGGAAGAGTTCAATCTAGTTATTAACTCCTACAGCTGATATCTTAATATTACTTCAGTTGGGTAATTTTGGGTAATTACAGAATGATTAGGACAAAGTAAGAACCAAGCAAAACCAGAGAATGGACAACATAGCAGTCTATTAAAAGAATTAAAGGATCATTTTCTAATTCATGTGAATCAAGAGTTTTATGGAAGGCAGTCTCCTTAACAATAACAACATTTATAAAATTTATGCTTCTGTGAACAATACTTTCTACATCTCAAAATGCTATTAAAACATCAGAAATCAAAATGAAAAACAAAAGTTATTTTTTAATTTAAAAAAATTACATTTTTTACATTTATTTATTTTTCAGTCATTAGTAGAATAATTACTTATTCATAGAATTTAAGCAGGCACATTTTATATTGCATTACTCATTTGGTAATGAGTGCACCTGGTGCAGGTATTTCTTGTAAAGCTGAAAGTTAAAAAGTATCACTGGAGCACCAAACACCCATTTATAAATTGCTTGATGCTGTGAACCAGCAATTGAGAAGATATTTCATGAAGAACTAAGGCACTCAGACATAAAACAGTATATCCACCAAGAGAGAAAACCATTTCCGTACTCATGATACTATGAGTCAAGCTAGGAATAAGACAAACAAAAAAAGTACCAAAATAGTACGGTCCAATTACCATGTGGTATCATTTCATAACACATGGAAAATCCCATCACAGAAAACAGTTAATTTTTTTTTCCCCATTTTAATTAATGAATGTAAAAAGGTCAATTAATGCTAAAGGTTGGAGAAGTGAACAGTGATTTCAGGAGGTTGTAGGGGTCAGAATCTTTACTATAGCTGTTTTGATATTCTGAGTGTGAGGTATGGGAAGGAAAGATTCCAGGGAAACTCTGCCCATGGTAGAGCACACTGGGTGACAAAGCAACCCTGGGTGAGCATCTTTGAGGAAGACAGTTGTTCCACTTTGTTGGGGAGTATAGCAAATAATCCACACCTCTAATCCTGCCTCCAGGCCCTCTTCTTCCACTGAAAGCTAGGGTGGGGGGAAGGGAGTTACCACACTGATGAAAATCAGCAAGTATAGACCTGGAAGCAAGTTTCTTGATGTAAAAATAAGAAGAAAAGGAAAAAATGCCTTTTCTTATGTCAGATATAAGTAAATTTCTTAATCAAATTCTTTCAGTTAAGACTTTCAAAATCCAGAATTTTTATTCAACACAATTCTGATTGAAAAGTCAATTTCACTATTTATCAACAATAAAAATGGTAATAATTTTGTCAGAGCTAACTGAACATATGTCTAATTAAATGGGTTTTTTTTTAAAAAAGAACCAAAATAGTATTACTTCCAGAGAGAACCAGTAACTCTATTATCATCAAAAAACTGAAGAGTTTCTCCCTTTATCATCAGGAAACTTTCAGCTCAGTAATTCGATATGCACAAAGAGAAATCAGATCTCAAAAAGATCTGGAGAAATATCTGTAGACCCAAAAGTGTGTTGGCCTTTCTTACACTGAGCAGGACAGTAGAGTCATTTCTACAATTCTTCTTGCCCTCTGCAACACTAACAAAAAAAAAAAAAAATCTAAGACTTGCATTCCCTATATGTATAGCTTTGATCATCAAAAGTTAAAATTAGAGTAATATTTACACATAGGCAAATAGAGAACTTAAAAGTTTCTTTCCTCAAATACCACAAACCAAATGCCACCTAAAGAAGCAACGGAAATACTTATCAGTAAGAGATGTCTTCCACAAACACCAGTAGGGCCTTCTGAGAACCACTGAACATTTGCTTCATGATGAAGACAAAACTAATTTGTTCTTCAGAAAAATTTCTTCTCTTCTCCATTTCAGATGTTCTCTTCCTCTTCAAGATTTACTATTACAGGCCAATTCAGAATATCCGCAGTTCCATTCTCTATTCCAAACAAATATCCAAGTAACCAGGAATATACTGTGAAGCCCAATACAAGCTTCCATTTAGGTGCAACGGACTAGGGATACAGACAAGACATTACTTAGGCAAAAGTATTAGATTTAATTAATCAGCAATTCATTGGTGTATGGGGGAAGGAGGGGAGGAAAAACTCCTGTGAACATGAGCTTCCAGTAAACAGCTATATTCATGGACATCTTATATACACACAATGAAAATATTTGCTGGTTTGGTTCCTTTCAATAGAATGCCAGAATTTAAAATACTCATAAAGCTGGCAAAACGGCACCTTGGCATGCTTCAGCCACTCAGAAGATCTCTTTCACATACGCACTCTGTCACACTCGCTCTTGGAACCAAAATTGAAAGGAATCAAATTGTTTGAACATAAGAACAAACTTTAAGAAAAGGAAAATATTGCTTAGCTGTACTATTGTTTTAATTATTTCACATTACACATCTTCCTAGCTGGCAAGGACTTTAAAAAGGGTATATATAGCTGTAAATGAACATATTGTAATAGTTAAGCAGGCAATAAGTCCCACTTAAAATTACTAGCAGTTACAAAAACATTAAAGACATTTTTTCAATGTCAAATAAAAGCCTTGACATGCTTCCGTTATTGAAATTAAGTACATGAACAAGAACTATGGAGTAATAAAGCACCATTAATCAGCAGGTGCATGTTTTGCTATTCTTACAGATACCCTGAAAGAAATGGTTCACTAACAAAACCCAGTAAATAGTGCTCCAATGTGTGACTCCTACTAGACTTACTAGAGAAAAGCAAAGTCCAAATTACACAAACAACGCTAACCTTTGATTTCTAATCTGGATGCCTTACCCCAAAAGTCTTGGATTTTTTCAATTTAACTTAATAGATCTGTTTACAGGACACTGAAATGCTTTGTTTGTTTGTTTTCCACAGACTAAACCAAGTTCCCTGTCTTCTGGTATTCTGCTTTTGCCCCAAGCAGCCAATTCCCATACCTTTTCATCTGCATGAATTCAAACACTTCCTGTTTTTTAAAGCCCTTATTTTTTTTTTGTTTTCACCTATACTACCTTTAAATTTCAGTCCTATGTATATTTTTCTCTTTACATTTTATACCTATACAATTTAAAAATTTTCTGGGAGATATTTTAATTATTCAACACAAAAGTACACATGAAAGCCTTATGTTACAAAATAAAAAATAGTTAAGAATGGAACAAAGTTGCATGCACACTTACCATCAGGTTTTCTAATTATGTCTTAAAAATATGCATGAAGCTAAAGAATCTGAAAGATTACAAAACCTAACTTATGTGACAGTATGCTCAATGAAGGAAAGATTATTAACTTTCAGAATCCTTATGAAAACAATTTAAGCAAAAGTTCTATGCTAAAACTGAATGCAAAAGATGGTACAAAATGTATTCAGAACCATAAAGCACACAGTAAGTTTAATAATTAGCCAGTAAATTTGTAAGATGCAGTGAGCAGTACTGAAGAGTCTCCTCACCTATGAAGTACTATTTGTAAAAGTATTATAAATAGTAGCTTAAGTAATTATTTAACAGCTTAGAAAATATTAGAAATGGAAATCAGTTTTTTTCCTGATCATTTGAAATAATGCTAAGAGCACTGATTTTACTTCTCACACAATGGAAACACACAGTGACAGTACTTCTAGGACAGGATGGTAGTAAAGACCATCGTTTGTTGAGCAACAAATTGTTTTCTGTGGTACCTACTGCTAAACTTGACTCAGACAAATACTGATGGAATTAAATGTAGGCCTCTACCTTAAATAAAAATCTAGGATAGTTTATAAAAATGCAAAGCTAACAACTTGAAACTATTTAACAGACTAGTTAGCTACTTATCAAGATCATAAGATTCCTTCAGATCCCTTTAGTACTTCTTACTTTCTTACAGTTTCTCCAATTCCTTAGGTATTGATGAGTTTAAAGATGTTTAAAAAATAATGATTCCATCAGGCACATAAATATTGCCTATACAAACAGATCTGGAAAACCTGAAAGGACAGTAAAATGTACTGTCCAAAACATTTGTAACTGTAGGACATATTCTGTGCTAATAGCAAATATTAGAAACTTTTTTTTTTTTTTTTAGGTAGAAGGGTTCCAAATGCCCTAATCATCTTGATGACCATTAATTAAACTCTCCAGCACATCCACATCTCCTTTGTACCAAGGAGCCCAGTACTGGGCACAGCACTCCAGGTGTGCCTCATCACCAGTGCTGATAAAAGGGAAGGACCACCTCCCTCAATGGAGATTCTTTGTCTAATGCAGCCCAGGAAGCAGTCACCCTCTTTGCCCTCATAGCATATTGCTGCATCATGTTCAACCTCATGACCACTAGGACCCTCAGATATCTTCTGCCAGCAGAATGTTTTGCTTCCCCCGTTAAAACTCGAAAGTACTATTAAAACAATCTTCAACTGACAATGCCCTCACTCCTTTATCTAAGAACAGATTACAAGTATTCCCCCAAAAAAAGAGAATTACTTGAGGCAGAGAGGTCTGGAAAAGGACCCAAATTTGTTAATTAGTACTCCAACAAATCGAATGAGAAGAAAGCTATGAGAATATCCTCATACTTTCTGTTTTAATTAACATACTTTTGGGAGTGAATCTTCAGACCAGCCAGAACAGTCAAGGATATATATAGGAGCACTTAATTTCTCATCTTTCTGCCAAGCCCACAGTACACACGTGTGAGTATAGACACAGTAGTGGCTTCCTTAGGATCTGCTTTCACAGAAGTAGAATTTCAGCTTCAGCACTCTCCTTTATGGGGCCTTGACGTTAAGACAAGGCATTAGTTCTCCCTGACAGTAAACCAACAGCTTCTCCAGAGATACTTTCAGTGTCTGATACATTGTAAATATTTTGTTACCAAGTTCCAAGTTGCCAACCCTGCAGCAGAAGACAGAGAACCAAACTAGAAGGCAAACTGTAACTCTTCTTAAAACACAGGACATCCTGAGATAGAACAGACCCCTGAGGATCATCCTATCCAACTCCTGACTCTACACAGTACAACATAAAAGTTAAACAATGTATTTAAGAGGACTCTCTGAATGCTTCCCGAACAGAATGGATTGGTCAGTTCGAAGGGCAATGATATTATTGGTGTTTGTAACACTTGGTGGAATGAGTCCAGTGGCTGGAGCATTGGGATGGAGGGGTATTCAGGAGCAATAGGCAGAGCAGGTAAGGTGGAGGATTGCTCTGTATGTGAGGGAGGGTTTAATTGCATAGCCCTTACAGTAAGTGATGATGTGATTGAGAGCCCCTGAGAGAGGACTCGGGGGTTGGAAAAAAAGGACTTGTTGATGTGGGTGTCTATGACTGATAATTCAGCCAAGATATAATTATTGATTAATTATTCTCTAAGCAATTTAGGGGAAACCCCTGAATTTGTAGCCTTCGCCATTATAAAAGATTTCAATTAATATCAACCAGGAGCACCACACCCCTGTGATGAGGAAGTCTTGGAAATTCTTGAAGGCTGTAGGAGGTAAGTTATTGTCACAGGTACTCAGTGAGCCAACTAGAAAAGATGCCCTCCCAGACTTGCCATTAGCAAATACAGAAGGACTCATGGAGGATGTGATGGTAGGTTGCTCTCTTGGTAGCTGTGATCATGAAATGATCCTGTTTAACTTTTTATCCTTCTAGGATAAAGCCAGTGACCTTGTGGATGAAGAGGAGATGGTGAGAATGATGAAGAGGAGTTCTGGATTTTAGCAAGGCTTTTGATACTGTTCCCCACAACATCCTTCCGGACAAGTTGCCCAACTGTGGGATGAGTAGGTTCATGGTATGCTCAGGGAAGTACTGTCTTAAGGGTAGAGCTCAAAGTGTTGTACCAAACAGGACTACATCTGACTGGTGACCTGTCCCAGTGGTGTTCCTCAAGGCTCAGTTTCAGGGCCTGTTCAATATCTGTATCAATGAACTGGATACTTGAGTTGAATGGCACCGCTAGCAAGTCTGCTGACCGGAAACTAGGGAGGGATGCGCTAATCCCCTCTCCAGGTTATTTAGTGACAGGACGTGTAAGAATGGTTCAACACTGAGTCAGGGAAAGCTCAGATCTGACATTAGAAAGTATCTCTGCACTGAAAAGGTGGTCAAACAGGTTTCATCCCCAGGCCTGTCAGTGTTTAAGAGACATTCAGAAAATACCCTTAACAACATAGTTTACATTGCTGTCAGCCCTGAACTGCTCAGGCAGGTGGACTAGATAATCATTGTAGGTCCCTGCCTATTGAAATACTGTATTTTATTTTATTCTTGCAAACTGACAGCTTGGGGCCATGACCATTTCCCTAGGGAGCTTGTTCCAGTGCTTGACCCCACTTTTGAGATCCTTTCCAACATACACCATTCCATGATTCAGCAGAGAACTTCTTACTAACCAACCAAACCAAACCAGTTTTAAACAATTCCCTCACCTCCTTTCACTGGAGACCAGAAGACCAGCACCTCCTTATCTGTTCCCCATCGTAAGGAAGTTGCAGACAGCAATGACCTCACCTCTCCGTTTCGTCTTCTCTAAGCTGAACAAACGTAGTATCCTGAGCTGCTCCTCGTAAGTCATGGTCTCTACTCTTCCTTTGGAAAAATTCTAACACTCTTGACACTGGGTCTGATATAAATATTACTATATTTATCTTTCTTAAGCCAAGCTACATGCTTCTTCCACCCCTCCACCTCAGAACCCAAATCTATATCTACTCCTACTGATATGGAGAGCAAGCTATATACAAATTATATTTTCTGCATTTTTTCAAGTACATTCACTGACTATTGCTACAAATGCTGCAGAATTGATCAGTGCATTATCCATAACATATTACCGGCCTCCTATAAGGGTCTAAGTATAATACCATTACGGAAGTTTACAAAAAACTGTATTTCTGAGTGTTATGCAAGAGGCCTAGACAACTGACTACAATTCCACTGCACACATCTGCCTATTCTGTTCTGCCTTATACTTGGACCTTTTTAGCCTTGCTTTCCCAAGCAAACATCACATGCATGACTCATACTGTCCACCTGCCTCTTCCCCCTCTTCCTTTCATCTCCATCCCTCTAAGGGAACCTGTTCACCACTAGATTCAATTAAAATAAACTGAGAAGTAACATCTGAAACACTAAGCTCCCATGAGTTTCACAAAGTTCAACAGCATAGCAGAGGAAACAGACACAATTTCATGTGCTTGCTAAACAAAGGGCTGCAGCGTGAGCTCAAGCTCTCTCAGCTGCCTGACTTAAAAGCTACACAAACACCACAGAAAGCTCTGAATCAGTCTGAGCTGCAGCAGTGCATGGTGCCTTTTTTACTACAAGTAAGAAAGGTCTAGAACAGCACATGAAGCAAAGAATTGTAATTGTAAGAAAAGTCTGTATGGAACCTAGTTCCACTGCTACAGAGCAACTTACAGCAAAATATTTACAGTATATGCACTGCTTGTGAATCTTAATCACAGTGATGCTTCTAGGTCCTACCACAATGTCAAACAATAAAAAGAAATACCACAATGCCTCCTCTTACAGACAAAAACACACAACAGTGAAACAAACAGAGTAAACTACTTCCAGGTTTCTTGAACAGAACAATGGTAGTTAAAGGCCAACACATATGTAAAGAAATCAGGGAAAAATATTTTCTCCTTAATTCTAATATTTAGCTGAATAGTTCTCATATCTGCCATAACATGTAATATGCTAGCTACACAAGCCCTTCGGGGTTGTCTTCTGTTACGGATAATCCTAATGCTTGGTATAAATTATTGCTTATCAGACTTGCATCAAGAGCAATGTAAAGCAATATATTAAGATAGATTATTAAAATATGGGCAGATTTTAGTGTACCGACACTGCAAACAGAAAACTTTACCCCCTAGTTCCATACAGGCACTTCCATATTAAACTATATAGGTAACCTATTTTAACCACATGGAAAATGGAGAAGCATGAGCTTCCCAACAGGCAGAGAGCCTGAGCACATACCAAGAGCACCCAGATAGCTTATAAAATCCACTCGCAGGAATCTGTGCCTGTCAGCACCACTTTATTAGTTTAATGGTGTGTTTACACATCTCTACTGCAGCCACAGCAAAATTAGCAAACATGGAACAACTTTAAAGATGTTAAGCAAGAGTGCTGCTGTTACTGTTACATCCCCCACCACTATGTTTTTATGGGATATGAAGAAAGGTGACAATAATAGGAAATACATTATTACTGCTCCACAAAATAGTTTCCCAGCCTCCCCATTGTTTTGATAAGTCATACAAAACAACAATTCAAAGAGGGGAAGAGAAGCCCAGTGTTATGAGAAAGTGGCAGAAAGGGTTTTGCACAATTTTTGTCAGTAAGACATTTGATGTGAACCACCTCTCACCAGTAACTTTACCTCAAAAAATAGCTCAAAGAGGTATAAGTAGAATTCACTACATGTTCTTACTCTCTTTTCTCTGAATATGTGATTTTTTAAAAGTGCAATGCAAGGCTCTTTCCAGCTGTCAATCTCAGCAGTGTTAAAACACTAAAACATGTCTGTCCTACTTCCAGTCACAGACTGCACTAATCTTACCTATTTCTACCTGAGAGCATTCAGCCAAGCATTATCACGTACTTTTTCAAAAATAGCCCTTCAGTGCTAGAGAATTCAACCTGATCCTTACCAAGGTTCTAAGCTGATAAATAATTCTCACTTCTTAAAACAGAGTTGCCTGTTTCTGTTAAATATTTTCCAATCCAATTTTAATCTGAGTTAATCTGATTCCAAAATTTACCCACAAAAACAATCACAAGTAAGAAAGATCTTACTTGTGATTGTTTTTGTAGGTAAATTTTGAACATGAAAATTAATAAAACACAAATCTTACCAAAGGGCCCAAATTTTGACTTCTCAAGGGCCAATACTGGACCACAATAATACCTTGCATATTAAGTTTAACACATCATCACAAAAGCAACAGTGAAAGAAAATACATTTTCATGAAGGTAATCATCCTTCCTAGTAAAAAGCTAAAGACTGAGTTATAAAACTTAAAATGACTACCATCTTATTCTTGAGAGCAACACTGCCTTGAAACCAGGTGGCTACAAAAAGTGGATAGAAAAGACAAGCCTCCCACTGAAGGATGTCGAAGTTATTCTCTAATTCAGGTTGATTTTCAAGGGAACTTGTGAGGGTAGATAATAAAGGAAAGACAAGCAAGAGAAAAGAATCTCTAGCATCCTTTACCCACAAAACACACACTTGCATGATATGGTCAACACATAGGCCTTTGGCCTGAAGAGTATTAAAGACACTTAATCATTCTCTAAGTCTTCTTCCATATGAATCTCTCCTCCTCTTGCTGTCCTTTTTTGTGCCTTCTCCAGTTGTACTTGTGCTGGTTTGAAAGCAAAACCAGTGAAAGACTCCAAGTCAGAAACACAATTTAATAAGAGGAAAAGAAAAGAAATAAAAGAAAGTAAAACAAAATAAAAGTAATAGTACAAAAAAAGCCCCACTGACAGAGTCAGAATACAACCTGACACCCTGTTAGGGTGATAGTGGCAGTCCAGATGAGATGGTCTTGTCAAAGCAGTGATTCCTGTAGAAGCGTCTAGTAGCTCTTGTCTCCTCTGGGAGTCCAGTGGATAAAAAGCTGCCTGTGCTGTCTCAAACCCTGGATTATATCCAGGTGGGAATGCTTGGCTCCTCCCCCTGGGCGGAGCATCTCACAATGGGATGATCTCATTCTATGAGTCATGCAGTGGGTCCTTGATGGCCCATTAAACAGAGATAACTCCCAGAGGGAGTTATCTGTGAGTCATGCAGCAAGGCATTGTTAGGCTCATTAACAGAAGATAAGGAAAACACTGCCCCACCTTGGCTCCAACGGCTCATGGGGATAGAATACCTTGGGCACAATTTTACATTGTAACCTAGGACAGTACTGTACAGCTTTCAACCCAGGGCAGGAAAAGTTGAGGGGGGAAAAAAAAAGCGTTCATTTAAGCTAGGAATGCATTGTGCACATAAACAGTAGCATGATGGCATTGTCTGTTTTATTCTTTAGTCTATTCCTACATCTTCTACATCAACCTTTAAAAACACCAGTTTTTAAGCTGTGGAGTGTCACTAAACATCTGGAAAAATGTTCTTAGTTCCCCTCTGTTATCAGAAAGGGATTGAAACACAAAATGTTCAAATACGCAGAAAAATAAGCCCAAAGTGTATGTCTCTGCTAATAAAGATTTATTTAATCAATTCTGATTTCCTATGGCCGTTAAAGCCTTGAAACTGAAGCAACTAGTACAACAGACTTATACAAAAGTGACAAGAACAGTAACCAACTCTGAAAGTAAGCTATCCCTGACAGTTATATTGAAACAAAACCAAAACACAAACAAACTATAACCAAAAAAGGCTACAGTGGGCAGTCTAGACTAACTTGCTCTTAGAAAGTATTTTAAAATGCATTTAGTTTATGCACTAAAGTACGATTGGTATGATCTTTAAAATCTCTGTTTCTCAGCAATGGATTTTCTCCTTGTCTGTATAACAATTTATTCCTTATTTTGAATCATACATCAGTCAATCTCAACTGAATTATGTAAGAATTATTTCTTGATAGACTACCCTCCTCAACTTTCCAAAGTTCTAGCTCTAACATCTGTTTTAGTTGTATGTCACAGGATTAAATGCATAGGGTGAAAGTTACATTTATATTTAATATTTAATATTTAGGGTTCTGTGGGCCTCTGCTAGAAGCCTTTCTTCACTTTTTTTTAATGCTAAAAATTAACAACATTTTTCATTTTATTTGTACAGAAGCTGTACTACTCTGATAGTTTTCTCCTCAATCAGTTATATCTTTCTGATCAAAGACTGAATACAAACAACGAAGTAACCCAACAGTTCCTTTATAAAAGATTTGGGAGATTACCAAAACCATTTCCCACTCTATTTACCAGAGAATAATAACAAATATGCTATATATAAGTAATATAAAAATAGCATGTAAGCTCATATATGTTATATTTTGAATACATTTCAACATTTAGTTTTTTACTCCATTCCTGATGGAACATTTTCATAGAACAATTCTTAACTATGTTTAGTTCTTGTTATCAAATACTTCATTACACTTCATTTTGAGGAATAGTTGTAGCTGCTCTTTCCAATGTACATGAGGTCTCCTATGTTAACACAAAAATTGTACCTATCACCAAATATTACACTACCCACTATTATTTCCATCTGAAGGTTCAACTTCGGTTACTCAAATAATTTCACTACCTAAAGATTTTGTCAGTTCATTAGCAGAAGACATTTTAGCATGTAATGAACTAAGATTCCAAATAGTTTTCTTTCCCATAGCCATTCCCTTAACAATGCAGTTTAATTCACCCTCCCATGACAACATTTTGTCAGCAGACTGTTACAAGACATTCAGCCAGGGATTTATTTTATTTTGGAATGACACACAGGTATCAGTCTTCCACCAGATTTTCAATACTAACTGAATTTTTCCTGTCCTTGTAACTGGCATTTTGAAGTTAAAATACAACTTTTTCATCTTTTTTTTTTTTAGCCCAAAATCTTTTCAGCTACTAAGCAAGAAAAGTGATCATGTTTTTTTTAAAGATAACACTGTACAAAGATAGCTGGAAGTGGAAAATAAATTGTGCCAAGAATGAAGGAAAAAAGGGAACTGAAATTTAAGAAGCAGCAGCTTCCACACTTCTAATCTTAGGGGGAAAAGGAAGTTTGTCAATCTTATTACTCTTCATCTTCTATTGAGCTTTCCTCTTATATGTTATTTTGCTTTTTAATTGTTATGTTTACAAACATAATTTTATGTCATCATAGATGCTAGGAAATACAAGAGAGAATTGTGTATGTAATTTTGGTACACTAGTCAGTAAAAACAAGGCCAGCTTTCAAGACTAAGGTATCATGACCTGATCAGCAGAAAACAAATGAATGGATGAATCCTTACAAACAACAAACAAACAAAAAATCTTTCAGAATTTCTCAAGAACTACCACAGAACTCTGTTTCAAAACTGGACATGTGTTATTTTTTTCAGTTCTAAAGCCAAAGCATATTGTGCAATTTTACACAAATTACAAATATTCAACTTTATCTTTCCTGTTTATTTTAGTCCATTCTAAAACTATAACTCATTTGATTTGATTTATACTGAGAAATTGCTGGTTACCTTGACATGCACATAAAATTCAAAGTCCTCTTATATTTTCCACCCATCTATATGGGGAATAGATGAAGGTTTTTAGTTGCTTCCTTTTTTAAAGGATTCTTCTGCTAATCTGCTCCATTTAGAGCTTATAGCAAAAGATCTGGGTTAAAAACCCCAGTAATGAGAAATGTCTGTGGAGTATCCTGTTTACTGCTATCTACACTCACAGAAGCACAGATGAGAACTCGCCTCTGCCCACTTCAGGCTGCAAGGTGAATATACTTAAATGCATGAACCAGAATAATTTTGCTGCTATTCTTTAGAATTTGACTTTCTCTTCTCATCAGTTTTTAAACTGCTTTCTTCTATCTTCAAGACAATTTCCCGCAAAATAAGCCTAAAATCCTAATGCAAAGTAGACAGGAATAATTATATGCTGTTTGAACTACTTGAGTGGTCAGTTACTAATACGCATTTGCATTCTGAATGCCATTTACTCATAAGACAAATCAAGAGACTGTCCTACTGTGTAACAGGTAATTTTATTTGAAGAAAAGTCTTCAGGTTTTGAACATTTAAAGTATGCTCAGATGCTAGCCGCTTAAAGCAGAACATAAGCATATCTAACATACTCCAATGAAAAGAAAAATGGTGATTAATTAAAACTGAAGAATTTTGGAATCTTCACTAATCTGCTTTGTTAAACATATGCTTTACTCCAATTTTATTCATTACTTTATTTTAGTCAAAAGCCATTACAAAGTAACACAACCAGCTCAGTACCTTTCAGTTGAATCTTCAAAATCAGTAGAATTTTTAAGTTAAATCCAAAGCCATACTCTCTTTTAACAGAATTTTAAAAGTGATTTTTTGACAGTACTGAATTATCAAACTGTACATTATATTAACAATTTACACAATCCTCAGCACTGACTGAGGGGAGAAGGAATTAAAGTATAATTTTTTTCTTTACTATACACAGGCTGCTATAGAACTACAACAGTACAGTCATGTAAACCTGCAATGATTAATTGCTTCTTACTATACGTGCAATAATTAGTAAGACCTATATGTAACAGAAACCTAAAGGTTTTCCTGACATGCTAAGAAATTAAAGAAAAAAAAAACCAAAACAAACCTAGTACTCTCCCCTGTAAACAATTCTGATATCCTATAACCACTCTGAAGCTGATAGCTTCCCTGGAATCTCCAGTGTTTCTCTGTAAAGCAACAAACACTACACTTGCAAAACAGAGCTAAACTTAAATACACTTCTGATTGAACTACCAGGTCCTCAAAAACAGTAAATACATTTCCCAAGCAGCAGTAATCAGAGCTTTTCACTTACAAAAAGCAATTAAAACCAAAAACTCCCTCTTTCTCTTAAAAGTATCAGCAAATTTTAGCCAAAACTATGCCATGTCAGTGTTCTACGGGGGAGAGGAGCAGGGCAGGGAAGGAGGGTGCACCACTCTAAGACTTGCTCTTTTTTACCAGCCTTTGGAATGCCTCTTCTGGACACTCACAACTCCTTCTGATAAGAAGAGGAGGTTTCTCTTTCCAGCTATATTATTTTACTTCAAGAAAGCAGAGGTGAGACCTCCAGTATTTCCCATGATCCTTACCTATGGCCACTTTATGCAACCACAAGAGAACTCCAGCATACTACAGTAAATTTGAACAAACACCAACACAGAAAGTGGCCTACTGATGCAATGGCAACAAACTTTGAACAAAGGGTCTAGAGGTAACCAGCTCCTATTGTCTGCATTGGCACAAAGACCTAAGAATCTAGAAGATTCTTAGATGCACTATGTATTGCATAACTCAAAATTCAAAGGAAGAGTTCAGCCAACTCTGGTTTACGAGTTTCTCAAGAACAGGAAAAATAAGAGGATTTTTGCTAATATGACACTACCTTAGAAACTGGGGAATCCTGCCCCAGTTTACATACTTTATTACAGGCACACTAGAGAAGTTTTTCTGATTTGAGTCACTATGCAACTGATTTTCTGGCAGAGCGAGAAGGGGTTTGGTTTTTGTTTGTTTTTTTTTTTTAATTCAGGTAAATGTTGCATTCTGCAGAAGCAGGCAAGTGCAGTACAATGCTTGCTTAAAAGAAAAAACATTTT